>OX344751.2:34979581-36179581 GCA_947034885.2 Thuidium tamariscinum | reverse complement strand
TGGCCATTAAAATTATTTAGCATTCATTTTCATGAAATTCATGTATATATGTAGCATTATTAAAATCTATTGATTGACAAAATATTAGGTCAAACAAATCATTTGACATAGTTTAAAATCACTACTCCTCATCAAACAAATAGCATTGGTCCTCATACTTTTGTTGGAAAATTGAAGGGGTGAGACAACATGGTGGAAGCTCAACGAGCTTTGCTTGATGAACTCATGGGCACTGGTAGTTTTTCAATTATATAACAAACTTCAATATAATGAATATTTTTCTTAACATTGTTATGAATGTTACAAAAAAATTAGATTAATTTGAAAATGATAATGTATAGAAAATATTTTATGGTAATCATATGATAATATTTTTCAATTTTATTTATGTCATATAAATTTTTAGAAAAATTCATCATTTTGTCTGATCTTCAAAATGTTCATTGCTTAAGGATATTAGAGCAATTAAAGTGACTTATTCAAATGCAATTATCATTTGCAGGACGTGATTTAACAGAAGAAGAAAGAAAAAAATATAGAGAAATAAAGTGGGATGATAAAGAAGTTTGTGGCTACTATCTTGTTAAATTTTGCCCTCATGAATTGTTTGTCAACACCAAGAGTGACCTTGGTATATGCTCTTTTTATTATTATGGCCTCATTACATTAGCTTTAATTAATTTAAAATAAATATAAATGATATTTAAAAAGATGTAATAATTTGCATTCATTTAAAGTGAAATCTTGAATCTTTGGTTTTTTAAATATATTTTAATTGTACTTGTAGGGCCCTGCCCCAAGATTCATGATCCCAAACTTAAGGAAAGGTGACTACTTCTTTGCAATTTTGAAGGCCATGATAAATTCAATGCAGACTCATCATGTTCCTTGTTGAGTTCGGTAATAAAATATATAAACTTTTGAAATAGATATTCCCACTTAGTCTATGGGATTTCATAAATTTGAAGGATATAAATTTTTTATTATACCACTTCCACTTTGGTAGCAACTTTTATATAATTAGCTAAGATGAAAACTCGTACACATATGATTGAACAATAAACAAGCTCCAATGAATCATAAGATACATATACCTAGTGAATAGTTTTTGAAATTGAGCAATTTGTGGAGTAAATTATTTTTGGAAATAGTTATCTACTTAGGGGACTTAGAAAATGAATCTATGAATCATTTATGTTAAGAAATAGAATTGAATAATGTATATACTAAAATTATTTTCCTTTAGTTTATAAATTTTTTCTTAATGTAGTGCATTTAAAGTTTGAATTCAGATTTATTCATTTTGAAAAATTAAACAAAAACAATTTTAACAATTCAAGATCATATGTCCTTTGTGTATCATGAAGAAAAAATATTATATCACAATACACAAATTTTCAAATTCTTTATTGTATATAAAAACTCAAACTTAATTAATATCTAAATGCCCAATTAATTATTTTATGGTTGTTTCTTAAATTGAAGGGTTGCCCTACTTGTATGTGAAGTGTTCTTTCCATTCCTAAAAAAACTTTTGATTTGGACAACAATTACATCTACTAGGATATTTTTCAAAGTCAAATAATTCAAGAAATGTTCATAGTAAACTGTCTTAAAAGAGTAGGACAAAAAACTTAGCCAATTAAATACCATTCCCCCCGCCTCTAAAATCCCATGGGTGGGCAAGTGGGCAAGGGGCTCCCTACTTGGAACATATAGTGAATGAGCATAGTTAAGTGAAAATGTCAAATCTTTTTTTGTAAGAATTTGGGATTCAAGCTTTCAAAACCATTCTTCTCGGGGAACAAACTTGCTATTTTTTCAAAAATTGAAATTTCATTGAAGGTATCTCAAAATTTGAAAGTTCAAAGTCTTTGAGAAATGAAGGTCAAACTAACTTAACAATGATGAAGAAGACTTTGTAGTTGGATTTTTCAAAAATGGTTCCAAAAATATTATAAATTCACTTAGTAATGATAGTTTTGGAAGAAGCTCCTCCTTGGACATTATGGAAAGTTATGAATATTTTACAAGTAATAATGTTGATATTTTGAATTTTTATTGAAAGAAAGACAAGAATTTGTTTTTAAAATGATATTTGACTTACATTTCAGCTACAAGCAATCTACACATCGTGACCTATACACCTCCCGTTTTGAAGCAGAGCTTTTTCAATTTTGTGAAAAGTTGGTAAGCTCAAACTTAAAGTTTTCAATTATCTTAATATTATATTTTATTTGATAAAAAAATTTGATATATTTTATAAGATATTTTTATTTTCATTACTTTTTCAAATTTAAAATAAAAAAACTTGTAGATGTAAAATCAAATGCAGTGAATTGAATCCAAGTATGAATTTTTATTTTGAATTTTGAATTTTGAATTTATTTATTAATTATTAAAATTAATTTAAATATTTTAGCTTTACAAAATATCAAGTTAATTAAATTTTTATTTAAATGCTTACTTTGGGTTCAAGCCAAAAATCAGTAAAATGATCTAATTGGATTTCTTTAAATTTTCTCAGTGAAATAATTTTTTGTAAAAAACAAATGAATTTTTTGTCTTGTATTTACTTAGATATTTATCTAATACATTTTCTTAAAACTATTTTGTTTAAGAAATTGTAAGTATTATTTAAACTTATTATATGCTTAATAGGTTCAATAGATAATTTAAAGACGATCTATAATATATTAACCATATGATACTATATAATACATTATACACGATAGATTCAAGACCTAGATCGGAAGGTGCGAAGAGGGCGTGAACGACTTGCACAAGATGTTGATACCTCAAGCCTAATTCCTATTTCAACAGAGAAATCTGATCATCTTGTGAATATTGAAGAAAGCATTAAAAAGATTTTAGAAGACATTGAAACATTTGGAGAAGAAGGCAAAGTCGATGAAGCTGAAGCTCTAATGAAAAAGGTTTGAAAATAGAACTCTTAACTCAATTCCCAAGAGTTATAGGATATTTAAGCAAATTATAATGTTTCCATTTGAAACTTACATTATTACAAAGAATCTTTATTTTCCCCATATACTATGTATAATGGAAATGATTTATAACACTTTCAATCTTTTATATGATTCATGCATTTACTATAAGAAAATGAGGGTATAAATGACTTGTATCAACTACAATGACTACAAAATGACAATTTAATTTTTACTCATTGTTGTTGGTGAGTCATTGTAGACAAGTCATTTATACCCCCACTTTCTTGTAGTGATTGCAAGTTAGAACAATTTTCCAAAAGCAATTGTAGTTTTAGTTTAACAATTGTACATCCAACACTTTAGGGCTTTTACATGTAAATAACATACTTACTTTATAAAATTGTGCACATCATTTATATGTTAACATTTTCAAAATCTGAATTAATGCATAAATATGTAGTTAATATAAAAAAACTATAATATCAATGAATTCATACAAATTAAAAACATAAAAATGGTTGAAATTATGTTAGTCTCAAAAAAATCAAGCAATACATCTTACAATTGGGATAAAAATTATTGCAATTTTTTTATTATTTTTACACCTATTTTAATATAGATTAATATTATATATATATATATATATATATATATATATTCAAACTCACACATACAAATCTATATTTCAAAATCTTATACTCTTGATGAAACATTTCTTGATTCTGATCTCTTAGCTTAAATTCTTATAGAAATAATTAAATGAAATCCACTTCAATTATCACTCTTCTACCTTAAAATTCAAAAATAATTTTGTAGAGAAACTACTAAAACTTTGCAAGTGATTACTATCATATTAAGATTTATATACAACAATAGAATTAATGACATTTCAATTTACAACATTGCCATAAAGTAAAACTTTGCATTGTATCTATGTATAGATGATTAAATTAACAATTATTGTAGAAAGAATGGATGCAAGCTTTTGAATAATTCTTGTAGTTAGTTGATTTATAATAATCATGTTTTTGTAATGTCTTCAGATTGATATATTGAATATAGAAAAGTCAATTGTAATTCAACAAATCCACAACGAGCGAGGACTCATCCTCTTACAAGAAAAAAAAATGGCATTGTGTGAGACTTGTGGATCCTTTTTGGTAGCAAACGATGCCACTGAACGTACTCAATCTCATCTGACAGGCAAACAACACATTGGATTTGGTCTAGTTCGAGAGTATATATTTGAATATCATGTAAGTTGTATATTATTTGCATACAAAAAGATAAATGAAATAATTATAGACACTTATAGTGTTTCTTTGAAACAAATACATTTGATAATTTTTCATTTTGATCTTAGTTTTGAGGAAAAAACAATATTTTTCATTGTAATATTGCAAAGACAAATTGATTTAAATTAATGGTTTGACTTCAGACATGTAAGGATAAAGAAAAGGTGAAGGAAGAACAACGTGGAGTACACAACCAAGAAGATAATTCTAAGAATCATGATATTGATGACAAGGAAAAAGTGAAGATTTTATTTGACAAGGAAAGAGACACTCAACAAGAACAAGAAAGATGCCGCAAAATTGACCAACGATATCGAGACTGCAAACAAGCATCACCACGAAGAACAACTAAGCGTGATCAGCGAGATCGTGAGCAAGAACAAGTTCAACAAGAGTATAGACAAGAACGAGATCATTGTAGTAATCAAGATTGCCACCACAAAATTAACACCAAAAAACATTGCAAGCCAAATTGGGATCAACCTTTACGTCACAAAATCACACGTCCATCACAATTTCCACCCGAGTCTACAATACATGGTCATCATGTTGCAAGTTTAAATAAATATCCTCGAAGAAGATCTCGCTCTCCAGATCATCGTGTGTAATTGTGTAGATTTTAGAGTAATAAAAATCATAATAATTAAATCCATGTGTTTTTATTAGCCTTGTAAAAAGTAAAAGAAAATTTGTCTTCTAATTTTTCAATTGCTATGAAACCACACAAATTAAATATTGAGATCTTGGCACCATCTATCAAGGTTATATTCTTCAATTTAGGTGTATGCAATATTAACCCATAAAGCTTTTTGACTATGTTTTCATTGAAAACATTCTAAATCTCCCATTTCTAATATAAGTACCTAGTCATTGAAAAAAAATTGGACACATGTAATAATAAGATCTTGTAGTACATGAGTTTGAGAAGATGCCAAAAGTTATTTAGAAATTTCCACCATGTAAATTACAAGATATTAGCATTTGAATTGACAAAAACCCTTTTTTAGCCTTGCAAAAAACTAGGCAACTACACTTCACATGGTCAAATTAGTATGGAAAAATGTCCAAAATGGTAGTGCTTCTTTGGATTCCTTCTTCAAGGCAAGTTGGCCACATACTTCAAAAAATTTAGATCATTTGGAATCGTACAATATATATGAAAAATTTAGTTTTGGTAGAAAGAAGTAGAAAATGATTGTTAAGCCAAAATACAAGATTGTTAAGAATTTAGTTATGGAATTAGAAAATGCCAATTCCAATAGTTGTAATGTTATGGTATGACTAAAGTGCCAAATGCAATAAGATCATTCAATAGATATGGAATGTATAGGAAAAAATTATATTGATATAATTGAGAATTTAGTTAAAAAGTGGCAAATTTTGCTAGTTGAGGGTTTGATTAGTTTAAAATCCCTTCACACTATTTGAATGAATTTGGATGAATGTGATTTAATTATTCTAAAATTTGGAAGAAATTGTACAAAATGGATTAGCTTAGATGGAAAATCTCACTATTTGAGATTGGATGAAATAATGTGGATAATATAGAAAAAGTCATGTCTTGAATGAAGAAGCTCTTCAAATTTGGCCAAGATTGGTAAGTTCTTAGGAATATTGACAATGCCCCAAACAACCCTAATTAGCATCTTGAGGAAGTTTTAATTTTGAAGAGAATGAAAGTGATGAGGTTCAAAATTTCTTGCATGTATTATAAACTTACCAATCACCGCACATCCAAATTTCAAGTACTTCTTTCCAATAAAGTCGAGACTTGAATGATTTGAAATTTGGTGCAATTATTAAATGTCATGTTGAGAATCACCTTTGAAAAACAAAATGCAAAAAGGTTTCTTCATACTAATTTTATTGCAACTTAGAAGCAATGAGATTGAAATGTGATTAAAATTTCTTTCCATCCATTTACCACACAGTCTTGGAAGAACTAAGATTGTCAATGGTGAAGTATGACGGCATGAAGGGGCAAGAAGGGGTGTGCTGTGTAGTTCCTGTTTGGTTGTGGAAACTTTGGCTATCTGGTGTTTAGATTTGTCCTCTAAATGGAAGGTTTACTATAATAAAAGAACTCACAAATAATTTGTTGATTGAGTTTGACAATTGGAGACAAATAATAGCCAAACTAATGGTTGACAAGACCAGTCAATGAATTGAGATGCATAGAGACTTTAAGAATCAAAATGACTAATGTTTTGTAATTTCAAATACTTGTCAAATTTAAAGCAAGTATAGAATTTAGTAATAGAGTTGTCTCTTAGTCAACATTAGCTATTGTAGGCTTGTTCAAAGATGGATTTTAACTTATACAAGGTGAAATAGATTTGGATTGCATAAACTCAATCAATGCTAAATAGTTATTGTTGTTTGCTATAATTAGTAGGAATCTTTGAAAGACTTTGTTTGAAACATGTATTAGTAGTAAGCAACTACAAAAGACTTTGATTTGTCTATAAGTAATTTTGAAGTACATATTGAATTTAGCCCTTTAGAATTGACTATTTTGGATTTTTTTTAAATAGTTGAAGAAATCAATATCATGTATATGAAATTGAGTGTCCATTTCAAATTGTTTTTATCCATGTTGAAATTGGACATCAATATAAGCCATCCTATTTGTGTAATTAATTGAACCTATTTGTGCCTTTATAGTTGTGAACATTTCAATTAAATATACACTATTACTACATAGTGGTTTGTATAAATTGTATGACTTAAGGCATCTTTAATCAACCATTAAATACTCAAGAAAAATGAATGAAAAGTATTTGAACTATTTAAATAAAACAATTCTTGCATAAACAAGTCAAATATTACATATTTATTTATTATATTTAATTTGATTACAATTGCAATGAAATCTTATTCTATACACTAGAAGAAAAGTTCACTAGAACCCACAAAAACATGTTAGAAATTACGTTGGAACCACAAAAACATGTTTGAAACTATGTTAGAACCTCCCAAATCACATTAGATTGGTTTGGTTGAGTTCTACGTATTGTACACAAAATTTTGCCTAAAATTGTGTTTTTATAATATAATTTTGCAAAACTTTGTGCAAGACTGCATTTCTGCATTAGAATTTTGCAAAACTCTAATGCGGAAATGCAGTTTAATGCAAAATTCTACAAAATTCTGCATTGGAAATGTGGACCTCAACAAAACCTATCTAATGTGGTTTTGTAGGTTCCCAATGCAATTTTTGACGCATTTTTGTGGATTCCAACACATTTTTCTTTTAGTGATATTTGACATAAGATAGTTTGTAATTGATCCTCTAACTATTTAACAGGCATATAGAGAGAGTGTTAATTGGATCTCTTGAAATTGAAGCACCACTTCAACATATCCTCACTCTATATATATCTTCTGAACCAATATGCGCCTATTGTTGAAGAAACTCTATATACATCTTCTGAACCAATATGTGACTATTGTTGAAGAAACAATTTTAGAACATCTAACAAACCCTTTGATGTTTGCATATGGTATACAAATGTCACCTTCTTTAGTGCTACTTGAACTTCCTTTCATTTGGCAACAAGGAATGATGAAAATTTGATCGATCTAATAATAGTAATTGGGCATAGTGAAAAAGTGGCGCTTCTGGGTGTCCTTAGCTTACTGCAACTACAGCATAAGTGTCCGAATTTCGCAGTTCATCATGCGTTGGCGGGTGCTGGTGAGCTCCTGCAAGCACGGCACCACATGTGAAAAAGATCGACAGCATTCATCAAGCTAGATAAAAATGTCTCAAAGCCAATCTCTTGCCAGGTGCACATCCACTCACATGAAAGATAAGAAAAATAAAATAGTTCGATTCCATGCTTACCTTGAAGAAAGTTGAATGCCCTATAACAACAATGACATTCTCGGGTCTTGAACGTAAGAATTGCCTAAAGACACCCACTCGCTTGCGCAGCTCTTCTGCATAGATGGACAAATTCGTATGTGAAAAACAGATCGTACATGAAAAACAGAAAGAAAGAAAGAAAAGTTTAAGAAATTTTTTATAAAAAAATGGCTGCTGAATCGGAACTATACCCATGGGCTCTACACTGTTGAACTCCATCCTCACAGCGTCGTTTGGATATTTCGGTGGGGAGTACCACCAGACCTCAGGCAGGGCAAAAAATGAAAGCCAAGGATACTCCTCCGCAAGAATCTGCACCTTCTAGTGGGACTTAGAAACTCACACTACCAAATGCTTTACAAACTAATGCACGAGGAAGAAGAAATAACAACTCGAGTTTTTAAGGTCAGCGAGAGGTGTTGGGGATAGTTATACAAACCGTGATAGCGAGTGCATCTAATTCAAGTAAAGAAATCAAACATCTAGTATGCTAAACCAATCAGTTAATCATGAGTGTCTACCCCAAATAGAAATGTATAATTTTCAATACTCAAAAGAAATCAAAAACCATGTTTGCAGCGTTAGAATGCCATTCTTCCTACGACCATCATAATATCTCGGTGACTTGTCTATTTGGTACCAGAACATTCTGGATTTCGAACCATTGCTCAGGCTTTCTCCTTGGGGGATAGAGACAACAAATAAATTGCAAGTCACATTGAACAATATGATCCGAACTACAGCAAAGAGAGAGGGAGCACGTGGCAGTCACCTGCGGAGGTCGCCCAACATCACCACTAGTCATAACGTGCTCCGCATGAAGGGGCGTCACCTCTATCCGAGGTTGGTCTGGTTCCTGTACTCGTCAAACCAGAGTGAGGTCACACTAATGCTATAGTTCATAACACGATCGGCATACTAGAGGCACAAAATCTTCTTTATCAACCGTGTTGGGGGTAGTATCCCTTAAGTTCCAAAATTGGTTGCTTCAATATCTATAGGAATTCGAAGTACATCATGGAATGTAAAAAATGTACCAATAGGAAGAGGAAATCATACCCTACAGCTTTAAGCAATGGAACAAGTTCTGAAAGTTACTATTGTATAGCCGCTTCCAAAATTATGTATTACTAGCTTCGGCTTTTGAGAGTTAATACCTGCGCAGATGGGAATGCACCGCAGAGTGTTTGCAGAGCTCGAGTCAGAGGAGACACAAAGATCTGCATGACATAACATTCTTCTTCCTCAGCCAAGTCGTGCATGTCTAGAGCACTGTCTAGCACATGGCCACTTCAATAAAGGTTAATCAATCAGTAGAGTTAACAGGAAAAACAGAATCCAGACATCACTATTCCTACAAGCTCACCACTTCCGGTTTGAGTAACGCCATCTTCGGTGCTATACTTCTTGCCTACAAAACATGCACAATATTCAATTAGTCTTGTCCACGTACCTAAAACAATAGTAAATATAATAATTCAAATAAGTAATTCCTTTCAATGAAACTTCATAACGTTGAAAAAGAAAACAGTAGCAATACTTCCGAAGGTTTTGGCCTGAAAGAAAGATGCAACCTGTTGGTGACCAAGCGAAGTGAGGCGTAAGTCGAACCTGTTCGAAGCATCCTCAAGACCAATCAAGGAGGTGTGTCCATGGCGTACTAAATGCACGGTCTGAAGGCGAAGAGGAACAGTTAGTGAGCACACAGGAATGCATACTTACATGCATTCAAGTGCATTTCTGAATTGACTGGCACATGTTGTAAACTTGAGCTGTGAACACAGTACGATCTCTGTTACTATCTTGGCATGTAACATGAAGGCATTCCTCAAAACATTGTTCCATGAGACTTCTAGTGTGATAAAACTCTCTGATGGGAATATGCACGATCCATGGAGTACCTTTTTAGGGCGGTAAAAGAGTGGGAAGAGTTTGGAACTTCCAGGAGACAGTTGATGCAAATCCTTCCGGACCAGCTACGTGACACCCATCCCGATCACCCCGAAGCAAGCAGACAATAGCCCAATAATCAGCGGTGGTGCTTGGAGCAAAACTTGTAAGCGAATCAGATGCTTAGGTACCGGTAATCATGATATTAGAGATACTTTTCTATCTATCAAACTATTTACCTCGAGACATCACCTCTCGATGCATAAAGATTAGAATCGCTCGAAGTAATCACCAATACCACCATCACGACAAAGCCCAGCCCTTAGAGAAGGAAGAAGAATGAGACTAATTTCAGTTCCTATTTTCAAATGAAGTATGCTTAGATTGCCAAAAACATTGCTTCAGATCTTTTCTGCTTTTTCAATTACCTCCCAATCAGCAAATGGATACGATTAGAAAAAACAAACCACGTCAAAAAATTGCCAATACCAAGCAGCTGCTTCAAAGAGTAAAATGTCCAAGACATTCACGAACAGAAAATATTACAGTATTAGCTATTCTGAATAACATGAAAACCATGACACCCTCTGACTCGATCACCCAGCATTATGGAATGCCCCTTTTGATTACCTGTTCTCGCATCCCAGGTTGATTGCTCACACTCGAAGGTGCCGCGTGAGTATTGGAGTTGGAGCCACGAGTTTCTGTTGCTACCTGCACTTCAAGCAAAAACAGAAAATCAAAGGTTCTGCATTGCAATTCCCTCATGCTCAAAAATTGGCAGGACCCCAAACACGTACCTCAACGGCAACATTGTCTTGCAGCTCATCCCATTGCGTTTGATGCGGCGCTAAAGCTGCGTCCTCAGCACCTTCTTCCTCCCCAGTCGCGAAATCCAATCTTCACAAGGCCGGTATAAAGAAAATCTGATCAATTCAACCCTAATTCAGGAATGTTAACGAGCATGAGATTAGAGGCAACTATGTGAGCACCTGGATTCATCAGCAACGGTAGTATTTGGACTCGAATCAGTGGTGCCAACGAACTCCACGTCGTAGACCTCGTTCTCACCATGGACGAAGTGCAATGCGAGACGCGCTTCGCAGCACGGACATGATATCACCTGCGACTTCTGACGCTCTTGCGCTGGTCCCACAGCAGCTCTCTTCTTCATGATCAATTGCAGGGAAGTGTCGCTGCAGGCTCGAATTCTTATCCTACGGTAGCGAAAAATTATGCTGTCGCGTAGTGCCACAAGCAAAGCACTTGCATACACTCGGTTGCAGCTGGAGCGGATGAAGTAGTTGTGAACTGCTCGGAAATTCCCGAACCCTAAAACAGAGTGGTCGATGCGCGCGCAAGGAGCAAATCGTGAAATGGCTTGAAGTTGCAGCTAATTACGTTCAAGTCCCGTGGAACTTGCCATGGTGAAGAAAATTCTCAAGCCCATTACTAATCCCTGGCTGCCAACTTGATGAAGGATGAGATTTCGAACATCATTAGCTGGCTGAAACTACGCAGCGAAGCAAGTACTCTTCTTTCGATGCTGACTAGCAAGCGGTGATTGCTCACTGCTCACGGAAACTACGACATAAAGAATCCAGTTTCAAACTAGCGCGACTAATTTGAGACACTGAACAAGTTCGAACAACAAGCTCGACATTCTCGAATCCGTGCAGATAAATTCCAAGACAGAGATTCACCTACGTAAGGCCAAGTAAAATTCACAGAATCCCGCCCAGGTGCAGAGCAGAGGAATCTTAAACTCTAAACCATAATTCAGCTTAGATTATGGCAGGGCTCCGTGGTGTGACTGTCAAAATTCTGGCTATCTCCTTTCAAGATTGCTGTCACACTAACCTAAAACCTTAAACCTTAAACTGCAACTGCAACTGCCCATAAAACAAGTGTGATGCGGTCGACAGATAGGTTTCTCATGCGATTTATGTGGCACAACATGCGTAGATCGCCGGCAAGCAGTGCCTAACCCTTCCTCATGAATAGCCTCGTCTACAACAGCTATCGCCGCTTCCTTCACAGCTCGTCCTCCTCTGCATATAACTCAGTTTGGTAATACATATCGTCTAATAGTTCCAGGACACAGCAGCAACAACAGCAGCAGTGGTCGTTGTACAGCATCACACACAATGGACTGCTGGAATTGACGTCGCAGTCTATATCTCCAAGCCCGACTGTCCTCTTGGTTTCCACTGTCAAGAAATGACCACAATGAGGGTGCTACCGCGAGTCACAGCGTGCGTTTTGATCCTTCTTCAGGCACTTTCTGGTCAGAAAATTCGCATAGGAACTACTTCTACTGCACACCTAATTTGTTAACATTCTAGAGCATTGTCCACTACCCACCTTTTCACTGTATCCCCATTGAAACTACAACCGACTAAAATAGCTGGCAGATTACAAACCCTTTTCTTTTTGAACTCAAGATGAAAGCGAATCTCTGGTAAAAATATATATGAGGGCATCAGGGAACCCTAAATTCTTTCTTGCATTAGAAGTTCCTCCCAAGAATGTTATGATATCTGCGCCATGTACAATCACGGGCATGAGATGTCCACTTTGGGGGCACCAAAACTCATCAGACTTTTGTTCGTTCAACTGTCTACAATAGTAGGCAGATTCTAACTCTTTTCTTTTTGAACTCAAGATGTAAGCGAATCTCTGCTAAAGCTATTTATATATATCAAGACACCTTGAATTCTTTCTTGAATTAGGAGCTCAATCAATCCAGGAATCTTATGATGTTACGATATCTGCGTCATGTATAATCACGAGTGCGAGATGTCGTCATTTTTGGCACAAGAACTGATCAGACTTTTGTGGATGCAACTGTCTACAGTACAATAGAACTTGGCAAATAACTAATCCTTTTCTGTCGGATGTCATTCAAGATGTAAGAGAATCTCTGCTAAAGATATCAGACACCTTGAGTTCTTTCTTGCATTAGAACTGAAGTTCCTTCCAAGAATGTTATGATGTTATGATATCTGCGACATATATATATACACATTCATGAGAGTCAGATGTCTTGGTTTTTGGCATAGAAACCGATCGGACTTTTGTAATTCAACTGCCTACTGTAATTAATATTTGGCAGATTCTAACCCGTTCCTTTTAGAACTGAAGATGTGAACGAATCTCTGCGAGCTAAAGATATAAATCAGTGCATTTGAATCCTTTCTTGAAATAGGAGCTCATTCCAAGAATGTTATGATATCTGCATCATGCATGTACAATTACAATTGTGAGATGTCCTCTTTTATATTTTTTCACCGAAAGTGATCGGACTTTTGTACGTTTTACAACACTTGGCAGATAACTACTGAACCCTTGTCTTTTTGAACTCAAGATGTAAGCGAATCGCTGCATGCTAAAGATTTCAGGACATCGATCAGGACACCTTGAATTCATTCTTGATTAAGGAGCTCCGATCCTTCGAAGATTGCTAAGAGTTGAGTCCTCTTTTCCGGCGCAGAAACTGATTGGATTTTAAACTTGTGGGTGGTCCAGGTAGACCTCGGGTGGTCGAAGCCCGCATGTTCCTAGCGCCGCTGTGCAACGTGACTCAAGAGTCGGGGCTGACCTCCGACTGCGCGCAAGTGATCGGGTACCTGCAGTTCTTGGACAACGCGGATTGTTGCGTGCACGAGCACCGCGAAGTGAACCACTGCACAACCATGCACATCGCCGGCACCTGCCGAGCGCAGATCTGCAGCCTGCCCTTCACGCCGCTGCCGCGCTGCCAGCCGTGTCGGGCGGTGGCTGAGTACGTCCGATCGGTGACCAACTTGTGTGCGCAGGACATCGCCGGGGAGTCACGCTCCGGAGGGTACCAAGTCATGCAGGAGGATGGGGCCTTGTTCATCGTCCTCTACTAAACACAAGAAACACCAATTACATTCCCAGCAATTGGGTCTCAATTTTTCTCTCAAAAACGCCATTTATCGAAAAACACCGTACGTTCTTGCCAGACTCCATCCTTCATGGCCGGAATATTAGTTCATTCTTTGCGAATTTCACGGTCTGGGATTCCTTCCTTGGGCGTCCATTCAAACTGGTCGCCTGCATTGGTTCCTTTGCCCCTGCAGCTTGCATAGCTAGTAAGTTAGATGTTAATGTTCCTGTTAAGGGAGAGAACAATATTCGAGAAGTTGACATTGAAGAGGTATGGCAGTACAATTATCTTGCAGGTTAGCTAGTCATCGCCTTAATATACTTTCACTTACAGCAGAAATTCTATGGATTTGTAGTCATCATTCGTTGCATTTTAATGCAAATCTCTTGTAGTTCTGCAATTCTTGTAAACTAACTCTATCGAGAATGGATTCCTGGGGAACACATTAGCACTGATGAAATTGAAAGTTCGTGCGCTATCTCTCTGTGTTTCGTCACCTTTGGAGCTTGTAGATGTCCCTGTTTCTATTTAGTGAGAGAACAAAAGACGCGATATTACAGGAGGTAATATCAACGAGGATCTGTACCATTTCCTTGCAGATCAGCTAGTCATCGCCTCATTCTAAGTTCACGTAGAGCAGAGATTCTATGAGTTCGTAATCATGACTCTTTTGCATTTTATTGTTGAGCTTGCTATTGTGCTGCAAAATAATGTCTTGTAATTAGACTGCAAATCTTGTTAACAAACTCTCTTGTTACAGGCGGATTCCTAGAAATCAGACCAGCTCTGATCTTAACTCACGCACGAACAATCTCTGTTACGTCACACGAAAGTTGCCATACACCCAAGTGGCTTGTAGCAGATGTTCGAGTTCCTGACTAGTGAGAGAACTTGTAAAGGCTGCGATGCAAGATGTAAAGAGGTCTTATCGGTTTTGAATCATCGCCTCATGAATTGAACGCTTCCGATTACAGACAGCGATTCCTGTTGATTGATAGTCATTCTTTTGGTAGTCATGCATTTCAATGCTACGCTTGTGCTGCTTTTCTCTTCACTAACATCCAAACTAATGTAAACTAATTTTCTTGTAAAAATCCAAACTGGAAATTAATACAACACGATACTGAGACCGATCAAAATTACTAGCGATTTTCTTACCCGGATATGTACTTCAAAAAATACACGCAGTGTTCAATTGTTCATGGTTTCACTCTACTCAAACATCACTTGTAACTGATAAAAATGCCGGTACAAACAGTTGAGTGCGTGGTACTCTTCAGGAAGAGAAAACCAGCAATTCTCGGGCCAAAATATTGTATAGATCGGCTTGGACACAATTGAGAGAGAGAGTCCATGATGGAAGTCTGCTTTATACTAGCAGCTTATACTTTATACTAGCAGCTTATACTTAGCACAGAGCTGTTGCAGTGTAACTCAGGAGAAAATGGATTGGATGAAAAATATTTTGGATGAAAACGTGACTGTTTTTGTGACATTGGATTGTGACAGGGGTTGTGACCATGTGTACTTAATATAATAGATTCTATGCGCTAGTTTTCCAAGTGCCACTTAACCCTGAAGCACTCCGATGTCCATATTCTGGACGATGACCAGAGGGCTTCAAGGCACTATTTCATCCAATTAACTTTTCATTTATCAAATGTAATACTTGCATCTAGAAAAGACAACCTTCCTTAATGACAAAATTCATTAAATTCTGATAAATGATATATCTATACAAAGTTATAAGCGAAAATGAGACTAAGGTTCAAGAAGAAGGAAAAGGACTCTTTTTGTGCTCTTCTCTAAGTTTTGGAGGTTGAGCTATTATTTGAGTATTCTTCTATTCTAATCCTTGCCTTTATCCTTTACAAATTAATATCAATCCTCTTCAAAAATTCAAAAAAGGATTGAAACGCTTAAGGGTTAAAGGTCAAATCCCAACTTTCTTGAGTTGGTCGATTGTGAGAAACATTTGTACTATTTTGCATTGATCCCCTTACAAGTTTTTTTTGTCATGACTTTTGAATCCTGGCTTCAAATGATTTGAAATTTATAGAATAGGTACTCATGACTATAATACATCTTACAATATATTTTGAATTTTGAATTTGAATTTGAAAATAGCACTTGATTATATGTCACACTTGCCAATTTAAGGAGGTTTAGTACTATTGGGTGGTTGCAAGAAACGGTTGTCCTTTTTGGTGTCACAATAGAAGTGACTTTTGTGCCATCAATTGTAAATTTGGGGGCATGAAGCTAATTTACTTGAAATTTTTATTGAGGTCGACTAACTCAATAGTAATGAAATTCCTTTTTTTTTTTTTTTTAATTCAAAAATCATTTTCTACGTAAATTTCAATTTAGCTAAATTGTCACACTTTATAATTTTGGTTTTTTTTGTACTATAGAGTACCCAAAATTAATGATGTAGACTTGAATTTTATATGGTCTATTTTCACACTAGAGATTCATTGGTCCACCAAGAAGAATTTTTAAGAAAATATTATTTTATGTCTTTTACATTGATGCAAATAGGGGCCTCTTATGCTTATAATTCTAAATATTGAAAATGGTTTCAAAATCATTCTTTTAGTGAAATCATCATCACCATCAATTCTTTCCAAATTTCCATTTTTTAGTTTTTTTTTAATTTACTAGAATTACATGAATTTACTAGTAAATTTTTGTTGAAAATTGCCTTAAAGGTCATTATTTATAATTTGATGTCTAAGACTATACTTAAAAACTCACTTAAAACACTCCTTTCTATTGTAGTGTACAAATTGCAAGCACAAAAAATTATGTTACATTATAACAACTACTACCAAATTATACTATTCAAAAACATTTCAATATCAAACACTATGATTAATTAAGCTACTAATCTAAAAGGATTATTTTACCAATTTAGTTTTAAATTGACCTAGTTATTTATTCAAATGCCATAAGTAGTGATACTCCACATAATGGTGGTTTTCAATAAATGCCTCTAGAAGCACTAAAAGCATTTATTTAAACCAATCTCTAATCACAAGCAGTATGAAAACCTTTAGAAGCTTACAATCCATTCTCAATTATTTAACTAGCTCCCATTTGAGTTTGGTGGTGCTTGTAGGGAAATTGAGCAAGAAAATAGATTTAAGATGAATTTGAAATTTTTTTCATATTTTTCTACCCAAAAACAAATTACTGTGAATCTTTTCCATTAAGATTTTGTGAAACTATTCTTGGTGTGTAGGTTTGTCTAATTTCAACAATAAGTTGGTCAAGAAATCCAAAGGAAATCAATGGCTCGTAATGCATAATAATGAACAAGTTATTATCACCTTCAATGTTCATAAATAGAACACTCTAGACTTTTGAAATGGGAGATGAGTTGGCTACCTTAGTTACATTTTTGAGTAATACTAGCGGTTGGTGCTTGCTATGCTATGCAATCATCATTAGAATTTAGAAAATTGATATCATGAAAGCTCAAATCTCACAAAAGCACTAAATCATAGAAAACGCAAAGAAGTGTTAAGCCAAGAAAACCAATGGATTTGCTACCTCTATTATATCTTCTTGTGGATCCTCTTTAATATCACCTTCATTGCAACAACTACATTATTTTTATAATATCATTCTTTGTAAAAAGTGATATTACAAAAGTGATTGCAAATTGCTACTCCTTTTCTGTAATATCACATTGTGTGACAATAAGATTTTCATGTATTCATGATTGAAAACATTCTTATAAAATACTTAAAATAATTATTTTAAGGACTTATTGAAATCAATATCATGCATTCTATTCAAATATATCAAAATTTTATTAATATGTGATACAGTGAATGCATAGCATACCAAGCACCAACCCCTAGTATTAATGGTAGCATTTGTGACATTAGAGAGGGAGTTATGATTTTAGTAGTGTAATTATTATTGGCATGGATTCATTATACTATTCTTGTATAAGAATATTGTATAAGAATATAAAGTTTGTACTTAGATTGTATAAATTTAAATTTGAAATCATTATGAATTAAGTTTAAATTTGAAGAAAAAATTGACAAGACAAATAGAATGAAAAAAGGTTGAGATTATCTTCAGTAAATGACATGATTATTCATGATAAAGTTTAAAGGTCAGAAATAACAACTATTTTCTATGTATTTTATACAAATAAAAACATTTAGGGATGATTTAAAAAAACTCTTGTAGTATTTATTATCACACGTTGCATACTAATTTACTTTTTGGCCATAGCTTTTGTATTTTGATTTAAATTGATTCAAGATTTGTAGTAAAGGTAGTCATAACTGTCATAAACCTTTTCTAATTTTTTTCATAATTTTCAAAAATAGTTTACTATTAAAAAATTGATCCCAATTGAATATCACGCTAGCCAATTTGGAGGGTTTTACTACTATTTAGTACCCTCCAAAACGAATTTTGAACTAAAATTTGGATGAGATGGTTTCTTAGTAGACTTGTAGCTCCCTAGGGAAGGAATTTTCAAAAAAGTTATTTTTATGTGGTGTGGAAGTCTACAAAATGAGATTCTTTTTGCTTGCATTGTGAAACATATAAAGTAATATTTTAGTGACTTTTTTGATGAATGATTGTCTCCATAAAGTTGTTACAAATGTCTAGTTTTGATTTTGTGGATTTACTTAATTTTTCTATTTTTTTCTTAGTTAAAACATCAAAATATGTATTTTCTTGAGACTTGGCACTTTTCTAATTCTCCTACTTAGAACAATTCTCTATGTAATTTGTTCTTTGGATACCTTCATCTTAAAGGTGTACCCTAAAACAATTATTTTTAAAATTTTAAAGTACTCCCAAAAAAATCATAAAAATGCAACAAATAATATAGGTGTTTCTTGTTATCACCTTTAGAGGACTAATTGTGAATTGGGACTTTCTTGATAAGTTGAAATCTTAAGATCTCTACATATAAACTTAAATTTTTTGAATTTTGAATTTTAAAAATTCTAGAATTATCAATTACAAGATTCTTTCTTTTTTTCCTTTTTAAATTTACAAGCACATGTTAAATTTATTCCCTTAGACCACAAGGATCACTAAAATAAAATAGTCTTCATTATCATTTTTTAATTACTTTAATATACTATTGGTCACTAAGAAAGAAAATCTTTAAGGAGTTAGGTTGTCCACTATCATATTAAGTAGTCAAGAGTGAAAAAAATAAAATCTAAAAACACATGACAAAATTTCATTGTATTCATTTTAAAAATCATATTTGTCTAAAAATAACTCTCTATTTTTAAATATATGTCAATTTATATTTTTGACCTTTAATTAATTGTTCAATAAATTTTTGACAATAAATCAATTGTTTGATAGAAAAGGTCAAGCTTTACTACAGTAGTGCACTTGTGTAGTACGTTCTTGAGTATATTGACAATGAAGCCAATTTTAACCACTATGTACAGTGGGGTACCAATCAAAATGTCGTTTTCGATTTTGCAGTGAGAAAAATTTCAATATTGTCAACTTTGAAAGCCTCCCGAGAGCTCAAAAATTGGTATTTTACTACGAAATTTCTACCACACCATCATCTTTAAGTTTATTATATGTATGCCAAATTTCAAGGCCAAAAGATTCACCAAAAAAAAGTTATTCAAAATCTACCAACATGGGTAGTGGTGAAAAACATTTCACTACTTTCAACTTTGACACCTTCCTAAGGATTGAGTTTTTTTTCTTTTGCCATGAAATTTTTGTCATGAAACAATATCTATGTCATAATATGTATAAAAAATTTCAAGGTTAAAATTTTTGTTTTAAGAAGATATTTGAAATCTCCCAATAGGTGTAGTTTTTGAGAAAATTTTCACAGTTGCCAACTTTGACACCCACAAGGGCTGGAAAATTGGTTTCTTACTATGAATTTTTTTGTGAAGTCATCTCTATGTTGATAATATGTGACCTAAATTTCAAATTCAAATGAATTACCAAAAAAAAGATATACAAAATCTCCTAACATGTGTAGTTGTGAGAAAAGTTTCACTACTACGGACTTTGACCCCCTCCCAAAGACTGAAAATTTGTCTATTTAACATGAATTTTTTTGAATAAGATCAACTTTATGTTGATAATATATGTTCCAAATTTCAAGTTCAAAACACTTATTTAAAAAAAGATATTCAAAATCTCTCAACATGTGTACTTGTGAGGTTAAGTTTTTACATTCGTGTCAAACTTTGCTTCATAAAGTAATACTGTACTAAGGGCTCAAAAACTCCTCCTCACAACTACACATGTTGGGAGATTTTGTATATCTTTTTTTTGGTAATTCATTTGAATTTGAAATTTGGGTCACACATTATCAACATAGAGATGACTTCACAAAAAAAATTCATAGTAAGAAACCAATTTTCCAGCCCTTGTGGGTGTCAAAGTTGGCAATTGTGAAAATTTTCTCAAAAACTACACCTATTGGGAGATTTCAAATATCTTCTTAAAACAAAAATTTTAACCTTGAAATTTTTTATACATATTATGACATAGAGATTGTTTTATGACAAAAATTTCATGGCAAAAGAAAAAAAACTCAATCCTTAGGAAGGTGTCAAAGTTGAAAGTAGTGAAATGTTTTTCACCACTACCCATGTTGGTAGATTTTGAATAACTTTTTTTTGGTGAATCTTTTGGCCTTGAAATTTGGCATGCATATAATTAACTTAAAGATGATGGTGTGGTAGAAATTTCGTAGTAAAATACCAATTTTTGAGCTCTCAGGAGGCTTTCAAAGTTGGCAATACTGAAATTTTTCTCATTGCGAATTCGAAAATGACATTTTGATTGGTACCCCACTGTACTATGTATGGTTTAGGTAGAATTATTTGGACCCATATTGTCCTTAATAATCTACAAAGAGACTACATAACATCATTGGCAACCACCCATATAAAAGTGGTAAGTAGCAGTTTGCTCTAAAAGTAACTAGTTTAAGTTAGGTTTGCCTATCTCATGGGCTTCTATAGATGGGAAGAATTTTAGTTTATTTTTTCAAAGGAAAAGAAAATAGAAACTACATGTAATATAATTGTATAAGAGATTTAATAATTTTTGAAGCAATATTGAACTAGTTGAGAAATTTCAAAGATATCAATCCTAAACATCAATTACTAGGAATAAGTCTAGTAAAATGCATACATATGTAACTTGTAAAGAAAGATAGAGAAACAAAAAAGAAGCAAAGGTGCTACATGTGTTCTTTAAAAAAAAATCTAATACAGATTAGTGTCAATTTAAATTTGTAGATTCTACATTCTCTATTAAGAGATAGTTAGCTCACCAACATTAATTTTATTTCTAATGTTCACTTGTCATTGTACTTGGAAATGCCCCTACTTTATCCTCAAGCCATTCAATGTTTGTCACATATCCATTTTAGGGCCACCTCATATCCGTTTAACACCTAATTATAAGATCTATTTCAAGAGGGTGGTTGCTTTCAAAGTAGACTATTATATGTGTATGCATCAACATTTAGGTAGGTGGAGTGGGGTTAAAACCTTAACTAATGTCAATGCGATACTTAAAATGAGGGTAATTTTCTTCAATATGGTAACATGGCATCTACAACTAGGGATAAAATCCTTGTTTGTCTAATATAGCCAACTTTTCCTAATGTCACCCTTACTAACATGTGGTTACCTTCTAGCCTTAATTACAATTTGCCCACGATGTAGCTATATGCACCCTATATCTACAATCACCTAAGATGATGTCTCCTAAATCCTACATGTTAGTGACAACAATGCACTACAAATATATTGCAGGGTGATTTAGGATACACTTGTACAATTTGTTTCATTTTTTTATTTTCAACATTTTTGTACTTTTCAATCGTACTATAAACCACCTTCAGTATTATTTGGGGTATAGAATATAACATTTAGATAGTCGATTGGATTTGAAATTCACTATTTAAACAACTTATTATGTTCATTAGTGAATGGCAAGGATGAGTGGAAATACTTAATTTTGCCATAAAAAAAAATTCATGAACGAATTGAAAGTACTATGAGTCCTTGGTAATACTATTGAGTCTTTTTGTGTACCCTAAAATACTATTTTGAACCACATGCTACAAATTATGCTAGAAAATGAGACTTCCACATTTCTATTTTTAAAAATTAAAAAATTAATTTTAGAAATGGCCAATGTTGCTGACTGAAGTTAAAGATAGAATATCAAAGCTAAAACTAATTTTTTTTTAATTCAACATAAATTCAACCAAAATAATGCACACTTTGGATCGGGATAAAACACACTTAGAAAATGATTTTGGAAATCCCTCTTTTGAAAAGGTGTATTTCTAATAGAAGACCTAGCCTATCCAATTTCACAATGCTATTCTTCAAAAAAGGTAGTCAATAGTACTAAAACCTACCAAAACCACATAATTATGTGACATATGTTCAAAGTTCAATCTACCATACTTTATCATTTTTGAAAAATTTGAAAAAATTGAAAAATTTGAAGTAAAATCTTTCATGCTCAAGGAAGCTTCATTCTAAATTTTCACATTCATTCAATCATTTTTGCAATACTTATGGCATAAAACAACTTTCACATACAACCTATGATACAAAATACAATAAGCATTTTTTGCAATTTCCCTGCAAGATAAAATTGAAAATGGTAAAATATTATTATATACACACATATGCAATATACTACATCAATGTTTAATTTGACATGCTACAAACATGTGACACAACAATATGGCACCTAAACCAAAAATAATGTTAAATAAGACAATCCTAACTTTAGTTAGTTGTTTGATACAGTTTTTTTTTTCATTTATGGAGAATAGCCACAATGGTGGCATAAAATGTTATAAAGATGCTCCAAATTGCAACATTCATCCATTTTTTGGATGTATAGTATGGTTTTCATCCAAAATTAGGCAAATTCATTTAATATTTTTCTTTATTTCAAAATTGTTTGGCAATTTCATCCAATTTTTCTTGCATTTTTTGGGGTGTTTTTTAGCCAGATTATTTTTTTAGTGCAAACTGGCACCAAAAAGCCAAAAAAAAGTTGTTGCTTGATACATTGTTTTTCAACTCAAATAGTTATGCAATAAAAAATGTTAACTCAAATTTTCCAACAAAATTTGAAAGTAGTATTGAAACTAACAATAATGATCTACAAGAAAAACACTACATCATCATTAAATCTCTGAAATAACGGTGGTAAATGTACATGTCAGTACTTTAGATAGGCGTCGTGGAGTTCAAAATTTTAAGTTATTTAGTGAAGCACTTCAAATAGTTGTTTGACACATTTCTAAACTTAAATTTATTGCGTGGGAAATGTCAACTCAAACCATTGAATAAGGTTTGGAAAATAGTTGAAGCCACACTATACTATCTACAATGATTAATAAGAAAGTTGATTCGACCCATAGAGTAAAGTTTTAACAATAGTATGTTGTATACTTGTACCTCTATTATTAATAATGATGAACATGAAAGCCATTGTATAAGGTTTGACGGTAGTTGCATCCATACTATCTACAATAATGTTGGATGAGAAGGCCAATTCGAAACCATTGTATAAAGTTTTGCTAGTAGTTCCCCCCTTAATACCAATAATAGTTGACAAGGCCAACTCAAATCTCTCTATATCATTTGGATGATAGTTGTGCCTATACTTTTGCAATGGCCACTACATCAACATTCAATCACCCAAATTTTTGTGCTGTACTCCAACTTTAGAATTATCCAATGATTGTTATTAATGAGTTGGATATTCTTGGCACAAAGTATTTTTTGATTTTTTATCACATTGTGTCACATCCAACTTGTTTGACCTAACATGCACAAACTCTAAACTTTAAACCTTTACAAAGAAATGTAACTAAATACTTTTCCCCTTCTATTGTAGTTGGTGAATTTTGAATTATTAACCACCATTAGCTAATTCATAATTTAGATTTTTTTCAAATTTGAATTCAAAAATTTCAAAAATTTCAATTAATAAATTCCTAGTTTCCTACATTTTTCCTACAGTGAAAATTTTGGAGGCTTAAAGTCGAATCACCCATTTAAATCACTATTAATATCCATCTTTTGACACTAGAAGTCACTAAAGTGTCCCTAAAAATTCCTTAAAATCATCCCCATGCTTAATTGTGGTTGGTAGGCTGCCATTTTTATAGATTTTATTGTGAGAATCAAGGCAAATTTTTTAGAGTGTATATTTAGGTGCCCTTGGGAGTTCTACTCTGAAAATTCATACAAAATATATACCTTATCCAAATACTTTTTTTTTATTTTTTTATTTTTAATTCATGATTTTCAATTGCTAATACTACAAAGATATTTGTATTAGAAAAACGTGCCTCCAACTATGCTGAAATTGACAGTTATGGGGGGTGCAACCTTACACCTCCCATAAGCCAAATCCACAGGATCTAAGCATCTAAGCTTAGGTCCAACCATATACTTTGGGTTGGCGAAGGACGAATAGGACCAGTGGACCACATACAGCTGTTTCGAAATGGAACTCAACTTCTTTCAAAATATTTTTAATTATGAAGATGTACCATATAGAAATATCGAACATCCTACCGGATCGTACATCCTTCTCCTACAAAGTGCAACCGTCGATCAGATGACATGAACGGCCTGGATCACTTCTCTCGACACTAAGGACGGAAACCAAGGGTAGTCGGAGAAGAAGGACGACGAGCGGGGAGCCTGTGGAGCAAGCTTCTCAAAGAATCAGCCTTGCTGTGTGTTTTGAAGACGCAATCTGTCTGTGCAGACTCTTGAATGCTCTTCAATGTGCCCAGAGCTTCCCAGAAAATCCGAAATTCCCGTCCTGGGTGCCGCATTGCTCCCATTCTCAGGTTTTTTGGGTTCTTTCTCTCGCCTCTTTGTTGACGATTGCAATTTCACCTTGCATTGAGCGCGAAACTGCTGCTATTGTCATCTCTGGTGCGTCTCCCGCAGCGAAGACTGCAATTGATTGCGCTCGTGTTGTTGTCAGGGTTGGAGGTTTTGTGTCTCTGTGTCAGTTGGCGGGGCGTTTGAATCGAGGAATATGCATGCATGGCGTTTTTTGCAGCTTTTTGTATGCTTTTAAAGTTTCCTTTTCCTGCTTCCTTACAATGTGCGCGATTTTGTGTGGTATTGGAGCATCGTTTTGCTGAATTACGGCAACGGGCTTGACTGCTTAGCTTTCTTTTGATTTCTTCTGTGCTATCTACCGTTTTTGTTTTACAGCTGCTTTGCAACACTCATTCCATTCTTGTAAGAAATTTTATGTTTTTCTTAAGAAATTCTCCCTTGCCGGAGGGGCTTTGGTTTTGGTGAATTACTGCTGCTTGTGATTCTGCTTGTAGTTCTACTATTTTAGGTTTCTTTGATTTCTATTCTGTAGGTTCGTGGCTGACTCTTGGTCCCGTGTTAGCGATCTTCTTAAATCGTTCCTCTTTGTTCATAGGGAATTGTTTGCAGTACTGTTGTTTTGTCATTAGACTGCACAAGTTAATTCAATTAGTGCGTCTAACTAATTTATATCGTCTGTATTTGCTAGAGCAAAGTTGGCTTCCAAAATTTTAATGATTTCAGGGAAAAGCACAAACTCGCCTCCTCTCTTAATGTCCATAAAGAAATAGAATGATCCGTAGGAGAAAGATGCAGTGTAAAACAATCAGTGTCTCGCACTAATTGAATTAACTTGTGTAGTGTGCAAAGACGCGATGATACTGTTGTTTTAGCAACATATTTAAGCTTAAAACTACTTAAAAACGTATGAAAATTTCATTTTTCAGGTGCTCTGCAATGTTCGGGGTTTTATAGGTTGTTGGAGGAGCTTTAGTTTGCAGAATTACGAAATTTGTCTTTGTCGTTTGTTTCTTTGGTTTTCGAGCAATCTTCTGTTTTAGGTTTCCTTGATTTCTATCATGTATGATGTTTCGAATTCTTTTGGCGACCAGCTCTTTGTGCCTTTTTGTCGGTCTTTTGTAATTTTGTCCTTATTCGAAATCGTCGTTGGGATCGTTTGGTTTGGGGTGCTAATGTACTTGTTTGCAAGAGTGTTAATATTGTTTTCTTGTGCTGATATTGATATGTTGCAGGGTGTTTTTGCATGTCTATCAATGAGTGTCGACAGGAGGGAACCGGCATTTTTGAGTGGATCACATCAACCACTTCAATGACCCGAAAGTTTTAGGTACTGCTGCATTGGCAAAGACGTTTTTTTCAATCGGCTGTTTTTGCCTTTAAGATTGCGGTCAGGATGTTGGGAGGCGGGTTGGGGGAAAGGGAAAGACGCAATGGAAAGGCTCCAATAGAGCTTGTCGATGAATCCTCTACGGGTGCAGTCATCACATTGTCGGATTCAGATTCTGTCGGTAGTACCGATGCCGTTCAAAGTAGGGGTGATGCGAAGTTGAAGTCGGCAGCGATTGACCTCATATCTGAAAGACAAAGCCAGCAGGTTCTTGACAAAGAACTGTCGAGACTTCTCGCAATATTCCCACATGCAAGCTCGCTTGTAGCTGCTGCAGATTTGAAATCGCAGTTGAAGAAAACCTCGCCGGGGAAGGCTTTGGAGAGGGTTATTCACCGATATATGGAGCACGGCGTGCCGAAGGCAGAGCAAGTACCACATGAAGGATCAAAGCCTGGTATGATAAATTCGAGAAATACAGAATGATTTTGTCGTAGAATCCAGGCAAGTACCTGAGGTTGCGGATATTTTGTGGACTTGCAACAAGTCTCTCCACCTTGATCATTTTTTCCTTTCCTGTGAAATATCCCAAGTGTTCATGCTCCCTCGTTCCTCATACATAGAATCGACCTTGATTGTAACAATGATAGATTATTGATGTGACAAATTCTTCCGTCGTGAATCGTGCTCATCGTTTTGTCTAGTCCCCGCTTGGGTCGCAGATCCTCAAGCGATTGAGAAGCCAATGGACGTCTTCGCAAGGCCAAACGTGCATACGGTTGGAACCAGTAATCATGGGGAGCGGCAGGTGGACTTTGGTTATGAGGTTTTACCTCCAGAAATAAAAGCTAACTATAATCTTTGGACTCATTATACGTTGGCGAAAGAATTCCCCCGGTACCCCAAGCAGGAGCTGAAAAGAGTGTTGCACGAGAACAATAGCTGGTTTGCTCCAAGCTACAAAGCAATTAGCTCCGAATACGCAGCTGCCCTTACTGCAGAACAAAATGGTATGACCTATGGGATTTGGGTACAGTCGGTTAGTTTTGCATATGCCAAGTTATCATTATTCTCATTCCTCACTGCTTCGTCAAGGCAATGACGTGCGAGTGCGCCGTTCTGTTTCTCGGTATGCAGGATACTCTTCCTGTCGGGAATTCTGTAAATCATCTAGGGCATCTGTTTCAAATCATCTATTTCACTAGTACTGAACAGCAATCGTGCAAGTAATCACGTGAGGTGTCTAGACTGTTGCAAGATGTTCTTCGGTGTTTCTTGCTCTAACGACAGAACTCCCACACTGCTCACTTAATGAGTGAAACAGGGCAGGGCAGAAGACGAGGGAGGCGACAAGGGTATCTTAAACTCAATATGCGACCTCGTGATTCTACACCGAAGCCACAAGAGCCATGCTATATCTTTGAGAGAGAGCTGCAAAGTATCCAGAATGCTTCAAAAGAAGGTGCAAACCTGGTTACAGAGGAGTTGAAGAAAGATACTGGTCCTCAGTGCGGAACTGACAGGGATGCTTGCGAGGGCGAGACATCTGCAGACATTGAGTGTGGGTGCTGTTGTTCGGATTACCGATTTGAAGAAATGGTCCAGGTAAAAACCCATTTACAAGTTACATGTACCGTGCATTTTATCCTCATCTCATTTGTGGTTCCTGGATGGTGTATGTGTAATACAATGCATGTTGCCACTCTTGCATCTTGAAGTTTGAATTCTTAGGTTTGAAGACTCTTGTAGTGTGCAGAGGGGCACCTTTTTTGCTTCACATGTTTGCGGCGTAGAATAGAGGAGTCTACTTTTGGTGGATCGCAAGCATCCAATTCGCTTCCTTGCATGGATACAAGTGGCTGTGAAGAATCCTTCCCTTGGTCTGAGGTATTATGAGCTTGACATTCAATCAAATTGCCTTTATTTCTATTTATCTCCAAAGACTTACTCAACCTGGGAAACGCATTTGATATGTGTTTGTGTCTACTGCATATTTTGCAGGTGAAGCGAGCCTTGCCTCCTGATGTGTTTGCCAAGTATGAGCAACGTCAAGCTGAGGATGCAGTTGTGCAGGCTAAAATCGCAGGATTGGTGAGTTTGAAGTCTTGTAATACATCTATCTTCCTACATGTCTTTGATATTGTCTTCAACACAACATACATTCATCTCCTTTGCTGTTTTCTAAATCTGAAATTTAGTATTAACAACTTCCAATGATCATTCACAGGTTTATTGCCCGTTTTGTAACACGCCGTGGGAAGTAGATCCTGATTTGAGAGTCTTGGAGTGTGCGAATGAAAGTTGTCGGAAGGTAAGGTTAAGTTAGGAATGCAAGAGGACTGATGATTGAAACGCTTTTGACTCAAACGTTGAATTGCCCATTTTTCCTTTGAATAGTCCATTTTTCTTTTGAATAGTGTCAATGCAGTGATAATCTTATTATCATTTTTTTGCAATTAGGTATGATGTCAAAAGATTTACGTGTGGTTGCCAACAGGCATCCTGTGTTCTTTGCAGAGAGCCAAGTCACCTCCCATTACGATGTGAAGAGGTTGAAAAGGTATGTCATCACACAGTGTCTTCATAGTCCGTGTTGGTATTGGTGAATGTTTCTAAATTTATGATGTTTGAGATAACCATGAGATCTCTTCTTCTGAAAATCTCTTTATCATTTTTAAACTGTCAATCAAACTCATATTTCTCTTTAGGCATTGAAATCCTAATCGTGCATTTTTTTTTCTTTACGAAGCAGAAGTCAGAGACTTCTATGAGGAGGAGCATTGAAGAGGTAATAAGATCATTACTTTCTACATGGCATGTTGATTTATGGAAACTTGTCAGCCAACATTATGCTTGCCAGCGCTCATGAGTTAACCATTTCCTTATGTGATACTCTTATATAGTGATGTCTGAGAGACATTGCTTGCTTGCCAATTGTATCGTGTCAGAATGACTTATTTGCTATTTACATTATTTAGTGAAATTGGATTCTTTGTTCCGCAGCGCATGACCAAAGCTCTCTTAAGAGTATGCTCGTCTTGCAAAGCAGAGTTATTGAAAAGTGATGGTTGTAACAAGGTGCGTGAGACATGGTAGCTTGTCTTTCAGTTTTCCTTCTTGAATCTATTAGTTACATTTATTTGTTCCCGTCAAACTGGATAAGTGCGTGGCCCTAAAATGGAAATGAATTGTTTTTAATTTTCGGTGCATGTGTTATTCCAATGAGTCCAGATTTGATTATCACACTAACTAGCATTACCGCAGAAGCAGTAGGTTCCACATTTCGGTTTTCTTACTCAAATTCTTAACAAACTCAATATATCTTATTTTATCTCTTGTTTGGGATTGCCTCTCAGGTTACATGCAGGTGTGGCCAAACTATGTGCTATGTGTGCCGGCAGCCCATTGCCCCTAATTATCAACATTTTTGCCAAGTACTTTCTTCTCTTCTTGGGTTCCCTTTTTTCTACCTATTCTTCCACGTGTACATGGACACTCTGAAAAATCTAGATGACTTAAGGAATTTAGTGTATCAGCTGCTTGATTTCCTTAGACATTTATTGTAGCAGCTGGCACGTTAACGTACATGTATCAGCTGGTTGGTTTCTTCAGGCTTGTAAATGATAGGGTTATGTATGGGCTCGTCAATTTTGCATGAACTGTGTGATGGTTTGTGTAAATTTGTTAAATCTGAAGCTGGAGGAGCTTGTTTGGGGTGTGGTTGCAGCATGTAAGGCCTGGTCCGAAAAAGCCCTGCACTGTATGCAAAAAATGTAGCCTCTGGGAAGAGGTGCGTCTGGGGGCTTCTCTTCTAGACTTTTGACATTAAGCGCATATGTTTATAATCTCTGTTCTGATTATATTTCAGTCTTAATCAGTGTGCCAGTTTATAAGAAATTATCATCCTTTTTCTCTGAAGCAGATCCAGTTCTTGAGGATAAAGGATTTATCCTCTTCTTAATCGCAATTTTGTAGCAGTTTCGTGTCCTCTCTAGTTTTTTCAATACTGCATGTTGGGTTGGCAGGAAGAGGAAGATGAAATTGTTAAAGCAGCAAGAGAGGCCGCAATGAAGGAGTTAGCAGAGGATGATCCAAACCTGCTCAAGCGGACAATTGGACCTAAGCTGGAAAAAGCACCCAAAAAGAAACAGAGACCTCCACCTATTCCAGCTATTCCATTTCGACCCCCGCCTCCTGAGTATTACAACATGGCAGCTCAGGCCATGGTTCATGTTGCAGACCAAATGATGTAGATGCACTATACTATCGTTTCTGAAGATATGATTAGAAATTGATTGACATACTTTAATGAAACGGAACGTTATTTCGGTTGGAAGTAGGCGCACCTTCGCTTGTGTGTGGGGGTAGTAGTTGGACATAACAAAATAGTAGCTACATTTCTTATTGGGGAGGTATATTGAAATACCTCATTTCAACCCCATTTCAACCCCGCTTGAAGTTTTGATCTAAAGAGAGAGGCGAGCAGAATAATTTCCTGCGAAATGATTTCCATCGAGGACATCCTTCAAACGTTGTCTTTTCACAAAAAAAGTTCGAAGGGAACTCGTTCAGGTTGTTTCTGTGGCTTTCCTTCAAGAGTTTTACGTAAATTCATGTACAGAGGTTTGTTTTGTTGAAAGAAACAGAATTTGGTGTCAAGGTTTTTCGTTTCCTGAGCTACTCCATCAGATGGATGCCCTGCTTTGCTTCTCCTGTTCGTTTGAACCTCTGTAACCCTGGAAGGATGCAGTTCCCCACGACCAAGGTAGTCACCGAATTACTTTCCAATTATTGGACCAATAGGTGCACTATCTGGTTCTACAATTAATAGTGGAGTTATGCATGAGATCCTTCAGGTTTGCAACATTCTTATAGAGTTAACATGATGTGTATTGTGTAACTCATGACTTGTAGAATATTTTGGATAATACAATTGCTATACCTCAAGTGTCACTATGCCTTAGTTATTGTTCTGGAACCTAACTTTAGGCAATTAGGATAAAGAGGTTATGGTATACAAGTTCATTGTTTTGTTCTATTAATGTGTGATGCTTATTTATAGAAGTCACATCTTTAACCTTAAATGGACAAGTCTACCTGACATAGTAATGTGAGTGATACTCATTTACCAAAGTTACAGGTCTAACTTTGAAAAGATAGGTCTATAACTATAGAATTTTTTTGTACAATCCTTACACTTTCTCTATTCCTATGTTGTAACTTTTTTTCTTGAAATTTTTCATTTTTCAACAATGAAATCACATGTACCATGCAAATACTAAAATCTTTAGATTTTTATGATGAATACTTGTGATTTTTTGAGGAAAAAGTGAAAAAAATCATATGAAATAAAAAAATTGGTTCAAAAACAATGGGTATGTATGATGGTATCATAAAGTGAAAAGCATTTATTATTCCTTTCTATAAATAGAAAATCAATATACCATGTTAATAGGCCAAAAAGTTCAAATTAAAACAAAGTATTCAATTTAAGGACTTTCTTCAAATTTTGAAGATGGAATAGAAACTCCACTTCAATATCTTCACTTGGGCAATTGGGCTCAAATTCAAAAAGATCATTTTTATAGGTCAAATTCACATTAAGAACAAGGTGCTTGAAGTTGTCAAAATATAGAACATGGTGATTCGTGGATTGACCATCTTTCTATGTAGAAAATCAACAATACTAAATAAAGAAGATTTTCAACACCACCCTCTTGCAAAAGTGATCAATCTAGTCCTCCTCCAAAAATTGTACAAAATAATGATTCTTTTTTCACTTACAGGTGCCAAATGTCATTCAAAAATTAATTTTTGTTCTCCATGGTGTTGTAGGGTTAATCCTTCAATGGCAATGGATAGACTAGTAGGCATTCCAAGGTAGAATAAAAAGTCTCTTTGAAGTTAGGCATGGGTCTTGTTTCCTAGCCTAGGTTTGTATGGCTAGGGTATGAAGATGAATTGCAAGGCTTTGACTATGTGATCCAAAGCATGCTTTCTCCAAAAGTCCACAAGCCACTTCTTTTTTTCAAAGATTCAGTTAATCCCTCTACTTGATTTGTCCCTACAGCATTAATTGAACTACCCATTTTATTTCAATCTTATTTTTTAACCTAATGTATCTACTATAGATGTATCATCTAGAGTCTTCTTTGGAATTGATGATTTAGAAAAATTATCATAAGCTACTATTGGAAAAAATATTTTGAAATTGATATACAAAAAAAATTGTAGACTTTGAGTATTAGATTCCATCTAAGGATATGGTTAGAGTTCACCAACACTATTACCAAAATTTCTCTACTAAATTTTATAAGGGAATTTTCAAATTCCTTATCAAATTTAATCATGAAAAATTTATTGTCATTTTTTGAATAAATTTTGTTTGAATGGATTTGAAATGAGGGTCTCTTGTTATGGTGATTTTTTGAAATTTTTATATTCTTTAAATCTATGACCTTATTTTTGTAAATCCTATGATGAAGAGGAAATTGAATTTTCAAATAGGCTTTGAGTTTTCTTACTAATTTTAATACTAATTGAATGAGTATGAGGTAGCCACATGGGTCATTGCAAGAAACGGTGGTCCTATTCTCCGTCACAATGGGAGTGACGTCATTCTTTTCTGCTATAACTTTTGAATAAAAATATTCGAGAATATGAAATAATTATTGGACCTCTCTAACTTGATGGTTTTTACATCCCTTATTTTTCAGAAATTAAAAAAAATCATTTTATATTTAAAATTAATTTTTGTTAATTTGTCACAAACTGAGGTTTAGGGGTTTTTACTACGTTAGGAGTACCCAAATTTAATGATCTAAAGTTGAAATTTTCATGGTTCATTTGCGTAGTAGCAAAGTATATTCCTACCAACTAGTTTTCTAAAAATATATTATTTTATGTCCTCCACATGCATGTAAACAACACTCCAATTGCACGCAATTCCTGACTATTGACAATAGTACTAAGATTATTTTTTTGGTGAAATCTCATCACCATCAACTCTTCTCAAATGGCCAATTTTTAGATTTGAGAAAAAGAGCTTTTCCTATTTTTTACAAGTTAAAATGTAATTATGCCCACTTTCATGAGATTTTCCACTTTTCTAGTTCTCCTACTTAGAGAATTTTCCTAAGGTGTTCCTCCATAGGGTACCTTCTTCTTTAAGGTGTGTACATTGTACATATTTTTCATATTTTTTAAAAATTGTTTTTCTAATTAAATAGTACTCTTAAAGAAAAAGGGGGAGTACTGTGAAACGCTACGCTTTTTGAACGCGGTTTCTTGCAATGACCCACATTTACATTACAACCACAATATAGGATTGCTTGTGGCCATCTGGCATGTAGAAATTTGAGGGAGGTAAGTGCTCCATCCTTCATAATGGAACCATTATGAGATCTATGAGATCATGGAGATGGATTGAATAATGATGATAAATTTTGAATTTGTCATGCAATTTTTGACTCAATTATTAAGTTGATAATATTCTTTCCACCTAAATTTATGAGATTATAGAGATAGATTGGGTAAAGATGGTGAATTTTTGAATTCATCATGCAATTTTTGGCTCCCAATTAGTGAATTGAGAAGGCTCTTTCCACCCAAATTTTTTTGCATTATAAATTCTTTTGGGGTTCAAATTATTTGAATTAAAAATTAGTGCAATTTTAGCTTCGTCAACCACTTGACATATTTGCACATTTGTAATTTTAGAGAAATATGTACACTAGAAATATCAAATTTAACCATTAGATAGGACAACACCTTTACAAAGTATCTCCACAAATTAGGATTATGTTCATCTAAGTAGTAATGAGGAAGAAAATTAATTTTCAACTTGTTCATCATTTAAAAATTGGACATCAAAGTGCTTCAAGGTTAAAACTTCAATATCCCCCTTAAGTATGGACATGTAGTTACTTTTGATAGAATAGTTTAACCCCTCAATGCCTATGACTTGTTTGTGTTTAGAAGCATCTTTGCTTTTCAAATGTTATAAGTCTAAATGTCACTTAGGTTTGAAAATCTCAACTGCAAAATCTTGTAGTGTGTAAATTGTAGATGATGTGAATAAAATTTCGAGTCATTTGGCCATAGTGCCATGAAGATTGTAAAATTTTAATGTTTTAGTGTTGATAAAAGATGCTAAAATTTTCCTAAAAATATATTTGGAGGTGGAATTTTAACTATGCAAACTTGACTAAGGGAGAGGCACCCAATGGCGTCCCTGTACTCAATGCCATTCGTTTCTAAATCAGTCATTCATTCTAGAACATAAATGTAGTAGGACTGTAGACTGCTTATTGTTTTAGGTCAAAAGAAATAAGCCATTGTGTGCTGTAGAAACGAACGGCATTGGGTACAGGGATGCCATTGGGTGCCTCTCCCTTAGTGTGCACAACTTTTTCAAGGAAAATTGATTGGAAACAAACATTACATGATGAAAAGACAAGCTATTGAAGTTCACTATAATCCAAAAATGTTTAGGTTTGAACTTTGAGTTGCTCCCAAACATTCAAAACAATTTGGATTGATAGTAATGTCATGCCACAATAATTAGACTTTAAGCATTAGAGGAGTTTTTGGCCTCTAAGAGACTATTTCAGGGGTTTTCCATGAAATTGTTTCTAATGTTGCACATCAGCTAGTACTAGCCTACATTTTTGTATTTCAAGAAAAAACTTAATTTTTTTCTTAAAACTTAATTTTTCTTCAATTTTTCTTAAAGTTGATATTTTTTCTTGAGAAATTAAAAAATAATTCAAATTTTTTTCATAACATATTAATTTAAGAAAAATTATCTAAAAATTATTTTTAGAATATTTAATAATTTATTAAAATAATAAATTAATTAATATCATTTGACATGGCAGTTGCTTAACTATATCAAATCACTAATGTGGCAATGCTCCCAATGTTTGGAAACTTGCAGTCTTCCAAAGGTTCAAATCTCCCTTAGTCATAAAGCGGATAATCTAACAAATTTATTGAAAACAAATATGGGATGAAGGAGGTAGAAGCCCTTAACATTGCAACCATTATAATGCAGTTTGGAAAATTCAAATTTAACCAAATTCCTTTGAATCGATGTCAAATGATCAATACATCTTGAATTGATTTAAAAATTTACTACACAAACTAAAGGATAGAGATTTGACAACATTCTAATGTAGAGATTTGACAACAAGTTTTACAAAATTTGGACATAAGATGCATGAATTCTAGTACTTTGAATTGAACTACTAAACATGTGGAGATACTTTTGGTCCCCTTTTATAATAAGTGGTTAACTAAACCTTAAATCTAGAATTTGCCTTCTTTTTGTGCATTGTATATTCTACGACATTCTAATTGCAATACATTCAACTCTCTTGCATTTTTTTTTTATCACCAAGATAGGTATATTTAACCCTTGGGTGCCTTAGTCCTTGGAATATAGCCTCCATCCAAGAGACATTTGACCAGTATAATCTAGTAAGTTGTGCAATGAAAACTTTCACAATTTTCTTCAAAGTTGCCTTCTCTAACCCTCTTGCAATTTCAAAGGCCACATTTCTTAGATCTTATTTTCTAATTGATAGGTCAACTTGAGTGGCAATTTGTAGCTTGCATTTGGAACTCACGTTGAGTGTTCAAGGATTTAAACTAGTAAACTAAAAAAAACTAACCTCATGTACAATAGGGAGTGAGTAAAAATGGCATATTTGCATCCTGAAGGAAAGAAATTTTACCATTGCCAACTTGAACACCTTCCCAAGGGTTGAAAAATTGTTTTTCTACAATGAAACATTTGGCATGAAATCATCTCCATGTTGATGACATATGTGCTTAATTTCTAGGCTAAAAGATTTATACGGAAAAAAGATATGTGAAATCTACCAATGTGTGTAGTTGTGAGAAACAATTACACTACTACCAACTTTTATGCCCTCCCACAGCAAAGGTTGAAATGTTGTTTATTTACCATGAAAGAGATCATCTCTATGTTGACATATGTGCCAAATTTCTATGTGCCAAAAGATTTACACAAAAACAATACTCAAAATCTACCAACATGTGTAGTTGTGAGAATGATTTTGTCAACTATTGGGATAGTGTCATTTTATGGGCAAAGTTTCACATGGTTGTAAAATATCATTCTCACAACTACTCATGTTGGTAGGTTTCAAATATCTTTTTTTGTAAAAATCTTTTGACCTTGCAAGTTGACACAGAAGTTATCAACATGTAGATGAAAGTTTATCTCCAGGTAAAAGTTTCATGGTGACAAGTTTTTTTTCCAGCCCAAGGGAGGGTGTCAAAGTTGGCAGCAATGGAATTTCTTTCCCTGTCAGTGCAAAAACGTCATTTTCACTTTGCATCTTACTGTACAAGAATCCGACATTTAGGTGTATCAGATTTACAACAAGAATACGGTGTCGGTATATGGCAGGGACACTCGTATCATCTTGTTTGAGGTATACTCACCTTACTCAATTCCATTTCACATTTTTATGTTGATGGCTCTTCATTTTCACAGTGGTTGACAAGGGCCAATTCCTAGAGGTTGAAAAATAGGCTGAAGTTGGTTTCAGGCTAGCAACCTCGTCACATTCTTCAATAGGAATCCAAATTTGTTTTCAACAAAATCTTGAGCTCATCTCAAAGATACCAAAAGCAACAAGTAGAAGACAAGCCACTCGCTAAGCACCATGCAAGCTCAGAGCAGCAAACATCAGACTACAATATTTGAATTCTGTTTTGGGTACCATCGACAACGGAGAAGGTTGAGTTCTCACTACCACTAAAGAATGTTATGTCAGATACACAATCGAAAGAGTAAGAACTGCACAGAAGAATTAAAACTCCAGAAAACAGAACAGGGTGGTCATTACAGAAACCTGCTCAAGAACTGCAGATACTGTTCTACGAACGCTGGTTGAGTGGGGATGATATGCCCGAATGCATGCTTCACAACTGAGCGCTCTTCACTTCGAAACAAATTAGCCAATTGCTGAGACGTACGATCCTGAATTTGACGGTCTTGATCACCAAATATGTGCAGAGAGGGGCAAGAGATGCTGCCTAATTCAGAAGCCATGACCTTCAGAAAAGAAGCCGGGGGATACCCCGAGCACAACACGGCAAACTTGAAGTGCACAACAGAGTTGGCGTGACGGAGCTGGCATAACGCAGCAGCTACGGCTGCTCCTTGTGAGAATCCCAACACCCCATCAAAGGGACCCAAATCGTGGAATACGTTCTGGAGATACTCCCACGACGTTTCCCACCCTTCCGTCTGCATTTCATACTGCCATGCATCAAAGAGTGGCTTCGCTTTCTCCCCTTCCACCTCTAAATCCTCCTGTTCATATCAACGCCACAGGCAAGTAAGTGAGCCGGACTTGCAGATACTGAAGATGGAAAAAATAATATTTGCATACTCGGGGGACCAGAAACTGGTCAGGTTATATGTATTGATTGCCTAAGCAAAACATAACCTCCATCAATTCAGAAACTCAGTTTGTAAACACCAGTTCATGGTACACCTGACCTCTTCTATCTGATTATTTGGATCCAAAAACATGAATATGACATAGTTTGATGGTGTGACAAGTGTGCTACAATGATAGCATCACAAGTGTGCGGGATATTCCAAAATGTAGCTTTTGAGGTCATATTAATAACCCCTAACTATAGAGTGTAAGAAGTAGCCACTTAGATAGGAATTGACCTGAATCACTCTGAAAGCTTCAAGGAAAGCAGCAAACTAAACCAAGAGAAAGAAGAAATCATGTCCCACATTTTGAACAGTAGAAATGTCTTGGAACTCGCTACTGTTGGCTATGAACTTCCAAGTGGACATTCTAGTTTTAATTCAGGCATGGAGTAAAAGACGACTCGGTGTATACCAAAAAACAAAGGTGTTATTTGATTTTCACAGGATCTCACCTGTTGAGCGCCGGTTGGGTTCTGTGTGGCTGGGCCTTCATTCGGACTCACCAGCCACGCATATTTCCACGTTGGACTCCGACCAGATGTCCCACTTGCACAGCTTTCGCGCTCTCCATACCTGGTCGTACCCATTGCAGATTGAATAAATGGTAGCTTGTGAGGTGCATCAACGAACACAAAGTCTGCGACGTGTTTCAACTTCTTTTTCAGCGATCCCAATCGGCCCTTGAAGCCACTTGCGTTTTGACGGAAGCCATGTAAGCAGAGAAGTCTAATTTTTTGCTTCAGTATCCGCCCTGGGACAACATACCTTCCAAATCTCAGTACCCAGTCAAGAAAACCAGTCATTCTTACAGAAACGAAACCATCAAAATTCGCCACTGACCTTCATGCAAGAGGGGAGCTTTCAAATCTGCAGTTGGCGTACTCGTTGGGACATCGTTGATACTCTTACACGCCGCTTCTATTTGTTGAGGCTGGTCAGAAGCCTTTCGATTCACCTCACACAGTTCGCAAACATATTTTGCGTCTCCGGCACCCTAAACCACCAGTTATCAGTATCCAGTTATAATGTACACTTCAAACTTACGCCACATAGCAAAGGATTACAAATGTATGCGCACTCAACATGGTGAAGCGAGGTTACACAGAGTAGTACGAAAGCGCAACCAAAGGAATTTACCTTTGCAAGTGGAACATCATTAAAATTCAACAGATCCACGCAAAATAAGCAAAGTAGCCTAAATCCATCAGACATTCACTCTCTATAAAGACCAAACCCTCCTTAAAAACATTAATGACTCAAGTCTGTACTGTCGTAGAAGCCGTAGTCCAACCCTCCATGGAGATCATACATCAAAGTGAATCCAGAAATTTCACAATTTCAGACGATAAAGAGCCAAAAAAGAACTGAATCCAGAAGCTAACCTGACAACTGGTGCAGATGAGAACGAGAAGTCTGCATAAAGAGCAACGATTTCGAGCAGAGTAGTCGTCAAAAGGAGCTTTGCATAGAAGGCAACGACCCACAACTTCCTCATTACTGGTTGCGACTGCCATTCTGTCCACATATGCCCACGCCCTCTTCAGTGAAATCTGCATGACTTGGGGAAAGCGGACCTCAACCCCTCGCTAGCTTAAGAGGTTTTCCCAACAGGAGAAGAGCGAAAAAACCCTCAATATGGGATTTCTCTTACTTCGCAAAGACTCCATGTCGACATCAAGAAAATTGCAGAAAAAGCAGCTGGATAGCTAAAAGCACTGTAATCGGACTATGTAAGAAACAAGTTCAGAAGGGGACTCTGTAGAAGAAACGCTCAGAAATCACAATTTGACGATATGTTACGTGTCCCTGCTCTTTGGAAGGCAGAGGCACACAAGGCTGGAAAATCAACATGCGGACCAAATCTGAAAAAGTGGCAAAATGAAAGAAATCTAGATATGGCTTCTTCACACCGTTGAATTCTGACACTTATCTTGAGTTCTTCAAATTAGCAATCAACATCCCAAACAACAGTCACGGCAATCTTTGGAACAGCAATCGATCCTACGATTCCTAACTAGAGAATCATGCCTCCAACATCGAAATCAGGTTTTATCTTAAGCCCTCTGTCAGTTCGTGTCCCTAGACTCAGCATGCATGGCACGAAACTAAAAGCTGCTAGGAATGCTGGGTCAAGAAGCAAATACATAACTAGAAATCAGAGTAAGTGAACAATGACAGGACTAATTAGAAGATGTACCTGTGATCGAAAACGAAATTCTTGCCCTTGAAGTAACCTCCATCAGCAAAGGTCTCCATGTAGCGGTGAATGCCTCCTGAGAGCTGCCAACTTAAAAGGAGGAGGAATGAGAGTAGGCCACCTGAAATTTGCAGATATTTGCAAACGGGACACTTCTGAACGAAATACGGAGCGAACCATTCCAGACCCTAATAGGAATTGGAATCTAATGCGTTCCAGACGATTTATTACAATTATTTAATATACAAATAATCAGACTAAACAACAATAGTATACTATCATATAGCAATTGTTCGAATTCTGGTCAACAATTGCTATGTGTCCAGACTACACTCTACTTTTCATTTGAAAACGGGGCTTGTGATCTGAATGTAATGTGATTCAAATACATCGAAACACCCCATCAAAAAAATAAATGCAGATGACAAGTTAAGATCCAGCGCCACCTGAATCACGTCTTCAAATTCCTGTCCTTTGCTCCGCAAATAAGAGGATGCGAGCTCACATCGTACTCCTCCTGTGCAATACCTGCGTCACCTCCATTCAGCACAATCCCAAACCCTCACAACCCCAAACCCTAAACCCTAAACCCTCCTCAATTCCGAGCAACATATGAAATACCACTTCAACTCAAATCCACAAACACGCAAAACGCGTTGGCTAAATGGAATTTTCCGCGGCAGATTCAAACCAACAGATCAAGCAACAATTGTGGTCCATGGACAGCACAATGCCAAGGAGTCTACTACTCACATTAGGACGCGCTTGTTGCGCAGTTGCTCCTGATGCGCATCAAACCAAGCTGCAGCAGCACAACCCATCCATAGAATGTTAATTGGCACATTTTGAGGTGTGCATTTGTGTTTGACCCCCCTCTTTTTGGAAATCTGGGACCAAAACCTCTATTTACGAAGAAGCCAAGCCCAAAAAAATTGAAGGGCAATCTCTTTAAAATTCAAGTAGAGTAAGCCACACCTTGCTGTCATTCTAGTAATGCAAGAATTCAAATACATTCAAGAATAAGTACTGATAGAGGCACCACAGAAACGGGGGATTTGCATGACTTTTACACTTTACTAAACACCAGCATTTCCCCAACTTCCATAAAATTTGAGACAGTAGGGTGAGTCGCCTCACCAGGTAAGTCGCTGTACTGGCGCAGCAGCGGATCCAAGAACTGGACGTGATTCGGGGGCTGGAACTTGCCAATACGTGTTTCATAAATGTTGCGCGCATCTACGAGGACGCAATTCGTGGAAGAATCTTCCAAAAGCGAGTGAAATTCCAAAGGCGAGACGAGCGGGCCCGCATTGGCGAAGGGAGGAGGCTCTGCGGCGAGCGTGATGAGGTGCGGGACGAGGCGGACGGAGAGGTCATTGAAACCACAAGCCTGGGCGAGATGCGGGGGGACTGTGGCGAAGGGAGGGGCAGGGGAGAGCTTGAAGTCGATGGGAGGGAAGGCGAAGCGGGGGTGCGCGAGGAGGGCGGCAGTGTGGGAGCAGAGCGAGGATAGAAGGCCGGTGACGGTCACGTTCACGCCGTCGGGGGCGACGCGAAGACGGCCACGCAGAGAGAGAGATGAGCACAGGCGTTGGAGATATTCAGCCACGCGCGCCGGGTCCGCGAGGGTCACGAACTTGTAGTAGAGCAGCACGCCCCACTCCTCGTCCTCGTCGCCGTCTCGCGGGGGCATGGCGATGAGTGAGATTGGTAGAATTAAATTCTAAGCGATGAAGAGCAGACTACAATTGATGCACCATCGTCGTCACGCTGGGGCATGGCGATGGGCGAGATTGGAAGATCTAAATTCAGAATCGATGGAGACCAGGCTGCAATTGATAAAGGGAAGCGCCATCTCGCACTATGCGTGGTCCAGAGAATGCGTGCGGCTCGGAAAGCTCACCTCCCACTAAAAATCATCTCATTAGGGCTTCTCTGAATTTTCTCTCAATCTACAATCGGCGTAGCACAGTCAGACATGCTTCACTATCTCACGAGCTCCACAATTCACTAAGCGCACTTACAATTCTCCTTTCAAGAGGTCCTGTTACCTCAATTCGCAGTATGCGTCGTCCAGAGAATGCGTCAAGCGGGCAAAGCTCAACCATTGAGAAACATCTCCTTAGGGTTTCTCTGGACTGTCTCTCAAACCGTAATCGGAGTAGCACAGTCAAACATGCTTCATCATCCGACGATTGCCACAATTTCCTTAAGCTCGCTTGATTGTTCTCAATTCACGCGGTCTGTAAGCTCACATTGTACCTGGTCGTGGTAGTGCAATCGCCGATTTGCTGCCTTCTCGAATTAGGGTGAGATCAATGGATGCGGTCGCCATGCGCGCTCACAAGTGCGGTGACAAGCTGCAATCTAATAAGAGCCTCCCAGCATTAGCTCAAACTCAGCGAGTGTCTTTAATGTACAGCTTGTATACATTCTTGTCTACAGCGTTGTTGAACATGACGTTTCTGCACAGAATGCACCTCCGTCTTCATTTCCTTCAGAGAATGGGTTTCCTGACTGTCTCCACTCGGAGCGAGCTAGTTTGAGTAGAAATTTAGGGTTGGAGGTCAATCAGTTTGCACGTTAATTCTCTCGATACAATTGAAGGTGGATTTGGAAGAGGGCGTTTGTATCGCTATGAACTTCAAGAAGTAGTAAAAAAGTCAGCTACACGTGAAGAAGAAGAAAAGCTGGATATCCATGGGGAAGTTCACTACACGAGCTCCATCGAGGTTGTCAGGGTTACTGATGCTGGCCATAATGTTCTCCGCTATTTTCTACGCTGAACTTGCCTCGCACGGTACTACTCTTTTCTCAAATTGTAGCCGAATTGCTATCTTTCAGCACAATCGAACGCATCCAATGTAGACGGGGAATGAAATACAAGCGATTCTTTTTAAGAGCGGATTCCGCAGTGAGTGACTGATTTGACCTTGATGCATTTTACAGGTAGGGAATGGTGGAAGAAACGTACGCAACTGGATTCAGATCACAAAACCCTGGAAGATTTTCAGCAGCAGTTTGTTCAATGTGTTGTAAGTGATATTGCGAACTCACATCATTAAGTGCTACAAGACCGAAGTAAGGGTCAAACACCTTTTTCTGCTGTAGGAATAATGGCTCTCGCATTTCATTAAACCAAGGCAGAAATTAAGCTGTCCCTAAATTCGAGCGAAATTACAAGTCCTAATCTTCAGATGAGCACCGTGCTAATGCACGTTTGCTAGGATGCTAAGAGGGCATGCATAGACCCTCAATACCATTCTTTATCAGGCTTGAAAAGGTCCTATGTTTGAAACAATGGTTTCCTGCACTAATGTATCGTTATAGTGGATTTGCAAGTTTACTACAACTTTTCCTTGGTGGATATCCATCAAGGGAGGGATCTTGACATGATTTACTCTTCGAATTTATTGCTCCGTGTGCATCAGATTTCAATGTTTTGGTAACGAGTGTGAATACGTTCTACTCAAGAAATACGTGCTGTGCAGAGGGACAAAGGGATGGGCTTAGATGTTCGTCCTGTTAATGAGTGCCAGGTGAAATTGGACTTTACCGACGCGTCGGCAGCAATTTGGGTAAGGCTTGGCCACTTTCATTTTCTTCACAAAATACTGAGCCTTCCTGATTTTTGACAGTCATACAACAACATGGTTTGAGCTGATGCCCGTTTTCATAATCCATTTCTGTGCAGAGAGACTTCAAGACTGGAGAACTTGAAGGCCTTGTGTACACATTCGATCTGTGCAGTATGATCACTGTGTGGGAACAGGTACAAATGCAGCATGTTGCATCTTCACTGAGCTCTATCTTGGGCTTTGAAAAGTCTCTGATAAAATCTGTTTCCTTTCCCATGAAAGGTCCGGAACAGCACCACAATCCTGACCAAGGAGTACATTGACGGATTGCCGAACGGTTGGCGAGACTACGCTTGGAAGCGAATCAACAAAGGCCACAGGTCAGCTCAGTTTCGTTCTCTGATTCTCAGTGTTCTTCTCGGTTTCCAAAACTAAGGTAGGGACGCTCAAAATCGCCACACTGTCCATCGTTGCTATTATTAGAATCAACGAGTTTGATATTCTCTTGTTAGCAATTGAAAGAGGTTCTGGCACAGCAAAGAGGGTTATTTGGATGCGATATGCAAATGTTGTGAAAGTCCAATATTTTTTTTGGCAGATGACCTAAAACGGACAAAGAACAGATATTTAGGTGATTTACATCCTCGTAATTAATTTTCTCTTATTGTCCTAATTTTTTAGAGTGGTGATTTTGGGTATTTCTACCTTATGATTACCTGTCCACAAGATAAGCATGTCATGAAGGTTTCTTCTACGTGCAGCAAGATGTGTTCCAACATTACCGTGTGCAAGGAGAAGTTGGCATTGGTGCTTCCACATTCTCCTCCCTTCGTCCCTCGCCAATATGTTCGGTGTGCGGTAGTGGGGAACTCTGGTGACATGCTTCAGGATCTCTCTGGAGCTGAGATTGATGAGCACGACGCAGTCATTCGAATGAACGGCGCCCCTGTCCAGGTTCTGAGGATTCCTTTCCTTGTCCACTTTAAGTACACTTATTTGCCCTAATGGTGCGTGTGACACCAATTTACCAAACTCACACTATTCTGAGTTAGTGCTGTATGAAATACTGTTGTATTGTACTAATTTCCACAAAAATAAAAAGTTTTGGTAACACTAATATTCTCGGTGAAATTTACATCCTGTTTTGCGCTTTGGTGTAATTTGCATTTTAGTATCACTTTTTACTTGAAACAAATGTTTTACTCGCAAGAGTACAATCCCTTCTGTAAATTTAACGCATGTTTGCTGAACTTACGGTGCCCTTGTTTTTCCCAGAACTACACTCATTATGTCGGAGAGAAGACCACATTCCGCATTCTTAATCGTGGATCTGCTAAAGCTCTTGACAAAGTTGCATCAATGGCGAGTAAGATCTCCATAGAGCTGAGTCTTCTTTACTGTTGCGCTCAGTTTACTTAATTTTTCCAATGGCATAATGAGTTACTAATCCAATAGCGTTCTCTGCATGGAGCAGCTTCTACAAAGGAGGTCCTAATAGTGAAGACGACCGTTCACGACAGCATGAATCGAATGATACAGGTAAGGGAGAAAGACTGGTTTGAACCGTCTTCGGGACATTCTCTCTTCAATTGCACAGTTTCATTTTGCCTCGTTTCTATTTACCCCTGAAAACCTGTCATTTGGTGAACACAGTCATCTAAGAGGAGTCCACTTGGCTCCCAAGGCAGTGCAATTAAAGAATACTTGGCAAGCTTCAGAGTCGATAGGGTACGCAAGAACTTCTAAGAACTGCTTCTGTCGATGATAGGGGTCAATTAATCTATAAGTGTTCCACTGTAGGAGGTCCCAATCCGAAATCCAGTCTACCTCATGGTTGGCATTCCATTGGGACTATCAGCAAAAGGGACAGGAGTCAAGGCTATACAGTTTGCACTCTCGGTCTGCCAGCATGTGGACATTTACGGATTCACTGTGGACCCTGGTTATCTTGAGTGGTATGATTCAGTCCCCTTGTAGGCACTATTCTCCTCCAAAAAACTGCCGATTTGTAATGGCATATGGTTTCAGGAAGATTTATACAGTTGTGGATACAAGAGTCTAATCTGTTGACGTCAAATTTTTGTCCTAATGTATGAATTTCTCATGGGCTTTCAGAGTCGGAAATCGTAGACCATTGTGTGAGATATTAGAAACCCCCAATTCTATTCCAAGATCAATGGCCATAGTCTTTTGGCCAAGCCACGCCAACCAAGTGTACTTCTGGTAACATAGAAATAAGACAGGTTTTCAACAGAATTGGGTCCCGGATGGTTTAAGTATTCTCTACACTGACATCCTGCGCCGTATTCATGTGTAAATTGTGTAGGACCAGATACTTCTCAGAGTCTAGGATCGGACATGCTCCACTCCAAGGAAGGGCTTACTACCAGACTATGGAGTGTCTCGGGGTAAAATACCACTACAGCCCTTCTAATAAATGTGAGATAATCGATTGTAGACGCTGCTGCAAAATAAACCTTCTTGAGTAGGCAGTTTACTGGAATCTATCTCACAAGATTTCATATTGGTGTCTACAGCTCATAAGGATTCATTCGCCACGACGAAGAGTTAGCACAAGTTTGCAACCTGTGGTTGTAAGCAGCAACGTTCGCGACGCTGCAGCACATCTGGCCATGCCAATTCATTGAGACAAGAAACTCCAAATTCACCAATTCAGCAACGTTCTATTTCAATCTGTTCGAAGTTCCTTTCTAGGTAAATGGCATTGCAACCGCAACCAACAGACCCAGAAGCAACGCTGCAACTCAAACCAGGAAAAGAGCTTCAGAATGCAAGTGTAAAACGAAAAGAATCAAGGAAATAAACTGACCAGAATGTAATGTACAAGACCTGGCAAGCCTGAATGAGATAGCTGGTCACTGAAGAAGCAAATATCTCAACAAAAATCATAGCTATACCCTACTATATAATAAATTCGTCCTCACTATTGATAATACGAGCAAAGACGTCATAGAGGCAGCCTTGTTCCTCGTCAGCCTCGCTCGCATTAGAGTTCCCGTGGTGGTATGGCCTCTGAAAGACTGCCACATAGAAGCGCAGTCTACCCATTCTGCTTGCTTATGGGCAAATGTGAAAATCTAAGAAAGCTCCCCAACTGTTGATCTCTCTTTCATTTGAAAGAACCTACACCTTACTTTCCTTCACCAATACCTTCTCGACTTAAACAAGACCTTTGTCATACTGAAAATGAGCACACCAGCAGCTCAGGTGGTGATTCCAGCGTCGTTTACGCGATTGGCACCTGCAGGGCTACTGGCGCGAAGATCACCTATCCATTAAAAGGCCTTCGAATGACGAAAATCTTGGCCAAATGGCGCCACCATGGTGCGTCAGTCCAAAGCGCTTCTTCAGTTCACGAGCTGAGGTTTCGAGTACACCGTGATGGACGAGACGTTGCCCAGAGCAGCAGCCGCCGACTCCACATGCTGCAGCAGAAAGTCATAAATCTTCCGTTTCAAACGCGCCTTGGTCTCCACCAGATTCGAGTCGAGGCTGTCGCCCACCTGATCCAACCAGTCGTTGACACGCTTCAGCTGCGACAACATGGTAGCAATGTGGCTATTCTCCTGCTGGCTCATGACTTTGGCGCCGTGCAACAGATGATCCTCCCGCTCGTGACCCTCCCCGGACGTCGTGGCCTCATGAAAGCCCACGTCGAGAGCGGATTCCATGAAGTTGAGGAACCAGCGTTGGGATTCACTCTCCACTTGCTTCGCAAGCTCTGCGGTTTCAGCCACACCCTTGCCGCGCACCCAGGCTGGGGGAAGAGGGGTGGCTGCTGTAGGCACTGGCGGCATTGGCTTAACGTCTATGAAGGGTTGGGCTTCTGGCGACACTTTGCTGCTCGATTTGGAACACTTCCCCAGACCAATTCGACTGATGGCGTTGCTGCGTCGGGAGGTGGAGAGGACAGCGACCTAGACAAATGCCAAAAATATCAGGACCATCAGCAACATGACATTAGCACCTCATACTCTTGCAGATTGCGCACTACCATGTCATCCAAGCGAGACCAACAAACCCAAGGTTACTATTCACCTTATAGCCTTGCAGCTTAGTACAATGGAAGCACAAAAGACGCAGGAATCTGATCTCTATATTTATCACACTTTTCGGTATAAACATAACTAGATCTCGACTAAAAAGTTCCACTAGCAACCAATTAGAAGAGAGCAGCCGGCGCTTAACTGGAGATTGGGGCCGACACTCAGCCGCGATCCGCTTCTCATTGGCATTGTAGGTGACCGCGGACAACGCTGTCCTTATCTGCGGCAACGACGGCGTGGACAGAGTCGACCGCGTGGCGATCGATGGCGACGAGCTTCTGCCGCGGGGCACCGTCGAGGGCCCATTGTGATCCAGGATGACCTGCAATTGCTGGTTCGCGTTTCTCTTCGCTGCGGAGCTTCGCAGTGCCCCGCCAGCAGACCCCGAATGTTTGCTCTGGATCGAAAACGCCGCCAGATCCGACGTGAGCGCCGCGTTCACCCAGCTCGCCGCGCTCCGTGACTTCTCCATCACCACCTGCGTCTTCTCGTTCGTCTCGTCGCCCTCAGAGTCTGTAGGAGCCGCACTCGCAGTAGTCTCGGGAGTGTTTCGAGCAGTGGAAAGAGCATCGGACACTGCAACTGCATTCTTCAGGGATTGGTGCAGGCTCAGGAAGTACTCCACGGACGGTTGGGGATGGTCCGTCCGCGCCACCGCGCAGAGCTCGGCAAACATGCTGCAAACAGGGAGGGACGGAGTCATGAGCCATTGGAATTTATCCCCGTGAGTTCAGATCTCGTTCCAACGTTTCATGCAACTCAGAAATACCAAAAAAATACTCCATCCGTCGTGATTTTAAGAGTCCGCAGTTTTTTCGAAGACTTTTATACCCATTTCATGTATCATATTGTGAAAAACATGATTCATGAAGGTTTCCAATTTACATTCTTAGAATCAATGAAGAATGTTACGTGAGATCATTGCAACCAGAATAAAATTGGACTCAAAAAAGCCTCCATATGACCTCAACACAACCCCCAAAAAATATGAGATCCAAAGTGGACAGAGGAGTGAGTAAGTGTATTCTTATACTCCAAAGGTGATAGATGCATAGACCATGTTGCAGCAGTCGTGAGTACGATTTCAGATTTTAAAAATGACCCATAAAACTCGATTTGCACCTCACAAATTTTATGGAATTTTGAGTGGGTCCGTTGGAGACTTTCTACTGTTCAATTTTGGTCAACTTGACCCGACACAAAGAGTGTTTCTTCGATAATTCCGGACATATTAATTTGATTCCGATCTGAATTACTACAACTCTCACAACATAACTGAGTGAATTGGCCGTGTCACAACCATGAATCCTTGATGATTTAGAAATACACATTCATGGACTTGCCTGAGACTTCGGAGAACGCTTTCGGCTGCGGACGCTTCTTGGAGAGCTTCCACAGCGGCCAAAGTTGCAGCTTCCCGGGATTGCATGGCTTCCTGCAGAGCCAGAGAATTCACAAGATTAGCGTCGTTTTTGCTTTGGATCCGACGGCGGTGAGACCATTTTGTGAGGACAACATCACGCGAACTTGGCACTCACCATGCCGAATGTGGCCAAGTGGCTCGGAAGAGCCTCCCAGGAATTGCCGCTGGTAAGTGGGGAAGTGACTTCGACGTCATTGGCATGGACACTCGAAATGGAGTGCGTGGGCGACACTGATCCCACGCCGGAGCAGTTGCTGTCCACTCGGCTGTAGGATCGCCCGTTTGCATTCACATGTGGTGACGACGGCCCGCGATCCAGCGACGTAGCGTTCCCGTTCCCATCCACGCTGAGCTTTCGTGATCCTGACACCTACAGCAGCAAAGTTCCACGTATTGGATTCAAAACTCAAACATTACTCAAACAATATTGAGCTATACTGAACTAGCACTTGTAGAGAATAAGCCAATTATACGACACCTATTCCCGCACGCCACCATGTGTTACAATCCCTATTTGGGTGTGAAATTACAACTCATACAATTGCACATTGTAAGCTTAGAACGAAAGAAACTCATTGGAATTCCAGTGTATTGTGAAGGAATGAAAATCAGTTTCAGGAGGAGTAACAAACTAATGCACCCTTGATTACAATAAGGTCGTGACTTTCAAGTTGGAATTTCAGGATCCTTTTCGAAAAAACTATCCCATCTTGAGGACCTTTGCATTCCGTGAACTCAAAACTCTAAGGCGAAATTACGTCGATTCAACATGCTTTTTAGTATTACCTCGGAGACAATTGTGGGTTCACATTGTGAGTTTCACGAGTCCAAGAAAGTACAATGCCCTCCAAACTCGAGGAACCCAGTTTCGAGTGCCCCGAACTTCATTGAACTCGTTGAAATATCAGATAAGAAACCCGGTGATATCAAACCAACGTGGAAACTCAGCAATTTCAACATTCATCAATTCACAGGTTCACTACTGTATCAGGGTTTCAATCAGGGTTTTAGAGTCCGATTGTGGGAATGTTCTAATTTCGAACCACAAATGCAGGCATGGCTCACCGACGACCAGAGCGAGGCCTTGTCTTCGGGCTTCGCAGCCTTAAACATCCACATCCAACAGTGATAGCAATATCGAACTTCATCTATTCACTGGTTCACTACTATTTCAGGGTTTTAATTAGGGTTTTAGAGTAGAGTTCTAAGCAATTAAGCTCTTTTGCAAGCACAGTCTAAGCATCCCTTACCGACGACCAGAGCGTAGCCTTGACGTCGGGCTTCGCAGACACAGCCTTCCCCTGCGCTCGGTCCTTTCCATTGCACTTGGCCCCCTCCCAGCTCTTCCTCAAGCTCTTCGCCGCCACATTCACAGCCTCATTCCCTCTCACAGTGGCATTCCCCATGGACCTCCTCTTGGCCGCGTCCACCACTCCATTGGCCACTCGTCCCGTGCTAACGGACCGCTTGGTGAGCGGCGATGTCTGCTTGGCCCGCGAGGTCGCCGTTGTGGTGTCCCGATAAGGAATGACACGATCCTCCGGACACGCCACCACACTCCGCGTGAACAACGATGCGGGGGATCTCCGATCCGTGAAGAGCGAGCTCATGATGGATTCCGACCTCGTCGGAGAGGTAACTGTCTTGCCCACGTCCTTCAGCGAGGCTTCGACATACGCTTTCGGCTTCTCCGTGCGAACTTTCTGGCGAGAGATCGAGCGAGGCTCTTCCTGGGGGGCACTGGAGCGCTCGGAATCTGAAGAAGGCTTGAAGGAGGAGTTGCGAACCATCGCTCCGCGCGCCAGACGCTCCGTGAGCTGCGCACCGAAGTCGTCGGAAGAGATTTCGATGGTTTTCTCCACGGTCACCTCCACATCGTGGAACCGGTGGGAGTTGTAAGAGGGAGAACGGCCCATTGCGACGTGACCGTTCGTGGAGTGAGAGCGCTCCGCGTTCTTCCCGGCGATGCTCTCAGCAGAGGAGGGATCGAATCTGGAACATAAGAAAAACGCAGCTAACATTAATCTCAATCTCAACTACAATACCAAAATTCGCAGCTACTGTTTGCCATAAAATCAAAAGCAAGGTCGCGCTCGTGAAACGCACGAAAAAATTCAAGTCATTAGGAGCATTTTCCAGTAAGAGGCAATGTGGCGACTCAGAAAATTCTCATGGATGGATTAGCACTTCACCAAGACAGGCAAATCCATGTGAGCTTCCTTGCATCATCGTGCAAAGGTTTGGATTCGAAAGTATATCTCAGACACTGGCAAGCAAAACGTATGATGGCAGGATTGTGAAGGAGTTATGTGGTTTCTACACCAAATTCAGGTCAGGAGAGCTCACGAATGTCACGCACCTGTTGGACGCATTACGCGAGAAGCTGTCAATGGTGTCGGACGTTCGCAAGTCCGGTTGGAAGAGATCCGGCAGTTGGGACGTGTCGGATGACGATGTGGGCACCACCGTCGCCACCACGTCCTCCGGATTGCCCACGCACTGGTGGCGTCCCGGCAGCGGCCGCACGCCGCGCAGCAGCGGCACCGGGGAGGCGGCTTCCAGCCTATCCACGTGAATGAACTGCCCAAGTTGCAGCTTGTCGCTCAGGATCAGATCGTCGTGCTCCGCGCCCAAAGACACATACGTCGCATGGGAGGAATCCGACACTTTGATGTAGAATCCTTGGTTGGGCCAGAGCTCGCTCCCTGCGAGCGCGGGCACGATCGAAATCACTTGCAATAGAGCCGACCGGTGCTCGCCCGTCACCTTCACGTCGGAGTTGATATGCTGCAGGAGCTTCAGCAAAACCCCAGGTGTCAGCGTCGCCATCGCTCCAAAACCCTGCACCACCACCTCCTGCTCCTCGCACACACTCCCCTGGAATTTCACAGATTGGGACCACCACCACCTTGCGATCGATTTAAACTTTAAGAAAAGAAAATCTAACACCGAATTTCACCATGCGCGGCGAGATCACATTGCTCACGCGGGCCACCGGCTCGGCAGGTGGAAGGGGTCAACTCTCTGCAGGATCTTGCGCATCCCACATCCATTGCATCACACAACAAAGCTCACGATCATGCACGCGACAGGGCGAAATCAGAATCTCTTGTATTTACAAATACATCGATGAAAGACAGCCGCATTAGATCTAATCTTGGGGCACCCCCAGTTCTCGACGGGATCACAGCAAGACTCATATACATGCCAAGATTTTCTTGACAAGCCCCCCAGAAAGAAACGCTCCTCTCCGCGCATATAGATCTTCTGGATCCACCACAACCACGAACTCCCTTCCACACACACAAATGTACTCACGCTCCACGTTCTAATCTCAAACCCAAGCTCGCGTCAGAGGTATTGCAACATCCCTCATCCCGAAATTCAAAAGCAGCTTTGCGAACCCGCGCTCCTCTCGAGACGTTTCTCCTCCAATTCGGGAACTTCACTGCACGAATTCCAATCCAAGTATTCGTGATGATCCCACACCACCAACGGAATGTGACGTTTCCCAACCTCCCGAGTTCTAAAGGAAGAAACGAAACTAGATTTGAATCTCCACAACCAGAAGTGCATGCGAGAAGCGCAATAACGCTGTGGCGCCAGATCTAGAAAGAAGTTTGGGTTCTGAAATCCAGGCTGGTGGCGGGGCGGGACACGAGGGGAGGCCGAAACAGGACAAGATGAAGAACTGAAGGTGATGACCAGCATCCAGGGCTGCAGAGGAGGAGAGAGAGACTTCGGCTGAGGCGCCATGTCCGCCGCTTCCGGCGCCTCCGCCAGCGCTTGCGGACCCCGCAGCGAAGCGCAGCATTCTCCATCCATGGAGAGCTGCTCACTGCTCGCCTCTCTGCCTGTGCATTCTCTTCCCTAGCTTTGGCTTCGTTGGGGCTCTGTTGTTTTTGTTTTCAAAGGCGGAGTTTTGGGATAAGCTTAACTTTGGCGTGTGGGTGGGGTCCCTTGTTTCGGGCACCTCCGCATCCGCCATCGCGGCATCACCTGGTCGCCCCTTGGCAACTGGAGCGCCAGGCACGCCAGGACGACGTTCAGTTGGAGTACAACAGGATATTGATCCAGGTCTTTTTCTATTGACGGCTGAGTGGGGCGCCTCTTGTCACTTGCCCCACGAAGGCTTCCCTCACGGATCACGCTTCCTTCCTTCTCAGCCCTGCCCAACTGGCACAGGCCGTTTACAGGGTCCCTCTCTAATTGCACTGGCTTTAGGGCCCATTTCCATTAGGACCTAGACGTCTAGACCTTGGATGGGTCCAGTCCCTTTCCATTGATCAGGAAGGGAGCTGGACCTATAGGCGGATGTCCAGGTCCCCCTCTAGGCCTCCAAGCCGGGGAGAGCCAAAATGCAGACCTAGAAGGTCTGGATGGCTACCTGAACCCCTAATTCCAAGAAACATCCAAAAAATCCTTGCTACAGCAAATATTACGAACCTGCTACAAATGCCAAACCGGGAAACAAACAAAACATTAGCTCGAAAAGTTGAGCAACAGGAGAGATGAACGGTTGGTTGTCCCCTCCAGAGTGCCCTCCAACTCCTAAACATCGAGCTGCTCAATGGAAATGGGCTCTTAGGAATGGGGTCGGCATTTCAATTGGGGGATTGGTAGAAAGCAGACAAGTCATCCTCAATAGAGTCAATTATAAAGAGTGTAAAGAGTGTGCAATGAAGGACTAGGAGTTGGAGATTGAGAAAAATACATGATGAAATTTCTTGAAGTACGATGGAAGCACCCAAAATCGTCTATATAAAGAATTTAGCATAGTTTGAGGCAATTTTTTCTTAAAATGATATTTTTTTAGTATTAGCAAATGAAAATCATGAATATTGAAAAAAAAATTAGATTTTTTGGATACAATATGTAAATTCCATAAATTTTCAAAGTGTTGGCTCCCTAAACCATTGGAACCATCCTATAGGTGTACCTTGAACTAAACTCTACTGAAATTAGCATTGAGCCAATCCGATATTTATATGTGTCCTTGAAATGTGTTAGCCAATTAAAATCAAGCATGTGGCGAATACATTAAGGGATGCAATTGGGTGAATCTACAGTCCATTGCAAGGGACAAGTTCGGGAATGGGTGTTTCTCCTTTATTCAAACTTTAAAAACTTGGTTTGATGAAGTTTGGTGTTGTGTTTCTTTTGTGCTATTTTTGCTTAAACTTTTCTCTAACACCCTTTTACAAATTGAGGTCAAGGTCACTTTATAATTAACTCTAATACACTCTAGGATTTATCTTTCCAAATACAACTTTAATTTCTCATTGCTTTGAACTTAGAAATTGAAATGCTTACTGTTGGAAGCGCATTTAAAAGTACTTTGAAGAAGTACAAGAGAAATCAAATTTAGGCATTGAACACAAAAATAAACTAATTCAAAAGCACCCAAATTATAAAAGTGTTAGCAAATCACAACTATTAATGCACTTTGCACTCTATATTTGCCCAATGTAAAAATGTGTAGAGCATTAAAATTAGAATCAACAAGGAAGCAAGAGCCAAGAACATCAAGAATTGGAATAGAAATGTATCAAAAGTAATTGCAGTGGAGATTGTATCCTAAAAAAATGAAGCTTATGTTGAGTTGCAATAAACAAAATGTTCTTACTACATATTACATATGTTGAGTCTCCCTTCTAAATGGGGATATATATGTAGCCTTGGTGTCACTCATTCTAGTTCATTTGGACTACATGTAGGACCCTAGATTCATGACCCAAGATTCATGACACAATAAGGATCATAAGAGGATTTTTCAGGGCTCTGAGAGACCGTTTCAGCCCGGTTCCCCAATTTGTGAACTAGTCAGATTAAATAATAATTAAATAATAATTAAATAATAATTAAATAATAATTAAATAATAATTAAAATATTAAAAAAAATTAAAAAAATATTTGAATTTTTTTGAAAAAAATATTAAAATATTAATTAAATATTAATATTTGATGTGGCAATCTCTTGGTCACATCAAATCGCCGATGTGGCAACTTTCAACGAGTTCCCACAGTCCGGGAATTCACGGTCTTGTACACTAGCTGAAAATCCTCTTATGTGGCGCTCCATTCTCTTAGGATTGTCATATTATATCTCCACATTTTGGATGAATTGATATTCAAGAAGGACCACCAATTAGTGGTGGAATTGAGAAAAACACATTTGCAATATGAAAACATTGGAAAAAAAATAGTTTTATAATTTGAGAACATTGGGAAAAAAATATGGTGGAAAAATCTTTAAAATTTATAAATAAAAGGTTTATAAGGATATGGTGAAACTCAAAAAATATCCCGAATGCTAGTGTGAATGTTCCTCTAGACTGGGGCAACTTACAGTGATGTGTGACTTGTTGTGAATGGACTCGTCAGCTGAGTGCAGAATGAGTTATGGATTTGGGTGCTTTTATAGATTTTGGTGCTTTTTTGGAGTAGTTGGTGATAGTTCATGTTCATCTAAGGGAGGAGGTCCATAAACGGACCATTTAAGGGCTGGAACAGAATTTTGGGCAGGTCAAACATCTTGAAGTAATTTCCAGTGAATTTTTCTTGAAAGACAGCTTGAATAGGCATCTAACCCAAGTTGTTTCATATTTTTTGGAGCTCCGTAGAATTAGTTATGAATTTCTGAAGTCAATATGGCATAGGGCTCCAAAACCGCCCATCCCCTCAAATGTTCACTGTTTGTACATTGCTGTAAAGATCAAAAAGCATCCTGTACCAGCAATATACATTTCAGAAGGTGAGCGATTTTGGAGCCTGAGCGCTTTTCGAGCCTCCTCCCTTACTCAATGGAACCATTTGTTGGGCAGGACGCTAAATCCTCCATTCAAAGTGGGCCCGGCAAGGTGGATTTATCTCCGGTGAATTTTTATTTTTTTTGCAAATTCTGAATTCCGCATATTAGCAATAAGAGACCCCAAATCAGTGGAGTGAGGTCTTGAATACATCTTAAACATGGCTTGAAATAGAAGGCTTTTTTTTTCACTTATATCCTAAAGAACCCAAAATTTACCCAATTGGGCCTACTTTGAATGCATTTGTTGGGTCATCTTTTGTCCAAATCATCACTTTATTATAGAGCTCTGACTATCAACAATGCTCTAAATCCGGAGTAGGGGGACTTTATAAGGTAGAAGCACCTAACTCATAACTTCTTTTGTCCCTATTGGATGGGTGGTGCACACAATGATTTTCCCCCTCTGAGAATGTTAACCTCCTTGAAACAAAACTACCTCAAGTTGTTTCATAATTTTTTGACACTCACACAATATTTTATGAATTTTCAAAGTTTAAAGTATAAGGTCACTACTTATGTTGGTAAACTCCCTTTAAATAGTCACCTTTCAAGCAAAAAATGGTTTAACTTGCATTAGTTGCCTTCAAAAAACCTTCAACTATTAGTAGTTGCTTTTAAAAATTTATGCTACAATTTGGATTAAGTATACCTTATATAGCAAGGTTTTCCTCTTCAAACAATAAAATAACAACATGGTCAAGAATTATTTGAATAAAGGTTTGAGCATTATTACTATTATCACTACAAGGGAAACTGCATCCTATTTGATAGTAATTTTGACATAATTCTGTCAACTCTGCTATAGATTAGGAATACCTGTTTCGGACACTTTTTAGACAAAATTCTGTCAATTTGGCTATCAATTCGGACAAAGATATACATCAGCAAGTCTTCCTCTCACTCCTTTGCTACTGTGGATTTTTTTTCCACATCACTTATTCAAAAAAACTATTTTCCAAGGATTTAACAAAATAGTTGAAATAATGGCTAGAAAAAAAAATTAGATCATTTTTTTTCAGATGAATGATAAATTTTTAGATGAAATGATTTAGGATGATTAAATTTTTTTAATTCTTTTTAATCAACTTTCAAGAATGTTGACCAAAACAAATTAAGATCATGGAATTAATTTATTCACTAAATTGTTTTCCTCCATGAATCATTTGTATTTTTGTGAAATGAATGAAGAAGTGAATCTCTTTATATACACATACTGAGGTAGGAGGTCGAGCAACCCATATAGGATATACGGATTCTCAAAGTTGTGAGAGCTCATAGTTAAATTAAAAACCCAAAATTTTGTATTAAAACTAAGATTTTAGACCTCATTTAAGTATAGTAGAATGTTTTCTTTCAAAAAAATTTGAACTAAGACTAGTTAGAATATGAATTAAAGTTTCAAGTTCAAAAATAAGTTTGGCATTTCAAACTTTCAATCAAAAGTTATAGGCAGATTTCAAAGACAAAGTTTCAAAAAGTATAATAAAAACGATTTCAAACACCTCTTTGAAATTTCATAACTCTTGATTGGAAACTTGAAATGTCCAAAGAATTTTTGGATGCAAAACTTGATTTTATTTTCTAACTAATGTTAGTTCAATTCTTTTTGAAAAAACACATTCTTCTATGCCTAAATGAGGTCTGAAGTCCTACTTTCAACACAATTCCTATTTTTAACTTAACTCATTCCAACGCAGTTTTTTGCGCTAGAAACGTGAAACTCAACAAATTTCAGCCCACCCATTTTGCTGATTTCTAACGCAGTTTTCTTCTAATGATTGTTCACACACATGGGAATACAATGGAGACATATCGGGAACAGACCCCAACCCTTTTTCCATGTCATGCCCGAAGTCATATCCTTGTTATTTTTCACATAGTGCTTCTAAATTCCATAGGAAATAGAGTTTGTTTGTTTTTTCAATTATTTTTTAGACTGTAAAGGCATAATATGTCTTCGAATCCACCATCTAGATTCATGTGTTTTAGAATTATGTCGCAGAAAACTTGCTCAAAAAATTATGTGAGGCATTGTAAAATTCTAGACATTGTTGCATTGCAAGATTTTTTCAGAAGTGTTACATGTATTTTTTTGCCTTGAAATTTTTTGGAGACACTACTAACATGATTTAGAGCATACTAAAATTTTTAATTCAGCACTTGTAGAGGAAAAATATACCATAATCAATGGTCAAAGGCAGCTGAAGTTCTTGGGCACAGTGATAAAAAAACAAAAAATCACTTCAAATGCTTATATCTTTCAATCTATATCATAATGGTCAAATGTCACAAAAATTTTACCACTTCCTCTTCTATAAGTCTAGTACAAGATCCTTTGGTTAAATTTACAAAAATAACATTTTTTTGAATCCTTTCTGTGAATGCACTAGAAATGACAATTTTAAGTGATTTTTGAGAAAAAATGATCTTGGGGTGATTACACGAAACACCTATACTATTTGTTGTATTTTGCAATAGTGTTCTTGATTTTTTTTGGAGTACTATTAAATTAGAGAATTAATTTTTAAATTTCTTTAAAAATATGACTTACGTATACACCTTTAAGACGAAGGTACCCACAGAAAGAACTGTGTAGAAAAATTTTCTAACTAGGAGAACTTGAAAAGCGCCAAACCTGAAGAGAATACATATCTTCATGTTTTAATTAGGTAAAAATAGTTAAAGTAAGTAAATACAAAAAATAAAAAGTGCACATTTGCAACAACTTTATGAAGATGGTCATTCACCAAAAAAACCACCAAAATAATATCTTATATGTTTCAAAATACAAGCAAAAAGAAACTCACTTTAGAGACTTCCAAACCACATAAAATTAACTATTTTCAAAAATCCTTTCTTGAACAGTTAGAAGTCTATTAGAAAACCATCTCATCCTAATTTCATCTTAAAATCTTAAGAAAAAAAGAAGGTATTCCTTAGTACTAAAAACCTCCAAATTATCATTTGTGACATTCAATCATTAGTACTATTTTAATATTAAATTATTTCTTTTAATTATGAAAAAAATTAAGTAAGGTGTATGATAGTCATGAGTACCTTTTCTAGAAATCTTGAGTCATTTGGAGTGAAATTGCAAAAGTTATGGTCAAAAAACAAATCAGCATGAGACATGTGATGGAAAATAGTACAAGTGTTTCATACAATCACCCCTTGGTCCTTTACGGGTTAAGGTACAAATGCTCATAGTGATTTATTAATCACAAGGACCAATGGATATTTTTTTCAAATATATTATACATGTTTAGCTAGGTCATCTTGCACTCACTGATCTTTGAACTTATAGATATCTCAATGTTGGTTAATACAACCTACAGACTTCTTTTAACCATCCAACTTTGGAATATGAGACACAATGTGATGAAAAGTGGTGTACCACCCAAGTCAATTAATTAGTCCCCCCCCCCCTTCTTCTCTAAAAAAATTTACAAGCCATTGATTTTGAAAAAAAAAAAATCATACATGTATTATATGGATTTGGTTCAGATACGGTCCAAATGCGGTCCAAATATGAATATAGGTGCATGTATAAATACAAATACAAATACATGTACGAATACATATATGAATACAGATATAGAAACATATGTCCCATGATGTTTGTCAATCAAGTTGGTATCAAGAAGTTATAAGAAGAGACGGGGGGAGGGAAATGAAGATTTAAAAGTTTAAAAGTTTAAAAAAAATTGGGGTGTACAATGATTGTGCACCCAAAAAAATTAAAATTTTTAAATTTTAAATTCTTTGGCCTGTAAGAACATGCCAAGTATACTAAATCGAAATTAAAATTTTAAGTTTTTTAGAATTGGTAGTTATTGCTACTTTTTGGTACATTGGTACAATGTACCAAAAAGTGGCAATAACTGCCAACCCCATTATAGACATTTGAGCAATATGAGTAGATGAGTGCCTTACCCAATATGGTTTAATAACATGACAAATAAGTTCAAGTTACATAACATTCAATAGCAATTAAGCTGACTGCTTTCCACCCAACGAAATGGTGGAATATTCCACACCCATTTTTAGCATGGGAACACATGGCGAAATATGTCAGACTACAAGGAAAAAACAGATGGCTGAGAAGATTTACAAATATAAAGAGCCAAGCACCAAATGAAGTGCTTTGAATATACATTCAAAAATATTAGTGATCTTGAGCAAAATCATATTAAGCAAGTAACTTAGTTCAAGGTAAATGTAAAAAGTAAGGGAATTTAGATTTTTTAATGTGTTAGGCAATTACAGGATTAAACTAAACAAGGATAGGGAATTGACTTCTTGTCTAACAAGCTTTTAGTACATAAATGATGGATGAATTTTGTAGATGAAGACTCCAGAGAGGCAAAAGTAGCCTTTTTAAAGGCTACTCAATGTTATGTACAAGGGTGATTGCAAGAAACACTTGTCCTTTTTTTTGTCCCCTTGACCTCCAATAGGTACTTTTTTGTTCATAACTTTTTCATATTTTTTTTTGGCTTGAAATTTTGGTTGAATGTGCACACAAAAGTTTTAGACGTTGAGTAATTTTTTCAGAATTCTTAAAATTAGTTTACTATTTTTAAATTGCCCCCGATTGGGTGTCTACCTTGGCCATTTTAGAGGTTTTTAGTCCTATTTTTTACTCAAAAATCCAAATTTGAAGCCACAAATTGGACAAATTGGAGGTCTACTAACATTACAAGGGGTGACAATGAGTTTTTATGAAAATAGTAATATGTCTATTGTGCACATGGGGTCAAAGTGACCTTCCTTTGCACAAAGGCTATGAAGAGGGAAAAAATTTCCTTGAGAAATTTTTTGTTTCTATGTAAGCACAATTTTGTTTAGAAAAATGGATTTTTTTAAAGAATTTTTTGAATTTTTTTTTAATTACTAAAAATGAAAAGGTCCACGAACCCCTTTTTTGCTATTTTCTATTCCCAGTGGCCTGAGAAGTACTTTGTAGCACTCTATAGTATTACATAGTACTTAATCGACGGCCTAGATTCACAAGCGTCCGAAATCAACGGCTGATATTGACAAGCACAGTGCAGATGCCTAATATACTGGTAGGATCGTGCAGGATTGCCAGTCCTACACCCAAAAACTGCATTTTTGAAACAAAAACATGAAGTGTTTCTTGCAATGACCTACAAGTATTAGAGCCTTAATAAGGACAAATCAAAAGTTTCAGCTTAACTCCTAAAGATCCAAACACCTTATTTTCGGCAATATAACTTATAAGGTTAGGCAACTCATTATAAATGAAATTATTATTTATTTTTCTTGATTACATGTTGTGTGAAGTTATTGTATGATAAATAGTTTTTTCACCGAATTAGCACTTTAAGTAAATCTTAAAAAATCGCTTTTTTCAAAAATAAAATTTGAAATCAATTTTCGAGACTTATATGTACGTAGAAAGCTCTTAATCATGCCATTTTGACTAATGAAATGAAAGTTATGAGGGTTTTTAGTTTACAACCACTTATGATTTTCCTACTCTAAAATAAACTCTGAAGGTCTTTATTTAATTTATATTTTCGATTAGGACATTTTAACCATTGGAATTGGTATTTTTAAATTCCATGACTAAATTGTCCTCAATTTAGTATTTTGAATCATTTTCCACTTCTTTCTATTTACTATTTTTTTTGAAAGCTATACAATTGCAAATGATATCAAAATTTTCAAGCCTAAAGCCAACTCCCTTGAAGAATGGATCCAAAGAAGCACCTTTAACATGGGCATTTTTTCAAGCAAATGTGCCCTTGTAAAGTGTAACTACCTTGTTTTTCATAGGACTACAAAAACATTTTTTGTCGATTCAAACAATAATATCTTGCAATCTACACAGTGAAAATTTCTGAAATTTTTTCTACATCTCAACTAATGAACATGCTACAAGTTCCTATGGTTACATTTGTTGAAAAGTGTTTTTTTCACAAAATTTGGTATTTGTACTAGAAATGATAGTTTTAGAAAGTTTTTGTTGAAAACATAGTCAAGAAAGTTAAGGGGTTAATTTCTATTTTTTATTTTTTAAGAAAATCGTGTTTTAAGAATATTTATATATTGCCCAAGCTGTCCAACCAACAATGAAAATTACATACCATGCACTAACTTTTTAAGAATTAGTGAAAATTATTTTACTTCATAGCTACTTCTTGGACACATGTTATGTGAAATTTTCAAAAAACAAAAATAAATATTCCATTCATAGTGAGCTATCCTAAATCATTGTGTTGCCAAAAAATGGTGTTTGAACTTTACGGATTAATTACCTTGCCCATAGATCTTCAAGAAAGATTAGCAATACATCATCAAAGAAAGTTTGGAGTCTACACCATCCTAGAATATCAGGTAGCTAGGCTATAAGAAAGTGAATTGGGTTAGTGGATTTAACCCTTTAAGGACCGTGGTTGATTAGGGGGGCGAGCATAGTTCTTCAAGAAAGTGAATTTTGTGGCCACTCTAAGGATGTAATCTTAGATCAAACCGTATAAAGTGTTGCCATAAAGGCGATTCTACAATCTAACAAATAATCAAATTCATTCAACAGTACAAATTACTATAAATAAAATAGAAGGTCCATAAATCAACCTTTTAAGGGCTAGAATTGAATTTTGGAGAGGTGGAACATCTTTAAATATTTTTCAGTAGATATTTCTTGAGAGACAAGTAGAATAGGCATCTAACCCAAGTCGTTTCATATTTTTTTGAAGCTTTTTGAAATTAGTTAAAAAATTTTGAAGTTTGCAAAAAATGGTCATCTGTAGTCATCAAAAGCAATACCCTTCTAAAATGTGCAGATTTGGTACATTGAAGAAAGCAAAATGTAGCTCTAAATCATGTTTGCTTTTAGAGCCTTGTTGGAATTTGAGTTGTTTCCCTTAATCCTCAAAAATCAATGACTTGAATGACCTTTTAGAATTTGCACTATATAAATTTCAATGTATAAGTTTACTTTGGGCATTCATGAGATTACAAAGCAATACTTATGCCTTGTTAAGACATCAAGATACAAAAGAATCTGACAAATTGGTTGATATTTTTGTATTTTTGTTGAACACTTCTCATTTTAGGGTTTAGGCCATTTGAGTTTGCAACCTCATAGCTAATGCATTAATGCTCCAATTCTCTTGAAATTGATTTTGTTTGAAGCGCAAAAAAACACTCTAATTGCATTACTCTTTTAAATTTTTGTGATCAAATGTATTTTGGACAATATATAAACCAAGAGTGCAAAAATTAACCAAAAGGTGGTTGACTGGTCCTTAAAGGGTTAACCCTAAGATGCCTTATTTGTCCGAAAGAAATGAAATTAGTACATGAATACCAAATTTTTTTGATCCATCATGCATCGATTAGTTACAAAGTAGTGTCCATGTTACAATAAAATTATACAATTGCCTTTTGTAATTTCCAATCATTTGTGATATGTGCTCATCCGAGGTTGGCATACATAGGGTTCATATTAAGTTATTAACTCATGAAGTTAATGCAAACTCCCAATTTCAGTGGGGTTTTTTTTTCAATTTAAGAGAATCTGGATTTGGACTCAAGGTCAGAAGTAAGTGGTTGAGGTTAGACAACACTCAAATTTACTTTTGGTGTAAAATTTGGCTCTAAATTAGGAATGAGTGTGAGTTATATGACTCCAAAACAAAAACCCAAAAAACATCTTTATCAAGTACAACTCTTAGATTGGTGCAAAGTAGGGCAATTAGGTTTCAAAGAGTGGTGCAAAATGTGATGTACATGAATTATGAAAACTACAACTTATAAGTTCAAGCACATATTTGAACTATAGTTCATTCATGTATTTAGGCTTCAAAGTCAAATATCTTCCTAATTTATGTGCATGAAGTTTTAAATGGTTTCTACAACAAAAATGCAACCTCAAAGATTGCAATTGGTAGGGAAAGCCAAGTTGAATCAAGAGCACGAAATTGTAGCTATAGAGGACATGACAAAACTTAGTGATAGGACAAAGGCTCCATTGTACATGTGGCTACAATTTCTATCTATATCTCCAACTTTGGTATATTTTAAGTAACTATAGATGTAAAGTTGTTGAATCAACATCTAGGTAGGTGGCGACAAGGTGACAAATCCTAGTTGTTATGGTCAAAGTAGTGGCTACCTCAATGTGATTGAAGATTTAGATTTGGCTTTTTAAAACTTTTTTCCTCTAGGTGATTGCAAGAAACACTTGTCTTTTTTTTTGTCCCTTTCACCTTTAATAGGTAATTTTTTGCTTATAACTTTTGCATCCTTTGTCTTTTTAGCTTGAAATTTGGAATGAAGGTGCACACAAAAGTTCAACATATTTAGTAATTTTTTCAAATCTTGTAGAATTATTTTACTATTTTTAACTTGCCTCCAATGGGTCTTTACCTTGGCCATTTCGAGGGGTTTTAGTCCTATTTTTTACCCTAAAATCCAAATTTGAAGCCACAAATTGGACAAGTTGGAGGTCTAGTACTTTTACAAGGATTGATGATGAGTTTTTATGAAAATAGAAACATGTCTTTTGCGCATATGGGGTCAAAAAGACCTTCCTTTGCACAAAGGCTTCAAAGAGGGAAAAAATTTCCTAGACAAATTTTTCATTGCAATGTGAGCACAATCTTGTCTTAAAAAATAGATTTTTTAAAAATAATTTTTTGAATTCTTTTTGAATTAATAAAAATGAAAAGGTTCACAAACCCTATTTTTGTTATTTTTTGCTACCAACGGCCTCTGTAGTACTTTGTAGTACTCTATAGTACTCCATAAAACTAACCGATGGTCCAAATTTGTAGGCACCCTAAATTGATGATTGAGATTTGTAAGCACACTATTGACGTGTAGTCTTGCTAGTGTTGTTTAGTATTGTGTAGTACTGCCAATCTTGTGGCCAAAAATTGCGTTTTTGAGCCAAAAACATGAAGTGTTCCTTACAATCACCTTCCAAATTTTTCTAAAGGCTTGGTGCAAAAGATAATTTTTTGGTGCTTGTAGTATTTTTATTGCCTAAAAAAAGAAATGTGCCCCATTTCCATCCATTTTATTTTTCTTTCCAATTGAATACTAAATGCCCAAGGTTTTTTTGGATTTAAAAACATCATTGCTTTTGAAGTGTAATAATTAAAAATATTATTAAAGTATGGAAATCTCAACTATACAATCTTTTAGTGTAGGTGCTGTAGATGACATGAACCAAATATGGAGTCATTTGGCCACGTAGATTGCAAGATTTCAGTATTTTAGGGTAAACCCAAAGTGAACTTGTGAACTTTGATTGGCTTTCAAAAAATCAATACATCTGAATCAATTTGAGAATTTACTAAACAAACTAAAAGAAAGAATGCAAATTTACCAACAAGTTTTATTGAATTTGGACATTGGATATAAAAGTTACAGCACTTCAAAGTAGACTTCTTCATTGTAAGGACACTTTTGGTTCCCTAGGACATTTAGGAGTTACGCTTTTTATTCCATCAAATATCTTCCTACTGTAGGACAAATTTTTTCTAAAAGTTTTGTTTATTAATAAGTTAATAGTTTTAAGATAAGCTTTTTCATTTGCCTCTACATCACAAAAGCAAATTGTTATCCATTTAGTATAATTTCAGTTGAATTGATAATGACATTGCAATATGTTGTACAATGCTTACTTTTTTCTCTTTAATTTTGTAGCGTGGTACATGCAAGTTTTTTTAGAGATACTTGAGTTATTTGTAAAGTCCCCCCCACTTTGGGCATGACTTTTTTTGTAGTTAGAAGGCAACTATAGTTGAAGTGTCAAACTTTTTTGCAAGATATTTATGTCATACGACTTTAAAAGTGGGGACCAAACTTTTTAGGCACCATTTTGATGGAAAAATAAATTTCATACTCACTTTTATTTTGACTTTTTTAACTCAACCAGCTTTTTCACAAAACTCATGGGTTTAAACCCCGGTTTAGGGTACTTTACAAATAACTCAACAACTTGACAAAAATTACCATTAGTTTGAATTAAGAAAGAGAGAGGAGACTCCAATCTACTGAAGAAGTTGGCATAAACCAAAAGTGTATTCATCTTGTATTCCTTACAATGCCCCTATGACTTTATTGAAGTGAATTATCCCAAGTCCATATGATAATGAGATTTTTCATATTGGTATACAACACAACCTTATAAAAAATGAAAAAAAAAATCTAAATAGTGAAAAAAATAATAATAATGGGCTTCCCTAGCTGTTCTAAGTTTGATCCAAAAAAGACAAAGACAATCACCAAGGTAGTTAATCAAAAGAATTGAAAACTTTAGATGCATAGGTGCATTTTTCATTTCTATAGTCAAAGCCATTCATCTTCTCCTTCAAAAATCAACTTTTTAGATATTGTATAAAATCATTTGCTTACAAAAATTCAAGAGTGCTCATTAGTGGTCATTGGAGGTCAAACTATTGTACAAGACCTTCACTTTTCACACAAAATTCCAAAGATGAATATTTGCACTTTTGTAATACATAAAAGGATTTCATAACCTCCATGAGACACTTTTAGGTTGCTTTTGCATCATTACAGGGTTAACACTTGAAGAAAACTGCCCCCATGACCAAGGTAGTCAACAAAATACTCTAGTAGTAGGAACTAGTGGTACATTCTTTGTTTCTACAGTGACCACTGAAGTCATCCATCGAACACTTTTGGTCATTATTTTGGTCCTCAGGATTAAGCAAAAGTTGGAATCTCAAGGCAAGTTGAAATGTGCAATACTAAGTTAGTAAATACTGTAGTGCCCCAAATAGACTCAAGGTAACTCTCCACCATTGCAATAGTCGCAAAAATACTGTCATCCCAGGTGCAACTGATAAACAAGTTACGTTATCACCTGTGACATCGTCAAACAGGTTGAATTTTTTAATGGGTCTACGATTTGCAACTGCAATGGTTAATCTCTGAGGCTTTAAGTCAGGAGAGTAGGACAAAGACGTACGAATTTCACCAGAGGAAAAAGGAACATAAGAATGGTCACTCAAGGCCAAAATCAATATAAGATGATCACATGAAAGCACGACGTAAGAAGCAGTCAGCCCCGACAATACAGAAACTCCAGTCAAGCAGACTGTTAAATAAGTGACAGCAGAACAGTTAACTGGAGAAAATGAGATGAAGTGAAACTTGAAACTGGGTGCTCACGCTCCCTAATGTACATAAAACTACGATTGGCATAATTGCTCTGCTGCAGACCCGAACCTACAGACGTTTTCACACACCCCATTCAATCACCAATCCCACCCTAGTAAACCTCTCGCTTGATTCAGCAAGTGTACAGAGCTAAGACATGTGTGCCACCGCCCTCCCAAGGACACCACTCCAGCTTCCAAAATAACTACGGCTACTACGTTTGTGTGTGCATTGCATGCAGGCAGGCATGCATACATACATATGTGTAAGCGTCTCTGAGATCATGCTCAACGTTCTGCTGGCCACAAACTCCAGCTCCACAGCGAACTGCTTAAGTACCCCAATTGATAAGGCTCTTGTTCCAAAGAGCAAGTTCACACTCGCTGTAATCCCTAAACAGAGCCTCACGAAATCAAATGAGGCTTCAGCTTCAAAGGTGCTTACTCTTAATAACTTGTTCCTCTCGCTCATGACCGGCATCTGGTATTTATCCCTGCCCCCTCACCAGAAACACATATCTCAAAGTCTTGCAGTCATGGAATGCACAACGTACTCAAATGCATCCGTATACATCGGATATTTAATATGTGCACACGTTGCATATACACGAAATTTGGATCCTAGTAAAGATACACGTAACAAAAAGAAACACTGCCAAGTCATGAATATTCATGCTTCAAAATCTGCTGACCTTGACGCCACGCGGAGGAGTTCCAGGTCGGGACGCATTATTGCCGCTGGGGTATGACACGTATTTCTGTTTCTTTTCCGCTGGTTTTAGAATCTGAAACGAGCACATGAGGGTATCGTCCACACTCATCATTGCACCGGCATTATCAAATTCGCCACAATAATTAGGTGCGGAGAAAATAGTGACCAGCTGGCGCTTGGCAAAAAACTCGTAACCATCCTCCACTACCTGTAAGCAACAACCCACGCTGATCAGTACTGAGTACAAAGAGCGTGAAAATACGACAAATTAGGACTTCACATAAAACGTATGCTACACATGGTCAAGTCCTACGAATGTAAACCAAATAGCATGAGAATTCTCGTGCATATTCAATCATAAATTTGAAGGCAACTTTAAAGATTCAAAGAGTTGAACAAGTCAGTACTTGATGGGCTCGACAAATGAGATCCAAGTCGTGTTTTTGTAGGAACTCGGAGACCGTGTCAGGACCAAACGTGAACGAGACTCCTCGATCGTTATCTCCCCAACCTGCCACATCTTTGTCAGGATCCGCCCATAGAAGGTCACACAACAAGCCGGCATCAGGGACGTCCGTTGGCCGTGCAATCTTCTTTATCTGGTCCAAGTTCTTGAGGTCTGGGGATAGGCCTCCATGCATGCAAAGAATCTTCTCATCAATCAAGGCAGCCACGGGCAAGCAGTTGAAACAATCTGTAAACGTCTTCCACAACCGTATGTTGAAACGACGTTTACATTCATCGTAGAAGCCGTATATACGATTGATTGATGCGCATTCATGGTTACCTCTTAACAAAAAGAAGTTCTCTGGGTATTTGATTTTATAAGCCAAAAGGAGGCAGATGGTTTCTAGGCTCTGCTTTCCTCTGTCCACGTAGTCTCCTAAAAACAAGTAATTTGCCTCAGGTGGAAAGCCACCATATTCAAACAACCTCAAGAGGTCAGAATATTGCCCATGAATGTCACCTGCAACAATAAATCGGTAGTTATCAGTCACCGTCTACAACGCAATCTGGTAGAAAACAAACTAGCCCAGCATATGCCTAATTAGTCCTTTGGAAGTCAGATCTACCAGATTCCAATCGCATGCAGCTCCCGTGTGACATCCTGTCCCAGATTTCAAAAATGTTTCGCTTCGTACACAAAATTCTAGCCTTTAATAGCTATTACAGGGTGATAGCAGAAACCACTGAACCCTACCCTGTGCATTACAATTGAAAAGGAAGATTCTGCCATATCTTCTTACGAAGAGTATAAAGTCCAAAGGAATGCATTTCCATGAATATTTGAAGTCTCATGTAATGCACAAGTTTTCAAGCCCTGTAAGGATATGAATCGCACGAAATTCTCATACACATGAATATGCCCTAATAAGCATAAAGAAGACCTCCCAGAAGAAGGCATTTCAGAGACATTTTGATTCTTTAAAAACGCTTCGCGGCAGAACGAAATGTCTGCACAAGCGAGCTTTCCCCCCGTGATAACAAGTTGAAAGTGTCAACTCGAGCTGATCCGAAAACACAACATCGTGATCACTCATGTGAGGTAAAAATGACATAAAAAGAGTCCAAAGGAAATAAAGGGCATACCACAGATCTTGATCGGAGCTTCAAGCTCCAGAAGATTGGGCTGGGATAAAAAAATGTCCTTGGACGCAACACAGAGCTGGCGAATTTCAGCCTCCGAAAGCTGCACTTGCTTGCCCGGCCGCCCAGTCCGCACCTCGAGCAGCCGTGCTATGATATCATCTAACACCGCGCTGTCCATTCCCCTCCCTCACACTTCTCCCCACCTTTAGGGATCTTGTCCTTCCCACCTTCACCTCCGTTTACTCGTTGAGCAGTCACTAATGCACTAAATTCTGCACAGTATATGAGAGGTCGCTCATCAAATCGTTTAAACACCCTGAGATCTTAAAGAGCTAAGTGTCTCCAGATGAAAACGACGAAACCCCGCTGAACAAAATCAACTGATCAACTGCAAAGAGAAGACTACTGAGATAGCGTTTGCATGATAAATAGGCTTCTACTGTCTACTCGGCCACTATATTTTGCATACGAGAGCACGTTCATTGACGAATTTATCCTAAAAAGAGCAGATTTCAAGGTACCTCCCGTTTGAAATCATTAGAACATTCAACGTAGGGGGATCAGAAAATATTGGCAAACAAGTCGATTAACACGAAAGCCATATTACACATCAACGTATTAAAAAAGGCAGCCAAACCGGAGAAACCGGAGAACAAATGGGAAATTCAGTATCGTCGTGATAGGGACAAGATAATGTTAGGGTTTGAAATGTTTATCACTGTCGGGAAGACAATGAGTACCGAAAGAACCGAAGCTGTTAAGGCATGGACCAAGCCCAACCAAAAGAAAGGGATTGATGCACGAGGATAATAGGATACGAGAAATATTTCAGGAAGAAATCCAGCCTGACTTAAGGACGTCCAGAAAAGAAGACAGAAAAGAAGGAGCCCTACAAAATTGGCGCCCCTAATGATTAAAATGCATCCACAAGCGCATCAGGTAAATGCCGAGCAGCAGTTAGGGTGCATATGAACTTGAAAATTTAAATATTCTTTTGAGTCGTAAAGCCGCGGCAGGTAATAATAAGGGCAACAAAGAAGTCGAAGTAAAATACATACCAAGTGCAGTAGATAACACACTCTCAAAGTTAGCAAACAACACTCGGGCAGTTAGGGTTGTGATGCCTGGAAAGGTAATGACCGTTCCTTTAAAAGGGCGAATGAGGAGTTTTTCCTCACAAACCTACAAACGAACAACAGCATCGGAGTCTGCTTATGCAAAAACTATCCACTGTAATGGCAGGTGATCATCTCACAAGGACACTAAAAATGAGACATCTCCCACCATGAACAGCTTACGTAGAACTCGCGGACAGCATCCTCAAGAACAGGGCATCCCAGGTAGCATGCGCTCATATGACGCAACATGTAGCTTGACAAGGTCAACAGAAGCCATTTCACATGCATCTTCGTTTACCAACCTACAATCTCCCAACAACAACCCAAGGTACGGATTCGACTCTTTCAAATTTCGAGAATCGCTCTTCAGAAGCAATTTTCCTCCTCCAGCGCTCATCCCTAGGGTGCAAGATCATGGAAGTCGCCAAATCGACCACCCGACCACAAAACAGTCCTCCTTAGAACTACAACCGCCACACACGCATCCCAACCCCACACCACCACCTCAAAATTCTCAACAAAATCAACCCAAACCTCGCAATCCCATCGATCTCACCAAACGCCACCTACCGGCACTTAAAGCCATTACAAACTCGCCACGAACGCAAAATAACCACAGTAAGACAGCAAGCAGACCTAGGACACCTCCATGTCCCCACTTCAATGGCGGAGTCCAGCCGAACTTACAGGTGCTAGGGTACGCCCCCGGCGAAGCACCGGCTCACGGCCGTCCGCGAAAATCGGCCAGGGCGTGGAGAGACAGGTGACGAAGGGAACGCACGCATCGACACGGTTCCAACAAACACACATCGGCGATGGTGATCGCCTTTCTGATCTCTCTCTCGCGCGCGCGCTCACTCTCTAATCCCGCAGCAGCACCAGCAGCAGCAGTAAAACAACAAAAACAAACTCCAGGAAGCACACAAGGCTTTGTCTGCCCATCCCCGCCCTCCTCTCTCTAGCCGTCTCCCGCCCCGACAAAATCTACCAAAACGGTGAATCTTTAACCCCGTCATCATCGTCGGCAGGTTGATCTATGAAATGTACGAAATGGGTACAGAACCACGGTCAATGGCTGCGCTCCTGTTCATCTCGAATCTCCAGCTGATTTCGTGGATGTTCAGTGACGCAGAGTGCCACAGTTGCGCCACGTCATGATCGGGGAAGTATTTAAATTTTGGGACCCGCTGAGGAGTTGGTGGTAGAGGGACGATTTCAGGTAACTATACCCGTGACCGGTAAGTGCTCAATATTGTATATCCTCCTTTCGTGGATTGACACATGGCATACTTGAAAAAAAATTCAAGTTAAATGTTTTTGAAAGCAAATATCTTTATAAATTGTCTAAGCACATCACTCCTAAAAATGAGGTCAAAACACCAAGCCATAATATAAGAGTTTGGTATCAAAGGCTTGCATTTCTTATTTATCTACTAGAGATTTAGAATAGTTATCATCTAAGCCTATTTTGTACATCTATACATGTACACTACTAGATTGGCCCATTAGATTTAGAATTGTCATCATCTAAGCCTATTTTGTGCATCTTTATTTGTGCACTACTAGATTGGCTCATTAGAGATTCAGAACTCTCATCATCTAAGCTTATTTTGTACATCTTTATTTGTGCACTACTAGATTGATCCATTAGAGATTTAGAACTCTCATCATCTAAGCCTATTTTGTACATCTTTATTTGTGCACTACTAGATTGATCCATTAGAGATTTAGAACTCTCATCATCTAAGCCTATTTTGTACATCTTTATTTGTGCACTACTGGATTTGTCCACTGGAGATTCAGAACTCTCATCATCTAAGCCTATTTTGTACATCTTTATATGTGCACGACTAGATTGGTTCATTAGAAATTTTGAACTATCATCATGTAAGCCTATTTTGTACAATTGTAAATGTATGCAGATAGATTGGCCTTGTAGAGATGTGGAAATGTCGCCAACCAAGCCTATTTCATACATCTATGGATGATATCTATACTCATTGATTTCAAAAGGAGTATCATGATAGGTATGTATAGTTGTTTTTTAAATGGAGCCCTACCATCATCAAAACTTGGTTTATAAATCTATAGATGATACTTGTAGTTTGAATTCCAATTTCAAAAAGTTAACATGATAGGTACTTTTATAGTCTTTGTTGTTCTTCATTAAAGTAGATTCATTGCCTATCTTCATGTTGTTTATTTTCAAATTTAATCTTTAGAAAACAAAAATATGTTTGATTTGTTTTAAATATGGCATCATTAGTAAAAATATTGTCAAATTCACCAAGCTATAACGTAAGAACTTAATGTCAAAGGCTTGCACTACTTGATCATCTAATTAAGTCTATATTGTATATCTTCAGATGATGCCTATTATACTTGTTGATTGCAAAAGAATTTTTTTAATAAGTATGTATGATTATCTTCATTCTTTTTTTATTTGGTATGAATTTCATATCTAAATGTGCCTTTGCAACCAAATATGTCATCATTAAAATTTGCTTTGTATATCTCTGCACAATGCTTAAAAATCATTCATTACAAAATGACTTCATATTAACAAATATATGCCACTATGCATCTTTTCATTAAAACTTGAGAACTTGATGAATTGAAATCTTATAATTGTGAACTTGTAAGTGAAATTGGAATCAGAAAACAATTTTCAAAAAATCTCAACTTTTGGAATTGCTTTTACCGACTTTCATGATGTTTACACTCCCACACAAGTGGGAAGAAGCCACATTTAAGGAGTAGGTATGCCTTGTTGTCAAACTAAAAGCAACCCACAAGTTCAAAGTCCAATTTTTAAAATTACTTTTCATGAAATCGGAAACTTCCACTGTTTGTGGGCCTCTCCCTAAAATCTTGCCGACAAACAATGCCAGTTCTCTTGCAAACATGGCACACTTTCATGCTGAGTTCCCAAAAAACATTGTTTTGTCTACAAAGTTTGGCCAGCTCCGGCACATGGAAGCTGTCTGCCCAGGCTCCATGAAAATGTAACCCGATGTGCGGGGAAGGTCCGAGCCTCTGAGGATTTCAAACCCTAAAACTGAGCGATGGTGGTTCCAAGCCCTAAGAGTCGTCGTTGTCGTTGTTGCCGCCGTCGTCTCCGTCTCTCGTGAAGGAGTCCACCGGTGCTCGTGATACCGTCATTCAGCTGTTGCGTGCGCCATCGATTTCTGTGTCCCACAAGCCGGATTATTCAGTTCGAGATTCAATTCGAGATTCAATTCGGTCTTCCCACTCGTCATTCCTGCCTGGGGTTGCTCCGCACTCCCACACACTTCCCGCTCATTCAACCAAGATTTGTCGTTGTCGTTGCTTTTCCCACGGCGACGCACCGCCATTAGACTTTGACTGGTCGCTGCTTCTTATCATCTGCCCCGTCGCTCGAGAGAATGATCCGCCCTTGCCAGTCGTCGTTCGTCATGCAGGCATATATTACTGTCAGTTCTCGTCATTAGTAATGTTCCAGATGCGGGTCTATCCTTCACGGCAGGGAGCCTTCTACTGCAGGTCGGTTATCGTTCAAGGTCCCACCTCAACCTGTACAGTAGAAGGGGTTTAAATTTGTTCCTAACCAGGCGTTAGCGCTTCAACAGTCGTTCGAATGCATTGGAGCCCTTCCTCCTCAGTGGATTCAGTGCAGTTGGCACTACGCTTGGCTTTTTCTATGCAGAGCCCTGTAAGAGGCAATTGACCACGAATATTATCACGGAATGGCAACAGCCTTAAGACCTAGAATTGGCCTGCGTATCTCGAGAGTCTGCTTGGTCAAGGTCCCACCTCAAGAACTACATGTCTTCTTTCAGACGTAGACTATATCCTCTTCTGGTTATGACCTGCTATGACCTTGGGCATTTGAAGTTAGACGCAAACGTAAGTGGCTTAAGTGAATATTTGCGTTGACAGAGAGAGAACGCTAAAAATGGAATCATAAAAATAGAATATCGTCAAAGAAAGCACCAACCCATCATATGAGAGGACACACAGAATCCACCAACTCTTCACGTGAGTGAGTCTAGGGTAAAAGATACTACTGCACAACTTTTCGTCTTCACGAACTTGTTCAACAGCAAGAGCCAAAAGTCGAAGCGTATTTCCAAAGTTGGTAGACGTCTGATTCTCCGCAGCTTCCGTAACCTCAAGGGGGCCGATAGAGCCCTCGATGCAAAATAAAGGCGGTCCAGACAGGCTCTAATTGGACACTACAGCCATTATTTTTGTAAGAGAGACATTACTCACTAAGCTTACCATACCAGTGTGTTGGGCCGAGACCAGAATTCACTGATCGATGACATTCATATGTACTGTTACTTAAAAAGCGATTTAAGAACTGGAACTTTGAGAGATTGAAAACCTACCATCGCTGAATCTGGTGCTGGTGGATTTTAGTGCAGCTACTTCATGCAGCTACTTCGCAAGGAGATATACCTTTCTACATGTGCAGGTGTGTGGATTAGTCTGAGGTAGAGGATGCTAAAACCGAAGGGACATGATCCCGGCTCCTCTTGACTGACCCTGGTTGCCAAATGGCTGAAATTAGGAGGAGATTAACTAAAGAATCACAAAATATGAGACAAATCTTTACTTTGGAACCTATTTGCACTTGGAAAGTTCGCATGCAGAATTGCTTGACCACTTGTAAGAAGTCATTTCTTTCGTCTGCTATCACTCTATTGTCCTAATCTCTCCGTGCAAAAACTGAAAATAGAAAAACTTCCAACTTTTAGACTCTTGTGGTCCACTATCTTTACTTCCAAAGTATGTTCTCAACCCCAACCACAAGAGATGCCCCACCAAACCCAGATTCATGACCAGACTATAAACAGCGGTTGGGTCTTTCGGTGCGCAAGTATACTTAAGTGACAATAAAAAACCTCACTGTACATAACTCAACTCAACTCGTGTCCAAAAAATGCACAAATGCACAGGTCATTCCCACTGTTCAACTCATCACTATGTTGCAGAAGAGACATAACGCGTGACTGTGACACAGGCATTATTCTCAGGACTGCCATGGTTTATTGCTAGTTACACTCATTGAAATGCTCAAGAGAAATAGTTTCAGTCGCAGGATCAACTCACGCCTTCAAGATCTGGAGTGCAAATCACCCGTGTAAGACGATCACGTTCACCTATACATTGGACTACAATTTTCTCTTCTTCAGAGAGGTCATTTACAATGTAGTAGATTGTGCGAAGGCACACACTACATTTTAGAATACCGTTAAAACTTCCAACAACAACGTGCGGCTTTGACAGGTCGATCATATGGCCACGCCTGAGGCGCTACTCCGTCAGAGCTGCAACAACGCCCAAGCATTCCTGTTAGGATTTGAAATCCCATTTACGGATCAGTGCTTGTAGATAAAGCCCAAGTTAAGAGAAAAGATAACCTCATTTATATCACCTTCTTTAATATTGCAGTCAATACGTTCTCAACAGACTGTCGGGAACAGACGTAGAAGTTGAAAACTCACTCCGTACTTTCTCTATCACAATCCATCATGTCAAAAAGTTGCATACGAATTCTATATTAAGGATATTGCAAACAGTGTGAAAAAGGATCGAAACCACCTTCCTGAATCTTGCGCCCTCAAGTACTAAGTGCATAATGGCCAATAGTGAGGTCCACATTCTCTAGGAGTTGAAATGAATCATTTAGGGCTTCAAAGAGGAAATCAACAGAAAGAAAAAAAACTATTTACCACATTCCTCAAAGAAACAGATACAGAAAGTTATCAGAACTGACTACTAGCTTTAAATGTGAACTTTCTAGTTTTAGTTTGGGCACTCTGAGAGGAAGCAATGTTACCTTTTGCATACAATACTTATGATTGTTACAATGTTATAAAAGTTGATGAAAATGACGTCGATTTCTGGCACCTTCGTCGACACTAAAGAGGTCTGGGTATTTAGATTCACTAAACGAGGGGATCGGCAACTCAAAGGGATTCATAACAAGGACATAGTCAAGAGAATGAGGGCTTACTTGGGAAAAAAAGGATCCGCACGACTCTCAACGAACGTCACGAAACTGCAGCAACCGAACAATCACATCATGGATGTGCACAATTTCGAAGAAGAAGAGCCCCCCGGAGCCATAAATCCCCTACAAAACCTAGTTTCTAGGATTCTCTAAGAGCCGAAACACAGAACAACGGATTTGCCGATCACTACACCAGTTCTCGATCCTTGGAAAAGAGTGACCTAAGCAACGCAATTGACGTTCGAATGAAATCGCACAGAATAGATGGGCTTACTCTTTGCAGGCTTTGGACGCCGGGGGTAAGTTATCTAAGGAATTCAGCTCCTCCTGCAAAAAAAGAGCAATTGCACACGCAATGTATTCAAGTGAGCACCATTCACTTTGTGCTTACATCACTCCAAGAGCCTCTCTCGCAACATCGTAACCCCCAAACGCCCGTCGTTGTGTGAGCCGTTTTTGAGTAGATCATGCGGGGACTTTCATTAGTTAAACTTCTCACTTATTTTCTCATCAATACATGAGCTGATCGTCACTTATTCTCGTAATAGAAAACTTAACCGCAAGAGACCTATAATTTCCAAAATACATTCAACCGAATTCGTAATTTTAAACCACAAATCCTTGACCATTTAGAGGCAATTGACTAATTCCGAATTGCAAATCGATTCCGAAACACATGAAATAGAAATTGGGGCAAATACTCGTGTGACACACCTGGAGCAGCTGCATTTCGTTGTTCAGTAGCTGCAGTTCACGGTTCCGTCCACGCACCACAACAGACGAGGCAGTGGGAGCACCAGACGGCTGCGGCTGCGGCATGGGCGTGGAGGGGATGGCGGAAGTAGTCATTGACGAAGACGAGAAACCTGCTGCACTGGGTCGATTGATAGCTGCGATCGTGCTGAATACATTCTACCACAGTCGCATTCGAGCTTCTAAAGAGAGTCCCCGTAACCACTAGACGCCATAGCCGGAACTTGGACACCGGAGGAACGCGCACGCAACCTGGATGGGCAATGGCAGCCCTAATCCCTAAAACACGCGGGATACACTCTAGAGTCTAGATTATTCTCGATCAAGTCGTACTTTACCGACATCAACAACATTATTGATCGGTACGAAAGCTATTTACATCCACTGGCATAGATGAAATGTAGACGAAAATACATATATTCATCCCAAAAATGGTGGAAATTTATTCATAGTAGAGTGATATTAGCCCTAGATTTTGTTGTAATTGGATAATTTCATTCAAAATAGGAGAATTTATTGCCAAATATATCCTGAAATTAAATTTATATAGCTTTTGAGCAATAAATAGTTTTAGAAAAAAAACACTGAATTGTACTTAACCCCTACAGTACTTTGACTATGCTTTATACATAAATACTCCAAATAAGTTGTTTTGATGGCAAAGGCCAAAAAAATTTATAATTGAATTTTCAATGCATTTTAGAAGAAGATTTAGTGATTGACTACTTCATTATATTGTGGTAAAAAAATGGAAGTTTTGATCATAGACATTGCCAAATAATAGTATTTGAAGTAGAAAAAAATGTTTCAAGAAGGCATCCAAAATAAAGGTAGGTTTGATTTAGGAAGGCTTTTACTCATGCTCAAGGTATTTCTATTTTTTTGCTTAAACATTTTTTGTTTGCTTGTTGCTTGCAATCTTAGGAGCCCTATTCTAAATACATCATTGTGTTTTTTTGAATAGTTGACAAAGAAAGTACATGTATTGAGGTATACAATAGTAAGAAATGTCATTGTATTTATACAAGTCACATAACACTCCTAATTTGAATAATTAGAGTACTTTATATTTGTGTCAAAAATAATAAAATGATCTTTTATGTATGGTGAGGTATAGGTGAATATGATAAGGCTTATTTATTGAAGTTACATTCAAATAAGAGATGCTAATTGTCATATTATCAATCCAATGTTGTATATCTTGCCATATTTTAATATTTAATTCAAATTCTAAGAAACATATGTATACTATATATATTACCTACAAACTTTTAAGTAGTAAATAAAATGACTTGAAGAAATAATCTTAATATGCTTTAGAACACAAATGCATATCAATGATATCGTTGCTATACATGGAGGGGGGGAGGGAAATCTTAAACAAATAGTAATGTATATACCTTTTCCCCACAAACACTTACATGTTGAAATGGTTAATTCTAGAATTGCAATTCCACATAATGTGATTTTTTCATTTTCAAATTATTCAAAATATTTCAACCTCTACTATTTAGATTTCAAAATGAATTAGAGACCTTCAAATAAAATTTTCTTTGTTCTTCTGATATTAGTCTGCAAATTTTTGAAATTTTAGACATGCTTCAAATTTTGCTAAATTATTTACCAGATGTAGGGGAAGTCTATCTTGCAGGACAAAATTCTGCACCTGCTCCAAAATGTTCCCACTAGCAACATATCATGAGATCTCTGCCCGGCACGTCCTGCCTTGGAACCACAATGCGCACTTCGTGAGCGGTAAACTTTCCAAGTGGACGCGACCAGCGCGACCAGCGCGCACAACGCTCGCATTCCAGTCCTGCGCTTCACAGCCCATCTAGCGTAACTGAACTTCACCTCTCATTCTTATTGATCATCTCCTTCTCCCTCACTTGTTTCCTCAGACCGTTCCTCTCGTCGCTGTATCTGTGGCAGCTATGGTGGTTCCCTTGCACTTCCACACACCCTGCTACACCTCTCCTCTCTTTCCTACTCTCCCCTCCTCTCGTCACCTCTCCATTACTCCCTCCCGCTTCGTCCTCTCCCCCCGATGCCTGGCTCCCGATGCCTCCTCCTCAACCCCCACCTCCGAATCTCGACTCTGGGCTTCCTTCATGCAAGCGAACTCCCCCACTCCCCACTCGGAAGCCCCCGCGCGCTCGCCTCCCCCGCAATCAGCTCCCCGGCTACCCCACTTGCAGAAATTCCGCTTCCACGCGCAGCCGTCCTGTAAGGTCGGAATGGCCATCGCTAATTCCTCCCAATCTCCGTTGGATTTGTGGTTCTTAGCTGGGAAGATCTTGTGTATTGATTATCTGAATTGTTATGATGGGGTGTGTGCAGGTTCAGGTGACTGTGAGGAAAGCGGGAGGGGATAAGTTTGTGGTGGAGATTGGAGTTGATACGGGAGACATGTTTTCCGAATGCGAGGAGCCTTTGAAACTGCATTGGGTGAGCATTTGAGGTGCAATTGCAATAGAAAGGATCGGGATCGTCAGGGATTGAGCAATTGTTTAGATTTTTCTGAAATTAGAATATCATGCAAGTTCTCTTGGAATATGAATTCTATATATGTTAACGTTTTATTTGGAAGGGAGTTCCTAGGTTGATGAGGTTGACCTACCTCATAGTTAGATATGGACTCTATATTTTTTGACCAAGAAGTTCTGAAGGCAGTAATGTATAGTCTCCATTCACCATTCAGCAGTGGAGAGGTTCTTTTCACCATACAAGTGAACTTTGGGCCTTTCCCTAAACCGACCTAGACACTCGCCCCATCTAAAATTTTGCACAATTATTTTTGTTCAACAGAAAATAAATGGGGTTAAGCAGAATGTCAGTAAATTTAGTGCTTTCACACATAGTATAAATCAAAGTACGCTTGTGTGGTCAATGGAGTTTCTAGTGTGTTGTATGGCTAATGGCGCCTCCCTTTTAGCCGTTTCAAGAAGACATCTGATATTCCATGTCCTACCGTTTTAAACTTTCCTGGAATTTGAATTCAGGTTAAAATTGCCTGGAAATTGAATTTGGCTTGAATTTGAATAGCTTTTAGATTAAGTGAAATTAGAATGTGGTTCGAATTTGAACACTATTCAAATGTTCCTGGAATTCGAATTCGAATTTATGTCCAGACATGCTGGGAAGCGGTGAGCATCGGGTTTGATGAGGTCACGTCTATATATTGATTGATATAAACGTGTGATGGCAGGGCCTTTTCAGGTCCGATTCTACGGAGTGGGTGTTACTTGAACCGGATGAAGCTCCCGGTGGCACTGTCATCATGGATGGGGTGTAAATCTCTGAAACCTTGCATTCTTTAATGCGATTTTCACAAGGCTCACAGTTGCTGATTCTTGTAAAGAGCTTCATATTTTGAGGAGATTCAAGATCAGGTCCTCAAGGTTACGATCGCCATCAGGAGCATTTTGTGTGCTAAGTACATTTCTTGCAAGGAACTGTGATCGGGTGACTGTAAGGAAGTGTAATGAGGGATGGTCGTTTCAGTCAAAATGGTATTAAAGCATTGCTCGCTGTTGACAGGGTTGAAGCGATGCAGACGCCCTTTCTGGTCGACTCTCAGGGTCTGCAGTCACTGAGTTTAACCTTGGACGCGACCATGGCTCCTTTTTTTGTGAATTTCGTGCTTCTGAAGCCAGCAGCCACAGCACAGGAGGAAGACATTTGGATCAGGTACAATTTCAGGTCCTCTTATCAATTTATGGTGCTAGCAGTGAATCAGGAATAAACCTGCTCGCGCCTGCCTTTCCAATATTTGCACGGAAATGGACTAGGTAACTGTCAATCAAGGACATGTCAATTAAAATAATTTGCAAGTCAGTACCTATCAAGCCGCTGGGTGGCAAGGTAGGCACTACACTGCTTGGGAGACATTCATAGTACAGGTCACATAGTTTGAAGGTAAGACAAGTGTGCTATATGGAATGAGAGTGACAAATAGGCAGTATATTCCAGAATGTCATTGAAGAGAGGGTCAGATTAAAGAGGTTTGAGTGTAACTTGCAAATTGCCGTGTTCTTGGTTGCTGTTACCAAAAGCATGATGTAAATGGCCTTTTTCAAGTTACAACCAAAATCAGATTCTTCCAAATTAAATGTTTGTAGCTAATCTGCAAAATCTAACTGTAGGATCTTGGAGATCATGTATTGTTTGACCTATCCTTTAGCCTGTAAAGTCCCAAAGTCCACTCTGGGATACATGGGAATTTGGGTAGGCTTTATGATCTCATTTTTTTACGTGATTATTGACTGTTTTATTTCAACATGTGCTCAAGAACAAAAGTTATGCAACCAAATCTAAAAACAGTTCATTATAAGAAAATCATAAATACTTGAAACTAATAAAATAAATTTCCTCATATATTATATTTTTCTCTAATTGGAAATCTTTGAGTCATTCAATTTGGATAAGTGATGAGAAAATTATGGAACATTTTACTTTGTGGGGCGTTCATAGCATCTTTGTGAAAAAATAATATATTGGCTTTGTTTCATAACTCAATTTTCACAATTTAAAAAAAAAATTCACGGGGTTTCCTTTGCTCACAACCACAATCTCACTACAATCTCACTATTGAGATTAATGTGTTTTGATTCCATCTTAGAACTATTAATGATTTAGTATTTTTTTCCATCTCTAACCTACTTCCACTTAACAATTTTTTCAAGGATGAAATAAAGTTTTTGTTTGATAATTTTTTTCAAGAATTTCAACTCAATTCATTTATATAAATAAATTGAATATCAATATCAATAGTGAATTAAATTGAAATAAAGAGGATTCAATATCTTATAATCTAGTGTGGCAATGTTTCCCCAAATTTCTTCATTTTAAATGCTAATATGTTCCAATCTGTGCAATTTAACTTCACAAAAATTTACCACATGTTCTTTTACAAGTTTAGTGTTAGATCCTATGGTTCTTGACTGAATAGTTTCATTTTTGTATTCTCTTGACTCAATGCAATAGAAATGGTAGTTTTGAGTGTTTTATGCCCCCCCCTAAAAAAAAGAAAAGGCATTGGAACTGCAGCAGTTGATTTCTAGTTGTTGATTCTAAGTATGCTAAAACTATAACAATCAAAGTTTAGGCTTTAAACTCTGCATGATAATTTGACCTTGAGGGTAAGATTGTGCACTTGAATTTTAGGGGTCACGTATCTTCTCATTCAGATTCTATAGTGGATTGCAAGTACACTTAAGAAGGGTTAGCTTTATGGATTTTAATCCTCCTACTCCTCTCCAGCATTGGAACTCTGCCATACCGGCTTCATAATCCTGCATTGGCATTATGTGCTTATGCTGTTTCATATATACGTTGGACGGGTTGATCTCAATCGTCCTTCTGTGTTGGTGAACAGAGGAAATCAGGGGGGCAATTTTTGCATTCCCGTAGGTATGAGAAGGGGTCGGCCTGACCCTCTCGGGGTAACTTGGGGCCGAGAGGGGTCTGTCAATTTTGCACTCTACTCACATCGTGCGGAAAATGTGGTGCTGTGTCTTTACGAAGCTGAGGCTACTGAACCTTCTGTAAGTCCTTTCCAAAGCCAAATCGTACCTCTTCGTAAATTCAATGATGAGAAGAGTCTATGTAGCATTTATTTCGTGCATATGATGTACCATGAGGGATAACTACTTTTCTCTCGTGCTCAACAGCTTGAAATAGACTTGGATCGATCCGTTCACCGGACTGGTTACGTATGGCACATTGAGCTGGAAAGTGTGGGCCCGTACACACGGTATGGCTATCGATGTAAGGTAAATTGACATTCAACCCTTGCTACTTTAACATTTCATTAAAGTAGGTCTTTTGCAGCACAAGATGTCTCACTGATGTGAGATCGGTATGATTCTTTTTCTTTTTTTTGTTGAGAACCACTGTAGACATGGCATTAACTGAACACCCCAAGTTTCTAATGGCTTAGCAAACTCAATACTGTGAAACTTGATCAGAAACTTACCACAAGTATTTGTCAATTAAGTCTTGAGCCTTCCACTAGAAAAATAGTTTAAGAAGCATGTATCTTATGTGATTTATGATGCGTTTAGTGATTAACATTCATATGATTTTATTAGAAATTAGAAACAAGTGATTCCGCTTGACTAAACATCCACCACGCCCTCTCATTGTCATAGGGAGTAAAAGTTGGTCGTACAAGAGAGGTTCTTGCAGTTTTACAATCGATGGTTATGCGGGCAGAGTCCACAGGAAGGGAACCAACTATGTTACAATGTGAACGAATTTTTATCACAATCGTTCTGGGTGGACGTTACATTGCGATTAGCGCCTAGAGAAGGGGAGGCGTGCGATCATTGACTTCTCTATATCGGTGTGATTGTAAGTGTAGATATGCCGAGCATGCTTACCTACGTAGTTCTGTTGCCATGGACGCGGAAATTGAGTTTTTTCATGTGTAGGGGCCAGTCGGATGGGAGAGTGGTGATCGTTTTCATGCTCGAAATGTTCTGCTTGACCCATATGCGAAGTATATTGCTCCCCATGTTCCAGGGCAAGGTTAGATTGTGTCGCACCTTTTTGCATAGTACATGACATTGTTCACCTCATTGGAGGACCCTTTTCAGGTAGATGTCTTGTCAAAATTTTAGTTGAACACCGAGTTGAACACTGTCGCTCAGTCTAAGTACTTGTATTCTTGGTTGAAGCTGAACACCTGCTCTGTTCATCCTAGCAGAGGAACAGCCGTCTCCAGCTCCTGTGCTTGGTTGGCTTCAGAGAGGAGGTTTACCGTTTGATTGGGAGGATGACACAGCTCCTCGGTGATTCTTTCCTTTGGACCTCTGCTTGTTTACTATTTTCCCTGATTTCATCTGTCATTGTAACTATTTTTGTTGACCATATATTTTTACAACGCACATTTGACAATGAGCTTTTTCTAGCAGAATTTCTTTGGAGACCTTGGTGGCATATCGATTGCATGTGGGGACATTCACAGGCGAAGCAGACGATGTTAACGAGGTCTCCCGTGGAACTTTCCTTGGAATACTAGAGAAGGTTCCACATTTACTTAAACTTGGTGGGTATCTATATTCAAATGTCCACCCCACCCCACCCCCAACGTATTAGATATGATGACTTTAAAAGACTATCTTTCTATTTTATTCAAGTTTACCTACACGTTTGATTCTTATAATATTTGTCCTAATGGGAATCTTGAACCATTTTAATTCATGTTGTTCCAGATTAATAATTGCTTGAAGTGTGGACTCAAATTTCTGAGACTCTCTTATATCTCCATTTGCAGGCGTGAATGCTGTAATATTGCAACCAGTTTTTGCATGGGACGAATCCAAGGGGTGCTACTACCCTATTAGGTGTGGTTTTTTCCTTTTTCTTTCGTATCTGCGATTTTAGCCTCACTGAGATGAAGATGCAAGTGACATTTCTGAGCTCGGTCTTTTATTTATATAACCCACAAGATGCTGATGAGCTAAGTCTGCGAGTTAGCAACTGTTCATTTAGGAAACATCACACTAACATACCTGGTCGAGGAATAGGATCTCTGGTTTTATTTTTACGATAACGATCAGATTCTCCTTATTTCGTAAACGAATCATGTACTCGATTCTCAACACATTTGCTTAACACTTGTATGATCTCCATAATACAACAGACTTTGTTTTGGGTTGAACTGTTCAGCTTCTTCTCGGTGATGGGCTGTTATGCTACTTCTGGCAACAGCTTGTCAGCAAGCTTGGCTTTAAAGACATTGGTGAAGGAACTTCACCGAAATGGAATTGAGGTATTGCCTTTGCAGTCTAATCTGTCAACTTGTGTTGTCCTTTACATTAACAATTGCAGTCTTCTCTTTTATCCAGGGTGATGAGTGGGCTTATGTCTGGAAATGCAAGGGAACCATATTTGTGAGGATTTCCAAAGATGCACATTTTTTTGTGTAAGGGCATGCGCAATATCTCTATGACTACGGTTTTTGACAATTTTAGTTGTAGTTCTTTACCTCTGCAATTAATTTCTACAATGGATGTGTTCAGGTGATACTGGATGTTGTGTACAGTCACACGGCAGAGAATGGGGATGACGGGCCTAAGCCGATGTCGTTCCGAGGCATTGACAATGCGACCTACTACATTTGTGACAAATTTGGCGCGTATGTAGATTTCAACCTCTCCGGATTTGTCAATGTCAACGATTTATTTCAATCCCGTTTGAAGATGGATCTCTCTGACGAGTTTGTGAATTCTTCCTGTTGTTGAACGCAGAGTTGCAAAATCTGAATTAGGGACAGACAACTCTTTCAACTGTAATCACCCTACTGTTCAAAATCTGGTAAGTGATCATCAATTCCTTTGATTAAAGACCTGATGCCAGTGTTTCGTCTTTGATAGTGGGAAGTGATGGAAACGGAGCAAGTACATAAATTTACTACCCAGGATAGTTGCTTCGTAACTCTTGAATTACAAGCGTTCCTGTGTAAATTGAATACTTTGGGTGTCTGCGGGCACAGATCATGGACAGCCTCCAGTACATTGTGGATGAATTCCACGTGGATGGTTTCTGCTTCCAAAACGCTGCGTGCCTTATTACAGGACCACATGGACAGGACCTTAGCAGACCAGTGTTGGTGGAGTCTATATCATTTGATTCCGTGCTTGCGAACGTGAAGCTCATTGCAGATCTGTGCTCACCTATTAATGGAGTTTCAAAGGTATATATAACTCTCGTACTGGTTTTACGAGACTCTCTATTTATGATAAATCCACTTCTCACCTACTCTGCAGTCAGTCTGACCCACTGCCGGCATTTGGACTTGTATCTCATAGTTGCCTTCAAACTAGAGGCCTTAAAATGGGTCAGATTCTCAATATTTTTAATATTTCGACTCGATGATGTGTTATAGTGTCTAGTTTATGAGGTTTGGGGCGTGTTGACTTTGACAGGATGCGACGTTTCCTCATTGGAAAAGGTGGTGTGAATGGAATACTCAATTCAAGATTGATGTGCGCCGTTTTCTGCGGGGTGAGCCCGATCAGTTGAGTAGATTTGCGACGCGGCTTTGTGGCAGGTTACTCCTCTTTCTCAAGAAAGTTTATTTTCTAGCCTCAACTTAAGAAGCGCTCTTTCAACCCTATCATTCAATTGTCCTCTATGCAATTGTGAAACACTTCGTGGGGATGCCCTATGTAATGGCCGTAGTAGCTTCAATGCTGAGATGGAGGGCGCATTCCATATTCCATTTCTTTCCTTTCGAGATGTGAGAACCTTGGAGACAACGCTGTCCAAACCTTACAAGCTATGCCATTGGAGGGACAGCGCAGTGTTGATGCAACACTTCGGTTCATGTTTTAACGCAATGTACTGCGCTACCAGTGGTGATATGTTTGCAGATGGCCGAGGAACGCAATATTCGTTTAACCACGTCACAGCCCCTTATGGTTTTACACTCACTGATTTGGTGAGCTACAGGTATAAATTTAGCCCGTGTACATCAGAATGTGAATTATGCAAATTTGGTTAGCACTCTGCATTTTGTCAGAGTTCTTCTAGTCGATTGAGTATTCCCTCTTCACATTCTTATTGTGTGCGTTTTTATGTCCTGCAACAGCGACGAGGAAGGAGAAATTAGCGAATACAGGCATGGCTACTTTCTACACGCTTTACTTTACTTGTTTACAGTATAGTTCAATTTGTATAGCGGAGTCTGATATCGAATGAGAAAGTCAGATGTTAGAATTTCTCATCGAATGACCGTGGAGCTTTTGGGTTGCAGTTGGAACTGTGGACATGAAGGGCCTGTAGTTGACCCCTTGGTTATTGAAACACGAGTCAAGCAGGTGACGAACTGACGACCACTCTCCACCAATGCTTTGTGATATATGTGGATTCCAATCATGGAGCCTGTCTTAAAATGGTCACAGCGGTTTCGAGTTTCATGCTTTGTTTTTGTATGCAGATTAGCCCCTCATCAATCGTCACTAACATCAAGAGCCGTAGTTTGTATGATTATGTCATGTTTGGATGATGGGATTTCCCGGTTTGTGTAGCCGATGGGGCGCTCAAAGTACTGTCAGAAAGTCCTTAAGCATCGAGGTGCACTGAGGTGGTTACATGTTTGTTTGTACGTGGTGGAACCTATTAAATTTCAAATTATTTTTTCGCAGTCAATAGTAGCCATAATATTGGACTAGTGCATAGGTTGTGCTGTGGAGCAGCCAAACATAGTTGTGCTCAAGGGCATATCAGTGCATTATGCTTCCAAGCACGGTGTGGTTGTGTAATATGTCATGTTACTAGTTTATTGTAGGGTGAGGTGTGCTTGAGTTCGTCAATATTCGTTCATTTAATATTTCAAAGCGAATCTTGTTCACTGTCCTCAGGTTCGCAATTTTCTCACGACGCTATTTTTATCCCAAGGAGTTCCTGTACTCAATATGGGTGATGAGTACGGAAATACGAAGGAAGGGATCCTTGATGTTGATAATAGGTACGCAGCAGTTCACTTAAGGGGCATACGTTATGGACCAAACGAAGAAACGTGCATCACTGGAAAATCCGTTTTGTCAGAGACTTCCATTAAAGCTTGTCGAGACCTAACGTGATTGTGTTTTTCCAGTTCATGTTTTCACTGGGAATCATTGGAGTCAGAATTTGGAAAGCAAACTACACATCTGATTGGCTCTCTTGTGGCATTACGCACTCGTCGAAGGGATCTGCTACAGGTTATCTGAAGCTTACATTATATACGTTATTCAGAATTTACTTGCCTGAAATGTGAGGACAACTGGTCGAATCTCTTATTATGTGATGTCTGTTCTTGTCGGATTTTTGTTGTTCAGTTTAATCCACTATGTTGAAAATCGATATGCATGTCAACTTACGAATCTTGTTTTGTGGAACCGAACAGACAAGGGGCTTTCTGGAGTTGAAAATGCTCACGTGGCATGGCATAAAACCGGAGGAACCTCTTTGGGAGAGCTCTGAGCTGTATGTTCATTTCTATTATCTTGCGTTATTCCTTGTTCATTTTTGTGATTACCATATCAATTCTGGAAGTCGATTGAATGTCTTCTGTGCTAGAACGAATTGATTACTTTTTATGCTTTGAACTTGTCATATATGCTACAAACGAATGCACTCTTCTGCCTTTTCCTTATTTTCTGTTTTCCTGTCTGTTGTAATATTACAATATTCACATTATATGTTCGGCCCTTTGCAGCAATATTCTGGCGGTCAGTCTTCACTCTAATGTTGAGCAAGAGAGCTCAAGCAAAGCCTTCGGCGACGTCTACATAGCGTACAATCCTCACCCTGCTGCTATTCTGGTTACGATTCCAGAGGCGCCACCAGGCATGAAATGGTATGTTTTCCTTCTGCAAGTTCTGTTGTTTTTGGCTTTCCCTCAAACCTTATCCTTACCTTTGTGTGCACAGCGTTACCCATGCTACCAGCTTCATTCATTAGTACACTAGTGTTACTCCGTTATCAGTTCGTTACATTCTTGAGTTGGTATTACATTATAATGAATGAGCGCATACTTTTAATCTCTTGACACTAGAATTTAAATCTTGATTTTCGAGTGTTTGTTTCTGGTTATCAGGTAGGTTGATTTTATAAGCAGGGTCAATTTTAAGTTCTTTCCTTTCGTCAAGGCCTCATGATGTACTTGTATGATTGCAGGGTTCGAATTGCAGATTCGAGTCGTCCTTTCCCTGATAGTTTCCCCGAGGAAGGCAAACCCCTGCCGATGATAACTGATACTACTTCCAGGTGATTCTATCTGGTCCATCACGATTCCTTTTTCTGCAAATTTTCACCGTGTTTAAATGCAATTGTTGTCTGAGATGCTTAAAGAAAAATCTATTTGCTAAGACTTTGCAAATGTTTGCTATGCGTAATGTACTGAGTGTTGCAATGGTGGTACAGTCCGAAGACTATTTATGAGCTGCAGCCTCATAGCTCGCTGATTCTGGAGGCTTGCACCGGCACAGCAGAGTTGAGCAGCGGTGTTGATGCGTCCGATGGAGATGCCTGATTTGCTCTTTAGACGGGAATACTATTTTCGTTATTTTCGTCATTTAAAGGTTTTTGACAAATGGAGGAGAAGAAATGTACAGAGAGATCTTTGGGTATACGAACCACATCTATTTTGGTCTAATTTTTATCACTATGTAGGTTTCTTATTTCAAAGTAAGAAGGTTCCCTTATTGGTGAATTTTGAAAGTCAACTTTCATGATTTTGAAAGATAATTTATTGAAAACCATTGGTGATGAATTTTAAAATTTTGATTGTACATATATATGCACATCTTTTTGTCTCTAAAAAGTCTCTAAAAAGAATCAAAATTTGCACTATAGTGAGCTCAATGTTGGAGAGTTTCGTGTGCCCAAATTTTGTAAATTTGATATGCATTTATTGTAACTATATTTTGTCATTTGACCTTCATACTTCAATTAGTTTTGTTGTTGCGCATGCAACTCTTAGATGGAACCAAGATCAGAATTGAAGAGACTCTTCAAACAAAACCAATAACAAGACTAGATTCTTCCAAGAAGAGTTAGATTGGAGTTAGAAATTCTAGGACAAGGTTTGGATTGATAGGAATAAGGTAGTCTAGTGTTAACGAGAGTGAGGAGTAATGTCCCTCAAACTCTTCATTTATACTAACCTAAGACTTAAACTAGTACCTAAGATAACTTGGAGTGCACAACTTTATATTTATACTAATCTATAACTAGACTAGCACCTAAGATGACTTGGAGTAGTAAAAGGTAGTTGCCTTCACCCACAAGTTATTCAAGGATAGTGGTTTATCCTCCAAGCTAACTAGAGGCAATTGTTTTTGTGATTTGATATCTGGCATGTATACATATGTCATATTTCACATCTGTGACATATAGATATAATTATTATATTTGTTTGTATTAAGAAGTCATTATTGTTACAATATTCAATTCACATTTTGATTGGAGACATCTATTTCCAAAAAAATCTTCTTACAATATAAATTTTGTCATAAAAGATGACATTTATAGTATCCTCCCTTTCCCTCTTTGTAGGATTGCCCAAACTCCATAATAAGTTACTCCTCTCATCGTTTGGCTCCATAATATCTCCCGCTCTGGCTCTCTCTCGTCGGTGGTAACTCCATATTATCACGTCCTCATTCGGCGCGGGTCCTGGCGACTCGATGCATGCGAAGCCGTTGTGAAGAAGCTGCCTCACGCTGCCCGCGTTTCTGCGTTTCCAGCAGAACGGAGATTCTCCTTCGCAAGCTGATGCACAGCATGTCTCGCCTCTTCTATCTCACGCACATCCCAATTCCCTCGCTCCCGAGGAATTTTTAACCTCCATGGCCGCTTCTCCTCCCCTTCCTCACACCACTTCTGCCCTTGTTCTGTAATTCTCTTCTTGTGGCTATGGTGTTGTAAACCAGAGCGCTGATGGCGTCGAATGAGGCTCCCCACGCGGGACCTCTGGAAGCGATCATGGCCCGAGCCGCAGCCCTCGCCGCCCAGCCGTGCCCGCTCGCACGACCCGCGCCAACGCTCTGGGCTATGCTCACCGCCGTCTCCCCAAATGCCCGAGAAAGACCTCAAGTAAGGGACACAACCTTTCTTTTTCCTCAACTCTATTCTTCAACTCTGTTATTGAACTCCGCTTTTGTGTAAATTTTATCATGACCGGTTTTTCCGATTTTATTTGTGCCGATTTTGCAGGGAACGCACATTTTGTTGCAAAATTCCGAGCATGTTTTGGGACGCACTGTCAAAGAGGCCAGCTGCTTATTCGAGTCGCCGAATGTCAGTGGTCGGCATTGCACAATTTCCAGACGCTACATGGGTGCCGATGGTCGAGTTCTCGCAAATAACCATGTTCCGGATCCTGCTACTGATCGCCTTGTTGCTTGCATTCGAGACTCGAGGTTTGTGTTAGTATTGTTTTGTTCTGTTTTGTTCATCTTTGCTTTTGCTTTTGAAATTGGATCTCCTCTTGTTAAGGGAGTGTATTTTGTGATAAGAAGATTGTGGTGGTGCGCGGTTGTTGTTGTAGCTCCAATGGAACTTACGTCAATATGCAAAGACTTCAGCGGAATGGGGAGGAAGTGCAGCTTCGGCATGGGGATGTTGTGTCGTTGGTGGGGACGCCTGAGAATGGTGAGCGCTTCTTCTTCTTGTTCGTCATCTTGATTTTATGTTGTTGTTTTTGAGGAGTTTGGACGAAGTCCTATGGGAGCTTACTTTTGTTCTATGTTGAAAAAAAATTATCCTACTCCTGCAATGTCCTTTTCTGATTCTGGTGATATAAAATTTTGACCTATTAGAACTCTGTTTTTCACAATATGATGAATTATTTGGATTTTTTTCATTTAAAACCCTTGAAAGATCAAGAATTCTAAACCCCTAAGCGCCGAGAGTCTTCTCCAGAATTGACGATTTAGGAAAAATCATCATACAGTACCATTTGGAAGAATATTTTGGAATTGAGATGCAAATAAAAGTTGTAGAGTTTGAGTTTCAGATTCTATCCATACGGTTAGATTCGCCAATGCTTTCACCAATATTTTTCTATAAATTTTGAAAGGAAAATTTTTTAATTCCTTCTAAATTCAGTTACAAGCAAAATATTTTGTTGGAATGGATTTGAAATGGATTCTCTTGATATGGTGATTTTTTGAAATTATTGTGTTCTTTGATTCTATGACCTCAGTTTTGCAATTCCAGGTTTGAACTAGAGACAATACAATTTTGGCTTGGTCAACCGCTTGACAAACTTCCACATTTGTAATTTTAGAAAAATATGTACTCTAGTAACACCAATCCAACCCTTGGATAGGTGTTACAACTTCATAAAGTATCTCTAGAAATTAGGATGACTTTCATCCAAGCTGTAATGGGAAAGAAATCTGATTTTCAATCTGTTCATCATGCACTTTTTGCACTTCGTCGCGCTTAGGGGTTAATTGAGGCTCCTGTTTTATGTAGTAGTTTTGAGTAGGTCATACGGGGACATCGTTTTATCGAATTTGTTTTATTTCTTCATGATCACATGTAAATTTTCTTCACTTATTCTGGTGATATAGAATTTACCCCCTTCTCAATCAAATATTTTTCATTATATGATCAATCGATTTGTTGATTGAATATCTTGACCTAGCATCCATTGAAATCGAGTCTGGGTGACGTTGTTCTGAAGCAGCAACGGCCTTTTCATTTGTGTACCGAGAGGTTTCGGATCACGTAATCGGGGCTGCAGCTGGGACTGCTGATGCGGCTCTTGCTATTTCACCTGGCGAAGCTGCAGGGCCATCCAATAAGCGAAAGGGTTCTCCAGTTGGTAAGCAGTAATCTCTTTTGCATCGGAATGTGTGAAGTCTTTTGCGTGCTTGGTTTAAGGTTTTGATGTTAATCTGCACACATTGAGTAATTTGAGTGAGTTTTTGCTAGAGTATTTCATAAGCTGTTTTCTCTGCAGCAGTAAAGCAGCACGGTACTGCTTGTTCGATGACTCGTGAACCTTTGGTGCAGATGATGCCGGAGAGACAGTTGCCATGGATGGGAAGCGTATCAAGGGTCTTGGTAATGGCGGTGTTTCGGGTCCCATCATGCTTAATGATGTTCGCCAATTGCAGCGTTCAAATGAAGTGAGCTCCGTTCTCTTTTCAATAACTCATAGATCAGAGAGCAGAGATCAGCTCATAGATCTTCGTTTTCTGGTCTTCATAGTACATAAAAGAAACTGAGGATTTCGGTATGGACTTTGTAATCGGTCCATCCTGCTCTGCTTGTGGAAATTGGGATATCCTTGGGCATGAAATATGCTGTGGAAGTTCAGGTGAAATACCTTCTGAACCGTATGAGGGGCGACTGTTGGGGGTTGGTGGCAGGAGCTGAGATTCCTGGTGGAGGCGCATGTGCTGGAGGTTGAGAAGATGCGTTCTGATAATCGTAGTGCTGAGGCTCGCCATTCCTCTGTCAGTACCGACCTCATGTTTGTGATAATGAAAAGTTATTTTGATTGTATCTATTTTTCCTGTTTATGACTAGGAAGTATTCTCTTTATGTGTATCATTGTATATTTTTTTGATTGCTTTGATCCGTTTTCAAAGCTCCCCGTGGTTACAAGTCTCGACGTGATTTTGGGATTTGGAAACGGCAATAGTGTTTATTCATTTATGCTCTTGGATGATTATTAGGAGTTGAAAGAAGTACGAGCAGCAGTAGAAGAGAAATTCAGTGCACAACAAGAGGAGTTGAAACGATCTCTTGCTACTAAAGAAGCAGAAGGAGAAGCAGGTGCAGCTTTGCGTTTACAACTTGAGAGCAACATTGAGCTTCTTCAACAGCGACTTGCTTCTGAAGTCAAATCTCGCGTTGATGCAGAAGAAGTCATAGATGGGTTAGTATTGATCTCTTCATGCTTTACTAGATGTAGCGATGATTTGTGAAGTGATTTCGAAAGTGCGACTCAAAAGTAATGTTATTAGCTCACAATGGTACCGGCTCGCAGCTATTTGGTGCGTTTCTATTTAGGTAAAATTTTGGTGCTCACTAATAATATATTCACCTCGTAAGAGTTTTATCTTGTTTTACTCATTGTCACCATTGTGGTTTTCGAACTGCCAGTTTGAAATCGAGAGTTGCAGAGCTTGAGAAGAAGAGCGCATTTCTAGATGAAGAGCGCTCAAAGATAAGCAAGGAAAGGGCAGAAGCGGAGGCCAGTCTAAGGGCAGCTTTGGATCGGTTTCGTGTGGAAGCAGCAGAAGAGTTGAAGCGCCACGAGGAAACTGCTATTCGTCAGCAAGAGCAGCAGAATGATATCATCCTCGCACTTCAGGTTCCACATCCATTCACTTTCTAGCACGAATTTGTGGTCACCTTTGTTTGCTATCATTTTTCACACCAGTTATGTCATTAATCGTTGATGTTCCTAAGATTTATGAACTTCATGGCTTTTGGGCGGTTCCTCTTATGCAGTGATTTGCCTGGTTTGACGTTATTGACTGGGATGTGCGGCTATCTTGTGAAAGACCAATGTGTCTGGCTATTTTCTCATGTAATTGAGCTAGACTTGTGCAGGAAGGAGAGAAGGACCACCGTGCTGCTGCTGAAATTTCACGGAAGAAGCTGGTATGCTTTCTTTTTGCATTTTCAGGCATTTGTGGCTACAAATATCTCTCTTTTTCACTCACGGTATTGGTCAACAATTAAAGATTGATTTAATTTGATTCTGTTATTTTCATTCCAAGAATGTGTTTCTGACCACTTTAATAGGTTCATTTTCCTTAGACAAGCATCATTATTTTCTCGGGGTGTACTTCTTCGTTGTTTGTTGTAACGAGGTTCGACTGTATCTGCTTGAAATGCATTTTAGTAATGCCGGACTCTTGGAGACATGCGCAGTGATTATTCTTTGAAGCTTTGACTCCATGTTGACAAGACTAATTTATTCATTGCCTAGTGATGAGGTTAATTTCAGGCTGCTTGCGATTGATATTTTTGTGTAGTTTATAGCTTCTCTACAGCAGATTGATTTATGTGCTTAAGGCCCTTCTCTCATGCATTCAGGATTCGGAAAGGGCGGCCGTTGTTGCTGCAGAAGAGCGAGCTCGTCGGTTGGAATCCCAACTTCAGGAGGAGAGAGTTCTGAGTCTAACTGCACAAAATGTAAGGTCACCTGTGAATTTTCTGTTTGAACTTCTTAGTCTCACCTGGGTCTTCCATATACACCTGGAGCACTGTACCTGTTAGAATGATAGGGCCTGAAAAGTTCATGAAATCTGAAGCGTTTTTCTGTGCCTCAGAGAGCTGTTGATTTTGAAGTCAAACTTCTGCAAAAATGCAGTGAGCTGGAAGATGAGAAGGTATGTTATTTTACTGGTATATTGTTTCTACCTGGAGTGAAGAGACTAAGCAATGGTTTGGAAAGTATGACGTCAACATGAATTTCAAGTTTAAGTTATGGACTCTGAAGCATGGCCATGGTCTTGTTACATGCCTGTCAAAGTCTCTAAGCCTATTGATGTTGTAGTTTGGATGCGTACTACCTCGTGCTTTATTGCCGATTATGCATTCAATTTAACTGTGTCGAGTTGGCTAACAGAGAGCGAGAGAAGACTCTCAAGTAAGGATTTCGAGGTTGGAAGTGGAGATGGAAGCAGCATCTAGAGATCTGAAGTTAGAAAAGCAGCGATTGCAAGGTGCACGAGAACGCGTTGTGCTTCGGTAAGTGCCAAGTTCTAATCTGCCCTTTTAGACCTTTCTGGTAATGATTTTTTCTTCCATGTTTGTAATTATTCGATTTTCCATCTTGAGAGGACTTTCATCCATGAAGCGCTGATTATTAGTGTCATGTTACATGTTTTCGCTCCCAGTTAGCAATGTATCATAATATTCCCTCCCCTTCACATCTTCGAATATTCCAGGAAATTTTCAAGAATATAATCTTCATTTCACCATTGTTTACCAGCTGATCAAGTTAAGAGAACAGAATTGGTTTAACAGATTCTGGTCAGAAGTCCCCCATTTGGCACGTGTCACGATTTGGGGAATGGGTGCTGGGTTTGGAAAGAAACAGAGCACAAGTCATGCCATGTGTACCACGATTTCACGGGCAGTGAGCACTGCTAGTCATTTTTGCAGTAGGGGGAGAAAGTGTAGAATAGGCTATGACATTTTGGCTTTCTGAATCGCATGATTGTTTATCTAGCAGAGAAACTCAACTTCGAGCGTTTCACTCCACCACCACAGAAATAGCTGGTTTGCAGCGGAGGCAGCAGGACCAGCTAAATACGATGATTCGAACGCTTGAAGATGGTGACAGTGATAATGATCACGACAACACCAATGTGCGCAGTACCAGTCCGCCCACTAGAGTTCCTCTCCATTTCTCTGAGCATCAAGGTAGCAAGCGAATCAAGGGAAAAAAGGGAACGTCTCAAAGCACATCTGGGAGTGTGCCCACGAAAGGTGAAAACATGGGGTCCAAGCGCACTGTGGTTCAAGGCGATGAAAATAGCAAAGGGACTGCAATGGATGATGACACAGAGGGAGACACACAACAAGACGGTTGTTCAAATGCGTCCCACTCGGCCACACGGTCCTTGGATGTCAATATCCCTCCCACACAAGTTTTGGATTTTAAGATTGTCTCCACATATGACGAAGCTGGGTACCCTCAGCACGTGCATGGAAGATCTGAGTTCTTGCAATTTACAAATGGTGACAACATTGGAGGCACACAGCTAGAAAATAGCGAAGTCGGGTTTACCCAGATTGCAAATGTTGACGCGGGCTGCACTCAAATGCTTGCTCACGAACCGAACTTGATAGGTGTGTGATAATATCTAACTACAAGCATGTGTAGAGTTTTTCTCAAGTATTTTGCTTGCATGAAGCTTTTTTTTCTATTTCTTTGTTGACCATAACTTGAGTGAGATGACCATCTTCTTGTACGAGGGAGAGTGCTCTCTTTTTCCAGTTGTTTTCTGTAGAATGCCTCTTTGAATTTGTGACGAATCCATAGTAAAAGTTCAGTGTTGGTAATTCTGGGGATGCTGAAGTCTTTTAGTAGACTTAAGCTGTTGAATTTTGAATGATGAACACATTTCCGTGATGTCGCTGGAGGAGGGACTCTGATTAGATATTCGGTCGCTACATATCGTTTACGAAGGAGATAATTGCTTTTTACGAATGTTCTAATGTAGGTTTATTAGAAGTCGCGAAAGTTTATGAGGGCCTGACATTTTAAATTGACAGGTTAGGCTATTGAGGGATTACATCGACTTTTTCTTCTGTAAATTCTAGAAACTAAGAAACTCCATGCCTCTCCTAGGTTTGTCACTAGCAGGAATGCACTCTGAGCCTGTGTAGTAGGATTCGAAGTTCAGATCCGATCATTCTCCCGAGTGCCCAATTGTTTGAGTATCTTTTAAAAGTGGGTTCTTGCTTGTCAGGTGTTTCTCCCCTTTTTAGGGGTATTGTGGTGAGTGCTAATCAGGGCCTCGGCACTGGTCAGGATGATATCCCAACAGTTCACAGGGATGAAGCTGAACCAATGGAAGAAGAAACTAATGCACATCCAGACAATATGAAAGTTCGCACTGGGTTGGTGATTGATAATACAGAGCAATGGGACGATGGTGCGGATGGTAAGACTTTCTTGTAAATTCCTTGTATCTTTCCTTGACTTCTTTATGTCTGTTTATGTTATCATGAAGCATCTGTATATTTCTCGTGAGTTTTCCTGATTGGATTCTTGTACTAAGGAAGAGGAGAGTATTTCCGTCAAATTAAACATTTCAACTTCTGTAATAGTGAGATTTTGGGGGAGGTGTATAGATCTTGGGTACAAGAGGGAAACTCTAATCAGATCAAAGCTTTAAACTACGTATGAATTTCTTTTGCAATTTCAAAGTGGGAGGTTGTAGACTACTATAATAGTCAACCCACTTCCATCGAGAAATCAGTGCCCATCGACAATCAACCAAGTTATGCTTATACTCCTTGCTAAGAATTCAAACAAAGTTATAAATGAGTTACTGTTGGGAACAAGGGCCTTGTAGGATCCTAACGGTTTTATTATCCACTACATCACGTTGTACCTTTGCGGGAATACTTGCAGAGGTTTGTAATCATTTAATTTATGATTCCAACTTGGTGTCAATTTGAATTCCACAGAAGCGCGACGGTTTTCTTTTGGTACGTCACAAGCTGAGGCAGTTTTCAGGGAGAGCTTGACAGACAGCAGAAGGCACCCTCGTGATTCACTATGTACAGCAGACTTGCTTGCTTCCGAGGTAGCTGGCAGCTGGGCCATGACCACACCAGCCTCAGCTCATGGAGAGAATGATTCTTCCAGTGCCGAACCTGCCGAACTTGCCGAACCACCAATTCGGCGGGCTAGCGATGAGGGAGCCGAGTACGCAGCTAGTCAAGTGGCCACCAACCATGTAGCAGGAGAGAAGCCGCCCGAGAATAATGCTGAAGGGAAACTTCCTGCTGAAGTGGATACTGAAGCGAATGATGTAGATATGGATATGAGTCAGACCACTCCGAAACAGAGCAATATTGCTAGTGCTGAGGCCCAGACGTTTCAAGAAACAGAGCAAGGTGCTGAGGATGTAGCGCCGAACCTTGCGGTGTATTTCCAGGAGCATGGAAGACGCGCTGGGGGTGGTGGTAGGGATGACTCCAGTGACACCTCCAGTACAGAGGATGGCAGCAGAGAAGATGGTGAAATCGGAGCTTCGGAGCCTATTTCCCCGTTTATGTATGCCCAGTAGGTCAATTTGAATACAATGTCTTCAATTCTGAGTACTCGCTTGTCTTTCAGTTGTCATTACTCTTTCCTGTCAGGTTCGTAGCCACTGTCACTTTAGTTGGCACGAGGTGCACGGCAAATGGAAAGAGGGAGGGAGGTTCAGAGTCAGAAGTTCAAAACCCCATCCTCCATTCAGTTTTCAAGAGGGACACACTTCTGCAAAGATTTGACGGTCTTCATTTAGTTTGCAAGAGAGGGTTATGTTTTGTAACCGACTCCATATTCAGCAGTCATGTACAGTACCCAAAATTCTTCAGCAGAACTCACCCTTCCTCTTCATTCTTGTCATTCGGTTGTTATAGTAGAGGGACCCATTCTGGACACACGCCCCATCAACAATAAATAGGGTACCTTATTCCAAACAAGATTGGAATGGATTTCCATTTTTTGCTTGGAATGTGTGTCTTTGTACTTTTTTCTAGGCTTGGACCAATAAGTCAATGATACATAAGTGAGCATAAATGTAGGAAGTAATTAGTGGGAAAGTGTTCTTAATTGATGGAAATTGGATGACTCTAGATGTTGGTTATAGGTCAAGCCCAACTTTTGCCTTTCAAAATTCATAGTAATTTCAATTCAAGAGATAAAATTATCAAAAATTTTACAATCTTCATCATTTCTATCAAAGCACCTCTGAAAATATTTGTTTTGCCTTGCACTTGCCTGGATCATGTCCAGATGTGCTTATTTGATTGGTTATGGATCCCTCTATTATACAACATTCTTTTTTGTAGTGAGAACTGCAAGTAGTTGGAGTATTGACCAAGTCCCTATTAGGCTTGTTCCTACACAAAATAGGCTTTTAGAATGCTTCCTTAATTAGGTTGCTTGATCTTACATTTGGATTCACAATGAAAAAATAAAATTTAAAAGTTCATTGATTTTTAGTAGAAACTCAAAAGTGTTTAATTTTGTAGAAAGTTTAATGAAGTTTTTATGCCCTTGAAGAATAATCTCATTTGATAAAATACACATCTATTACCTTTGGTTGTGACTTTGGGTATTGGACCATCAAAACAAGGGATTAGAGTACAAAATGGATTGCTTGAGTAATGACAAAGGGAAAACACAAAGGAATTAAATAATCATGCTTTCAGGATTTATGGTGAAATTTCACTTAATCATGAGAAATAACAAATTATACTTAAAGTTGGAATTCCTTTGAAGAACTTTTCAATATCCTCACAATAAGCCCTTGTGGTGCTAGCTCTCTTTGGGGTATCATTTCATTACATCAAAACTAATTTGGCTTGGGTATGACCTTTATATAGTATGTTAAGAATAATTTTTTTGTTATTACATGGAATTACTTAATCCTTAAAGGAATGGGGTGTTTTTCACAAAATAAATCCAAACAATTGTCACTTTTTAGTATATTGAACATATTAGTTGAAATTCAATTACATTTTTAGCCTTACAAATTTGTATTAAACTACAACAAGAATGTTTAACATTTCAATCCATTTGACAATGTAGATTCCAAGATTATAACATTTGATGCAAAAAAACATAATTGTTGGATCTTGCCCAATTTGGTCAACATAATTTCATTCAACTTCATGTCATTTGTGGAATAGGAAGCATTATTCAACTTTGGGAACTTGAACTAGTAGTTAAGTGTTTGTTACTTTCTTGGTGGTTTTCAAAATTTGTAGAGGTGTAACATACTCGAAACCATCTTGCACGAAGATGTTCAACAAAAACTACATGATCACAATTTCAATATTTTTGGAGAACTCAAGTTTGAAAGAATCAAAAATTCCAATGGTCAACAAAAATCTTTCCATCTTTTAAGAAGAATAAAAAAAGGAAAAAAAATTTTACAAATATACATTGTCTAGAATTTGTGCCAATGGTTTTGAAATTGTTCTAATAGTACCACTTCTAGTTTAATTAGTAAAAATTTGAAATTTAAAAAAAAATTGACTCCATTTTTCTATACTATTATGAGAATGTGTGGAAAAAAATTTAAGCCCATTTGGCTTCATTGATTGCAAGATATAAGCATTCAAAGATAATGAAAAAGAAATCTTATAACATTGATTCAAATACTATAAACTTGGAAAAAAGATTATCTATCTGAAAAGCTTCTAGAAATGTACATTTTTGGTATGATTTTTTACTTTCATTCAATCAAAATTGGTTTTATATAAACCTACACAAACTTTCAAAAAGTTGACTTTAGACAATAGTGAATTGCAAGTTATCTAAGGTTAAAATGGCAAATCTTGGTGTAATATACCATCTAAAGGATATTTCCTTTGTCTATCTAGACATCCATCTTTCCATCTACACATCCAAAGGAAAAAACAATATGAATTAACTCCAATAATTAATCCAATCTTAATTTTCATCCCCTACAAGAATGTGTTGATGGAAGGTTCTCATGTAATTTTTTCCAAAAACATAATATATACAATATATTGTTCCTCTTAGATGCTGAAGTACAATTGTTTTTCAATTTTGCATACATTTTTTTACTAGATCTTACAATCTATTACATAATTCATTCTTATATAGAAGTAGGCCTACATGCTAATAAGTATATTATGGTAATTTAGCTCAATACCACAAAATCTTTGTACCAAGGGCCTCTTCAAGTTCCACTTCCCCCCAAGCTCTCACTTCAAGGTCAAATTTTTACTTCCCTTTGTAATAAGTACAATAGAGAGAGGAACTTTCCATTTAGAGAAGACCCAACTCTTATTCCAAATTACACATCCTTTAACACCACAATTTTTAAAATGTTTTCATTGAAGCATTTATGAGATAATCAACATTTAAAAAATAGGATTTGGTATAAATTTTCATAGGGATTTTTCAACAAACCGAATAATTTTTGAAGAAAAAAGTAGGACTTGAGACTAGGAATGTATAGTGATTTGTCATAATAGTGAGAGGGGAATATTAATGTCACCTACAAAATGATTATTGAAACAATATAATATTTTTTGATAATTTGATATAATACAACAATATTTAACCTAAACTAATTTAAAATAGTAAGACTTTTTGAAAGTAATTACACAAATATTCTTAAAACAATAACTAGTAAACCAAAGTACAAACTATCCAAACAAATGATTTTCATCAATTGTATTCAAGGTCTAGTTTTTGTAGATTATTGTTGCCAATTTTTCAAATGATATGCTCACCACATTGGTAGATTGCATGTAGGCACCAATTGGGATAGCAATTTGCATTACTATAACAATGTAAAAATAACTACATTTGATGTACTTCAAGCCTTGCCATCCATAGAAAGTCTTACCATCCTTGGAAAGTCAAAACTTTAAAATCTTTAAAAAATGACAACATCTTGTTCATTATTGACTAAACCATGAAAAATTAATTCTTCTCATCATCACTTCATGCCTTGCCATTAGTGGAAAGCAAAGACCATATAAACAAAATTTCACCTTTGACTAACTAAATTAGAGCAAATGGATCCATCTCATCGTCACTTCAAGCCTCATAACATTGTTAACCCTTAAACGATGGGCGGATTACCACATCAACCATTGGCTATAAACAGTGCAAATTCATCATGGACCACTGTAGTCAATACAATAAAAGTGATTCTTCATTGCTACAAAAGTTGATAGTGCATGTTGCCCTTGGAGGAATTGCAAAGAAGGCAACATGGGACCTAACATCATGTACCAAAATTTTATGGCCATCTTTTATAATCTAGTGTACCTAAAAATAATAGTGCAGTCAATGCAACTATTTTTTGCCTCACAAATATCAGCACAAGTGCACCTTCACTTTCCTCAAAAAATTTGATCAAAAAATGCATTCTCAAGCTTAGAAACTAGTTCTGTTTGGATTCCCAATGGACGCAAAACGTCTGCATCAATGTTCAAGGGTTAATCAATACAAAGGGGTCCTAGTTTTGCTCCCCTAGAAAGTAGAAGTCCCCCTATGTTGAAATTGCACAATCTACTATCAAATGACAAATGAGTCAAAGCTTGTAACCACTCAAACCCCCCAAGCAATAGACCCACTTTTCACAAATCCCATGCCTAACCACCAGCTCACACAAACCTATCCAATTGGCCACCCAATAGTTTCCTTCACATTAGAACTTAATTCTTCCCTAATATCTAGGAGTGAAAGATACCTCCATCTAGGGAGAGAGAACGAAGGCAATAAACAATGGTATCCTTACCATCCTCAAAAAGCCTTGCCACCATTCCAAGGAAAGTCTTGCGTGAAAGACTTCCCCAAATCATGCTCTTCCATCATTTTGCTTCCAAAAGTCTTCCGCTTGCCTCCAAAAGTCTTCCATCTGCGTCCAAAAGTCTTGCATCTCAATCTAAAAATTATTGAAGGAAAGACTCTTCCAAATCATGTTATAGTGCTCTTATAGAAAAGGTACGGCCAGTTCTTCCTATTCAAGAATGTTATGTGCAGCAGGCCAAGTACAAGCAACTTACTGTGTTTTCAACAGCGTTTCAACTGTGACTTCAACTGTGTTTTCAACTGTGTTTCGCAAGGTGCCTCTTTCCGTGCATTGCAGATATCCTGAGATGAAAGAGAGCTGACTTTGAGTTCATCGCCAATAAACTTCCATCTGTGCGGCACTCAGTTAGCCCCTGAGCGCCACTTGGCCAGACCAAACGTGTCGTCACATAGTCAAGAAGTCCAATTCAAAGTGCTACATAACTTTTGCATCCAACGTCAAAATTTAATAAAACTTGTTGAGGAATATAGGTTTTCTCTTCTAGTTTGTGGAGTAAGATTTTCAAATGAATCTTAGATTTCCTGATTTTTTGAAAGCCATTTGAAGTTCATGGGTTCAATTTGAGTTCACCAAACTGCATTTTGGTGGTTGCAACTTCAAAGTGCTACAACTTTTGCATCTAATGTCAAAATTTAATAAAACTTGTTGAGGAATATGGGATTTCTCTTCTAGTTTGTATAGTAAAATGTTCAGATCAATCCGAGATTTCCTGATTTTTTAAAGCCATTTGAAGTTCATGGGTTCAATTTGAGTTCACCAAACTGCATTTTGATAGCTATAACTTCAAAGTGCTATAACTTCTGCATCCAACGTCAAAATTTAACAAAACTTGTTAGAAAATGTGCACTCTTTCTTCTTGTTCGTGTAGTAAAATTTTTAGATCAATCCAAGATTTCCTGATCTTTTGAAAGCCATTCAAAGTTCATGGTTTTTGATATTTCAAAGATCTTTTGCAAGCACAATGAGTCAATTGAGTGATATTTTCTTTCATCAATGTCTTTGAATGATGGTTTTGAATTACTCTCTAGTCTAAAGCTTTTTTTATTTGAGTAGGTTTAGAAATCAAATTTTACCTCCAAACTTATTGCTAGAGAAATTTCATCATCCTTTTTCAACACAGAAGTATAATCTCACATTCTATGTGACCAAATCACTCCAAGTTTGATGCACATCATCTACAACACCTACACTTCAAGATCGCACGTTTGGGATTTCTTTATCATAGTGGAAATCAGACCTATGACACTTCAAAAGCAATGATGTTTTTAAGCCCCAAAAGACCCTGCTGGATTGATTTACTCCGCTTGGCCAGGTTCTTCTCAATTCACCACTCACAGTTGTTAGGTTTGAGGGTTTAGGACAATTAGAGTTTGGATTTCCCAAAGGTTGCTCTTCCTTCACAGTAGGAAACTCTGTCCTCTGGATTTCAACTATTGTGAGTGAATTTTTTAGTAGAATGTTAGTTTTTCGATTTCAATGCTTTTTTTTCCCTTCAAGAGGAATCCACTGCACTAACTCTTTCCGTGCTTTAGCTTTTCCATTTTCATGTCTCAATCATTATTTCTCTGATTGTTTTGGGTGTTCAGATATGGAGATCCGTTTACCATGTCATTCTTCGGCAGACAACAAACGGTAGTCAGTTCGCCTGAAATGATCAAGTTTGTTCTTTCGACTGCCCATGCATCCTTTCCAGGAGGCTATCCGATGCAGGTGATTCAACTTCTCGATAATGCGATGTTCGAGGATGAAAGGCACCCCCACTTCAGAAAGATGATGCTCTCTGCTGCCTCAGGAGATGGGCTCCAGAAGCTGGTCCCTTTCATCAGCTCCTTGGCCGAGAAAACTGTCAAATCTTGGGAAAATCAAGCTGTGGTGAACTCGGCGAAGGAGTTGAAAAAGGTCAGTATTACGTCGTTTTCTTGGAAGACACTCATCGTTTATGGACTATTAATACTGCTCTCTTGATTCTATGATCATGTGCTAAAATTTCACCCAATTTGTGTTCAATGTGTGTTAAGCGTAAATTCTTATCATGTGTTTTTTGCCCAAAAATGGTCATCGAAGATAGTGGGACGTCCGTCTATGTCCTCTAGCTTTCATTTCCATGTTAGAATAACAATGGCTGTAATATTGAAGGTTGTCCACGTGAAATGGGATAAGAAGGTAGAATTTGTGCACATGACTTCATGCATATTTGAAGACCGACTGGCACGTATGAGGGTGTGGATCATGTGTCTTAGAAATGTCTCCCCTATTCTCAGAAATTATTCGAATTAACTCTTATTTTGAATCGACTTAACATGCTATGCTTCGTTATTCACTAAATTTTTTTCTGCAAATGCATACAGCTCTTAGTTTTTCTCTTAAACAGGAACAGTTGTGACGGTGAAAGCTCAATGTTCATTGCTAGTGTTTGTCTTCAGCGCATGGTCCATGATGACTCCGTTGATAGATCGATGATGGTACTCACACTGAAAATTTGAACTGTCTGCAGTTTACTCTTAATGTGGGGATGCACATTATTTGGAAGGGTGTCGATCCGGGCTCAGAGGAAATGGACCAAATTAGGAACAAAATCTTCTGCATAGCAGACGCTCTGGTGGCTTTTCCCATCAATTTTCCTGGATTCAGTTTCTACAAGGCGGTGAAGGTGTGTTTTCCAGAGTATTTCCAACCTTTTTAGTCATTGGTCTTCTAATGTTCTAGATATTGAACCGAGTAGAACCGAAGGTTGCTACAAAATTCAAAGACATTATTGAGTCTGCAAGTCATGAGTCGACCGTAGAGTATCTATTGTTTCCATGGAGGGGCGATTCAAGTCGCAACTTGCTCATGAACATTGCACAATGTTCACCTGAGATATCAAATATTCAAGTTTGTTGTGAGTCTAATTATGCACTGCTTGGTTTCACAGAGTTAGAAATCTTAAATTAGGCCTGGATACCTTAAGTTGAGCTTCTTTGAGGGCTGTATATATACAAATGCTTCACCCCTCCGATACATGTCTTCGTGTTTATTTGACATGACTCTAACTTGAAATTTTCCAGCATGACAAAATTGGAATGTTGAAGTAACTGTGTTGTGAGCCTCATTGAACTGTTGAAACAGGCCAGACAATTTCTTGTATCCCGCATTCAAAGTGAAATCTCAAGGAGAAGGAAAGCTGGTATCCAACAAGATGACGTACTGAATGCTCTTATGAGCATGAGGAAGGTTGAAGTTCCGGATTATGATATATGTTCCATTATGGTGGGAATGATGTTTGCTGTTTCTGATACAACTGCTGCTCTAATTCTTTGGGTGTTAAAATACCTCGATAACCTTCCAGAGGTACACCAACGTGTACAGGTGAAATCTTGTCTTTTTTTTTATAGATTTATGATGAGATGATAAGCTTTAGACTAGGGTTTTCTTCTACTACGCAAATTCTGTGTTTCTGGACAGTCTTTTTCGCACTTGCTTTGAACAAGTATAGTTGCAAGTCATAACTGATACCTGCATTTCTTAACATAGGTAGGTAGGGAATTGATACTTTGATTACTACATAATTTCTACTTGGCAGATGATGAGGAAAGGTAAGAACAATGCAAATTGACTCGAATCTGGAAGAGGGTTGTGGGAAAATATGGTTTGCAAGCACCTACTTGCCGCTAGTTCTATGCGGCTTGTCAATAATTGTTTCTTATGACCCTCGTTCAGATTGAGTAACTTTGCACGTTTCTGTCTTGATTTTTAGTTGCTAGAGATTAGATCACCACAGTGATAATTGGGCCTTCAAAGATCTGCAACTCAAACTGTAACAAGTAGTGTTTTGTGTATGGAATTACATACTATGTAAAATAGTGTTATTTTGAAGTTTGCACTTTCCTTCAATTCTCCTAACAGCATTCGTATGAGTTCATTTCATTCAGGAGGAACAAGATTGTCTTCAGCAAAAGATGATTGAAGACAAGTCAATGACCTGGTTCAAGCCCAAGAGTAGCATGCCTTACACGCTGCAAGTAATTTGTTTTGGCCTATTCCTATTATTTACTATTCCTATTAATTGTAAATAGAAAATTTGCTCATGAATTACTACAATGATGATGATGTTTTCTACTTCAATTATTGTTTGAACATTATTGTTGATATTGCATGAATTGTGGAAGTGGTTTAAATTGCTTATTGTTGTAATATTTTTTGTTTATTACATGGGATTTGAAATTTGGCAATTTTGGAAACAGGTTATCTATGAGATCATGAGGATTGAATCACTTGCTATGGTGATTCCAAGGCAAGCCAACAAAGATGTTGACTACAATGGTAATGATTCCTATGTGATGATTTGCTCTTATATGTTCAAATTTGTCTCATTGGAGGATGGCCTCTGAACTAGCACTTGTAGCAACTTGAGATGACTTTCTTGAAGTGGGAGGGGGTGATCTTTATCTTTATCTCAAATTGGTATCTATCTTAGATTTTGGTTTCAATTAGGCAACCAAGAAACCAACCCTTTGAGCACTTGAAAGTCATAAATTTTGGCACATTGAAATTTGTCAAAATCACAAATACAAGGTTATTGTTTTGTAAGTAATTGGAAGATATAGTCTCTTAAAGAACAAAGTTTGAACTTTACTTTATAAAGTATCAATTGCAATTTAGAAAGCTATTGTATTTAAAGCAAATAGAAGTATAAAGGTTTTTATGTTAAGTGTTTACTTTATATTTGACTTCATTTAGATATCTCTTAGTTTTTGAATATTTTTCATTTCCTCACAGGTTTAGTCTTGCGCAAAGGTTCTTATTTATGGGCATCAACAACTTCTCGTCACTATGATCCAAAATACCATCCAAATCCTCGGGAATTTAATCCCTCAAGATTTGTTGTATGTGCACCATGTTTCTACAATCCAACAATGCAATTGATTTTTTAAATTTCAAGTCAACTAGACCTATTATAATTTGAAATTATTCTCTTATGAAGCTAATACTTGAGGAAATCATGTCATGTTCCAATTAGGTAGTTCTCACAACTTGGCTTGAATTGGTGGCATTAATGTCTAATGACCAAATTGGTATATATTCTCTAGTTGAAAAAAGACATCATGTCCACTCATAAGAGGATTTCTGGGCCCCCAGGAGACCGTTTCAGGGGTGTTCCCCGAAATTGTTCCCACTGCTGCAGACCAGCACCATGCTGGTCTGAATTTTTGAATTTTGAAAAAAAAAATTAAAATTTTTTTTTTTCAAAAAACTTCAGAATGTATTAAAGAGAAAAAAATATTTTAAAAATATTTAATATTTAATTAAAATTAATTAAAATTAATTTTTTTTCTGACGTGGCAGTCGCTTGACCACATCAGCATTGCGTTCCTAGAGTTCCCAATGCGTTCCCAGCGTCTGGGAACTCGCAGTCTCTTACAGTAGCTGAAAATCCTCTTATGAATGTTTCTATGTTTTTCATCATATTAAATAAAGATTGCTTTAATGTGCAATTTCTAAACAACTAATAGATTGAAATTCAAGTTTCATTCTCAATATTCCTTGGATGGAAACATTCTAAGTTATAAAGATATTCTATCAAATTATTGTCCTATCTAATGATTGGATAAATATCATTCTAAAATAAAGATAAATATTTTTCTAAAATTACAAATGTCGAAGTATGTAAAGTGGTTGACCAAGCCAAAATTGCATTGAAAATCACGATGTAAGGAGAACCTAATTTCAAATCCATTCCACCAAAATTACTCAAAAAATGGTAATATTTTGCTTGTATTTGAATTTTGAAAGAATTTTGAAATTTTCCTTTCAAAATTTATTAAAAAATGTATTGGTAATAACATTGGTGAATGTACCTACATGGATCGAATCCCCATCTTTATTCATATATGAACTCCAAAACATTCTTCCAAATAGTATTTTATCTCAAATTGTGAATTTTGGAGATCTCTCTACATGTTTAGGAGGTAAACTGCTTTTCCTTGGTTGAATTAATTTGAATACAATTAGGAAGTCGCTTATATATAATCTATCTATTCAATTTCATGCTAATGTGTTATAAATTATCATTATGTTTGAAATTAATTAACAAGTTATTGGCAATTACAAATTTATTTAGGAATGTCAAAGAAATTTACTTTCAAATATGTTTAATTGTTTACCTTATTTACATATTTCTTGAATACTCTACAAGAAACATTTTACTGATTCTAATCTTAGATTCTTGGAATTTGTTGCAGGAGAAGCTTGGGCCAAATGCTTTCATGCCATTTGGCCAAGGTCCACATTTATGCCCTGGAAGTGAACTTGCTCTAACAGAGACAATGTTTATCATCCATCATCTTATGACAAACTATAGGTTAGTGTACAAGCTCACCTCTTCCAAAATATTGATTATGTACAATGAAATGAACCATAGTTTCAATGCTTGTCCATTACATCTATTGTCATTTAGAAAATAAAGACTAGAGTAAGTAACTCAAAAACAACCACTTTTTGCTACTTGGCCTAATTTTTATTACTAGATTGTTCAAACTTTCATATTTCTTATTGGCAAGTGAAAGGAGGTTCCAACACACTGAAGGATATGACTTTTGGATATCATAGACAAAAGTTATGAAGCAACAAAGCTTGGTTTTAAAACATTTTCTTCACACGTATACATAATTGATTTTGAAGATGTACATAGAATGAAGATGGTAGTTTAGAATTATGCAAATGTTAAAGATGGCAAACAATCTAAAAGCACTAGTGATCCTAAACTAGCTATTATGGAGTGCTAGGAAATCAAAAAAATTATTATATATAATATCAAGTTTTTAAGTCAATTCTTTGAATTTTGAAAATCTTGATTTCTCCTCAAAGTAATCATATTGGATTGAACGATTATGAGTTATAGCCAAATAAAGACAATATTAGAATGCTTGCTTGGATAGACTAAGCTTTAAAAACCTACAATTGGTATAATTTGTACATAATAGATTAGATGAATTGTGAGTCTTAAGCTTCAGTTATCTAAGTAGGCATTCTACTAGTGAATGCAACATGGTTTCCTTGAAATATCAAACATGGGCTTGATATTACAATTTTTGAATAATTTTTTCTTAAACCTCCTATAATGAAATTCATTTGTATTGTACCACTATGCATTTTTCTTTTATATTGTCATAATTAAGGAAGTAGACAAGCATTTGTCTTTTCTTGCTAGACCAAAGTCTTTAGCTCTTGGAATAGAAGACTTTAAAATGTAGTGGATGTATATATGTGAAATTGAGGAAATTAAAATTATGTGCATTTTATGCCTATTGTAGTTGGAAAAGGTGTGGACGTGATGAAGGAGTGCGGCAACTTCCAATTAGGAAACCTATCGGTTTTCCAATTTGTTTAGTCAAAAGGTGCAAGACATGAGAAACTTAAAAGTTGAAATACTAGTCTCAAGTAGGAAGAGGTCTTGTATGAGATGAGTTCTTGAGTAAGTATTGACCAAAATATCTACCACCTTTATATTCATGAGGATGAATAGTAAAAGAATTTATAATAAACTATTAGTAGAGAAAGTCATTGAACATGCATGCCATCCTATGAACCTACCATCTTGTATGTTCATTGTGTTATTTTCAATGTGAAAATATGATAAGTCAATACAAGACAAGTAATTTCCTTGAAGACTAATATCTATTATTCATTTTGGATTATACTAATGACTTGTAGGAAGGACATTCAAATTATTAATAGAAATAGGTAGAAATTGATTTGACTTGCACTTCAAGTATTTAGTATGAAATAATGTATAAACTAGAGGCATTGCAATTTTATGATATTGTACATATTGCAAACCTCATATATTTTACATCAAGCAAAGTTCATATAATATATTGTAGTAAATTATGTACTACAACCACATATTGAAAGCAACTAAATAAACCTTTGAGGTTGAATCTCATTATTACACCATGTGAACTTTTGTTTGATCTTGCTGGCATTTCAAAGGAGATTATAACACATAAGATTGTAATTTTTGGTTAGAGTATATATAAATCATGAATCCATCTATACCTACTGAATATGGCAATGGCAATCTTATATCTTTAAAATTGTCTACTAACTAGGGCAATTGCTTTCCTTCTATAATAAATTTAGACTATTTTTTTCATTTTTTGTAATTACGAGGGTTGTCACATTGAATAGGTTAGGGTCAATGGGTACCCCAAATAAGCAAAGAAAATCAAATAGGTTGAACCACTTGGGATTTGTTGAAGATAATAATGACTAATTCAAAAGGAAACTATTCTTTAGTATAATAAGTTTGAACCAAGAGAAACAATTAAGTAGAAAAACATTAACTAGCAATTCCAATTTTAGTCATCTATAAATCAATCTAATATTCTCAATGACAAATTGGTAATATAGTTGTTACAAATTTACAATAACTTCATAACATTCAGTAGTACATTGTGGCTCTACCTTTTTTCTACAATGAAGGGTGTGGCATATTCCACACCCAACAACCTCTCCATCCTCTACATGTCCACTTACTTTAGTAGTTACTAATGAAACACTATTCGGGGGTTGAATATTCCACACCCTCCAGAAGGCCGAGCCACCCAATGCTACTGAATTTTATGTTCAGATTTTGAAATTTCATTGCATAAACATACATTATATAAAAATATACACTCTCTGTTCCACTAAAAGCTTCCCAAAGTCTTCCTACAAAGATTGTAAATCAACTTAATTAGGAAGATTTTAGTGGGACAAAGGGACTATTTGTAAATATTATTTTGATGGATTGTGATCGTAATAATGTAGAGAAAAGATGACAATAGTTTTAGAAGTGGCTTCAAGGTAAAACCTTCTCAATAGTGTATACAAGCTAATTGTTAAGAGAAAGAGAACCGTCTAAGACACTCATAAGTTTGAAGTGATCTTTCTAAGTTATAGAATCTTTCATTTTCATTTTCACTTTTTTGAGTTCTATTATGTTGTATTTTTAAAGACTTGTTACTTTTTAATTCCATCTTAAAGTCATTGACAATTTTCAATTGTTTTTTCCTCTAGATCTAGTACCTACTTCAATTTAGCAAGTTTTTAAAGAATAAATATCAAGGGAAGAAGAAGTGTTTATTTTTTGGAATTATTTTCAAATCAAATCTTCAACATGAAAAAAAAAATTTACAATGGATGGTACAAATTTTTTTAATTATGAGGATTTAAAGCCTTATATAATCAAATTAAAATGAATAGGAATGAGCAAAAAACTTGTGTAATTTCTTCACTTGCTTAATATATCTGCTTGCAATTGCTTCATTGCTTAATATATCTTAACAACATTGATACAATTCAAGTTTTTGAATTATTTCTACACATTCGCTTATTAGTTTAATTGAAAATGATAGTATTGAGAGATGTGTGACCAAAAAAATGGACTTGGGGTAGCGAGGGTTTTAGAACCTTAAAGGTGAGACATAAATAACCTCTATACTTCGGTTTCAGACATCCTATTGAACAAATTTAATTGATTTCATCTTGATTTTCTAACAACTTCAATTCAATTTAAATCTATTTTCTTACATTCATTTAAGTACTCAAAGCTAGCAATCTACTATAGGCCAATGGTACAATTTTTTGTGGCCCAATTTGTTTGTGAGGAATCATTCGATGAGATTTTAGGCCTTAAAAAGACATTAGATGTTTTTTGATCATTTAGAAGAGTGCAAGTTACTAAGCTACGGGAACTCCGGGTACGCTATCACGTAGATAGATTGATGTGGTCAAGAGGTTGTTATGTCAAATAATACTTACTAATTCATCTTTAAAAATTAATTATTAAATATTTTTAAAATATTTTTTTGGATTTTCTTAAAAATTAGTTTTCAATTTTTATATATTTTGTAAAATTTTAAATTTTAAATTTTTTTCAAAAACTTTGAATAGCAATTGCTGATTTATTGTACAAGAAACAATTTTGGAGAATAACCCCAAAATAGTCTTATGCGGGGCTAAAAACATCTTATGGCACAAGTTCTCAAACAACAAGGAACATTGGAACTTTGCCACATCAAATATTTGATATGGTCAAGAGACTATCAATAGATAATATTATTTAATCAATTTTTTAAATTATAATATATTTTTAAAAATCAATAATTTAATATTTTGACCAATAGTGGGTAGTTCACAACTTGAAAAATAGCCACGAAACAATCTGCTAATAGACTCAAACCTCATGTATACAGGAGGATACTTCTTGGATTTTAGCAACCCATGTATAGCAAAATATAGGGTGGATTTCATTCATTTCGGGTCATATTTATAAGTATTTATAAAAGAATTATATATAAAGTAGGAGACATGAAAAGTGGCAAGTCCATTATAAGTAATGTAGGTAACCAAAAAATATGGTCCATTAATTTTTAGGTACATGTAATTTAGGGGCAAAAGAATTAGATCCAAGGAATTGTATTTAGTAGGGTCTATTTATACTACAACAAAATTATAGTACAATACTATATCAAACTTATAGTATAGTACTCGTATGTCAGAGTTACAAGATGAAATTCCAAATTAGTGGATGAACGTGTGATCTCATAGACTTAGAGTTTTAGAGTAGCTAGTGGGTGGCAAATGGTAGATTGAATGTTTTTTTTTCAAATGCACAAGTGTGTATTAGAAGTGCAACAGGGTGTTGATGCTGTAGTTTTTTCATTTGCTAGCAAGCATTTCTTCTTGTCCGCATTTTGACATTGAGGCACATTTTCATTAATTTGCATATTTAGTACTTTCATTGACTTTGGCTTTGTGTTTTTGAACACATTCTTCATGTGGCTTCTAATTGTTGAATATGGCTTTCAATTCTAATGTTTTGTGTTTGATTCATTCATGCTAATTGGTGTTTAGAAATTGAATCTTTTTTCTATGAATTTTTTTCTTGTCACTTTTATTTTCTCATTAGTTTTTAATTTAATTTTTTTGCTATTAGGTATGGATGATTATATAGGCTAAAAATTGCATTGACCTACATATTAAAAGTAATGATATGGATGATTATATAGGGAATTTTTTTGCATTAGGTAATGATAGGGGCGCTCTTAATGTTGCTTAGGAGGTAAATAGGCCCCCTAAAAATATCCCTCTTCCGCACGTGGGTCCCCCAAATATACTGAGACTGTCCCATGTGCTCATGTAATGAGAATAGCAAATTTGCTTGTAAAATCAAAGAATTTATGTTAGCTTTGAATTACTCAAAATTGAACCAACTACATTGTTATATTATTTGAAATGTAGAGGAATGAACAATCATAACATTCTAAAAACTTCAAACTTTTTTCCTTCTTCATGGTCTAATTTTAATAGTCATTTCCTAGAACTTCTTATTGTTTACTATCTTCTATGATCATAGAATCTTATAGTGTGTTCCCCCAGCCCTTAAGGAAATATTGCAGCCATTGATTGAGGGATGAGCCCACCTTCCCTGTCGTTGATTTAACAATTTGGAGGGAAAACAAAAGTCTCAATACTGTAGTGATTAGCATGTCAACCACGTTTTCCACCCCACCTACCTTCAAAAATCTCCTACAATTGGATGATGTCAAGGACCCTCCTTCCCTACCATTGATTAGAATTTATGAAACAAAATGAGCACTGTTGATGTGTTTCATCAAAGCCATTTGAGGTTAGGATTACCACCAAACTAGTGAACGTACACGTGCAAAACCATTAAATACATTCCAATTAAACTTGCCTTCAAGCCTATGCAAGATCCACTAAAAAAATTCTTTTTTAGACAAGATTTCACTCACATTGCAATAAAATATTCCTCAAAGAAATTTTTTCCCTCTTTGTAGCCTTTGTACAAAGGAAGGTCACTTTGGTCCCATATGCACAACAAACATGTTGCTATTTTCATAAAAACTCATCATCAAACCTTGTAATGTTAGTAGACTTCGAACTTGCCCAATTTGCAACTTCAAATTCAGATTTTTGGGTAAAAAATAGGACTAAATTCCCCCCAAATGGTGAAGGTAGACACCCAATGGGGGGGAAGTTAAAAATAATAAAATAATTTTTAATTTTAAAAAAAATTACTCAACATCTAAATCTTTTGTGTGCACCTTCATTCCAAATTTCAAGCCCAAAAGACAAAAGATGCAAAAGTTATGAGCAAAAATTACTTGTTGGAGGTTAAGGGGACAAGAAAAAGACAAGTGTCACCCGTAGACAAGGACAAGGATGACAAGGACATTGGAGTCTTTGAAATAGGTATCTACAAACAATGGATTTATATAGTAGAGTTGAATGGATGACTAGTGCACTCAAAGGATTCAAATGTGGTGGAACATAGAGTTAGATAATTTCAAGTACAAGATCAAAGTAATGATTTGGATAAAATATGTTTTAATAAGATGTAATTAGAGAAGTGTAAGTAAGACTTTTATTTTAATGGATTGTTCGAAATATAACCAAAGATAGAAGGATAAAGATAGAAAAGTAGTGCTAGTCTATCTTTAGGACTAATAGTCTTTATTGATAGTATCGATTATATATGATAAAGCTTAGGATGAGTGGATTCTTTTTATAGATTGATCTCTTTTTATGGTTGAGTGGTTTGAGCTTTTGTAAAATAATTCTATTAATAAGTATATTTTGAGAGGTTTAGAACTCCTACAGACCAATAACAATGGAAGACTATGAATTCTCAAAGTGTCGAGGAATATTGTGGGAGTCTATGGGAACCATGCCATGTAAACAATTAGATGTGGTTGAAAGACTATGTTGAAGAAGGATAATGACCTATTCGGAAATTACCCTATTAGTATAATAAGTTCGTTCCAAGGGAGATGGTCAAGTAGGAAATCTATGCTAATAGATTAATCCAATTTGAAACTCTATCACCAAAAACATTATTACAACAACACACTAAATCCAATGAGGCTTACAAATTTTGTACTCAATTGTAATCACTCAACACTCTGCATTTCACCAATTTGGTACTCTCAGCTACCATAACCAACCAGCATCCCAACATATTGAATCACCCCAAATTGTATACTTCACATCACATCAGATCATCTTCCAATTTGGCATCCATGCCATAGCATACTCACATACATGCACAACATCCAAATTGTTTTCCATTTACAACATTCAGCTTTATAACCCAATTGGAAAATTAATCCAACAAACATTCACACACAGGAATTCAAATTACTTCCCATTTGCTTCAAATCAGCTCCATATAGCCTGATATTAATTCCGATTTGGTGACAAATCACCATTAACATTGTAATTGTTTTCCAACTATTGTTTTCTTTCTCATCAACTAAACTCCTGATTTCTCAATCTCCTATTTGGAATCATGTTACAAATTTAACTTCCTCAATTATCACTGATTCCCTAATTGCTTCCATTACAGTTAATAAACCGAATTGTGAACTTAAATTTCTACAATGCACTCCTGTCCCCCAATTCCTATACTTTCTAATTGGTAATAATTCTTCTGATTATTCCAAAATAGGAATCACTTCCACCACCTACTCCAGTTCCCCGACTTGGACACAGACTCACATACCATCGCTAACCACTCAGCAAACAAAAGCATACACAAACAAAAGCAAACAAACACATTAGCACACAATTTCCCACTTGGAAACACAAACAAAAACTCAAATACACAGCACGATAGGCTGGGACTCGCAGCGGATACATTCAACACTGGGTGACAACCAAATTGAAAATCACAAACAAATAGGAATTCCCAAAAACAGTTACCAAAAACTGCCCCGACTTGGAACCTAACCACACAACACTAACCGAATTGGAAACACAAACCTAACTGCCAGTCAAATAAACCCAATTGGAACTGACAAGTGGCCCTGCCTCCAACTACTCCGATTTGATAAATGAAAATCCGACTTGGACACAAAAGAAATTCACCAACTGGGATCTGACCTGACCCACAACAACCTCAAATTACCTACTCGGCAGACTCCATCACATCCAAATTGAATTCACACAACAAAATTGGTTCAAAAACTGCACTCCCAATTGGTAAAAAACATACAAAATCATCCAATTAGTGCATAAACACCCTAAAAATCCTTCAAAAACACAAAATTAACCCCAAAAATCCGCACAAAAAAACTAAAGTAAAAATCCTATTAGGTTATCTACAGACTACCATGTCAAATATTATTAATTAATTAATTTTTAAAATTAATTATTCATTATCTTTAAAATATTTTTTCTTAAATCAATTTTTAGTTTTTGTATACTTTCTAAATTTTTTAAAATTCAATATTAATTTAGACTAGCAATGGTTGGTTGACAATGTAGGGAACACTTTTGGAGAATGTCTTTGAATTAAACTTCTAGGGACTGGAAAAAATATGTAATGTTTGGAACCAAAGCTTGAAATGTGTATTTTTTCTTTTTTTTCAAGGTTGGGACTAATTAGTTTATAACACATGTTCCAAACTAGTGAGCAAAAAAGTAGAATGAGACTAAGAGGTTCATATTAACACATGTCCCAAATTGGTGAGTAAGAAACTACAAAGTAATAAATAGGAAAGGAGTTCTTCAATGATCATAATTGAAAGAGTTTGAGCAAAAAAGTAGGATGGGATTAAGAAGTTCATATTAATACATATTCCAAATTGGTGAACAAGAAACTACAAAATAATAAATAGGAAAGGAGTTCTTTCGTGATTGGAATTGAAAGAGTCTAAACGACATTGGCTATAGGTTTACAACACTTTTGGCTTTCAAAATTTGTAGTAATTTCAAATCAATCAAAGAAATTACCAAGGTTTTTGCAATCTCCAACATTTTTATCCTTGCACCTCTGAAAATATTTGTTTCATGTTGCAGTACCTTAGATTGTACCTAGAATGGTAGATTGACTTATTTGAGTGGTTCCACCTAAACTTCAATCATGATAGTAGTGGAGTGCAAATTCATAATGTGATGTGACTTTGTAATACAAACTTACCTTTTTCAGGGCAAATTCATGAGACAAAGTGACTTTTTAGACCTTTTTTTAAGCCTTCATGTCTATGTGATATTTAATAACATGACCATTATGGATATACTTTTTGTTGATTTTGAGGCAGTCTTAAAACCTTTGTTGGGCTAATTGGGCAACTCACTTCAAAAATTCATAACAAATCCAAACTTTAAAAAATAAAATAAAAATTCAACCACTCTCACCATTTCTCACATTTGTCTTTACAAGGAAAAAAAATCTTAAATTCTTCAACCTCACAAAATCTTAAGCTCTTTAAATGCGAAAAAGGCAAACCAGTCTTTTACCTCTTACACAAAAAAACAAGGAAAAGCCGCCAGCCCGCCACTACCGTAAGTTATGTGATTTCCAAGCTCCCAGTGCATGGCTTTAATTCCCTTTCGTCCTTCTGACGTCGCACCAATGCACCCCCGTGGACGACCGTTCCGTTGTGGATTTTATGAAATCCAGCACAGAAGCAGGAATTCAAGGCTATGAGGAATTGAGGACAGGACGAGAGAGAGATTCAAAAAAACCTGCCACAAACAGACGAGCTTAAATTTTTGGCCTTTACAAGCCGTGTGATGATGGTCTGTAAGATGTTTATACTATTGTTGACTTTCAGAAGCATGAAATGCAAGCCTGCCATCCACAGGTGGCTTGGCAGGACAGGCCTGACTTCTATTTTTCTTTTCGTGTTTCGAAGTTTTCTATAATAAGAAATATTTGACGAATCCGAAGTCCTCACATGGATGGATTTGGCAAAATGCAGTACAGAAAAGACCCATATATTCTTTCCTCTTGTCGCACAGGCCTGAGGCACGTCGTTTTTTGGAGATATTTTGTCACGGATCGCCAGCCAAACCAAAAAAACACTGCAACAGACCTGCAACAGATCCGCAGCAGGACTTGCAGCAAAACCTGGGCTGCAACAGTGGCACTAGCAGTCGGACATTCGCCAGATTGCCCAAGTCGACGGACGCCTTTTATTATTAGAAACCTAATTCGCGCAGAACTTACATTCCACCGACGACGGAAACGACGGCAAAGACAGAAAGAGAGCGACACACAGAACGGCCGGACGCCACTTAAGTGAAGAGAGAAGACTCTTAATATCTGCCGCACTTGTAGAGAGAGAAAGCGTCGCTCTCAACAGTTGTCATTTTCCACTTTCAAACTGTCGCTTCACTCTTAAAGCCCATCTCTCGAAGCCCACCCGAAATGAGGAATTGGAGAAGGAGATTGAAGTGAAGTTGTTGGCTAGTTTTCGCAATGTGATCATTTGGAGTTTTGGCGTGATGATGGAGCTGGTGTGGAGGACGAGCTTACAGGGCTTCTTTGACGTGGGCTTGTTCTTGCGTCTTGAGCCTCCTTGCGATCATCCTCCTGTGGCGGTGGATTTGAAGACATGGTGGTGGTGAGGACTCACGGCTCCTTCCTCTTGGTTTCTTCTGTTTTGGGTTGTTTTGGGTTTTCGACCTCGGGCTTTGTGTTTGGACTGGTTCTTTCTCTCTACAGGGCAGCTGTCATTCTCTCTATTTGTGCCCCCCACTCAACCCCTGGATTTGCGTCTGTCCTTGTCGTCACAGGCTCTTGTGTGTCCTTGTCGTTGCTATTCGTTTTAGTTCTTGGCATCTTTGACTCGTTCGATATGGGGGGAGTCTGGGGACTAATTTGGGGACTCGGGGTTCCCGAATTAGTCTCCGTTGTCGTCGTGCGTTTGAAGTTCGTGGCGTTGTATTCGTGTGTGTGGGATTGTGTATTGACGCAATGCATTCCTATTGTTGGGTTGGAGATAAAATGAATGGTTTCTTGGAAGCTCAATGGGTGCGAATTGAGGGGAAGCGCAAGCGGTGTCTTTGCATAGAGACGATCGTTGCTTCGTTTTTATAAGACTGAGCTGAATGGTTTGCAGCGACTTTCGTAAGCGTGTGTGTGGTTGGGTATCGGGAATGGGAGTGCGTTTTACCCTAATTCGAGGGATTGTGTAAGTATTACAGGTAACGAAACCAGGGCGGGGGGTAGCAGCTGACGTGATTGGGAGAACGAGACCAGCCATGTCGACTGCGAAAGCGAAGCTGCATACGGAATTGGCGAGGGCAGGCAAGAAATGCCGCTATGAGACGTGGCAATTGCCGCAACCCGAGCCTGTGGCTTCTGAAGGGAATCTGGAAACTGGTCTGCTTGAGTTTATCAAGGAAGATCCCATGTTCGCATGTAAGTTGCACCTTCCGGATGGCGTCACCATCCATTCCAGCAATTTTCGACGGAAAAAGGATGCCGAGCAAGATGCAGCTCTGCTTGCACTTCAGAAGGTACAATTGGAAGGATGCTATCCCACAAATTTTTGTATAGAGAAATCTCTACGTGTTTTATTCCCTCTTTCGACTTGTTTGTGCTCACAGAATCAAAAGAATTTCACTAGACTGGGATATATACTGAAATAGCCTCCTTCTTCAGGCAAATGAAGCACTCCGTACATTAGGAAAACTATTCATGCTCTATTCTTTTGATTTGTTGTTGCCCAAGCTCTTCTCTGCCCTGTTTAGTTTCTCCGTGTCCATCGTTTTCCGGAATCGCTCTACTTTGTGTGCTGGTTGGGGTGATTTTATTGTATGACAACGTATTCTGGTAACCTTGCAGATGGGAATATCATATGAACCTGGAGCCTTGCAGGCCACGGCGAAAGAATTATGGGATGGTCTACTTCGCAAACTTGCGTTGGCTTTCACAGATCAGGTTTCTTTTTCCTCAATGTCAGGTGATGTTTTGTTTATTCTTCATAACGGTGGTCAAGCTTAGCTGTTTCTGTCCACAGTTCAGCTTCAGCAACCAGAAATCAAGGTATTTAGTAGAGTTGGCTAAATATGAAAAGCCGTCCGCTGTAATGTGCAGGATTATCGTTTCTTGTGTTTTCGATTCCCTCAGTGATTGTCCACTTAATTCTCTGTACAGAATCTTGAGGATGAACGTTCGAAAAAGAGAGTGGTTGTTCTTGTTCATATTTGTTCTGAACGGGACGAGGGGTGTTCATATGTGGTGGGAAGAGCTTCTCGCATACCTCATTTCAATAATTCTTGGTGTACGTTGAGGATGTGACGAGTTGGAGCTGGTATTTTTGTAATTTGAAGTTGTCACTTAATTGCAGATGGTGCTGTCGTATAGGCCACTGGCGGAGCACTTCAGAGCAGCTGTGCAGTGTAAAGGCTCTCGGTTTGGTCAAGTGCCAGTCACAGTGCTGACGGTGTTGGATGCCAAGATCACCTCCCAGTGCAAATCGATTGACCAACTTGCAGAGAACAATCCCGCTCATGCGGCGGCTCTGGTTTCTAGGGCAGCAGCCGCATGTCCATCTCTCAGGCTTTCTGACGACGGCCTGTGGATTGGTCGCTCGGAGCCATTCTCTCCTGAACTTGTCGGGAAGCTCTTTATCGACCAAGAAGACCGAACCAATTCAGCACAATCTGATGGGGTCGAGGGTCTTGAAGAAGCAACGTGCTCATCGACAACGATGCCAACTTTCCACGAAGCTTTACCTTATAAAGCAGTATATATTCCTGCATTTGCTGATAAGGAGGCAAGCTCAATTAGTCTGACTGCAGCACCGAATGTTTATTACCTGGATGCTATAGCACATGAGCTTGGTGTGCAAGATGCTGGGCACGTGTTCGTGTCAAGGTACATGTTCTCTGCGTGCTTCTACTACGTTGATACATCGGAATGCAAACGGTGATTTTGTCTTGCTTGAGGAACTGTGTTGATTGCATGAAATAAGTGAAAGTGCTTGCGGTATTTGAATTGCTATTCTGGGGATTGACACCAGCATTTATGAGGCGAATGTCTTGTTTCTACACCTTTTGAAGTTTTGAATATGAGCTTTTGTGGTATCTTTATCTGTAGAAAAGATCTCAGTTGTCATCATGGTTTCAGGCAGATTGCAAAGGCACCTGACGGGTCTCGCTTATTTTGGGGAGTACGGGAGAAACTTCCCTGGGTCAACGTTTCTGATGTTGAGCTAATCGAGCAAGTGGAGCCCTCGAAACAATATCCTGACGTCTGTTCTAAGGATGGTCCTATGGAAGCTTTGCGCAATCCAGGAGGACAGACCCTGAGAAATGAGAGAGCAAGCTTTCTTGTGGGTCATCCTGTTTGTGGTGATGCCATTCTTGCAACTGTGGGGTCTACCTGGGGATCGGAGGGGAGATGCATCTATTATGACTTCACCTTGAGTTCTTTTCACAGGTAAGATTTGTCAAATCACTAGCCTTAACAGTTCCATCGCGATGTGCATTAGAAATTCCTCGAGTCTTGTGAAGAACTTGATCAGAAATTTCCGTGTGTGCAGGTTGATGGTGGGGAGAACCCCGTGGGGAGCTTACAAGCTGAGTAGAGGGTCGCTCTTAGTGGCGGACCTGCCCAAGGTGTACACTTGCAGGGTGCATTGGCAGGGTGCTAGTCCTAAGTCTCTTTTAGCCGACTTCATTCAACAGCATCGGCTGCCCGAATCTCAGTACACTTACAAGGATTCTGGCAATGGTATTGGAAATGAGGATTCTTTCGAGGGGGAAGGGCATGCGGAAGACGGTGCTTTTTCCAAGCCCTCTAGTCCTGGAAGTATTCGTCAGGGGCCATTTCAATGTAAAGTTCAAGTGGGCTCTCCTGGGAACGACGTTCAGAGGTTTGATTTTCAGTCAGATGGTTATTTCCGAAGTCGCCACGACGCAACTCAGAGCGCTGCTTTAAAAACTGTAATTAGTTATGGAACATGGTCTGGGACATGCTGCCTTTGCAGTTACTTCCAGAACCAGGACTGTTGCAAATCAAATGGAGATTTGATAGATATTGCTTCAAGTACGATTTTTAAGTCAGACGAGAGTAGTGGACAGGCAGAGTTTCAAGTCATTACTGAGGAAGATATTCTAGGTGATCGACCCCCTCCTGGGTCAGTTGTTAGTGTAAACTACAGCGTAATCTTGATCCAGGAAGGATCTAGATGTCCTGGTAGCAGCAGTTTTATTGGTACTGCATCATCAAGTCATTGTTTAGAAGCTCAATCAGACTTCAAGTTTGAGCTCGGTGTTGGCGCCGTGATTAGCCAATTCGAATCTTGTGTCAGTAAGGCAACTGTTGGTCAAACTTTGCGATTTTGCTTACCTGCGGAGGCCCTCGGGGTGTTATTTTTAGCCAGCAGCAATGTAAATGAATTTCAGTCAGGTACGTGTTTAGCATTCCTAATTCACATATTTTCCTTCATAGATTTCTGCTAAAGTGTACTGTGTTGATTGGAGTGGATCACTAATATCTCGGAAAAGATTGTTCACGGATGTGTTGTTGCTTTAGGCTGGGTGCTGGAGTATACTGTAAAGTTGCTCAAGTTTGAAGAAGCGATGGAGGACAGAATAGAATCATCACACTTTTCACCCCCACTTTCCAAGCAGCGAATTGAGTATGCTCGCACAATGATTAACGCCGTGGAGGCGAAGACTTTGGTACTGGACCAATTTTTTGGCTTGCAAACACTCAAGTGATACATCCTGTTTCGGGTTTTGAAGCTCTATTTTATATCTTTCTTATTTTGTTTTGGCTGTTGATCCTCTCTGCAAACACGTCGCAGGTGGATTTGGGATGTGGGTCTGGAAGTCTGTTGGAGGCTCTTCTCAGGGAGCCAACCACGCTGGAACACATGATTGGCATCGATATATCTCGTAAAGCCTTGATTCGTGGTGCTAAGGTCTGGATACCTCTTGCTGCCTGGTGTTTACATCTTTCTGCATTTTACACCGAATGTTTTTTAATTTGATTTTGCAACTTGGACCTTAAATATGAGCAATTTTATCTTCTTTGATTGGTGTGAGGGCTATAGCTTCATCTGATATTTTGCATGGCCACAAGCATTGAGCTCGCCAACACCTTATTTGCAGATTTACTGAGTGCCATGTCATGGCCAACTGTTGGTTTTCCTTTCTGTGGAGGGTATAACAGACAATGAGCGCGACTTTAACGAAGCAATGTACTGCTCATGGTATCCGAAGTATCACTCTCTACGATGGCTCGATCTCTGATATGGATCCAAGTCTTCGCTCTCCAGATTTGGCAACTTGCATTGAGGTAAACCATTGCTTATATACTCTTCTGTTGAAATATTTGATACACGTAGAGAGTGCACTGCCCTGCATCGAATGCTGCATAAAATCACCTATTTGTGTCAGCGACTTTCATCAGACGCAGTTAAAGATTCTGTTAGTGACACCCAGATGCTTCAATCAACTGACACCTAGAAGTTTTAGTCACTACTCAGGTGAGATTAAAAATTTGATCAACATAAAAAGGTGTTCCCCTTGTTCTTCATCTGGTTAAATACGTGAATGTGCGGCATATTCTTAGTGGTAGCAAGAGCGATTTGATTAGGGTTCGCAGTCAACTGCCATCAGTGTGTCGGTACTCCGTACAGGTGGGCCTATTGCTATATATGCTAAATGTGGTGCCTACGGTGCCATTCTTAAGGGTGGTTGAACCCTAAAGTGGCGCTTTTATACCTATTGGAGTTAGAATTTATTGTTTAGCAAATTTTATGAAAGGTTATAGGTGAAAGAAATCATACCCTACATTTATTGAATGATAGAAACCCAAAGCAACTTCCAAAGTGGACTTTCTATTTCTACCTTGGATTTAGGTCATGCTAGAACATAAAGGATGATTGTGTGTGAAGGTGGTGGAGCATATGGATCCAGAGCCTTTGTCCAAGTTGGGCGAAAGTGTACTTGGACAATTAGTCCCCAAACTATGGTTAGTCAGTACACCGAATATTGAGTACAACCCGATCATACGCGGCTTGGAGTGGGATCCTGAAACCAACAGCCTGAAGAGAGGCTCTCAGCAGCAGGTTTCCTCGGAGGAGTCAGCGGAATCCAAGAAGAAGGTGTTGGACGTGGAAATCCCAAATCTTCGAAACCATGATCACAGATTTGAATGGACACGAGCGGAGTTTCGGGAGTGGGCGTCTCACCTGGCTGCGCAGTTCAGCTATGAGGTCAGTTTTGCTGGTGTGGGAGGGGATGGTGAAGACGATGATGACAGTCCTGGCTTTGCCACCCAGATTGCTGTTTTTGCGCACAAAGCGGTTGTCTTTCCCGACTCAGCAAATTTTAGTAGACATGAAGTCGACTCCAACAGAATGCAAAGTACTGGTGAGTTAAAAACGCAATTAGAAAGTCGAGAAGCTTCTGCCTCATCGTTCAAGGAGCTTTGGCAGTGGACCTTACCTGAACTTGCTGCAGCAGTTTTGTAGAGATGTAGGTTGCTCCCATGTAGCATGCCTTGATCCTTGTTCCCCAGTTCAGAACATCACAGATTTCAACGTCATGACTCGGACCCCTCCCAATTTTTTTGTGGGATATCCCAACCTTCTCTTTGAGAACTTTTGTACCAATTATTGAGGGGCAGAGAATATGAACCAATTCTCTTCATTACCAATTTACGATTAAGTGACTACTGACATTTTTAAACAAATGCTCACTGTCATTGGATTTATGTTAGTTTCGAAACTTTCTTGGAAATAAATGCTAGCAGTTTCAACCCATCTGATCAGATCCTGATTAGTAAATTGGGATGTCCAAGACCCCTCGACAACTTTGTATGACAGATCTTGATTTCAGAAGTTTAAGGAAAGCTACAGAAATCGCACTAAAGAGACTCATTTGGATGCTCTGCTGGTCACCTTCCCCTAATCCCGAGCAATCGGGAAATTCCTTGAGCTGCAAATTCTGTTGCTTAGAAGGTGGGAAGAGTTGGTCATGCAGGCAGTATAGAAACTGCAACCGACAGTGAGTCATGACCCTCAGCTCGTGACGTGATCTAAATTCTCAAATCGCAAAGACATTAGACTCGTCCTCCATTCAACCCATCGACTCAGAGATATTGCCAGGACAGATGTCGAGAGTCTAAAATTTGAATTATCTCTTTACTGGGCAGATTTAAAAACAATGTCAGACTTCAATCTACATCTGCGATAGAATGTCTCATACCAAGGTAGAAGTCAATCAAGGTCGAATCCTGGAAATCAAACAGTGTTGCGAACCAATAATTCAGCATTCTAATGCCGCCTGCTGCGCACTTACTTGGGGCAGTAAGTTGTCTCAATTACAACTCATCTAGGTGGATAATCGCCATGAATGTAGCCTACTTGCTCTCCTGGTCGTACAGATTTGACCTGTAACAGTCCGTCAAGGATTTGAAACATGAACGTTATAGAGAGTGAGAGATTGAGGACCTTGAGAAATGCCCTTCATTAGAACAGGCAGCTGAGACAGACTCTGTCCCTTTCGTCAAAACACTACACAATAGCAGATTGTAACACAGTGAAGCACAATGTAGCATAGTGGCTTTCTTTTCGAGTAGCAACCTACTTGAACTCCCTCACGTTCACTGTAGATTGAGCTTTCGTAACTGCAAGGCTTCGTCCCATTCGATCCAAAGCCAACAAGTTCATGTGAAGTGCGGTACCCAGTTGAAAACAAGAAAACTTCCCAGCCTACGCCATATAACAATAGTAGCATTGTTCCAGTGATAAGGTGTCACAAAGTGTCCCTGTTCCGAAGAAAAATGGTTTAGAGAAATAGTGCTAATGTTCGTGAAATAAAGGGCACGTATAGTTGAGGACCACATCATGCACAGTTCTCTAATGAATGTGGACAAAGATATGCAACAGACAGGAAGGTTACAAAGCAATAGACGTTGAGGAATGAGGATACACAAGGTAGCCACCATGCAAAAGTGCAGCCGCAAGTACAACTCCGAATACCCGGTCTCGCAACACAGGCTGCTTCCTCAAGCTAATCCTTACTGCACGTTGCCAGGGTAGCGATGGTCAATAGGGTGGATTTGTGCCACCAGAAGAAATCGAACAAATTCGCATCAGCTGTAAATCGCAAAATATGCATATTGACCACTGGCAAGCGTGACAAATCACCTTAAATTAGTGCAAAATAACAAATAGCATCTCTCGAGCTCATGGTACCATGAGGAAAAAATGAGACAATATCATGGAGAGTGTGTGTGAACATACTCAATGGCAGAACAGGGGCGTAGACAAGAGGCACCAGAAACTTGAAAGGGGCTTTCCTCGGTTCCCGTCTCCGATTTTCCAGCCTGCAACAAAACATTGCCGAACAATGCAGATGGAGTCGTCGACTTAAACCTCGCATATTTGCATGCAGAAACAGAGAACACCAATCTCACGGCTCTTAATTTCAAATATTTTTTTAAGCCTTAAACCCTAAGTGAGCCTATTACACAGAGAAAATAGCAAGAATTTATGCAGCAGATGCTGAAACATCTAAGAAATCAGAAACAAAACAAGTAACACGCAGAAACAGAATGCCAGGTAAACCCTAATTCTAGCAGACGAGAGTAAGCATCAGCATAGATTCAGACTAATACGATCAGAGAGATTTTGCATGCATTTTCAAAAATTCCACGTCTTGATAACTCAGAAATTGCAATCGGGGATATCGAAAAAGCAATCGCACGAAAGATTAGGGTAAAGCGCAAATTCATAAACATCACCCGCAACTTGTTCCCAATACTCCAACGTCAACACAAAACATAAGAATTGAGCGTAACCTCTTCTACACACTCCAAAATGCTACAGAGGATAATTTGAACCGCAAATTCACCACAGCGACTGCTTTCTCGGGAATTTCAATTCAAGAAAGAGAATACAAAAAGTTTGCGATAGAACCAGCATCCTCAGCAGCGCATCAATCGTCGTAGACTGAGATACTTACTCGTCTGACATCGCTGGTGACCGCTTCGATGCTACTAAAATGCTGCTCTTGCGAAAACCGGTGCATTCGACGTTGGTTTGAATGCATCACCGGGAACAAAAATTCAGTAATAAGCAATGTGGACTTGGGCTGAAACGCCTGCAAGAAGTGCGTCAGTGTCAGAAGATGGAAAGAAAAAGGAAAGTCTTGGGAAAGAAAAGTGACAAATTCCGGGAAAAAAAAGTACTTTTGATTTTAATTTTTGAAAGTATCCATACCTTAAGACGGGTAGTTTGTTTTGTTTTGTTTGTCACGTTGAGATCTTCTGGACTATGAATCTCCCAGTCTCGTACTTGGTAAGGAGGGGTGCATGGGTTTGGTTTCATGGCATTTCAACTTATGACAAGAAAGTTATTGAATTTCAAAATTTTATGGTTCTCAAAATGTGGAAATTACTTTTACTTTAATTTCGGTTGTGGCAATGGCACAAGGTACACTATTTTTAATGGATTAAAAAATTAGGAAATTACTTTTACTTCAATTCTAACTGTGGCATCGGCACATAGCATACTAATAAGTCACTAAGGTAAGTTAGCAATACCTAAAAGAGACTCCACATTACACATGGATTTGTGGGGTGAAACTCAATTTGATTTCCCACAATTTCTTTAGTGGCTAAATTTTCAAAAAAGCTAATTTACAATGCTAAATGAAATTTGAACTTAAGTTTTGGTCCGACCTCAATTTCTTTGTATTTGAACTTTAACCTTGCTTCAAATATCCCATAACCATTGAGGATTGATGATGAACAATAAACATTACTATTAACACCTCTTCACCCATCCTATTTACAGCATCTCAATGAAATTAGTCCTAACTTTTGTAATACCAAACAAATATTTTGACATTTGGTGGTGCATGTTTGGCTTTTGGAAAAATTAAACTATTAATTAGACTACTTTCTATTGTTGTGCACAACTGTTGATAATTGTGTTGCAAGGAAGAAATATCAATTTTTTAATATTATTTGTCTTTCATTTTAGAAATCCCATCAATGTTTATAGAGGATGAAACATTGTAAAAATGCAAATACACAGATAAATACAATAAAGAAAATACCAAAAGAAAATCCCTTTGTCAACACTAATAGTGACCAAACTTTCATATTGAAATCTAAGAACATTTTCTTTAATAATAAGATCATGAAAAGAATTAGAATTTTTCATTTGATCCATTTCATGATATTTTGTCATTTGCATAATTTTATTTATTTATTTTTCAATTCCCTTCAAGTATAATCTAAAAAATTCAACTCTTGGTTTTTAATGTAATTGACCTTAAAACATCAATTTAGCCAAAATTAAAGTGGTTGATGAATGGTCAAATAGACCTTATCTAATTAACAAATGGATGATCTTCCTCCATTTTTTAAGAGATCTTTGGATGTATATAGAACACTTGATTATAGAAAGTGTCTTGTTGACAAATAATAATTTTCTAGAGAAGAAGACTAATTCCATGAGGTAGATGTATCCATTACTAATACAAGCCCCATCAACAATAAATAGGATACCCTATTCCAAACAAGATTAGAATGAATTTCTGTTTTCTCCTTGGAATGTGTATCTTTGTACTTTTTCAAGGCTTGGACCAATAAGTTAATGACACGTAAGTGAGCATAAATGTAGGAAGTAATTAGTGGGAAAGTATTCTTGAATGATGGAAATTGGATGACTCTAAATGTTGGTTATAGCTCAAGCCCAACTTTTTCCTTTCAAACATAAGAGGATTTTCAGTTGTTGTACAAGACTGCGAGTTCCCAAACGCTAGGAACGCATTGGGAACGCTGGGAACGCGATGCTGATGTGGTCGAGCGACTGCCACGTCAGAAAATAATAATTTTTTATTAATTTTAATTAAATATTAAATTCTTTTTAAATATTTTTTTAAATCATTTTTTTCCTCTTTAATACATTCTGAAGTTTTTCTAAAAAAAAAAATTTTAATTTTTTTTTTTCAAAATTCAAAAATTCAGACCAGCAGGGGGCTGGTCTGCAGCAGGGGGAACAATTTTGGGGAACACCCCTGAAACGGTCTCCTGGGGGCCCAAAAATCCTCTTATGATTCATAGTAATTTCAATTCAAGAGATAAAATTACAAATTTTTTTGCACTTTCCATTATTTTTATCAATGCATCTTTGAAAATATTTTCTTTGCCTTACACTACCCTGAATTATATTCAAATGTGCTTATTTTTTATCAATTATGGGTACATCTACCATAGATTGCAAATTAAAGGTGACTATTTAGTGAATATGGCAATGGATGACTACTTCACTCTTGATTTTAATTTAGCCTAAAATGATTCTTTTTTGGATTTGAGCCAAACTAATGAAATAAAGCTTATTAAATTTGGTTTCTATTCTAATTTGAAGTTTTCTTAAATTCCTAAATTTGTATATTTTATAGCCACTTGAACTTTAGACATATTACCTCATTTTACTTAGTTTGACCTATAGAATGATATAAAAATTTGATTTACAACATTATGTTCTAAATCATAATATTTAATGAAAGTAAGTTTATTTATTTATTTTAGTTCTTTTTATATTTGATATGATTTTTTTCTTTTTTTTCTTCAAGAAATCATAATAATTTCAAATTTCCTCATACAATTCTATAATTTTTAAGGCTTTTAGAAGATATGTGACTTTATTTTGGGGGCCAAAAAATTCCATTCATTTTCAATGACAAAATGAAACATCCAAGGAGAGGACTTTGATATTAAGATGGGTACACCTAAAAGCGCCACTTATTCTTATTGTGCCTAGTTTTTGTTATCATGCTGTTTAAAATTTTATATAGTCTTGTTGGTGAGTGAAAGCATGTTCCAAAGTACCAAAGAACAGAGGATTTGGATATCGTATGCAAAAGTTATTAACGGTCAAAGTTTGTTTCTGAAAGCACCATCTACAATCTAAATACATGATTGATTTCGGAAATGTATGCACATTGTAGATGGCGGTTTAAGGTCAGGTGCCATTTTGGGTGTACCTACCTTAAGGTACATTCTCAATTGGCTCTATGTACAGGCGATTTTAAAACATAATAATGATAACTGTAGCTATGACAGGATTTGTTTTGTAGAAACTTAGGTTCGGTATTTGACGTGAATTACATAATGCCGTGTTGTTCACATTTGTGGCGTTAATCAATTTTTGGTTTTTGGTTTTTACTAAGTAGTACAAGCTAGGTAAATGACATGGGATGGAAAGGAGTGAAATTCATAGTACCAGTCGTTTATTCTTGAGACTGAGCTATGCCCCCCTCTCCTACGTTGCACATTGCATCACACATGTACTCCAACGTTTAACTTCCTGTCAATCCCGTCTTCCTCTCCCATGATTTATCTGTCTCGTTACTTGTAGTTCTTGCACAATTTGTTGTTTCATTGGGTGTCCGGAAGTGTTGGAATGGGAGCAAAATGCATCAACAAGAAGGCAATGAGAATTAAGTCAGTCACTAGTGCTACCCTCCAAAACACCTTCATCACATTGAAAGCAACAACATCACCGTTTGGTGTGTCATAGACAACATTGAGGTATGATTTTTGATGTTTGAGTTTCGCAAGAATCTGAACTTTTGGTTTCAAGATCTGTCTCTAACAAAAGTATCGCCAAAACTTCGAGGTTTGCAATGTTGTTGTTTTGTAATTAGGCTTGACAACAAAGATTAGTAAACACTGCAAGTAGAACTCCTTGAATCTTCATTTTGGCATGAAAAAGGTGTTACAGAAAACCTGGTAATGAAGTTGAAATTTCCTCCTGAAACTCTGCAGCTTTGCACCTAACACCGTAGTTATAACTCTGCCAAGTGGGACTTCACATAGGTTCGGGAGAGAAAAACCCACAGTTGATGTGAACACAGGTGGCTCTAAACAGTCCAACCAACACTCTTTGCTAATCCTTAAGAGCATCCCCATGCCTAATCTTCAAAGCAACACTTCAAACATTTTGGACCACTGATCATCCTTGTTAGAGGAAGATCAGGGGTCCAAAATGTTTGAAGTGTGGCATTTGAAGAGCAGGCATGAGGATGCTCTAAGGCCAAATGAGAATGGGGCTTTAGACGACAAGGTCATAGGCTTACTGCCGACCCTGATAGCCAGGTACGGTAGTTAGTTGCCTCTCACGAACTGCTACGGTACAAAAGTTCTGGGCCATTGATTCGAGGGAACACCGTTCACAAAAACGTTCCCGTGCAGCTGGCCGTTCGATGTCTGGCACTCTGTTTCACGGGGTCCAGCCTCGACTTGACGGGCCACATGCTCTCATTCTGAGCGCCAGGGACCTCTGCTTCCTGCGGCATCACAGACTCGTCTCCCACTCACTCCACCATCCGTTTTCCGCCTTCCCAAGATTGAACACACTTTCATTACTGCGCCTCCACTCGCTTCTCTCATGCTGATTGAGGTGTTCGGTGTGCCGGAATTGAAATTTCCACGATTTCTTCGTGGCCGATTCGAGCATTTTTCTCGTTGGATCGAGGTGAGAGTGACGTCGTCCTGATCGTCTTGATCGTTCGAATAGAGTGTTCTGAGAGTCTCTACCGCTTGTGATTTAGTGCATTTGTCACTTTGGAGGGAAATTAAGAAAGGAGTACATGTGCTCTAGTTTTATTGAAGTTGAGCTTGATTCGGGTGGGAATCAGCAGGCTTGTCCCGCTTTCATCAATTGTATGTTTGTCTATTTTCATGTGCTTTAGTAATTCGGATGCACGTTGTGGATTATCAAATTTGTCTGCGAAAACTGGATTGCGAGAAGCATTACGAAAATTTCTTATGTTTCGTGATTTGTTCACTGCATTTTTGGCAGATAACGACTTCGGAGCTCTCGGAGGAGAATGCAGCGCGAAAGATTACGGGATTAGTATTCTTGGTATTTTTCTTGGGACAATTTGGTATGGCAACGAGTGACGAAATGTGTCAAGAAACTCGCTGTTGTCTTTCTCAGAGTGATCTATTCTTCAAGTACGTTCTTATTCTTGAGAGTGAGAGAGCGAGAATCACTTTTGTTTCTAATAAAATCTGGAGTAATGGCATTGATTGGGAGTTGTTTTATGAATCACACGAGCGTAGGATAGAAATCCCGTCTATATTTAGGAGGAAATGGTACTAGCATCATTGAACGTGTCGATTGACCGAATTTCTTTGTTCGAAAGTGTGCGCATCATTGTGATGGATGCATTAAGGAATTTTGTTATAAGGTTTGCTTTCTGGCCATGAAGTAGGCATCATTCTGTTTGATTGCTCATTTTTTCTGAAGTTACTCTGGTTACTTGCAATGAAGCTGATGTTGTACTGCTCGTATCTACTCTCATCCTCATTATATGTGGCAGAGAATGTAAGCTGCGTAAGGATTTGTTCTTGCTGCTCACTGAAGCTTTGAAGCCGCAGGAAATGGAGGCAGATTTAACCTTAGGTTCGTGAGCTTTATACTTTTTGATGTGTTGAAACTAACTTTAATATGTCTAGATTATTTCAGTCCTGGGGCATTGAACTGCGTAATGTCTGATTTTCTTGCTTCAGACCAGGAATCCTAACTTGCATTCAAGCGAGTGCAGGTTTGAATGGAGAACCTTTTCTCAAAAGATCCCTGGAGGCACCACTCGGAGAAAATGAACGCGCACAGAAATGGCCCCGCTTAAATGGTTGTCTATCAATTGGCGAGACGATATTTGATGGGGAGGAGTTGGTAAGCCCTCGACTTGCTGAATTCCAATCCTATGTGACTAGCACATCATGATTGCTTGCTTATAGATGAATCTATAATCTAAAATGAAAAGACAGAAATGTGGCCTTCCTATACGAGTAGAACTGCAGAAGCTTCTCTAACGAAGATGTGAAAATAGGAAAATTTAATGTTAGGACTTGACTATTGCACAGGTGGACGGAACTGGAGGAAGTAAAGGTGAAAAACAAGACGCCAGCCCAGAGTCCCTTTCTCCATCACAAGAATCTCCTGAGGATCGGGAGGTGAGGGTTAGGATTGGTCCGCCTTAATACCCTTGACATCGTCCTTGTTACGTTAAAATATTATAGAATTATTCAGTTATTTATAGAACTGTTTTTGTGCTCATCAACCGCTTCAAAATGAGAGAAATTCTTAGGAGTTATGGTTGCGTGTTTCAGGAAGAGAAAGAATCAGCTTCAAAGGAGGAAGAAGCGCGCTCTGAACAGACTCAAAGCGTCGAGACAAGAGTAAGTATTGCTCTGACTCAACACAGAAACTTTCACAAATATTTAGTGTATCGATCCTCATTGCCTTGTGAAACGATCTAACTAACGAGTTTAGTAATAATGTAGGTGGAAGAGACGGAAGTTCAACCCGATGATAGTGGTAAGACTCATTACATATAACCTAAAGCGATCGTGGAGTTTTTTATTTTATATTTGAGATCCTTTTGCAAATGGCTATTCAACTTGAGTAAGTCGGGTATACTATTTTGGAAATGAAGTACTAGATATAATCTAACATTCCAGAGCTAACATCACCTGCGCACACATCTGCTTACAGTTGAGGATCTCATCCGCAAAGGCAAAGAAATTTTTATTCAGGTATTTCCTTTGAGTGATGATATCGTTTTGCTTCTGTTTAGAGCTTGTTCAGGGCATGAGGGAAAGTAACGAGGCATGCAAAGGAGCTGTAAAATAAAAAAATGATCCTCTTTGCTCAGGGCTTTAACTGGGAGTCCCATAAGCAGCAGTGGTGGTCGTCACTCAAAGGAAAAGTACCAGAGCTTGCTGCATGGGGGTTTACCTCTATGTGGCTTCCTCCCATTTGTGATTCATTGGCCCCGCAAGGTTAGACACTCGAGCTTTGGTTGGCCTTCTGGTTGTCTTCAGGATTTTAGCTGATCTTGGAGGGAACTTCTCAATTTTGGGGTTTCATTCCATGACATCGCATAGTTGCATTATCTTTTCAACAAGTTTTTCCAAGAACTTACATACTTGAAGGTTTTGTTTCTTTTTTTCAGGATACCTCCCAAAGAATCTGTATAATCTAAACTCCGCATATGGTAGTGAAGCTGAATTGAAGAGCTTATTGCGCGAGATGAAGAAAAACGGGTTGAAACCGATGGCTGATGTAGTGATCAATCATCGAGTAGGCAGCACTCGGGGAGTTGGTGATTTATACAACCGTTATGATGGACTTCCTATGCCTTGGGATGAATATGCCGTCACGTCAGATTCTGGTGGTCTGGTACATTCACTAACGAACTTCGTGCTCAAGTGGGGATTTTTTTGCCTTGTACTGTTTCTTCTACTTCCCATCTAAATCTCGTGCCTCCTGAGGCACTGAACATGGAAAGAAATATGTTGATTTCTGATCCTTCTGACCTTGCTCTGTTCTTAGGGAAAGCCAAGTACTGGAGAAATATTTAAAGGCATACCCAACTTGGACCATTCCAACGAGGTTGTTGCAAATGACCTGAAGCATTGGCTGCAATGGCTGCGCAAGGAAATAGGCTTTGAATATTTTCGGTTTGATTATGCCAAAGGGTTAGTTGATCTCTTTCACCGGTGTACGATGTGCTTCCTCAGTGCTTATTGGTCAAAAATTGCGATTGCTGTTTTAGCATGTACTTTCTTTTCTTTTCTTATTCCTTGCCCGACCTTGGAATTTAAGGTGTTACATACTGGGTACATTTAAACTGGAAAACAGCGTGCTCCATGTAAAAATGTCAACTGAAAGACGAGTTTAATGCGATCATTGTGAACAGGTATAGTTCCAAATTTGTGAAATCTTACATTGAAGCTTCGAGACCCAGATTAGCCGTCGGCGAGTATTGGGACACATGCAGATATACTGGGCCCAAATTCATTCTTGACTATAATCAAGGTTCGCACTTGTTTTCAAATTTTCTTTTCTGTTTTCAACTTACTTATTTATGTTGGTTTTATAGATGAGACGTTGCAAAACTAGGGTGGCACTGATTGCAGGAATGAAACAGAGAAGGATTCATATAGTTGTGTTATACAGATGCTCACCGACAGCGAATTATTGATTGGATTGATGGCACTGATGGGCTATCATGCGCATTCGATTTTACCACCAAGGCTATCTTGCAGGTGAGATCTGTCTATCAATTTCTTAAAGCAGAATTTAGCATGTGCAGAAAGTATCATTTGAAACAGAAACTCTGTCGTTGTAGGGAAATCAGACTTCAGTGTGTCATTGCAACAGGTGGAAAGAAACTTGCAGACTTCAGTTTGGTGTTTAGCAGATAGCTTTTGAAAACTTATATGAAAAACATCTAGTTGATTCATTTCATTGGAGCTGACATCCGAGTTGATTTCAGGAAGCATGTGCCAAGAAAGAATGGTATCGACTTCGTGATGTGCAAGGGCGCCCACCTGGACTGTTGGGTGTTTGGCCTTCGAGGGCTGTTACTTTTATAGATAACCACGATACGGGATCTACCCAGGTTTGAAGCATAAACACCTTTTACAAAAATCAACTTTATCGCATCTTGAAACTGGTGAAATATTATGGCTCTATTCTTGGGTATTAGCACAGAGGATGGCTTAGTGCCCCTATTCGCCATTATTTCACGACACCTGATTACTGGAGACGCTAACTCCCACCTTTTATTGCATCATAGGCACATTGGCCATTTCCACGTAAATATGTGGCACAGGTACTATCCCCACCCATCAACGCAATGTCCACATTAGAAAGATTCTCAATTGATGTAGGGAAATTCATTCGGAACATTGCTTATCCTCACTTCACTATCAACCGCAAAGATGGAAGATTTTGATCAAAATGACCTTGAATGTCTTTTCTGTGGCCTGGTGCAGGGTTATGCTTATATCCTTACTCATCCTGGACAACCTTGTGTTTTTTATGACCATTTGTTTGAGTGGGGCAGCGACCTTAAGCAGGCTATTCTGGATTTGGTAAGTACTCCTCTGAGATTAAGAATTGCAGTGTACTCGATTCTTCAAGATACTGATGTTTCTTTGTGTACTCTTAACATGATTATCTCTTCTGACCCTTAAGATAAGAGTTGTAAAATGGACTGGCTATATACCTTGAACAAACTTTAAACTCGTCCATCACTCTAGAGTGGAACTCTTACTAAGCCTTAGATCTCCTAAATGATTAATCAATAAGACTGATGTAAGAGGTTCCTCGATTATGCGCGACAGTGATCATTTTGTATAAATTCTTCATTTTAGAACACCTAGTTACTCAATGGTGCATTGATTTCTTTTAATTGCACTAAATCTATTTACTTCTATGCACAGATCAACATTCGGAAGATGCAAGAAATCCACAGTCGATCCCCGATGACAATACTGGAAGCGGACAAGGATGGTTACTCGGCAATCATTGATAACAAGTTGTGTGTGCGGTTAGGCAGGACTGAATGGACCCCTCCCAGTGACGAGTCGTGGGACCTCTCTCTCTCGGGCCGTGGCTTCATAGTTTGGACTAAACCCAAGCCCCTCTTACCTGCTCAGTGAACTCAGTGCGTGAACTGTACAGTACAGTAAAGGACGCCGCTTGAAAATTGAATCACGAGGTACTGCCCTAAAGCTTAGACGGCATCTCTTTCGTTAAAGTATTAAAAACATCTGAAACTTCCTAAGATTAACCTACTTCTCATCATTCATTAGTTGCAAAACAGCAGTTGGTACTACCGGTCTTTCAAGTACAATTACATTGCATTGCATCTGAATTGTATTTGAATACCGAATGTAGTATTTTAGTTCAGTGTGCCACTATGGCAGTTACACTATGAAATAAGCTGCAAAGTCCTTTTAACCTTATGGTTTCATTATAGTAAAGAGAGTTTTCTCGAAGTATATTTGCTTGTCTCATTTGAGATTTTCAAAAATCGTAATTGGTTTTTGAGAACTTGTCAAATCCATACCCGGTGGTCAGTGTCGGTAAAAAGAACTCTAAAAATGGTTAACAGGATTTTAGGAAAAGTTGTTTTTCTAGGGAAAAAATTGTATAGAGGATAAAAGAAGCTTTGAATAATACATTATCTTAACTTTGTCAAACTCATTTCCTCAACTTTGATAAAATGTTTGTCATGAAATGGTGACCCTGTAGTTGGGTATGGTAACCTAGAAAGAAATGTTGTGTCAGATTGCCACATAATGTACCAGAAGATTAGTACATTTTAGGCCACAATGAAAAGATCTTTGAAAACTTTCCTATGTTTTATGAAGGGAAGGTATTCACAAATTTTCCTCAACAATGAACTTGGTTGAAATGATATAAAAGATGTTACCTTTATATACTACACAAATAGTGAAATAGGTTGCCTAATACTAATTTCTTGACATTTGATACCATATAAATATTTTCAATTGTTATACAAGAATGCATTGCTTTTGAATTGAGTATTGTTATAATTTGAACTTATAAACCTCAATGTGTATAACTAGAAACTTTTTTAGAAATATTTGTTGACTTTGATGGTTTGTAAAGTAACTTTCTTGATGTATAGTATAATAAGGTAAGGGGACCTAATTGTTAAGGTAGCCTTCTTTCACTATTTTGTGTAGTATTCATAAAAATTATATAATATGCTTTGAGAATGTAATCAAATGAAAAAATATAGACAAATATATTATTACAATTTACAAAGTATCAAATCAAGAATTTTTTTTTAATTAACATGGAATTAAAAATATATAGCCAGAAAAGGCCTTTGAGACTTGTAAGGATTACAATTATGTTTAAGTTGTAGTTGGTGTTAGGTAAAATGTAAGTAAACTAAATCAAGTCAATTGTTTAGTGAATTTGAATTCATCCTTAATTCCAAGAGTCTAATATTCATGTTTTAAATGGTAAATAGGATTATGTTTTTCAAGATATTTCTTGTTTGTCTAAAATAATATTTGAATTATTTTTAAAAATTATTTATTTATAGCAATTTTGAAGAAATTAAGACAATCTATACAATTGTTCAAAGATATAATCTAAAACATGAAAATATTCAAGTAATTATTTGGGCTTTGAAGGATTATTTAAGACCCTTGCCAAACAACATTCAAACTCCTGATTGTTGATTTCTAAAATTGTGCTCATCAACATTTCATATCAAGTGGAATATTTTGCCACCACATAGTCATTGTAGCACAAACTTACTTCCTATTTTAGAGTTGTTAGTTTTGTATATATCAAGTTCTTCTATCTATTTAATTTACAAGCCCTAATTTTAAGTAAGTATTTAACCTCTAAAGTTTCTTGACTATGTTTTACCAAAAATGTTCTAGAACTACCTTTTCTAATATAAATACTAAATCGTTGAAAAAAAAAATTTAGATACATGTAATTGTAGGATTTTGTAGTATGTTGGTTTGAAAAGATGGGGAAAAAATTTCTAAATTTTCTATTGTACGGATTACACGATATTAGCATTTGAATGGACAACTTTTTTTTGGCCATACAAAAAACCAAGTAGTTGCACTTTACAAGCTCACATTTGTATGAAATTTGTCCAAAATGGTGGTGCTTTTTGGATTTATTCTTGAAGGCTAGCTCAGGGGGGTACACTATTCGGGAAGTTTGTTGATCATGTGAGAACAAGCCCCTATTAATCAAGGGCTATGTAGGTGAATTTTTGGGATTTATGGGGTCTTACTTCACCTAAATTTCTAAAGGGTGCCTATTTCATATACCCTATCTTTTAATTAAAAAGATTTTGGATGCCAATTTTTTATACCCTATCCTCATTTTAAATACATCATAGTAGAAAGTCATATAAATGGTTACTATATACTTTGTAAATAATCCTAAATAGTGTATTTCTAAACTATATTCACAATAACACAAAATTACAACAATTGCAAAATTTTGTACCAATGAAGCAATGAAGCAAGAAAACAAAAACTAATACCATAAGAAAACAATGCAAACATTACAATGCAAGTTCAAGTTTGATGGCTCAAGGCAATCGACACAAAATTGTGGTGTATGTGTTAACAAACACATAACACACACCATTTACAAAGAGTATCAAAAATGAAGAACATGAATGTTCAAGATTTCTATTTTCAAAAGCAATGGGACACTAAAAACTCCAAACTAAGGCCATAATGATACTTGAGGCAGTGACTGCTAAGATAAGATATGTTATTGAGGTAGTGACTGCCTCTTTTGAGCTCATTGTCATTGTGACAAACTGTGTCACAATGAGCTCAAAAACTAAACAAATTTAAAATTAAAAAAAATTACCACCTCCCCCTTAGCCCCTCCCAATCTGATTTAATGATTTAAACATTAAAATTTTTAAGCCCCCTCCCCTCCCAATTTGATATAAATTTTAAATTTTAAATTTTTAAATTTTTTAAATTTGTAAATCCCCCCTCCCCCCTCCCCCTCTTGTAATTCTCAAAGGGTGGGATTGGAGACAAAGGATATGGGATAAAGGATATAGTATATAGTATCCATATACCCGTATATTGTATTTGTATTCATCATATTTGTATTCAGTACTAGTATCCATACTCAATATCCGTATCCTGTATCTGTATATAGTATCCATATTCAATTTTCGTATTTAGTATCCGTATTGGTATGTGGTATCTGTATTAGTATCTGACGGTTGTTGCTTTTTCTTGGAGGGGGGTTGGGATTTTTTTTTATTCAAATCCAACGGCTACTGATTTTTCTGATGAAGGGAGGTAGGAAAATTAATCACATCACAGTGACTGCCTCTTTTCGTCACATTGTGACCTGCATATAAAAACAACACAACATCAATGAAGGAAAGCATTGGGAAAAAAATACATGTAAGAGGGAAGCACACATGAATCATTCAAAAAACAAATGCATGCAAATTACTTAGTACCTTAGTAACATGCAAGTATTGCCCAAGTACATGTTGAGCTAGTCAACTTGCCCATCTCCCTTTTGCACTTCAATCTCTACCTACCACCTACCAAGAAGAATAGCTTGCAATTAGTGCAGCTTTGCAACACCAAGTTCACCAAGTGGAAGCATCTACATTTTGAGAGCGGGAGATGAATGTTTAGTCCCCACAACTTGCTGAACACCACCATGTTAGTGTCAAAAAGTTCAAGTTTTTGGAGGGGAAGTTAGATGGGGCTACTTTTAAAAAAATCGATAAATTTTAGTATTTTTGTATATCCTTCATTATTTATAAAGTCTAAAAGATCATTATATGAATGCTAATTTACTTTAAAGAATTGTATAAAATTTAGGTCCAATGCACAATTGAAATTACTCTTCATTAGTTCGGACATTGACATCAAAGAAATGATGAGTGCATCCCTTGAGAAGGCCAGTTGGCTATATGCTTGAGAAATTGTAGATAATTTGGAATTATATAACATGTAGGAAAAAAATAGTGAGTACATACCAATCCCAATGGTTCAAATGTTATGATAAATAGTCTACATCCAATATTTTTATTTTTATCCAAAAATATTGAAAAATTGAATTAAATAAAGGACTTTGCAGTTTATTTTAGAATTGAAAATCAATTATTGCCAGCAAATAAAAACTCTTCATGACTTTTGACTCATTAATCAAAATAGAATGTTTCAAAGCTTTCTAAATATATATGAATTGACAAAACCAATTTCAAATTTTGTTTCTAAAAAATTAATTTTTTTATCTGCCTAAACTATCCAAATTGAGAAAGAAACAACATATCTTGCAATAAGTTTTTTAATTGTAGTTAAAAGTTACAAAAATTGTTGGGCCTTAAAGATATTCCTCATCCACACCTTCTATTAAACTTTGGGCCTAAAGTATAGAAATCTCCAATCACAAATTGCCCAAAATTTCTATGTTGCCAAAAGATGCACCTTAGTCCCTTTAAAGATTAGGTAATCTAGGGTAATAATAAGTTCCTACATTTTCGTCCTTTTGAAAGGTGCTTGAGATATGCCTCTTAGGTGAAAGCACCTAATAACTTCACTTAAAGCAATTCTACAAATTTTGGAATAAAATCAATACATTCTTATGTAAAGGACTACATATACACAATTCAAAAAATAGATGAATGTAAATATATCCTAGTTATGCATGATCTTTATTTTTCCATCCATCTAAATGTTTGTAAATTCTAATATCAATTCTTTTGCAATATATGTATAGTATAAATTTTGCAACTTTGTTTAGTAAATTTCCTATAATTTAAGGAATATAAGTATATCAACTTAAAAAATTAAATTTATCAATTTTAAAACAAACCTTCAAAAATGACTTTAATGAATAAATAAAATATAATCTTTGAAAACCACCTTAACAAGAAATTTACTTTTTGAACTGAAAGGAAAAGAAATCTTGAGAAATTACAAATATTTAATTGATTGTCAATTTAGAAAGAAGTTTCAATTTTTGGGTCCTAATTTTATTGAAAGTTTTTGGTATAGCAAATTGGTCTAATAGTACAGATATGATCTATACATCACATTTTAATGTTTTAAAGTCATTAGTAGATCATTATTCTAAGTTACATTATATGATATATCTCCACAACTTTTGAAATCTTGACCATCTATAGTATCTGAAGGATTAAAATATTTTTATATACTATCAATTTGAAAAAAATGAACGAAAAAACAAAAATAATAATTTTATGAGACTCTATAAATTTCAAAAATATACTCTAAAATTGTGAAATTCAACTTTATAACGATTGTATGCTTCACCATTTTCTGCTTGTATTTAAGCTATACATTTTGTATATTTTTAAAAATTGGTTTACATTGCAAGGTTGGTATATTTGGGGAATGAAAGCTAGTAAGTTAACCCTAGACCGTCCATGTTTCATTAGCTTCAGAGACACTCACCAACGACACTTGAGGTCGAAATTGGGCCGTGACGGCAATCTTGTCAGAATTGTGGCAATCCACCACAGATCTTGGTCAGGAGGTTTTAGGCGTTGCGAGATGTGCAAGAAATTCCGTGATTGATTGGTTTGATTTGCTGATTTTTGTTCTAGATGGAGCCGAAAGTGGACAATCACAAACGGCATTTGAAGGGAGTCGTCGAAGAATTCCACGAGATTCAGAACAGGTGCCACCACTATCTGCTCACGAGTTTATACTAGTAAGATGATTGCAGACGACAAAAGCTATATGGCTATGAAAAAACGAGAAAGAAAGATTCATTAGCCAAATCACAAGAAGACGAAGAAGATGAGTACATCGTTGAAGTGGTGGAAGTGTCACCGGGAGACATTGAAAGCTCTTCGCAGTTAGAACAAGCTACTGTCGATGGGTTTTCCAACCACTGTTGACCTGCATGAGGAGAGTTCCTCCAACAAGCTCACGAATACATCGTGAAGGCTTGCTCTCGTATGAGCTAAGTGATTCAATCAAGACCATCCTAGAGTAATTCACACACAGAAGCTACACACAACATGGATACATGAGCGGAGGTTCAAATTTCATTTTGTCTTCAAAATGGTGCCTTCGGGCGATACAAAGAGAGAGTTCGCAAGGCAAAATGTGTAGCGAAAAAACTTCAACTACTCTAAACTCCTGCAACTTCTACAGTGACAAAATCTCTAGCCCTACAAGCCTTGTCTGCTTCCAAAGAAGTCCTACCAACCCATACAAAAACGCATAAGATGGCCTCCAAGGAACTCACATTCCCTTTTCAATAATCTGACGGGCTTCAAGGTGGTGACCCGGCCCAATAATTGGAGTCGAACCGTGGCTCAAAATGAGAGGTCTCCACTTGTGTACGTCTACCGCTACGACTCAAGGAACTAGGCTTGTGTAGAAGGCTCAATACTACCAAATGAACACTGATTCAACACACACCACAGTCCAAATTTTGAATCCATACCTTGTAGATTTGGCAGGCATGTATTGCCTACAAGGTGATCTGAAGCCTCTATAGAGAACCATAATTTTGTCACATGTCAACCACTTCTTTGGATTGTATGTTGACTATGACATTGCTACAAAATTTCAAGCAGCCAATGGACCTTCCATAACTTGTCGTAAAAGGGGTCATCTTCGTTATGGCATGCCGTGGAATTATCCACGCAATGAATGCAACGAAGGAGAGACTCAAAGCGATTTCAGAAAAACACCAAGGAGATGACACCACACCACCAAAAGACGTCTTCTCGCCAAAAGTCCTTGACAAATTGCAAAGTCTTCAATCCCATAAGCATCATGACTCCAAAAAATACTCGCATCTCCAGCCTTATAGTAGGAATCCACCATAGTCCTCCATTCGTTCCACCTGGTTGGCCTCTATGTCTTGGATCATTCACGTAGGTGCATTGTTGGAAGGTGTAAGTGTTCGTCTCAAAGACAATTTGGTCCATGCAGACATCGTTAAACCAACAATCAAAAAAGGAACGTGCTGAAGGCTTGTTACGAGTATGTCGCTGCATGAAACCAAGAAACGGATCCTTGAAAGTTGCTCAATTGCCGATGAGTGTAGGGCGTGACTAGTCCCACTCTGAATCCCTGTACAACATGTGAATTTCCTCTACTACTACGGCTTGGATTGGATTTATGAAAATATATTCTCTATACCTCTCAAAATAAAAAGGTGTGTCCCATTAGATGAAATCTGAGGGCATTAGGAGACCGTTTCGGGTCTGTTCCCGAAACGGCTCCCAATGCCGCAGATCCTCGTCAGGCCGACTTTTATGGAAAAAAAAAAAAAAAAAAAAATTTTTTTTTTTTTTTTTGGGTCCTGAAATATGAAAATAAGTCCAAAATTTTTTTATTTTTTTTGAAAAAAAAATATATATATATATTACGTGGCAGTGTCCCGACCACGTAGGATTCGGGTTCACAGGGCAGAAACTGCGTTCCCGCAGTCCGGGAACCCGCAGTCTCCTAATGCCCTCAAATTTCTTCTAATGGATGCATCTAATGAATATTCAGTGTCAAGTAAAATCCAATCAGAATTTTCATCATTCGAAGAATTATTACCTATGAAATTGGCAAAGTCGGGCACCCATGAAGTATCACACGAATCGGTTGTCCATCCATTGCTCCCATCAAAAAGGCTCCTTGGTGCATCAAGCACACCAACACATCATGGTGTACTAAAATCGTCCCCCTCCTTACTAATGTAATTCGTGTCTTGGAACTGAGTTGTTCCTACTGCCACTTGATTTTGAAGACACCCGATACTACCCCCCCTATTGGAGTTCGAACCCTGTCACTTGCAAGGTTAGTCACTTCATCAACCGCCGTCACCACAACTTGCGAACACCAATCTAAACGAAGGCCTTCCCAAGTGATTGGAAATCTTGGTGTAGAATCTGCTACCAAGTCAGTGATGTCAGGGTCAAAATCCCTTATACTTGTGGCATTTTCAAAAGCACTACGCAAATTGATGGCTCGCCCAGGATGCTGTGGCCCCAAACGGAAGGGGTGAATTTCTGAGGCATTTGTGATTCCAAGGGGTGATCGTTGGAGGCTTCTTCTTGGCGAATCTAAACTAGTGGCCACAATTATAGATGAGGTAGCCTACTTTGCACAACATTGACAATGATCACGCTCAGATGTTGGTGATTGTGATGGTGTTCTCCAATAAAATTGCTCCCATAGCACGCATGCATTCTCAGTGTCAGATGTAAGGTGAAGTGATCCACATGCAGGGCAATTTCCTACTTCCAAATGGTGCACGCGACTTGACTGCAAAAAAGGAGGTGATGTTGGGGTGGGTACAATTTCGGGTAGTACCCACCCTCTGGGCTTGTGTTGTGATTTCGACTAACCCCGCTTGCCTCGCCCACGCCCCCTTTTTGACATGATGCCTTTTCTGACTTCAGTGGCCACAAACCCTACCCCCAAATTTGGAACTACTGAACCTGATAATTCCAATTGGCAACCTCCACTAGTAGAAAAATAGTGACTGGATTAACAAAACAGCAACACTTTTCTATTAATTTGGTCGGTGAAATGACTATAGTAACAAAATTCTGACATGTATGTTACTTTGGTCAAAAATCCCCAATCGTTTCTGTTAATTTGGGTAGTACTTTTTTGTGGTAACAAGAGCAATTCTGTTTTTCAAGTTTCATCTCCCTTTCAATAATTGCAAACCATTTTGTCTTTGAAAAGTGAAGTTAAACTTTAATTCACTGTCCATCCTGAATATCATGTGTACATCATTTGCCATATGGATTGATTATGTTGTCCTCAAGTATTTTTAATTTCAAGTGAAATGCTTGGAAAACATTAAAGACTGAGAAAACACATCAACAAATGAACCAATGATACAAAGGTTTCCATTTCTTCAACTTCTTCATTGAACTTCTGCTGATACATTTTCATAATTTCTAAGAACCTCCACATCATATTAAACTAGTTGACTTTAATTTATGTGACTCCATGCAATGGACAAATGCTCACTTCCTTCACGGCCACACTATATAGGGAACTGGTTTCCACCACCTGTAGCAGTTGCAATCAATATCATACTGCCTTAAACATATGGACATACACAACAATCTTGCACTAATTGAAAGTTCACTACACAAAAGAAACCATGAATCTCCATTCAGTTCCTAGCTCCTGACCCCAATTTCTTTTTCAATCTCCCCAATTAGTTCATTAAATCATTACAGAAAAAAAGCATTCACAAGATAGATAATTGGTATTCAGAACTGGATTCCAAAACAATTGCACACCTGCTTCTATTACTACATAAATGCATGTGCACAGCAACCTTTCATTTTCTAAGCTTAGCATTCAAAGAATTCTAACAGTTTCACAGGTCCTACCTAAGTTATTACTGCACTGCATACAATATCTTCAAACTCCTACGGAATAAGGTCAGTCACCATGTTCCAAGGATACACAAGAATTCTAAAATGACAAGTTCCACAACACCAATTCTATGCTAATTTAGCCCCACATCACGAGTAAGTCGCATGGGCGTTGCTCATGTACACTTCTTCGTGAAACAAATTTGCTTGAAAGGGATCAGACCTACCTTCTCCTAACTCTGGCAGTAATTCTCTAACACCTTCCATCATCCTCATTGAATTGAAAAATTACCTTCACTTCATTGAACTCATTCCTGTGCCCACCCAACAGAATCCCCAACATTTATATGTTAATGGGTTAACATAATAAAAAGCAATAGATAGCAATAATGGCTACTCATCATCAAAATTAAAACAGACTACTTTGGTGCTCTATTGACACCTAAGGCTCCATTTAGGATTCAGTTCCGACGTCCACTCCCTTCAGTTGCTATGGGGGGGTGGCATCAAATTTACTTGATTGCATTTCAATATACCATTCCTGCACCATATTCACATGCCTTCAAGTTCCTGATGAGTACACTTGAATTCCTGCTCCATGCTCAATGAACTCTACTTGTTTTCAATCATGCTATCTCTTTCGGTGCTGTATAAACTTACCGTGCATTACATTTTCAATTTCTTTGACATTTCTATCACATATGCAGCATTGATCTCATAACTACTTGAAAGGGTCAACCAAATGTTCACTTCTGGTAATTTTTTTTTTCAATTCCATTCAGGGCATCACGAAAATAAGTACTACCTAAGACAAATCTTGCTAGTTCAAGGATGACCGCTGTATATTAGACACCTTGCTTGGCTAATTTCTTAATCCACTCTTACAAAGCTCCTCATTCTCACTAGTCCTCACTTTGGCTGTATCCACCTCACAGTACATATAATGCACACAAAGAGAACACACTGTCATCTTCCATTTCCTATAAATTTGCAGTTACTTCACTCATGCAACATTTTAATTACAGTGACCTCATTATTCCTTTAATTTTACAGAAATTTTATTTTTTCTAATGAACCATGTTCACATATCACTCTCTCTATAATTCATGCTGTCAAATGGTTCCACAACTACTGTTCCCACAACTTCCTCTCCTGTCACCTAGATTGGTATGCCTTTATTTCCTTTACTAATTATCATGATCAAACCTTTGCCTTAAAAAATAACCAAACTCTTCTTCCACTTTTGACTCTTCCTGGAACTTCCTATATTAACCCTGAAGTCCTGGGACGTCCATACTGTGCACGATGACTTAGGGCTTCAAGCTATTGTTCAATCCAATAAACTTCTCATTCATCAAATATGAGACTAGTGTCCATAGAAAACAAGCTTCCTTCATGACCAAATTAATTAAATCATGATAAATTACATATTTGTACAAAGCTTTAAGCAAAAATGTGCAGAAATTCAAAAAACGGCTGAGGCACTTCAGGGTTAATTAACACATGGGTCACATTCATTATTATTTCTTCATCCTTTCTTGCAAGCAAAGTCCTGTGATTTCCACATAACTCTCTTCAAATGATACTACATCACCTTCCAATTTCTCTTCTATTCCCATTCCTCTTGCTACACACTGGACATGCCACCTACTCTGCTTCCCAATAAATTCTCTTCACTTCACACCTTCTTTTCAGGTATGAGGTGCTATACCAAAGCCAGTTTTGACATGAAGAACATACTAAGTGTTTTTCCATTAACCGTGTCTTCTAAGAATATAAAAATTTACTAATTATTCTACCTCTGTCCACCATTGATTTTTCAAGACAACACAAACTCCCATTCAGGTAGGTACACCTAGAAGCACTATGTTCCCAAAAGCGCCATCTACAGTGCACTTACATTTCCAAAATCAGTCCTACTCATCGGCTGTTGATGGCGCTTTCAGAAACAGACTTTGACTGTTAATAACTTTTGCATATGGTATCCAAATCTTGAGTTCTTTGGTGCGCTGGAACATGCTTTCACTTGCCAAAGACACTACATAAAAATTTGAACTAATTAATAGCAGGAAGTAGACTAAGTACGAATAAGTGGCACTTCTGGGTGTACCTACCTCACAAGTACTGTACCAACAAGATCCTTCCACTTCTGTTCTATGTTTTCAGGGTAAAAAACACTCAAAAATTATTGTCTAGTTCAAGTCAGCCCTAATTTTCTAACTCCATATGGTGCAACGATGCTACATGCTCTATTTGTACCCAGAATCTTCTGTCTATAAGATACACCTACACTAAGCTAGTCCTCCCTTCCCATGCTCTTCTTAAAAATACAGTGAATTTGACTTCCACATTTTTTCACTACAAAGCGACCTATTACTAATTGTTTCATTCAATTCACTCCAACTGAATCATACCATCAACATCACAATATTCAGATTATTATAAACTACATGGACACATAACAACAGTAACTCCCATGTTAGCACTACTACATCATGGAATTCCAATCTCAGTGAAGTAGTTTCTCTAACTAGCACTTACCTCATGCACATACTTGTATGCCTCAAAATTCATCTTCTGAGGACTCCCCGACATCCCTATCAAACATCATCGGATTTTCTTCAAGCCCTTGGTTGAGCACTTGGTTGATTTCGATGTCCCTACCTTCTGCTGCTTCATTTGGAAAACTTCCAGGAACTTCATCTGGTACCTGCAAACCCTCATAGTCTGCAGTTTGCCCCATGGCAAACATTTCCGGCTCCCCTAGCTCTTCAGCTTCAATATCAATTCTACGTCCCCTCACCTCAGTTCGTAAGACTACCTTCCAACCTGGCTCATCCTCATCATCTGAAAAAAACACCTGCTGGCAATGAATAGGGAAAGCAAATGACTCATAACCAAAGGGAACTCGTACCCTGAAATTTGCCATGCAGAAGTCCCATTCATCCTTTTTCATTGTTGCATTCCTACCTCTGTAGTTTGCTTTAACCCAATCACAGACAAGTAGCAAAATGCAGTGTCCCCCATAGTCTAGCTCCACAATCTCCTCAATTTCACCAACATATTCGAGCTCATCATTTATGACGTTGCAATCTCGCCTCCCTGATCGGCATGGTTGCCTGAAAATTGCTGCTACACCACTATCTCGAGTACTTGTAATGCTCTGCTCAGCACTCTTCACTCGGAAGTGATACCCATATGCATACATGCTTCTAAAGTTCTTGGCATGTAAAGAAGGCAATTTTGATGAGTCCTGCACATCCTGCTGAACCACCTGTCCTTCCTGGATAGCCTTCTCCACATCTTCTTCCAGCCATCTTGCAAATGCTGGAATTTCTTCCAATCCAAGGGGATATGGGGGTCCTCTTCTACCAGCTCTGTGTGGATGTCTTCGACGAAATTCGTTTCGTGCATTTGCCCTCTCCTGCCATATTGCCTCATACCTCCTGTGGAAGTTCACACAATATTTTAAGTGTTAAGCAAAACCACATAATCAATTGCAAGACAATACAGTTCAGGACTGTTTATTATGGTTCACATTTACTTACCCTATATATCTCAAACATGTATGTCTTCCACGAACTTATGACAACATTACTGGAACTTACAAGAACATCACTGCAACTTATGAGAACATTACTGTAACGATGCATCTTTCCTCCATCCCTCTCTATAATTTGCAATACTGATGCGAAGCGGCTGGTAGTATTCACTGTCCTCTTCCAACTCCTATATATGGCATAACACACCCTTCGCATCTTATTACTTAAGACATGTTCAAATCAATTTGACTGCTTCCCACCGCTTTCTCTGCACACATCTATTTCTTCATTGAAAATGAAAACAACATTCAAATTTCTGCTCAAAATTGAACCTTCCAGCACATTTTCCTTTTCCACTCATATACAACATCCCTTTTCTTAGACAATCAATATTTATGGTCTCCAACATATTTATATTTCTTCCAGGTTGATTTCCCCATTCCCATGATTCACATTGACAATGAAAATAGTTTTTATCATTTCTAGAGTACCCTGCTTACATAGGAATCTTCTTTATAAGTCAATCATAAGGGACGAGGGCCATAGACCTACAATCTAAGGGCTGGAACAAAATTCTATGCAGGTGAAACACCTTGAAGTTTTTTCTAGTGAATTCTTCTTGAAAGACAGCTTGAATTGGCATCCTTCCAAAGTCCTTTCATATTTTTAGGAGCTCCGTAGAATTACTTATGAATTTCTGAAGTCAATATTATGGCTTAGGGCTCCAAAACCGCCCACCCCTCAAATGTTCACTGCTTGTACAATATTCTCAAAATAAAAAATCATCATGTACCTTAAATATACATTACAGAAGGTGACCTATTTTGAAGCCTCAGTGGTTTTCAAGCCTCCACCCTCACACTATTACCACTCTACTCAACTCCAGTCAAACACCATCTACTCATAAATATGGTTTACTCAATCCACTGAGAAGTGTAATACACTTGTCAAACACATTGACAAAAGTTCCACTGGGCCAAAAGTATGTCACAATGCCCTACAGAGGTTCACACACAAGTATCACATGTTCGTAATACAAAACCATACCATATTCATTCTGACAAGTTCATACTACAAGGTCATTACTCTGAGATTAGCATGGTAGGATTAAATGAGAGCTACCCTGCTTTGAACTCAATCTTTCAAAAAACTGGTAACTCTGATTCTACTCTCCTTAGAATTCCATTACACATCATCCCTGACAACTTATACTACCTGCCTAATAAACTTATTTTTGTACTCATATCTTAATAAAACATGATTTCCTGTTTTGCAGATACATTTGACAAGCTAACACCTTCCCATTCTTTGAAACTTCATTCCTTACATTCATGGTCACGTGAACTGAATTTCTGTTACTGACAACTCAATTTCCGTTAGTGACATACATTTCTATGCATGACTTTCCTTGTACAGTACACTATGCTTCTGAACTGATTATGATAGACATGCACTTCGCTTCCTTCATTTCATGGTTACTGTTCTAAGGGAAGAGGCTCGACAATTGCTCATGCTTGAAAACCTCTCAGACTCGAAAACCACTCCCCCATTAGAATTTCTTTTCATGGTACATGATGATCTTTTATGTGTACAATAACATTTGAGGGGGTGGGCGGTTATAGAGGCTTATGCCATATTGACTTCAGAAATTCATAACTAACTCTACAGAGCTCCAAAACATATGAAACGACTTGGATTAGATGCCTTTTCAAGCTGTCTTCCAAAATAAATTAATTGGAAAAAAAATTCTAAACGTTTCACCCGCCCAAAATTCTGTTCCAACCCTTACATGGTCGGTCTATGGATCTCCTCCCTTATGACAGGCTGCTAATTTCATTGAAAACATCAATTGCACTCCAGAAAATCATAATTACCTCTCTAGAGGTACTACTTACATGTTAAAAATTTGTTTACAGGACTTCTGTTTTTCTTATAAGTATTGCCAATTCTGTTCCCGGTCTTCATTGTCTCCAAACAGGTAATCAACTTTGCAATTCTTTGTTCAATATGACTCCAGTCCTTTTTTCTACCTATGGCTACTGTTCAAACATGACTGTGAAATTATTATTGAATGGTTCACCAAGAAGTTTGACTTGTCCCAAAGCTTCTTTAGAAAAGTGCTTCCTCAATTACATCGAAATTAATTCAATCCCTAAATCATTAGATCAAGAATGTGTCACACCTCCAGGAATTAAACATTGCAGAGCACATTTTAGGGTCAATTCTAAACAGACTCACTTCACCTCACATAGGCGCTAAATGTGACACAAATGACACGACTGCCAAGGTAACATGAGGACTCTTGCTGTAGGCAAACGTCCTACAAGTTCTGTAACTCACTCATTTATTAGTAAGAAACCACTTATTCTTATATACACCTTTACCATGCAGAAGATAATAATTCAGACACTAACCTGCGAAACGGTTCAATGTGGGATGCGTTGTCCAATACGAAATCGTGCATTTGGCTTCGTAGTTCCTCCGACAGCAGCTTGAATTTCCCTTTACCCTCCACAATCTCATCCACCATCGACGGCTCCTCTTTGTCATCCCAAACTCTTCGAGATGTCATGTTATATTCAGACATGTACTCGGTGATGAATCCCAATGCCTCTTCCGCTTCATAACCAATGGCAATGCTACCCTCGGGCTTTGCTAAATTTCTAACATATCCTTTCAAGTTCTTGAAGTAACGTTCATACGGATACATCCATCTCGTATGAACCGGTCCACACAAAAACAACTCTTCAACCAAATGGGGCGGCATGTGGGACATGATGTCGAAAAAAGATGGGGGCATTTCTTTTTCCAATATACACATAGTCTCTGCAGATTCAACTTTCAGTTGCTCCTTTTCATCCCGATCGACAGACTTTGCACAAATCTTTTGAAACAGTCTTCCCAATCGTATGATTGCACCGGCAAGAGGCTTGTTCGAAATCCTCCGGTAACATAACGGTAGAATCTGTTGTAACAATACATGAAAATCATGTGACTTCAAGCCACTGAGCTTGCCTTTGCTAATTTTGTTATGCAGTGCTGAGACATAATGTGTAGGAGTCCTTAGATTCTTCAACACTCGAAACACCTTTGCCTTATCATTTGAGCTCAATACATATGATGCATTTGGCATGTGAAGTCGATCAGGGTTTGCACCTCTAGCTTGTAAATGGAGATGAGGTCGTATTCCACGTGCTTGTATATCAGCTCTCACAGCTGGCGTGTCCTTCTCTCCCATTGTGGTCCTCAGAATGTTCTCTGATAAAAAAATTTCGCAATGCATGACGTCAAGAACATGACGCACTGGGAGGTCCTGAAATAATGAAAAAAAACAATGTCAGAATAGCAGAAGGTAATAGAACTACCAAGACTCTGAAATATTCAAGGAGACTAAAGCATGCCATTTCCTTTAGTCTTATTCCATTCTTTATGTACAAGTCTTTGTTGTTTTTCCAAATCATCCCTCCAAATCATTCAACTTCACATAAATGTCCCTGATGGACAACTTCACTTTCTTGCAGACATCATCCTACCCCTCAAAAAATTCCATCATCTACTCACAGTACTCAGCTTCTTCAAAGCAAAATTAATAAATAATTTCCGAATAAAAGGAGGGCAGACACGCACATTTGCCTAAGCTTCTACTGACAGAATAGGAATTCAGTTTCACATGACAAGGTGGCAGCATCCACCAATAAATTAATTGGGGATTAGTTACCACGAATTCTGTTGATTCATTCCACATTATTCATGAGGAATTCAAATGCACTTTCACAACTAAAGTACTCTACCTACTGAACCCTATTTTTGACAATCTGATCCCCTTTTTACAAAAGGAATATTTAAAAGTATCTTAATCAATGAACACAAAACTGGCTGAATTTGCCTCACTTTCTACTTAATTATTAATTCCCACTGTATAAAATTTTAAAAGTCTTCCTAAGAAGAACACTTCACTAAAAACTCTTAATGTTCCTTTGAGATTAGTCATCCTGCTCTGAAGCATCCGCACCATGATTACTTCAATTTTATTCTATCCTACATGGAAATGCCATTCTGCACTTCCTAACCTTACATGAACTGCAGTTCTGTAATTTCAAACATGTTTTTCCCATGACAGTAATTAAGCACAAGAAAACCATTCCTTCAGATTCTACTTCAACTATGCATGGTAACACAGTCCCTAAAACATGAAAGGGGGTAGTTCTTCACATCTATCCTCAAATTCAAAGGTTAATATCTTCATTTTCTTTACACTTGGGAAGCCCTCAGGGCTTTCCAGTGGTTCACCTTCTGGAATCAAATACATTCCTACATCTTAAATGCCCATTCTCTCGTCTGAAAAAAATATAATAACATGAACTAAGCACTTCATTGTCCCTTAATTAGATCGAAAACACCATGAAGACAACATAGGCAAGCATAATTTTCACAAATTACGTGGACTGGGGGACAACAAAAGTGGAGCAAAAGCAATACACCAAAACGAAGGTCAATCTCCTGCAAATTTTTTTAACATATAGACTTTCACTGAACACTTTTGTGGATTTCAATATAAATCTCAGAAGCGAAATTATGTTATACAGTACACAATGTTGAAGTCGTGACATCCTTGAAGTTCAATAGAACATGACAATCATTTTTTATGGAGTGAGTTTAATAAAAAAATACTCTTTATTTGTGCCCACTGCTAGGTTTTACGTAAGTCTCTTCAACTTCCTAATGCCTATGAAATGCCCTTCACTAATTACCAACATCAAAATTTGGTAGCTTTTAGTGATTATAAATTTATCTCTATCCAGTTCTATGTATTACTGACATGCGTGTTCGGATACATAATTACATATTACATAAACGATTACTACTTGCATAACATGTTCATAGTTTTTTGTATGACATTGGAACTAATAATATTCATTCCATTGAGATTTATCTTACATGAAATTCATGAAGGACTATTCCCAGTTTAATTCAAAGTGATTTAGAATTGGGGAAAACTAAATTAGACATTCCTATTGTTTACTGCATTGTTTACTATAAGAGGCATAGAACACGAGGAATCTTAAGCAAACATGTCACATAAATTTCTCAGAGTACCTATAAATTCTGTACCTTCACAGTCTCAAAAAATTCATAATTACATGCAATAAGAGAACCACATTTGTCAAAATCGAAGACAGTGCTCTTCCTAACTCATGCAATCTTAGAACTCTAAAGCAAACATACGAACACTGAATTCATGATTTGAAAATAGATCTAAATTAGTTAATCACAAACAAATTCATGCAAGACTTCATGAATAACTCCAAGATGAGATGCCATGGCACTAATTAGACTGCACTAAGGCTTTCTAGAAATTCTCTACTCATGAGCGTCACTTTCAGTATAACTCATAAAAAAAATTGTAATGAAAAAATTGGATACGATGTACTCTCATTTTGGAGTTCGGAATTAATAGCATTGCAAAAAGATGATGTCTTCAAAAAAACCATTCACTTACTTTCAGAACTCAAGAAATTTGATGCACGCTTCACTTTCGACTTAATATCACTGATTACCAACTTCATATACAACCTCAGAATTTTCCAATTACAGATTCAGAATCAACAAAAGATGAAGGACTAGGATTCACTGCAATTTCTTTCCATTACTCTTATTGTTGCATTTTGTGAACCACTGATGTCTTTCTTTACCTTTCATGCTTTGTTTAACTTCAAAATAACGAGTTAGCCGGACCATACATTATGCTGTTTCACATTGATTCAATGACATTTAATATTATTTGATAGAACAGGTAAATCTGAGAAGAGAATGGTTAAGACTACTTACCTTCCAGTATGGAAGCAAGTAAAAAATGCTGCAACGCTTCACACCGTGCAACTTCACTGGGTCTTCATCTGAATTCTCCACTCCACCGTCATTCAAAAACTGAGATCTTTGCGTCCCCCAACGAAACACTTCTTCACCTGTTACTCTTGTAGGAGGTAATTGCCATTCCTGTAGGTTATTGAATGCTACCCTCTCCCTATGAAATCTATGATGTGCTGGCAAATAACGTCTTCCTCCAAGGTAGATCATCTTCGATAAAAGCATCGCATATTCACTACAAGTTTCCGGCCCACAAATTGGACAACCTTTGTATCCATGGACTTGTTGTCCTGATAGCAGTCCATACGCTGGGAAGTCATTCACTGTCCACATTAGTAGAGCTTGCAAAGTGAATCTTCTTTCTCCCTCTGGCTTAGACATGTTCACCGCTGGAACTCCTTCCCATAGCTTTAACAAATCACGGACCACTAGAGCAAGGAAAACATCAATGTTCTCTGCAGTAGGTGCTTTGGGGCCGGGAATTAAGACAGCAAGAGATATAAAGAATTTCTTGGTTAATAACCATGGCGGCAAGTTGTAGATGGTTATCAGAAGAACCCAGGTAGAGTGCTTCACTGCATTATTCTTAAACGGAATAATACCATCTCCTACTAATCCGAGTCGTAAATTAGTTAAAACTGATGCAAAGTCTGGATATGCTTCATCTATTGCCTTCCATTGATCACTATCAGCTACAGAGAACATTTTCCGACTCCTGGATTTGTTGGTACTATACCAAGTCATATGCTTCGCTACTTTGGGACACTTGAACAACCTCAATAGATGTTTAACAATATCAAAGTAACGCACTACTTGTTTAGGAACTCCATTGGAACCTTCGATATAACGTTCACTCCCACAGATAGGACAAGCAGTTAAGTCTTCGTTCTCATCTTCATACAAGATATGGCTGTTAGGGCAACAATGGACTTGCCTATGTTTCAATCCCCACTTCATCAAAATACTCCTCACTTCGTAAGCTGTTCTTGGAAAGCAATTCGATGAAGGTAGCACATCTCTAGCTAGCCATGTGAGCAAGGCATCAAGGAAAGTGTTGGGCACAGAGTAAAGGCTACAAAGGGAGAAAATTATTATAGCACATTGAAGACGGTTCACCTGACTTCCTTCGAAGACTTTTTCTGTTGATTCTCGTAGAAGGTTCTCCATGTCAACATCATTGAACTCCTCATCGTCTTCACGATTTTCTCCATTTCCTACTGCTTGCCCATCTTCATTCAAAACGGAATCATGGATTTCGTCTACCCGAGCAAAAGCTTCTCGGGCCATCGTCTCAATATCAATGGTAGTCCTTTCTGGCCACGTGAAAGTACTGTCTCCTTCACCTTGATTAGCTTGGCGATATGGTTCCTCTTCCCTGTTTGGATTACGAGCAGGGCCCCTGACATTCCGACCATCTACTGTCTGCATGCAATAATCTGTAAGTCTATTCATGCAGTATGAAATGATACATGTAACGGTACTTACTTTGCTTTGTTTACAAAAGTAAAGATATCTAACAGAAGTTTTGACAAAACTTCGAACACTCGCTTCTAAGTTCCAATCACTCATCACCACATGTCCTACTTATATGATTAAGAACTAACACTCTCAGTTCCAATTAACTTATGACAATTCAGTTAGTCTTCGCTCATATTATATTCCGTCATTACAAGTACTTAGTATGTAGAACAGATTAAATATTATGTTCGGAATTGAGGTTCATAAGAAACATTTCTTAGTTCATTTTTATTATTAATCTGAAAATGAAGAAATTCTATCACTCACCATTACTGGGTAGATTAAGAAAGGATCTCGGCCCTCCCGGACATGGTGCATAGCAACTGTCTCTACTTTCTGGACCCGACTCCCTCTGCATTGATTGCAAGCGTAAGGATATTCGGTCAATCCCAAGCGATTTGCTATGGAACGTTCGATGTGATAAGCCCTGGAAAGTCTGGGCCGCATCCTGCAAAACCTTTGCACTTCCAAAGTTCAAAACTCATGAAGCTGACTCTGCAAATTTTTTTTACAACTACGTTTATATTCCAGTCCTAGAGAATGCTTTCATAGCAACCGTTTCTTCGAAAAGAACTATTAACTCTAAAACGACAGAGTCCACATTTTTGCACAAGTAAGCAATGAAAGAGGTATCCAGAAGAAGGTGTACCTGTATTTTCCACTTCAATTTAGAATGCACGCTTCAATTACCCGAAATGCGGGCCTAAAAAACACAGCAGTTTACAAGATGTCAGACGATATCACTAGCGAGTTCTAAAATGACCCTCTCAGAAAGAAGCGTACAGAATCACATCAACTTCTACGATCATCTCCAATACATTCATGGCAATGTAGTTTGTTCACTACCCCACTGCCGTCAAGAATGCAATGTTCCAAGAAGCACATATATTCTGGAGAATTTCGGGCCTTCTTTGTCATGCACTCCAGTTTGAGGAGCCTTGACAACAGTAAAAAGTGCTACTGGAATTTCCTATTATTGAATTCCGAGAATGTCAGTGATGACAGCGGAACTCTGTATGAGAAACAAGGAAATTGTGAGGTCCAACTATTAGCGTCAAGGACATAGCGGTGCTCTCTTTGAAAAGTTTGAATGTCGGATTTCTCAATCCCTCGGTGTCCCTCAGATAGAGAAATCACACATCTATTCCAGAATTTACCTTCACTGTTCCTGGACATTGAATGACTTCATGGAAATGCTCCGTTTAATGATTGATGCTGACCTTCACTAAGTAGTCCATGAGCCCTCAGGTAGTAGTCACTAGAAATTTTGTTTTGCAAGTCTATATATGAAGCACGTCTCACTTCAAGATGACTGAAATGACAATTTAAACTAATATTCTCGATTCCTTGAGTAATTTATGTGGTAATATATTCTATAGGCACTGAGAACAAATGCAATCTTCATTAAGTTATTACTGTTGTCCTTAATAGCACCAAAGGCGTCTGCAAAGTATAGAGGTCCACGTACCTTATGTTGGCAACTTTGGTTGTTCAATGACACTAAGTAATTTTCCTTGGGAGAACTCACAAACGCAAATGAATTACTTAGCTCGGTCATGAAAAATTTCTATGTGCCATGCATGAAAGGATAAGCACATTAATACCTTGTCTGCTGAAAACGATGAATGCACTCACAAATCCAAATCCTCCTGATGTATTCAATCACATTCTCTGAACAGGAAGACATGAAAGAAAATGTCACAACACTTTGCATTTTCAAAATTCTTAGGAACATGCAGAAACATACATGAACTTGGTCATCTGTCACACAGACAGTCCATTTTCGAAGCAGAAGTAACGGTCAATGACCGTATCTTCATGTATTAGACACTATTACAAGTCACGACTTATATTTCGGTCACTGCTATTTGGAGCAGACTAATTCGTAGGACTAACGTCCTCAATTGCAATTCGTAGCTGCTCTTCTAAGTAAGTGGCTTTTTGCAGGATAATGGTAGACTGCTTCAACATATCTTGCAGTTGCCTCTTCAGCTGCAGCTTCCTATCACGACCTATATCACAGGCTAGTGGCCTTCCTAAGACTCCGATCATGACATTATGTGGGAGGAGACAACTAGACTGCACTAAAGCGTATTGTGAATGGGGAATGAAGCTGCATATGCCGTGGCACTGATCTTCTGACATGCACGCATTTGAGTTGTTTGAGACGTTTTCTACACTTTTGCTTTGGATATCATCAGTTCAATCCACGGAGTCCATGAATTCCTGGATCTTCAACAGCCATTTGTTCCAAAATATGCACTGCTCATTAGAATTAAAGAGATTTAATCTATTGGGAAACATTGAACTCCCTGTTCATCAGTTACATGTGCTTGTCCATTATAAACCAGAAGAGAAGGTACTCGCTTGCTGTGTAAAGAAATCCCATATATTTTCAATGAATTCTCGGGTATTTTTACAACATCGAGGTGACTTTCTGAAAATCGTATGCTTCAGTGATCACAAGTATAGAGTGTCCTCTACAAGATGGCAATGCTGACATTAAGGGGTACAGAAAATACTTACAAGAGCGCTCACTTAGTGTGCTTGCAAGAACTTCTGGACGGTGCCTTGTTATCTCCTCCGCTCCTTGTCAATTTCTGCAGAAGCAAAAGCAAACTATGAGATACGATTGGGATAACAGATTGAAGCCTTCAAATGCCCATACTTTGGATCAATCAATAACATGCAACGGATTATAATTTTGGAAAAACGTCGGGGTCCAACTAGGTCTGTGCAGAAATGTTATGTGCATCGGAGAAGAGCTTATCACACTTTCTCTACTTCTCTAGCCTATACATTCAAAGCACTGATCTTTGCCACAAACTTCACTAAGAACTTGACGCCAATACAAGCACAAGGTAGACAGTGAGGACAAAAACTGGTCGAAGTAATAAGTACAAGGGCAGGGACACAGAACCCCTTCCTCTGGAATGTTTCTATCTCTTTCATGACAACTAGAAATGCCTACAAGCTCGAACTAACATAACTTACATTATCAGAGAATTATCTCACAATAAGCTTCTACCAAAGGTGCACACCCTACGAAACAGTGACGAAGGCACACGTTGAACTGTTGAAGTTATCCTCAAATGCCCACTCCCTAAGTTACTTCTAAGAATATGTGTTCTGTCAAATCAAACAAGACTGAGTCTTCCAAAATCTAACACCAGCTCCAATGTCTGTCACAAAGTATTACTCCCTCCACCCTCTGTCTGTATACAATGGTGTTTTTCACTTGAAAGCTTGCAGCATTCTTTGCCCGGAGATTTTTTTTCTTACTCTAAATTACAGGAAATTTCAAAATTTATAACGTGGCAAGTATAAGCCAAGGACACATCGAGATTGGCGGGTTTCCAGCCTACAGGACTTCACATCAGCTGGTATAATTGACAGTTTTATGGTTTCAATCGGAACTACTGTAAGACCTCTACAGGAAAGACACATTAATTGAACTCTAAATAACCTCATCATCGGAAAACAGTTGTCATGTAATGACGGAAACACTTGTTTACCTTATACAAGTTCCTTTGCCAGCCTCAAGTGACCTGGGCGGCTCGGTCTATGACACATGTAACGTCAAACTCTCAGTGAATGAAGATCTCCTAAACCTGAACCCCTAATTCAAGTCTCACATGGTGTTGGGAAATGCTAGGACTACACCTGCGCACTACTCTGGAGTGTACAGTCCACAAAAATCAAAATAAACTCTTCAAATCTCTTGTACATGCGATATAAAATTTCCAACTCTGAACATACTACCACAATAGTTCTTATGATTAGACCGCCGTTATATTACAAAGTGTCGCCAGGGTTTTCCAACTAAATTGAACAAGGCAGTGCACAATGTTGAAGAGGATTTAATAGCAAAAGCCAACCTCAATTATGTTCAGTTTTGTGCATTGTCAAGGTCACTTGAAAACTCAATCATGAATGAAATAAGAAGAAATCACTTCGTCATTAAGAATCAAGCGAACTTGATTTCTATAGCTTGCTCCAGAAGACAATGAACGCTACGTTTTCCAATTTCAATTTCAAGTCTACATGTAAACGAAGAACGAGGCTCTTACCTGGGTGTACAAGAGGACAATTGGAAAACTTATAGGCAGTCGCAAGTCTTCCAACTTCGTGTATAACAGTCCACCAAGTCTAGGATGTTTGCGCAATGACACTGCTATCGTAGAAGAAACAACAGAAATTTTTTTGCGGGCATGCCGATTCCTACGCCTCACGAGGTTCTACGGTTAGAAGTTATCTCCCGGAATGCAAGATACTTACAAGACGCACTGCACCATGAGAACTCAATGTAAGTGCTTCCAACGAACACAATGTCATTTTGAAGCTCTAACCTTCTTCAGTAGAAACATCTCTGTAGGCCAGGCCATGATATGGTCCAGAAATATCGAACGTTCCTCTCTCAGAAATTTCCTGCTAGACATCGCAGCTACCTTGGCGCTTGAAGATCAATTTCAGCGCCGCCAGACGCTGCAAAAGTTTTGTTGCCAGGCCTTTCTTTAGAAACTCCACTGTTGCTGAACCACATTTAGTGCTCGCCAGGTGTAGTCGTAAGTTCCATTCTCTTGCATGTCCACCTAACAAGTGTCAGAATTTATTTTTATGACTCCACTCTTAAATAAATTTACGCGCCGTCAAAACGCCAATGCCTCTAACGAAAACATGGAAAGAAATTACATCATGTACGCACCTTACATGGACAGTTGCTAAAGAATTGCTGCACGCATTTGCGGACCGCAGTTTTGCAAAGTAGCCGCTCAGTTAGAAATGTCGCCGCCTTCGACTGAGCCTCGTAAAGTGTGCCTTCTGGAAATCCTAATGGACGTCCACGCTGTACACGGCATGAAAGCCTCAGAGAGGGCTGCGCTCTATTTTGATCTCGGCTCTCTATTTCAGGAAATGCTTTATTTTATCATATTTGTCATACTCTTCCTGACAATCCCAATGATAGTCTTCCTCATGCAAGTGTCCTCAGAATATGGCGTCCTGGAATGTTCTGTGAAAGTCGGCTCCGTTTAATTCGCTGAGGTCATGGCTTTACTTTGCTGGTGTGCTTACGATCTACATCTCAAAATGCAGCTATGAAATATTGAACAAACGGGCGCTAGAAGATGCCGAGCTCAGGGTTGTTCTGTTAGACATATTTTTGGGTTTCAGCGTCGTGTTAGACGTCCGATGTCGCGTGTCGTATAAGACAACCTGTCGCTACCCTGTCCCATCCCGTCGCGCAAGGGTAAATTTTTTTACCGCGAAGTAAGAAGTTTTTGCCTACGTGGCAGGCTGTCCACGCTGACGTGGAAAGCGAGGCAGGGCGACTACGGGTGGGGCGACCGTGCATCCGATTTTCAGGGCGACAGCGGGTAGGCGACAGTGAGTGCAGAGGCGACCGCGGGTACCGGGCTCAGGCGCAACCGCGGGTTAAAAATCCAGCGCGACTGCGTCTCTTTTGCGACCGCGGGTGCAATGGAAGGGCGACTTCGGGTATAGGGCGACCTCGGGTACAAGAGAAGGGCGACTTCTGGTTAGGGGCGACCTCGGGTGCAGGGCGACCACGCCTCTGTCTTTGATGGCGACCGCGGGTGTTTTTTACCCCTAAATGCTCAAAGCCTTTGGGGGAGTTTCTAGGAATTTGTTCTAATTTCTAAAGTGAAGAAAAAAATTACTTCATGATGAGCTTTAAGAAAGAAAATTTTAAATGTAACCATTCTAATTCAAACTAGACATGTCAGAGATCATTTAGGAGAACAAAACATATATCACTTATGGATTGAAAGATTATAATGTTTAATCACTATAGTGTCCAAATTGCCAAAGAGATTTGAAGTCATTCAACCCTCCGTTTACAAGTCTAATCTAAAAAGTTTATGATTAAAAAAAACGGGATGAAAGGGCTTTACAAGCATAACCCCGGTCAATTTATCGCTTCTCAAAATGTACTCTACAATCTTTTTCCTATATAATGTACAATTCCAATAGACTTTAATTTTGTTTGAAGCGTATACCGAGCTTGCCTTATAGAATGGTTTTAAAATATAACTACCATTTTCAAAGTTTATTTATAGCATTGTGACCTTTTAAACTACAATCCTTGATTATTACTACAGGTCTACACTTCATTGTAGTTTTCATTTTAAATAACAACAATATATTATACATTTTGAATTTTTTTCTTGTAGGGGTGTGAGGGTGTGCCTCTAAAGGACCTTTGTGTTTGTGGTGTATTGAATTGAATTGACACAATCATTAACCCGTAAAGCCCCGAATTGCATTTCTAGGGATCTCACTACCTATTGAATTTAATTTTCTTTTCTTTGAAATTTTGACACAACATGTGCCCGCAACTTAGGGGAAAAGGACCAACAATATAATCCCTTTTGACTACACGATCAAAAAGTTAGGACATGACGTGTTGTTTCCTTTAAAATTGTGCGTAGCCCGGGCACCAAAAAAAAACTTCTTTAGAAATTGTGACATTAAGAAATAAAAATTTGAAATATCTTTATTAGATTTTTATCTATGTGTAAACCTTTGAATCATTCCATTTCAATACATGAGTCAAAAGTTATGAGGAATTTTAGTTTGGGGTAGTCAATGGGTACTTATAGAATCTCTACTCTACCAAAAAAGTTTGAAATTCTTTATTCCATTCAATTTTTTATATTTTTGAAAAAAAAGTGAAACATTGGATGAAGATTGTTTCTTACAATACTTTAACTAAAGTAATTGGCATTTGTCATTTTTATAAATAATTTGTTGACAACTTAGTATTTTCAAGCATTTTCTATTTTTTTGTTGGTTTCTAACTTAATGTTTTTTCTCCCATATGTTGAACAATTCCAAATGATTACAAATTTGTAGAATGTAGAGCATACATACCACTTTGATTCTAATATGAGTTTAAAGAATAACCATCAATTTTGAGTGTTTTTTATACTAATGTCACCTTGTCAAGGGCAATTGGCCAATTGCCGGAAAAAAAGGGGTTTTGCTAGTACAAATGTTAATATCTTGCAATGTACATGGTGAAGATTTTCTCCACATCTTCTGAAACCATCCCACAAGAATATCTCACCATTTCATATGTGACAACAAAAATTTCAAAAACATTGCACTTGTATTACAAAACGCAATTTTGGAGCAATTTGGGTAGAAATATACTTAGTTAAAAATCTGTGAGGTTAACCAACTAAACCAAAGGCTAGAAAATAATAAAATAACCCCAAAGTTAATATGTGGAAATACGATGAAAATGCCTAGTAAGGTGCTACAACATATCAATATGTAAAGTACTAAACTACTAGGCTATAAACTTCCGCTAGAAATCTTTTCAAAAAAACATTTTTGGAAGATACAGTGGGACTAATTTACCTTCCAAACAATTGGACTAATATCTAGTTACAAACAAAAATCTGAATCGTTCTGCACTTCGTCAGCATCAGGGTCCGTATCTTCGCGCGATGCGTAACCAGCGTCTGTGTCGCTATCGTGGCTTGAGCTGTCATTCTCGTCCTCTTCTCTTGTTATTGGTTCTGGTCGTATTTCTCTTTCCACCTCCGAGGTCAAATTCCGCACAACTATGTCTTGACCACTAGGAATCGCAGTCTGGACTAGTCGTTTTGTGGGACGCGTTGCATCAATAATTCCATCAACTACAGATTCAGGACCTGCTTGAACCGCTATTGATTGGCTTGATTGCTGGACCGCTTGCATGGAGCACCCTGCCCCAAGCCTACAAGGTTCCACAATTTGATTTGCGCGCTTCGGATGTTTGTGTGTCCTTTCATCTACTCTTCTAATGCGCCTTTTTTTACTTCTGTCTCTATTGTTGCTGTTGCGTAGTCGTTCTTCCAACGATATTTCTCTTGGCTCAGACACTGGAGTTGGTTGGGTGGCTTGTGGAGCGGACTCGGGGACTTCTTCATTGATGCTGGATAGTGGACCTCCATCTAAAGGCGTCCTTGTCGATGAACTAGGGGCCGATCTTCTGACTCTACCTTGGCTTGTATCTTCCCCTCTGGGCACACGGCCCCTTATAGAAGGAGTTGTGACTGACCTTCTGACTGTAGTCTGCCCTGTATGTCCACCTCGAGTCAAGGAAACATTCCGACTACGGTTGAGGATGGTATTCAGTGGCGCATCTTAATCATACTCAGTTGCCTCCATTGTTTGTATGGTCGGTGAATTCATTGCTACCGAAATAGGAGTTACTTCTTCTACAACCTCTTCAATGTGATCCACCTCTTCTTCTGCTTCAATTCCCGCATTGATTGGTGCAATGTTTCCAATATTCATTGCTCTGCTTGAAGGAATACGTGTTGGTACTGGAGATGTTTCTTGAACATCTGAGGCAGGCATTTGATTATCTGCTTGTTCGTTGTTGTCAGAAGGTGTTCTTGCCGCAGTTCGTGGTGAAACTGTGCCCCAATTTCCGACCCACGCATCATCAGGGTTCCGCTCTGGAGAACGAAAAAGTTCTTCCTCAGCAACACCTTCCGCATCATTGCCACTTGCAAATGTGTTTCCATATCGATATGGCGGTGGACTTGGTGGAGGTGGGACCATATCTGCCCATTCATTGTGATCGCGCAAGAGATCTTCTTCTTCTCTTCGGACTAAATTATCTTCGATAAAATCAAAATAACCCTCGTCCTCCGATCCTGAAGGCATAGGCTCGTCCCTCTCTTCATCAGTGTTTCCATCCACGAGGACCCTTTCATAAAATTGAGCAGCATTGTACCCACGCTTTTGACGTTCCAAGTGGCAGTTAGCATAAATGTACACCAAATCTTGAGCCTTCTTTGTGGTCAAACGATTTCGCATTTTACTGTGCACGAATGAATACATGCTCCAGTTTCGTTCACATGAAGATGCTGAACAAGTCAACCCTAGAATTCTCTTTGCAATCTTCGGAAGAGCATCGCCGCCTACATGATTCCACCATTGATGAGGTTCTAAATTGGTCTCTGTGATGTCGAGAACCTCTTCTCGGGGATCAAATGGCCCTGTCTTCTCCTCAAATTTGACAAGCTCTTGCATTGCCACGACCACTGAAACTCCTAATGATGGAGCTAGTTTTTGTATGACTCGATTCAAAGCTGCTTTGGCCGCCCCATCGTTTTGAATTTCTTCTACTCCTGCCAAAAACAGATTCAAGAGTGCTCCTGCATAGTGGAGGTCCGTTCGCATTAACTTCCAACGAGCTTCAAATTTCTTCTCGTAACGCGTTGTAACCACAGGGTCTAAAAGAAATGGAGGATCCCTGAGAGCATACACGTGTTTCTTCAACTCGAACATTATCAACCAAGCTTTTGGCATTGCTGGTTTTTTGCCATCAAAGTGTCGTAGAGCAACGAGTACTGGCTCTATCATAAACACGAAATTCTTGCATTTTGACCAAAACCTTTCAGAATGAATGTTTAGCCGAACATCCATTGCTTTGCGCCTAATGGTACCTCCATTAGTCCGATTCTGCAAACTGAACTCGAAGGTCATGTAAGCGTCATCTGCAACCACGGTTTGCAAAGCTTTTTTGCAATCGAGCAGGCGGTCTACCATAAGGAAATTGGTGGCAAACCGTGTCAAAGTAGGCAGCCTAAGCATTTTGTTTGGAGAATGTTTCCGAAACAAAGCCATAGTGAAATGGTATTTCCTGATATGCTTCACCATTGTCCTACACTCGCTTACCAAATCCTTCATCGTTTGAGACTTTCCCCAATCTTCCAAAAGCAAATCCAAGATGTGAGCCGCACACCCTTGTTTGTACATGTGGGGATATTTCAGTAACAAACATGACATAGTTCCAATCATTACTGAAGCATTGTCTGTACACAATTGCACAATATTTGAAGGACCGACCTTGTCTATGTACTTCGACATTAAAGCTGTCGTGTAGGCAATGTCCTTCTTCGCTCCCGCACTGTCCTCTGATCCCAAAAACACATCCCCTGCTGGACAAACGAGCATCACATTCATCAACGGCCGCCTATTGGTATCTGACCACCCATCTGAACAAATAGTTGCTCCATATTGCGCAATAGAGTTCTTTGTCCGGTCATTGACCATTTTTTGGACAACTTCTTTCTTCACATCAATCATCCTGGTACGCAACGCGTTGAATGCTGGTGGACGATATAAAATTCCAGCTACTGTAGTTTCCTTCACTGCATTTATAAATGCAGGGTGTCGCGTGACGTTGAATGCAATATTGGCTTCATAAAAAAATGAAGCCCACGTCGCATCCAACTTTTGTCTCAAGCCTATTTGTAATGCTTCATCCATACTTCTTTGACGAGAAACCACAGGGCGGCTTCCTGTTCTGTCAACCGTACTTGGAGTAGAATCCACTGAATCTGGGGTAGGGTTTGTCGGGCCGGTTGGACCCGTTGGATTTGAAGAACCACCCACCTCACCACCCTCTACCTCTTGAATGAGGGATTGTGCCGCACCAATGGCCTCATTGCCCACAAATGGTGTTTCAAACAATTCTTCAAAGCTCATGGCTTTTGGAACGTTTCCGCCGCAAGTCATAAACTTTTCACGTGCACTTCTAGGGATTTTGGTCAACGTTCTGCTGTTGCCGAGCTACCATATCCAAAGTGACTAAATGCCCTTTTCCGCACAAAGACTTTGCTCCACCCGCAAAACAAGCATTTCCGAGGATAGGGTGAATGATCATTTGGAACGCATGGTATAAGCCAAGGGTCCCAATCTTTTGTAGCCCTACGCGTATCGGGCCGACCTTGACCACCACCTGGGACAACCATGGTGTGAATCCACAATGAGTTTCACCCCCAAAAAATCGATCCAAGAATCCAGTAACGAGGAAAAAGTTATGACAATGCTACCTACTGTGAGAGGGTTTTTAAACCCCCTCAAAGCAAGGCTCTTGCCCTCCAATGAACCAAAACATCCGCAAGAAGCCTCTTTCGAAGGTTTAAGGCTAGAGTCTAATCACTGAAGCAAGGTAATCCCTCAGTGTTTCAGCTGCAGCTTTATACTCTGTCGCCACAGGGGCGACTTCGGGTGAACAGGGCGACCGCGGGTAATGGGCGACCGCGGGTAATGGGGGCGACGGCGCCTGCAAGGACGACCGCACGTACGAGGGCGACCGCGGGTAGTGGGGCGACCGCGCGTGGAAGGACGACCGCGGGACAGGGTGAGGAATTGCAAAAAATGACCCGCAATCGCCCCAAGCGCGGTCGCACTCCCCGGACAGGCGACCGCGCATGGACAGGCGACCACGCATGGAGGTGGCGGTTTAGGTTCTGGCACCGGAGGTCGCCCCTGACCCGCGGTCGCCCCAAGTGCGGTCGCACTCCCCGGTCGGGCGACCGCGCATGGACGGGCGACCACGCTTGGAGGTGTCGGGCGGCAGTTCTGGCACCCGAGGTCGCCCCTGACCCGCGGTCGCCCCAAGCGCGGTCGCACTCCCCGGACGGGCGACCGCGCATGGAGGTGGCGGGCGGCAGTTCTGGCACCCGAGGTCGCCCTTGACCCGTGGTCGCACCTTTGCAGGTTTTCAATTTTTGGAAAGCGCGGTTGCTGTACACGTGGTCGCCTTACAGGACCAGCTGGCCTGAGCAAGGTGGACAGTTATTAACCTAGCTGTAACAGGTATTATTTGAGAGATTCGGAGATTCCTCCTAGTTCCACATTATATCCCACTTCATTCTCATTAAAAGCAGCATCTAAATTACTATGTAGCAATAGTTACTCCAAAGTGATTTACCATTTCATGCACATAGAAGCTTTTAAAGGTATTTCCAACCCCTTCACCACCAAGCCCTATTGGCTCTTTCTCCAAGAAATCATGAACCTTCAAACCTCAATAAAAAATATCATACTTTTACTTAGGAATGTTGAGTTCTATGAGAGCTCAATTATGGAGGAGGACAACCCTCAATTTCATGATATTTCAAATGCTTAATCCCTAAAGGACTAAGAAGATACAATGTGTCATCTTCAAAGTTTTCAATGGCAATTTCTTGTAAGGGTGAAGCAAATCTCAATATGAAACAAAGGGAATGTAATATTTTTGGGATCTCAGTATTAGACTTAGATTAGTGGGAAAAAAAATGGGAAGACAAAATTTTAAAAAATGACAGTTATTCAAAAATGTATACTTGAACTTCTACCAAAACATTATGGAGATAGAGTTTCTATTAAAATTCAATGGAACCCCCCCCCCCTAGTACTTTAAAAAAAAAGGAAATGTAATATTTTTGAGATCTCAATATTAGACTTAGATTATTGGGGAAAAAAATGGGAAGACAAAATTTTAAAAAATGACACTTATTCAAAAATGTAAACTTGAACTTCTACCAAAACATTATGGAGATAGAGTTTCTATTAAAATTCAATGGATCCCCCCTCTAGTACTTTAAAAAAAAAGGAAATGTAATATTTTTGAGATCTCAAAATTAGACTTCGATCAGTTGAAAAAAAAATGGGAAGACAGAATTTTTAAAAATGATACTTATCCCAAAATGTATACTTGAACTACTACCAAAACATTATGGAGATAGAGTTTCTATTAAAATTCAATGGATACCCCCCCCTAGTACTTTAAAAAGAAGAAGGGAATGTAATATTTTTGAGATTTCAATATTAGACTTAGATTAGTTGAAGAAAAATGGGAAGACAAAATTGAAAAAATATGGCACTTATCCAAGAATGTGGAAATAGAAGGACATTTACAAATAAAATATTAGAAATTTAAGTTACCTTTTTAGCTCTAACATGGACCTTAATGACATTGATCTAAGCAATTAGATAGTATCCTAAAGAGGATATCTTAGCCTCCAAAATTTATGTGGATTTAGTTGCAATAATGGATTATGTTGAATGCATCTTAAGGACAAGTATTTATTGTAAAGATGCTTGCATTGACCAAATGATAACAATGTTGTGTACAATTTGAGAAGAACTTTACTCCAAGTCAAATGAGTAGGAGGTTTCCATAAAAATGAATCCAATCTCATGTCATAGTATTTTGTGTTTAATCCTTATTTGAAGCCTTTGTGTAGGCTTCTCATGATTTAAGGGTTTAGGTAAATGGTTTTTTTTTTGCTATATAACTTCCATTCTAAAGTTGTAATTGAAATATCAATTATATTTCTAGATAAATAACATTCCAAAGTAGAGGGACAATGGAAGTTTAGGGATAATTAAGGATTTCGGTTTTATTGAATATAATACTCCAAGAACATATAATTTAAGATCTAAAAAATGTTCAACAAAAGATCTTTAGGAATAATTAAGGGTGAAGCAAATTTCAATATGGTAATACTAAATTATCTTTAGACTCCAAATAAATTTTTCTAAGGGGTTAAAAAATCTATATTCATCTTTTTATAAATTTGTTTCTCCCAAAACTACGTTTGTGGCCCATGATGTTGATCATCAAGAATTGCTATAATGTAAAGATCTAACCATTGAAATGTTCTACAATTAATTCCATACATGCTAGATATAATAATTTTTACTTTTGTACAGTTAAAATTTTAAAAAATGATAACACCTATGTGCCCAAAAATATGGAAGGATAGAATTGATTGAAATCCTCCATTGTCAAAACCGTTTTAGTCTTGTAGGGATTAAAGGAATGCAATATTACTATTGCATAAAAAATTTGTAGTTAATAGACACTTGAGCAGAATGCTACTTCAATGTTGCAAAATTAAAAATTAAAAATTGAAGTTATACATATATCTTTTAGTAAATGGCAAACACCATTGTATTAGAAATGAACATTTAGACCAAAAACATTTGAGCCAGAAGGGGTGAACAATAAAAATAAGTTATACTATAGTAAAACTAATACAAATATTTGAATGCAATTCAATGGACACACTCCAAAAATGAATTTTAAGCCTTTAGGTGATTTGAATCAGGTAGTTTTGACAATTGCTATTTTTAATTCAAGTAATAGATTTTAGGAAAAAATATGAATTTAGGCACATATAATTGTAAGATCCTATATTACACTAGTTTGAGAAGATGTGGAGGAAAGTTAACCAATTTTCTACTATGAAAATTGCCAAGATATTAACATTTGAATTGATTGTAATTCTTTTGAGGGCCTTGTGATGTATGAAAACCTAGGAAGTTGCACTTCATACAATCACATTTGTATAAAATAATTGTCGTAATGGTGTTTCTTTTCTATACCAAATTACCAATGTTCAAAGGCAATTCATAAGATGCTTGAAATTTTTTTTAGGCAAACTACAAGTGTATAACATTTTTGGAAAATATATGTCAGTACATAGGAATATAGAATGATTTCAAATAGTAAGTTGTTAAGAGTTGAATTATATAGAATTGAAAATGCCAATTCCAATGGTAATTATTATCCTGCATCTAATATTTCAATTTTTGTTATAGATTTCGAATATTGAATTAAATGAAGAACTTTACAGAATTTATTGTGCATTTGTTGATTAGAAAACTAGGAAATCCCTAACAACCCTTAATCAAAATACCTCTTAACGATCATGACAGATGCTACTATATGAGTCTAAAAATGTGAATCCCCAAGACTATTCACCTATAGTATAGTTGTTTAAATCATAGAAACTTTTTATAATTAGAGATTTCTAGTTTGATTATACTATACACACTTATATTATTGGTGCATATGTTATAAACACATTGAAATATTCAATAGTTGTGGGATACCTACTTATATCTATAATCAAGGCTTACATACTTGCATTTCTATCTTCTCATGCTAGCATTTTAGTAACAAAATCAAATTAAGAAATTCACATTTTAAATTTATTTTGAAAATTTGTAGAGCACTTATTTCAAAGCCCAAAACTTATTGGGGTTATGCGTCTCCAATGTATGCATCTCCAATGTTTGTATCTCATTTTTTCGGTGACCAAATTTTTTAAATTGAACATATGAAAAGAGGATTGTAAGACTGTGCATGTGTTTTGTAAATTTAACACACTCGTGAAGTCGTGATCAAACATTATAATCTGTCATCCATAAGTGATAATATTCTATTTTCTTTACCTTCATAACCTCTAATATGCACAGTTTAAATTTGTATGCTTATAATTTAAAGAAAATTGATGAAGCATATGAAATATTATCCTATTCCTAAAAACTAAAAAGGAATATGAAAGTTGCATGTACAAAAATGTATTAATTGAAAGAAACATCTATTTTATGAAATTTAGATATGGACACTTTCTTCATAAAAATTTGAAATGTCTACATATTACATATTGAGCATTTTATGGAGATGCTTTTTGAAAGATTGAATGAGCATTTTGGATGTTTAAAAAAAACCCATCAACATGCAAACAAAGGAATATGAATTCTTTTGCATCCATACACATCAATGATAGAAATGAAACACCCCAAGTTTGCAAAATAATACTAAAAAATAATAGTAGCCTTTTTATATATAGATGTTTACAAAAGTCATAAGTCCTCCAAAAAATGCTAGCATTGCTAGCCCCCCAAAAGATCATACAACATTCTACTTGCTTTGTTCATCTGTCTTTAGCCTTTTCTTAGCTTCCAAGTCTTTCTTCGCCTCCTTGTAGGCACTATCCAAATTGGATTGAAGAGGAAAATCCCTCCATTTATTTTTCATGTACTCTTTCTTCAAATTCAGTGCATTGAGCAAATTCATCTTCTTCTTCTCCACTTCCCCGGCCACATCACTTTCCAATGCGAAAGCATGGGCTAACTTCTTCTTTAGGTCCTCTGCTTCCAACTTCAATGTCTCATGTTGCCTCTCATGATCTTCAGAATCTTGTATATCAACAATACGATCAAGAGGGGCTTTGTCCTTCATTTTCTGAAGGTCACGTAATTTTGATTGTGCACCTTCAAGAGATCTTTTTTCATTTTCCAAGCAGTCAGCCTCGATGTCACAATCTTCCTTGAGTTTAGCCAATCGTTCTTCTACAAATTTGTTAGTTGAAGAACTAGAACCTTCACCCCCTGAAACGGAGAAGTTCAGATAGAATGCTTCCAAGTTCAAGATTTGCTCATGTTGCTTGGACAACTGAATTCGTCCCGATTCAATGAGGGCTTGAAGGGTTGGAACATCATCAGAAGTATCAGTCACTGCCCCTTCCTCCAAAGTCCTTTTCTCTTCATTTGCTCTATCCAACTCTTCAAGCACACTCTTCAATTGAACTTTATAAAAGTCGTTCAATGGAATATCTTCGTTGGCCTCCACACTTGCAGCTTCAACAGATCCTTCAATTCTTGGCATCCCTTCCAATGAAGGCAATGTCAACGTGGGGCCCGCCTCCACTTCCCCCTCCTCCAAAGGCTCCAAATTAGCCAATGTCTCACCCACATGTGGCAGTCCAACATCCATCAACTCATCTTCACTACTTTCGTGATCCGACCACACGAACTCATTGTTCGGAACTTCATTCTTGATGAAAATCTTTTTCCCTAAACCTTCACGTGGGTTTTGGGAGGGACCCGCCCTAGGAATGTCCTTGGTTGACGGTTTTTGGACAAGCTTTGCTCCCTTAATGGTGCTCCAATCCACCCTTCGTCGAAGAATAACTTCCGCGTACACCATCTCACACAGAAACAAGGGAATTTCATTCCGAGGCACACTTCGTGTCTTGTACAAGTATCGATATACTTCGATACATCTTTGTACAGATCCATCGTGAGTGCAAGCATGAAGATTTGCCATGTTTGACTTCAAGTGGATTTTGTGTCGATGATAGGGGAAAAGCTTATCAATGTGGCACCATTGTACAAATGCCCTACAAGTGGTCGCGGTCCAAAAGCCTTCGATCCTCTCCCAACCTCCATGAGCCACGACATTAGAGTCCACAAGGACGTGTCGTTGTCTTTTTTGCATCTTGCCTTTGGCTTTACGGTTCCTCCGGGTGGCGTCCATTGGATTGAAGTAGATGGAGGTATTAAGAAATACCAAAATGCGACAATAGCTGCCCCAATAGATGCACGAACCACACAATCACAGTAAAAAAAAACCAAGTACTGGACACGCAGTCAGCCACGAGAAGCGGGTGACAGAGTAGTGTGCAGCGCTGGAATTGCAAGTGGGCGAATGCGGATGGGGCGACCACTTATAAACCCGATGTCGCCTGGGGCGCGTGCGTTCCGTGCGAGGGCGACTGCGGGTGGGGCGAGTGCGAGAAGGGCGACCGCACGAGGGCGACCGCGGGTCCTTTGAAGGACCTGTTTTGCGGTCTGGGCGACCGCGCCTGGGCGAGTGCGCGAAGGGCGACCATGGGAAAGGCGACCGCGGGTCCTTTTACGAGGTCATTTATTTCTGAATTTCCCGCCTTTTGACTTGGGCGACCACAGGTTGTTCACCAAGGAAATCTGAATTTTGGATTTCGCCCTTTGAAAAATAGTTGTAGAAATGAAAAGGAAGCCGATGTGAACTAAAAAAAGGATTCATGGGAAGAAATGGTGTGTAAAAGAACAAGGAAATGCCCATTTTTTCAAAAAATAAAAGTTTATAAAAATAAAAAGGGAAATCATATTAACTAAAGAATGCTCATTTGGAGAAAATTCCATGAGAAAATAAATATAAAAATAACAAAATCAATGAAAGGCTTGAAAGAAAAATGCATTGTAGGAATGAAAAGAAAAATCTCAGTATCAATAAAAAAAAATCATGAATTCAACTACAATAGTGCAGTAATGACCTGAAGTATGTCAAAGCTAAATGCTCAATAATGTAATTGAATGCCTATAAGTTAAAATGCAATGGTATACATTTCCACCAATATTTGGTGTGTAATTTTTGAGCATAGGAAGCTGAGATTCATTTTATATAGATTAATAATGATGTCCAAAGTTGTACACCATCTAATTTGGTGGGAAAAATATCTAACTAAAGAAATTGTTGCAAAAGTATTCTATATAAAAATAACTACCAAGTGGACTACTAAGTATTATTCAACCTTTTTTTTTGGATCCATATTGCTCACATAAAAAAATATAGAAGCATGTCTATTCTTTATTGTTTTTTTATTTAAGTTGAAGGTGACATTTGAGAGCCATTGTAAATACAAAATCACATCATTTCTTTGTTTTCCTTACGACCCCCAATCAACATCCAAGAGCATAATAAAACATGAATTTCTTTTTTGGGTTTTAGAATATGATGATTATGGTGTGAAAGACCCTGAATCCAAAAGCACATTAGCCTTGTTTTTGTGGGAGGTTTCTATTGGGAACCTCATTTAATTCTAAGACATATTTTTTTATTTTTTTAGAAAGTTTCCCATCATAACTTCATTAAATTCAAAAGTGCATTTTCTTTTAAGAGGTTCACATCAGAAACCTCATTTAATTATAAAACTAATATCTTAATTATTTAGTAAGGGTTTTCATTAGGAACCTTATTTAATTCAAAAACATATTTATCTTGAACCCCTTTTTTTTAAAGGGTTCCCACTGAGAACTTCATTGCACTCAAAAACACATTTTTTTGGATGTGGTTCCCATTGGAAACCTCATTTATTTCAAAAACACAATTCCCTCTTTTTTTGGCGTGGTTTACATTGCAAACCTCATTTCATAAAAAAAAACAATTTCCCTCTTTTTCAAAAGAGGTTTGCATTGGGAACCTCATTCAATCCAATAATTTGTTTTATTTTATAAAAAATTTGGTTCTTGTTGTGCATAAACTCATATGCATTAAATTCTGTGATGCCTTATTTGGAATACTCATTCAAAAGATGTTAAGTGATATAACCTCACCTTTGGAATTCTCGGAAAAAAATTAAATTTTTAAGCTATTAGTAGTTGAGGTTAGGGGTCAACTTTAAATCAACCTCTGCTTAAATAACTATTTAGAGAGAACAAAACATTATTTTCTTTAGGGTGAAATCGTAGATCAAATATTGAAAGATTCCTTAGTTATTGGTCACAGGATTGATGATATCATCATTTGGAACATGAAGGGGGGGGATTTTAGTGCTCAATTTCCTTTTCTATCTAGCCTTTCGGCCCTTTTCAAGCTTGGCCGCTTTGTATATTGGATTCATCTTAATGCAATAGTTCTTCCATTTTTTCAAATACATATTTAATTTTATTTTTTGCAAATTCATTTCAAAAATAAAGTATTACAAAATCTAAATTCAAAGTGGAAAAATTTTAGGATCTAAATATTCTAAAACGTAGGTATTGTATATGGTATTATTGTCCAACAATATGTTATAATCTTATTAAAATATCAAGGATTATTTTGAGTTTTCTTCTATTCTAATCCTTGCCTTTATCCTTTACAAATTAATATCAATCCTCTTTAGTTTTTTGAGATAGGACAAGTTCTTATACACTTTAACAATTCCTTAAAATTATAAGCGTACAAGTTCTAACTAGGTAAATGTAGAGATTATCAAGGTAAAGAAAATATAATATTATCACTTATGGAATTATGGATCAAGAGAGTATAAATAGGTATGCCACAACTATAGAATATTTCAATGTGTTTATAACATATACCCTATAATATAAGTGTGTATAACATAAGTGTACTAGAAATCTCTTTTCTATGATCCAGACACGTATATTATAAGTGAATCGTCTTCTAGTCTTAGGGACTCACATTCTTAGGCTCATATAGTAGCATCCGTCACGAGTTTTAAGAAGGATTTGGGATGCAATAGATCTCCCATTTGTTCAAAAAATAAAAAATAAAAAATTGTACAATGGTTTGTAAAGTTCTTCATTTAATTCAATATTCAAAATTTATTACAATAATTAAAATATAATGTGTAGGATAATTCTTTGAAATTTGAACCATTGAAATTAGCATTTTCAATTCTAGAATTGAACTACTAACAACTTAGTCTTTGAAATCATTCAATATTCCTATCTACTTGCTATGTTTTCCCAAAATGTTATACACTTCCAAATGGTTAAAAAGTTCTCAAGTATATTATCAATTGCCTCTAAACATTGGTATAAATAAGCACCACCATTTACGGCAATTGTTTTATATAAATGTGATTGTATGAAGGGCAACTTCCAGATTTTCTTACATGTCACGGCCCTCAAAAGAATTTCAACCAATTCAAATGTTAATAGCAAGGTAATTCTCATGGTAGAAAAATTTGAAATTTCCTCCACCACTTTTCAAACTAGCATAATATAGGATACTACAACTATATGTGCCTCAATTCATTTTTTTCCTCAAAATCTACTACTTGTATTCAAAAGAGCAATTATGGATAAAACAAAATTCAAATCACTTAGAGGTTTAAAATTCATAGTTGGAGAATGTTCATTGAATTGCATTCAAAGATTTGCATTAGTTTGGCAAGGGTATAACCTCTTCTAATTCTTCACTCCATTTGGCTCAAATGCTTTGTTCTATTAAATGTTAGATTTTAGTACAATGAGATTTTCCATTTACTAAAAAACTAGGATACAATACATTAAACTATTCCCTAATGACAAATTTTTAGTTGTCATGTAAAGCGACCGCCTTTAGAGTGACCACGCTTCACAATTTATTTATTTATTTTGAACCAAAGGGGCAAGCCCTCTGCATGAAGAAGCTTAACAAAATTTGCAAACCCTGAAAGTAAGGCGACCGCGGGTAAGGGGCGACCGCGCCTCAAGGGCGATCGCCAGTGCCACAAGTTGCGTCAGAACACACTACCATTCCAGGCTCGGTCGCCCCTTAAGAGAATATTCTATTTACTAAATAGGTTTCATCCAGTGTCCCGCAATGCTCTATCAGCAGGGTTGAAGTTTGAGTTTCAACGAGACATTTCTCGATTTTATCCATCTTCAGAAGTTTTTTGTTGTAGACATCATAAACTCGATTGAAAACATGATGAGCACTTTTCACTTGCAGCTCCGACGACACGGGATTATCTCGACACTTGGCAGTGCACAGCACAATTGCCTTCCCGAGCAAAACTTCCACCACATTCTCATTCTCAACTCCCTTGATACTGCCTTGCGATATAAACACCTCCTTCCCGGCCTTGCGTGGAGGAAGCTCTTTCTTCAGAGTAAGGGAGCTCCTCAAACGCGGTCGCCCCCCAACCGCGGTCGCCCCCCATCCGCGGTCGCCCTACCCGCGGTCGCCCTACGCACCCGAGGTCGCCTACCCGCGGTCGCGTCTGGATCCGCACGCGCCTGGGGCGACTTCGGGTACTTAAGCAGTCTCCGGGACTGCATTCGCCATCTTGCCTCGGCCTTGCGCATTGTCTTTCACCCGCCTTAGAGTGGCTGAATGCATGCCCGTGGGCCGGGGTCCTTTATTCGATTTTGGGGGGATTTTTTTGTCATTTTGATCTATAAAATTCCTCAAAGCTACGGTGAAGCTTTCGATTACACGCAATGTCCAACCCAATAGAAGATGGCGACGTGAGGCACAAAGGTGTTTTGGATACTCATCCAATATTCTCAGAAATGCCTAATCCCACAGAGGGTACCAGTACCTTGAGGTGAAAATCCCTTTGGGATTTGGATGATCCACAACACTTTCTAGAGCCTATATTTACAAGCGAAACAACAGGGAATGAAGCTCAATTGAAGAAAAAGAAGTCCAGGTCTGCTCATGATAAGGATCCAACATATCCTCCTTCAAGTTATACGAAGTATGCATACGAGGTGTGCCTTCAATGGTACGCTGGCAAAAGTGTACAATTTTTGGAGGCAAACTATTTGAGGGATGCTGGAACAGGCACGGAGAAGCTGACGGGGGATTTGGAGGCCCGAATCTTAAGCAAGTGTTATGAATCAGAGGACTTCAAAGACGTGGACTTAACGTACAATTCCAGATTTTGTGATTGGATGACTGATACTATTCAGGCAGTAACTTTTAATACCAAGAAATTGATGATAGAGTTCCGTGCACCAACCACAGGACGAGTGGAAGATGAAGAGGCAAAGGAATTCCGTGCGAAGATGGAGTGGTGGCATACTGCGTCCAAGAGATTGTCAAAGTTTGGATCGAGGGGTTTCAAGTGGAAAAATGACGCTGTGAAGGCTGCATTTGCAAGAGATGGTGGAGTGAGTATCATATGGATTCCACCCACGGCAAAGGTTGAGGCCCTCGGTGGTTTTTCTCGTGAAGGTGGCCACGGAAAGGTGCGAAAGGTTTGAATAACAGGTCTAGATACCATTCCACCAAATATTGCTCTTGCAGGGAAAATGCCAAAAACGAAGGACTTGCGTGATCAACAGGTGGAGCGGTCCGTAGAGGCCTTGGCATGCCCTTTAAATCATGCAGGCTTAATTAAGTTTTTTGCCTTAAACTCAATTACCATGGAAGCGTATACATTGTGGTGGAATGGAGGTCATTTGGGTGACTTACTGAATGTGGATAAGCTGGTGTCACGAACTACTGAATGGCACGAAGTGCATTGAATCAGAGAACTTCCTGAAGAGAAACAAAAGGAAGTTAGCCTTTTTCGAAGGCATAAGGCAAAGTTGGCATGGACCTTGGTGTATGTGACTCACCTCATGTACCAATCATCAGTGCTACACAACGATTTATCTCCGAGAAATGTATTGTTGCATTATCCTGATTATTCAAATGAAATAATCAACATTGGGATTTGTGATTTCGGAATTACAAGCCGTGTAAACGAAAAAGCCCCATCGCATTATGGATATCCTACCAAGGAAGAGACACGGAAGCAACAAGAGGGACGATGGTGGGTGGCTCCAGAGTTGTTTTATACATTTGGACCACCTAATTCGGATACAAGCATACCAATTATGCAATCGAGGCATAAATATACAAAGCAGTCAGACTCGTATTCTATTGGAAAGCTGGTGGAAGCTATGAAGATTGGGGATATGTATCCTTTTGACAAAGAGACATTCACAACGATGGATGCATGTAGGTATTTTGCTATGAAGGTGGGCCAACTCAAAAATGAAGATCTGAAGGAGAGACCAACATGTACAGAGGTGGTGAATTTGGTCCTGGGGCCTCCATGGTATATGAAGCCTCCAACATTTGTATTGCGCGATTCCCCCCTGTAGTGATGAATGCATTAGTTGAAGGCAAATTGTTGAGCTATTAGAAGAAATTGTTGGCAACAATGTGAGCCTATCATTTTGTATTACTATACACAAATATATAAATTTTTCTTTGGCAAAACAAAGTGTACATACCATTGCCTTCCATGCATTGTATTTTAAAAGTTAAAATATAATTTATCTTGGAGTCAAATTTGTCTTCACTGTGAGTTGAAATGTCATATGACATGTTTGTATCAAGTCCATAAGATCACCTTTTTGGGGAGTATGGGGAAATAATATATTACGCAGGCTTTATGGGTGATTGCATGAAACACTTGTACTGCTGTGTTGCATCATGTTTTGTGGTGACTAGTTTTTTAGCCATAACTTATGTTTTTTAGCTCCAAATGATTCAAATTTTTAAAAATGGGTACTCATAACTATTATACATCATTTAGAATTTTTGAAGATTTAAAAAAAATATTTTACTATTTTTAAATAGCCCCCAATTTTTTGTCACATATTCCAATTTAGGGGTTTTTAGTACTATTTAGAACCCCAAAAAAAGAATTTTGAGCTGAAATTTTGAGAGAATGTTTTTTTAGTAGAATTATAGCTTAACTCCAAAGGAATTATAAAAATAGTCATTTTTTGGATGTATAGAAGTCCACAAAGAGACCTTCTTTCTACTTGCTTTTTGAAACATATTAAACATTTTTTTGGTGATTTTCTTGGTCAAGCCTTATCACCAAAAAATCTTCTCAAATGGCCAATTTTTATTTTTATTTTCAAAAATGTTTTTTTATTTTTTATTAATTAGAACATTGAAGTATGTATTTTCTTCACCGGAATTCTATGTGTTCTATGTCCAAAATCCTAGTGAAGAAAAATACAACTTCAACATTTTAATTTGTAAAAAATAGAAAAAACAAATTTAATGAAATCTAAAAATTGGCCATTTGAGAAGACTTTTTGGTGATAAGGCTTGACCAAGAAAATCACCAAAAAAATGTTTAATATGTTTCAAAAAGCAAGTAGAAAGAAGGTCTCTTTGTGGACTTCTATACATCCAAAAAATGACTATTTTTATAATTCCTTTGGAGATAAGCTACAAGTCTACTAATAGAATATCCACTCAAATATTCAACTCAAAATTCGGTTTTCTGGGTTCTAAATAGTACTAAAAACCCCACAATGTCAAAGTGTGACAAATTAACAAAATTGAATTTTAAATATCAAATGTTTTTTTTTAATTTGTAAGAAATAAGAATAATAATTTGAGTCAAGATATCGAGGAAATGTTTTTTTATTTTGGACACTTAGTTTTTTATTCAAAAGTTAGAGCCATCTTAAAGCAGTCAACCCAAAAAAACGCAACAAATAGTACAAGTGTTTCGTGCATTCACCCTTAATATGCTCACAAATTTCATGCTCATGCCTCATGGAGTCATGGCTCTTAGCTCACAAGCTCTTTGTTGCAAGCTCTCATACTAGTGTCGTTGAAAGTGAACGTGTTCAAATTACTTGTTAAATTGTGTTAAAGGATTTTCATTATTTTGTCATTTCTTATTTTTATTTTTAAAAAAAATATTTTGTCATATTTTTAAATAGTCACTTGATTGCTTGAAGTCAATGACATTGACATGTTTGTTGGCCCTTTAGTGTGCAATTTTTTTTCCCAATAATAGACAATATTGAGTAAAATTACAATTCCCAAAATGTTATAGGTTTTTTTTGTCCATAGTACTCTATAGTATAAGGGATTTTTTTCCTCTAGTAATTTACATCCTTAAAGATTTAAAATAGACGTAAGAGATATGGGACTTCAAGCAACAAAGGACCCAAACATTTGAGACTTCATTCACTTCAAGAGTTCAAGTTGGTAGTAATTAAATAAAATATGATGAGCCTTTATCCGTATAGTGAAACTAAAAAGTCCTTGATAATTGTATCCTCCATTTCTTTGCTCCTCAATCCTTACGTGCAAAGATTTTTAGGTGATTTTTTAGATTAGAGATGAATTAGAGATGAATTGACATGATTGACTAGTGCATGTATTCAGAATTTGAATTTTCTATTAAAAATTTCCGATCATTATGAAATATGAATTTATGAAGAAAGCTTAAAAGAAACTAATATTCAATACTTAATCCTTGAAGGGCAAAGGGGGACATAATGTACTTACTCGAAATTTTCAATGACAAATTCCCGATAGGGCAAAACTAATTTAAGTCTTCATTCTTAATACACAAAGAAAACTTTAATTTTATTTTCAAATTTTATTTATTATAAATCTGAAAAATATTACCCTAAACCTAGAGTTCTAGAATTATAGTGTGAATGTATGATAGAAAATACCAAATAATTAGAATGATTCCAATTTTCTGGGAAGATGTTTCTATTTATGGAATGATAATAAAAGATTTATAAAATTTGAAAATTTACACATATATAGTTTTTATAAAAATGTTAAGATCCAATTTGGCCAATTTCCCTATTCTTTACAAATTGAAAAATAAAAGTGCCTATTTCCATGAGCCATTTGTATTTTTCTAGTTCACCACTTCACCTACTTAGAAACCTTTTCTACACTTTTCCTTCATCGGATATCTTCTTCTAGAAGAAATATACATTCTCTATATTTTTTATATTTTTTAAAAATTGTTTTTGTATTTTGAAAGTACTCCCGGAAAATCAAGAGTACTATGGCCAAAGTGTACCAAAACCGGTCAACCCTCCTATGAAGATAGGCTGTTTGTTTGTTTGGATGTTTGTTACGTTGAGATCTCCCGGACCGTGAGTCCCCCGGGTGCGTGTTTGGTACCATTGGAAAGCCCTCGGTGAGGAGGGGTGCATGGGCTTTGATTCATGGTGTTCTGACCTACGGCATGAAAGTTATTGAATTTTGAAGTTTCTATATGTTACGTTGAGATCTCCCGGACCGTGAGTCCCTCGGGTGCCTGTTTGGTACCGTCGGAAAGCCCTCGGCGAGGAGGGGTGCACGGGCTTTGATTCACGGTGTTCCAACCTACGAAATGAAAGTTATTGAATTTTGAAGTTTTTATACATTTATAAAAATATTTTTTTCTTTTCTTTTAGACCATGGCAACGGCACGGGCCACCCTAGTCTTTCTTGAACTTACGATAAATGGTCTACAACATAAAATTCTTTGAAAGATCTAACATGTTGAATACTTGAATTAGAATTTGAACAATTTTAATTAAAAGAAAGTTGTCGAACTTGTCAAAATGTAGACAATTTTTTCAATTTACAACAAATTCCAAGAAGCTCAAAATAGGCCTTGGCGCCTTGTCATTAAGGAGTTAATGGCTTTACGTGTGGAGAAGTTTCTTGTGCCATTCCATGTTTGATAGTTTTGCTATAGATCTTGAATAAAGTACAAGATTTCAATTTAGAAATTTTGAATGGAAACGAAATTTAATTCCAAATATTCGGTTTTGTTACCTTTTATGAATAGCTAATTGGTTAAGTTTGAATGTCAAAATGAAGTTATAAATTTGTAATGGGAGAAACCAAGAAAATATTGAAAGGCACTATATTTTTTTATTTTCTTTAATGATTTTAGATTGGCTTACTGACATATTGGATATTTGGATGAGGAAATGGAGTTTGTCATCATGCTTTACAATAATTTGTTTATTACATTTTGGAAGAATGGATGTGAATTCATTTATTCATGGTATATTTAACTTCTTTATCTTATATACTATTATAGATTGAATTCCTTTATTTTGTTTTGTTTGCAATATTTTCAAAGAAGGAAGAAAATGATAGATAGTACTGAACTATGTTGTTTAGAAATCATTTAAACCATAGGGATGGTCAATTATGTTATTCCATCAACACTTTTTTGCCATTTTGGCATGTACAATAATTTTCTACCTTTGCCTATTTACAATTTATTTCCCTTATCATATATAATTTGAATAGTTTTAAAACCTTTTAATACAGTATCAAATTTGTTTTTTTCGTAAATATAGAAGAAGACTACTATTTTTTAACTACTTGCGAAACCATTTCTAGATACATGAGAGGTTCCTCAGAAATAAATTATTGAAAATAGATATCTTTTTTTTGGTGAACTATTATCTTCAAAGATTATAGAAAGTTACAACACAAAGGATTTTTCGATTTCAACCATACAAAATTCTTACAAATTTGGGACTTCACGACTTCAGGGGATGCTAACTTCGTAGAAGTCACTGAACTAATCATTAACCAGTAAATGGCCAGGGCCTATTTTGAGCTCCTTCGAATTTGCTTTCATTAAAACGGAATGTAAACATTTTCATAAGTTTTTATTATTTCACTCTTGATTAGAAATGACAAACATTATCATCAAAGGTTGCATAGGAAAAAAAATATATCACTTATAGAGTGAAAGACTATAATATTTGATAATGAAGGTGTTAAAACAACAAAAGAACTAGAAGCCCCAAACCCGAAGGCGCGGTCGCCCATCCCGCAAACGCGCACCCGTGGTCGCGCACCCGCGGTCGCACCCCACGAACGCGCACCTTCCTGGACTCGCGGTCGCCTTGAATGCGCAGTCGCCCTTGCGCACGCGCCCTAGGCGACTGCGGGTACTTAAGCAGTCGCCCCGACCCGTAGTCCACCTCCCTTGCTTTGCGCATTGACCTTCACCCACTTAGATGTGGCTGATTGCGTGCCCGTGAGCAAGGGATTCCATACTTCACGTCGGGATTTGCCATTTTTGCGCTCGAGCTCTGCACATTCTTGGCATACTGTTATGTATGAGTATGTGCCTTTTTTTTTATAAAAAAAACATTTTGTAAATGCATATAGGTTTGTAAATGTGTAGTTTGCTTGTTCTAGGGATTTAGGTTTTTAGAAAAGAACATTTTAGTCGTAGAACAATTAGTTAAGTTAACCATAGAGTAGCATAGTACTCAGGTAGCAATAGTTATGGAGGATGAGACTGGAGCAGCCCAGCCTAGTACAGGCAAACCATTGACTTCACCACAGAAGAGGGCAGCTCGAGACAAGGACCGTAAAAGGAAGGGGAAATGTCACAAGAAGCGAGTGCCTCTCCTTCAACATCCAAAAATCAAGGCTTTTTTGGGTTGGAGGACTGAACCTGAGCCTTGGACTTACAAAACAATCAACAAATATGTTGATTGGTGCCACATCAACAAGTTGTTTCCACATTGGCGCCACAAGATTCATTTGGGGCAAAACAAGGCCAATCTTGCATATTGCAAAGATGAAGACTTCACACTCAGATGCTTGGAAGTATGGATGAGGTTGTATGGAGAGACCAAGCCATATAGAAACGACAATTTCTGTTTCTTCCTGGTCCAAATGGTGTATGCTGAAAACATATTGAAGAAAAAAGTGGACTGGTCAACATTGAAGGAGCTTCTAGTTGGAGACCATGTGGAAGAAGCATCTATTGTGGCAGAAGGTGAAACAATTGATGTGAAGAAGTCATTGGCACGAGTGAAGCCTGGGAAGTTAGCTGTTTTGGATGAAGACGTAGTATGGTCGCCTAATTCTAGCTCGGATGAACACACCCATGAATACAATGGGTATAATTTCCAGAGCGACGATGAGGATGTTGGCATGGGCGACCAAAAAAAGGCCTTGGAGTTGGAACTTGCCAAGAAAGGCAAAAGAAAGGTGGAGGACCGAGGGACTCCATCAAACATCCCAAAACAAGTCAGGGAGGGTCATGAGCATATGGAAGTAGGCCAAAAAATTGTTGAAGGCCTCCAAGATGGGAGAGTAGGTGATGGAGAAGAGAGTGTGGACATTATCCAAGCTCAATTAGATTCAGCAATTGAGGCCTTGGATTTGGTGAAAAGACATGTGTTAGAATTGCGCCAAATAAGAGCATTGGAACTTAGTGCTGGCACAACTGCACACACCATCCCTATGTTGAAGGAAGAGATGAAGGCCATACATAGGGCCATCTCTGAAAATGACGAGCGCCTAGCTTCTATGAAAAAAAGTAGAGATCTTTATTACAAGAAGAAACAAGAGAAGCGTGGACACCCAATGGACGTGTATGCCATACTTCAACAAAAATTGAGAATTCTTGAACGCGAACGTTGGCGGGTGCACAATGACGTAAGAGTCCTCAATCGGCAAATAGATGAGGAAGAAAAGACCAACTACGTTGCTGCTCTACAATGTGCCTCAGAGCTAGATTTTCTCGCTATGACTCCTCAATACGGTACCACAGAAGAAGAAGTATCAGTATTGCGGAAGCTTGTAAAGCTACATGAGAAGAAATTTGTGGAATCAGTGAAAGAGGTGGGACAATTGGATTCACAAATTAAATTTGAGCACGCTTGGATGAAGTGAAAAGTGCGTACTACAACTCGAGGTGTTACTCGTAAAGACCTTGAAGAGATAGGTCCAGAACCCAAAGAAGAAGATTTTTGTAATACCACACGTTGAAGTGAAGTATTATAGGGTTGTGCTTTGATTTTGGGTTTTGGACAAATGTGTCTAATTTTAGGATGTAATTTTTTGGTAATTAATGTAAAAAGCAATTTTCGGAAAAAATGTGCAAGTCGTGAGGATATTTTATTGAAGATGTGAAATAGTATTATGATAGTTTAGGACATAACCACTTGAATAATTGTTCCACCAATTGAAAACCCTACCCAAATCAATATAAAATCAATTATTTTCTGTTGTTTAGGAGTTAGGACATTGTAATGACAAATGTTTATCTATAAAAAAGAACCAATAATGATTAACTTCTAAAGGAAGAATGTCAAATTTTTCGAAAAATTACTTTGTGGTGCCATTTCTGTTGCATTCATCCAAAAGAAGACTTTTTTTTCCATAATATCCAACCGTAGGATCTTGTACTTTGCTTGCCTAAGATCATGTGGTGAAATGTTTAGGAAGTTTGACCGGACAGATTGAAAGATATGGCCATCGAAAGTTCGAAATAAAGTTTTCCAAGATGCAATGCCTATAAATGGAGAATACAAAATACTAATTACATTCATTTGCTAGAAGAAATACTTCATGTTTTTATGGTGGAATGAAAGTGGAGTTTTAAGAAAAATAGATTAGGTACATTTCCAATTTTCAGTTGTGGTAATAATAAAAAAATTATGATATTTTTTAGCAAACTTTGATAATCTTTTTGGCATAGTAAATTAACAGTCATTGATAAAAAGAGAACTTTCTAAAAAAAATTGTGTGACAAAGTTCACTTATTTTTTCCAAAGATCCGTTTGAGAATTGAGATTTCAAGCTTCTGATCAAAAGTAATGTGCAAAAATCATAGAAGGCTTCAAAGGCCAAAAAATTACCAAAAACTTCAACATTATTTCTCCTTTTTATCCATAAATTTTGAAATAAAGATCCAAATGTCAAATCAATTCTTGGACATTTAATTGAACTTCAATTCAACCCTTTTTTTGGTTTAGAAATTTCCTTCAAAAATTCATTTATTATACCTAATGGATGTCCGAAGTGTGTTGATTTGGTTTCAAATTATATGATTTCTAATTATAACATGGATTCTAGACTTTGTAGAGAATTCAAATAATACGTGATTTTTTGAAAAATGAATCTATATTTGTACAATCCTAGGTTTACAAATACATTTGCCTATGGTTTTCAAAGAACATAAAATTAGGAAAATAAATTTTCCTCTAATATGTCAATGAACAATGAATTATGGAAAAACAAAATTCATGAGACATATTTTGTCTATATTATTCCATAAAAGTATGTATGTAAAAAAAAATTTGAACCTTCAACTTCTCTCATTGTTCATTTTTTGATATTTATCATATAAATTATTAGAATAAAAAAATGCGGTCTTCTTGTATGGGATTTAATGATCGAAGTACCTTTCTTTCATTCAAAAATAAAACCGACGTAGGCTACTTCTTTCCATGATCCAACATGAAAGAGTACTTTGTTATAAAATAAGAATAAAAAACAAATCAATTTCCTTAATACAAAGATTCAATTCGTATTTATAGAAATGAAGCCATTCACTATTTAGACAAGTGCAAACAATAGAATTTCTATACAGTAAGGTAAAGCCGAAAAAAAAGTATATATTAAAAAGAGATAAACACAAAATTGTTATGAAATAACAATTAATGAAGAAAACCTACTAGAATCCATCAAATAAAACTATAACAATAACACATAGGCTAATACTTCACAATGCAAATAGTGATGAAGTTCCATCGTATTATCGTATAAGAAGACTCTAAGAGCCTTCTTTTATATATATAGTATGACGAAAAGTCACAAGTGACCTAGATGATTACGAGGCTAGCTATAGAACCATAGTTAGCATCTTAAACCCTAAACATTTGGGTCTTCATGTGCATTGCTTGATTCACCACGCTCGTGGTTGGATGATTCTCCAACCACAAGTTTGCGCTTGGCGCGAGTGCGTGAAGCTGGTCCATTCGCATTTAGAATGGATTCTAAGACGTTGGAATCCTTCAAGGCTTGGAGGGTCCTCATGGTCTGTGGAGAGTGTTTCTCCAACAAATAGTCAACAGTTTGACTCGTGTAGTAGGGCCCATATGTAGAGTCCAGCAATGCCATACTAGTAAGATCTTCTTCAGAGGTATTTGCAGTCTGGTCGCACACTCTTTTTCCTTCAAAATCCCAACGGTGACATTCCGGATGACGTCCCCACATGAAGCTTTGTGATTGTTTATCGAAAAATCCACCAAGGCATTGGAAAAAAAATGCCCTTCGTCCCTCGTTCTGTGGACCGTTTCCCATGAGCTTGGATGCAACTTGCACGATCTCTTCTGGGTCAGTTTCCCAATTCAATTGAGAACTATCTGTGCCCTTTTCTTGATCATGTTGGCCTTGTCGCCAACTCCAAATCAAGTCTCGGCCCCATAATCTGGTCTCCGGAGTTGTGTCACCTGTGTGTTCCCAAGAGGGTGGCATATATGTCATCAAGTTGAACAAGGCGTATAAACGATCATGGAATGGGGCTGAACAAATAACACAACGTCTCCGTATGAGGCATTGTGTAATTAGACATTGAGGATGGTATACGTGCACGCATGATCCAAGTGCCCATCCTCCTTCAGGGCCGAAGGATTCTTGACATATAGGACATTTTGTATGGTCCAAAACAAAAGTTGCTGGCTTTGGCCACAAAAGTTGTCGTTGTTTCTCATCTACGTGGCACGACATCTGGTTTTTGTGGTCCCAACCAAGCTGTGTCCAATTGATTCCTTCATTTCCAGGGGTGTTCAACATAGGCATATTCTCAGGAAACATGTCCTCCATAAATGCCCACGATGTGAGTCCATTCTCACGTTTAGGGGCATTTGCGACGAAGTTCTTTGAAATTTTGTCCAACTCCTTTGCAACTTGCTGTGATCTGTCCACGGAGAGAATGCACGCAACCTTCCAGTGATAGTATGTTGCTGCCAACTCATTCAATCGTGCATGAAGCATCTTGTTTTCCTCTCAAAGGCCTAGTTTCTTCGGAGATGGTACCGGTACTGGGAGTGGAAGTGATGGAAATGAAAGTGAATCTTGAGTCTCGTGAACACCATCTGCCCCCAGGATAGCATCTTCCGTGACGGTAGGCAAAATCGTAGCTGGCAATACTGAAGAACGTTTGACACGCTTGCCAGGAGGAGTACACTCAATGAGACCGCTAGTGAGGTCTTCCACGACCCTCTCCAAATGATGAGGATCATGTTCAATGAAACCTTCGTCCATATCTGACAAAGTAATCGTCTCATGTTGTTTTTGTCGAAGGCGTTGAAGTTCTTTGGCTTGTTCTAAAATGAGAGCATTCTTCTGGTCCAAATTTGATTGCAATTTCTTCACATCAGATTGGAGTGAAGCAATTGTCGTGTCTTTGGTCTTCAAGAGGTCAAGAGCCTTATTGAGAGCCGTGGTTGAATCCCCTTGAGCTAAAAGAACAGGAACGCTCGCATCCATAGGCGTTTCATCATTTGGTTCGAAGTCGAAGACATCGGTCGCATTTTGCAGTGGTAATGATGGACTGCGAATTGTTGCTGAGGTCGATCCAAGTCCGATTTGATTCGACGAGCGTGGAACCTTAGAGGGGCGTCTAGGTTTCTGTCCTCGTGATGATGAAGCTCCTCTGACAGCTGGATCTTGAATTACTGGTACATGGGCAATTTGTGGAGCAATCCGTATTGGCCTTGGAGCATGTGTGCCATCGGAATCGCTATCTTCTTCAGATTCCGATGTGATAACTTCGATGACACTCTTATCGAAAGGATCTTTTCGAATTGGTCCAAGTCCACCCTCTGGAAACTTCAAGACTCCTCTTGGTATTGATCCAATTTCTGATGGTGAAACATACATACTTTCCTTGATGGTGGACCAATCCACTTCTTTTTTTAGAACCACCTCAGCATACGCTCCTCGAGCAATGGAAAACGTGACTTCATTCCTTTCTACAAAAGGAGTGTTGTAGAGGACTTGCCAAATTTCGATGCACCTTTGAACAAAAGCTGGATTTTCACAATATTTCAAGTTCGCCTTGTTTGTGTGCTGATTGTGATGATGGCGCCATGCCGGAAACAATTTCCCAATGTGACACCATTCAATGTAGTCTTCGCACATTTGAATTGACCAAGGCTCCTCCTCCTCGCTCCAGCCTTTAAATGCGGGGTGATCAGGATTGTTCAACACGTGTAATCGCTTGCGATGAGTATTGCCTCTGCGCTTCCGATTTTTGTCTAGTATAGACTTCCTCGCAGCATAAGTGATTCGTGTATTGCGTAGAACAACGGGGGGCACCTTCGGGGTCTGCTCTGTAGCCATGAGATAAGTTGGTATTCAAAACACCAATAAGGAAACGTAGATGGATGAAGAAAGAAGTAATTATTCAACCCGAAGTTAATGCATGCAACTAATGAAGGATGCAAGACGAAGAGCCTCGATGGAGAATTAAGGTACCAATGCCTTGTGCGAGCACGGCTTTATAGGCGCGAGTACGGGTAAAATCCAGGGCGCGTGCGAATCAGAGGCGACCACGGGTGGCGCCAGGGCGACTGCGGCTTAGGGCGACCGCGTATTGGAAGGGGGCGACCGCGGGTCCGAGTAGGGTGACCTCGGGTGCGGATGGGGCGACCGCGGATGTGGGGGGGTGACCACGGGTCCTTGAAGGGCGACCGCGGCTGCGCATGGGGCGACTTCGAGTGAGCCGCGGTCGCCTAATCCTGCAGTCGCCCCTAGCGCGGTCGCCCCCACGCTAAACCGCTACCCATGGTCGCCCTAGCCGCAGTCGCCCCAACCCGCGTTCGCCCTATCTGCAGTCGCCCTACCCACGGTCGCCCCTACCCGCGGTCGCCCTACCCGCATGCGCCCTAATTTTTGCCACGCGGGCATCCAGGTGGCATTATTTTCCACGTGGTAATTTTTAAAAAGTCAAAGGTAAATTTGACTTTTATGGACGTCGCGGAGGGTCTACTGGACGTTTCGTGACGTCGCAATGTCGCGATGTCGCAATGTCCGGCAGAACAACCCTGGCCGAGCTCTACTTCAAGACCGGTAGGGTGAGGACTCCCTCCCCGCCACCTTCATCGGGCTCAGAAGAGGACCTTCCGGAGCTTTGTCTGGGGAGAAGTGCAGAGGCGGGTTTTACTACGAATCCTACGTATACAGAACAAATCGGGGGAGGTACTGTTAATGAAGGGTCTCAGTCACCCTTGCCGCTATGAATTATCGAGCTCTCCAGCGACTCAGAAGAGGAGTTCTATCGATGCAAGGAAAACTTAGAGCAGGGTGCGAAGGATACGTTACGTACTGAACGCGTTTACGATAGTACTGTTGGTACGGACTCCACTTCCCATATTAACAAGTGTGGGAGAGATTCTCGAAGCAGGAGGAGTGCAATTTTAGCGAAGCATGTACAGCCAGAGGGAGACTTACATTTAGCGGCTACTATCAAGAACTTATCTCCCGGCAGTACTTCTCCTTGTGAAGAAAGGGTAACGAGTCCAACTGAATCACCTCAGTACCTGCGCACACACTCAGAACTAGTAAGTTCAATGCAGTCATCGATCCATTTCCTTCAATGCATGCATAGGCACTTTTAATGTCATCGAGAAGTAGCCTTGCTTGGGTGAACCGCAGAGAAAACCTACATTCACTTCGCTAGCGTCGGAGAAATTGGTGCTGCATTAGTAATCAAAGTCATTGAGGTAGAGTTTAAATGAAACAATATGTAGGGTTGCCACTTAAAAGTAGGGAACGAATAGACTTCTTCTTGTTTTAACTGTACGTAAACATTCTGAGAACATGTTCAGTCTATCTGAAACAATAGAGGGCAAGGAAATCGGCCAGGGTTTGGTATTAATTCCATATGTAACACGGTAGTCGTAGTTTGCATGTAAGGGCAGTGCCAATTGTGTGGATTGAAGGATCACTGTCAACGAATCATGGCCGAAGTAAGTAGTCTTAGGAGCTTACGTTCACATAGTCATGCTCTTACTCTGTTTCTAGTTGTTTCTGCTTTATGATTCGGTTGTATCACTGTTGAATATAACATTCCGTTAGTTGTAGGAGTCATTTTCAATTCCAATTTATTCTCGATTTTGAAATCAAAACATTTTCATGTCCTATGCAAACAAAGCAGTGTTGTACTAACTTCTTTAGATTCTTAGATTGTTACAGTAGGTAGTTAGGTACCATTGACACAGTTATGTATGTACTCCCGTTCTCTAGTGCAGTTGGTGCATGCAGCTGTTATTTCCTACTTGTTTGTGGTTCGATGCCTAAAATGAACTCATTCAATTGATTTCAATTTACACTGCCTGGTGGAACAGAATCGAAACAACAAGATGGTGACACAGAAAAGGATGGAGAACTTGCTAGATTCCTCGTTCGAGAAGGAGAATGTGTCAACATCGAACCACAGACAAACCAGAGCAGGTACAAAAATGTCTTCCGCGACAGATCGGAGGGCAGCGAATAAAGATGCAGACATGCCGACTGGGAGCTCTCGACTAAAAAAAGGAGTGTCAGTGCAAACAGGTAGAGGGAAGGGAAGAAAAAAAGATAAACCTCTGCCTCCTGCAGTTGTGGACGTGGTGTTCGGTAGATTATAAAGTGCCGTGCCGGACATAGAGGAACTTCAGAGGAAAAGGGAACAAGACATGTTAAGATGTGGCCGAGTGGTGAGACGTGTAGGAGATGAATTAATGCAAAGTCGTAGCCCAAAGAAGTCAACCGCCACTTCAGAGAACAACACTTTCGACAAGGATATCAATGCCTCCAGTCCTTACGGAATCAAATGCCTTATGGGAACACGTCGCCAGTTGCAACATTGCCTGGTGAGTTCCTTTAATCCTTCCCTATTTGAAGCATTGTGGTATACAATAGGGCACATTTACCGAATGGAAGAATGTTTGACTCACCAATGTTTGCTATGTAGCAGACTTCAACAACCGAGGAAAGAATGCAGTCATTGAATTTGGTGAAGAAGGGAATGACAGAGAAGAAGATAATGACGTCCAGGGAGTTCTAGAAGAAAGCCGTGAGGTACAAGTGCAGGAGCAGTTGCCGACTCCTGAGGTTACTCGTACAAAAGCCTCACGCGTCGTGGTTGGCAAGCAGACTGAAATTGACAGAGATGTGGAGCCGCGGAATCTCTCTCGGCATGATCTGTTTGAAGATCCAAACAATTATTTTTGTAACCCATCACCCACCCTTCACCACAGCAAAAATGTGAGTACCTTTTTGGAACTACAGCTATTCACAGTACTGAACAGAACATATGCACTGTTGTTTTACTGTTGAACTCTTTCTGAATTATTGTTTTGGTGTTACAAGTTAGAATTGAGGGGCCATTAGATTCATTCACAAATAAGCAATGACATAATGGAAAGAGGAATCTTAGTGACTTCACTAAGATCTTTTTGGACTTACTGAAAGTAGAGGAGCCACTTTAAAATTAATTTCCCATTTCCGTTGTAGCCTTCCACAGCAACAGAAGAATTACAAAACGTCTCTCCTAGACCGGGACGCCAACCACATCGCCAACAGTCATATGATTCCATGCAGAGGCTGCCTCGGGAGGAACCACACAGGAGAGGTATAAGAGCACGATCAAGGAGTCGAGAACGCAGTATTTCTAGGAGTCCTGTTCATGAGAGAAGAGGAGATCAGAGGCAGAGCAATGGGAGTTACGAGGAAGAAAAAGACAGACGTCGTCTTCAGCAGCGGAATACTCATTGTGAGCATTTCCTGTCTAATTGCCTATTCTTAAATTTCAGATTACTTACTTGGTTTTTGCTTTTATCATTTCCAAGACAGTCAAAAAATTATGTACCACTGAAGTGCCAAACATGTATAGTCTTGCATCAATTAAAGAATTCATAGATCTACAAAACATTTCTTCTTCTTCATTCAATTTGAATGAGATAATTGCCATAGAAAATTTAAATGTGAGAGGAAAGCACAGTAGTTGAACTCGGAAGGTTTCCTAATGTGGTCTATAAATTCAATAATTGAGAGTAACATGAACAAGGTTCTTAGGCGAAGGAGGCTACTTTTCATGTGTTTTCTTTGATTTTATATTGAACTGTCCCGATATGAATAGCCAAGAGTACATGGGGTGGTGGTTTGCTGGGGGGGGGTTCAAATATAAAGAAAATATAAAGCGTTGTACATATAAACTGCTAGAAACAAAGGTGATGTGCCCTTTTCTGTTGCAGATAATCAGAATTCAGGTAGGGAGATCATTAATGAAAGATTTCTTCGCCGCACCCTTGATTCGTTGCCTAATGACAGCAAGTACAGGTATCAGAGGTGCTTGTCACCGGATTTTGTCCGCAGACAACAGGGAAGAAGTGGAAGTTATGAAAGATCCCAGTCCCCTTCTGTTCAGTTGCTGGGACCCTCTGAGAATAGAGGATTAAGAATAGGAAGGAAGGACGGAATTTAGGGGTCCACAGAGCTTACGTTGTCCTCTTCATCAGCAGATAGAAGAACGAGACGTTACAAGCTCGCATTTCGTGAATCGGAAAGGTATGAAAGACAGAGAGGCGAAAGGAAGCCGTTCTATTTAACGTTGAATGCTGATGGAATTCCTTATGGTCCGGGAAAACCATCTTGGATAGCCGAAGTCAATAAGTTAGCCGGAGGCTTAGATCCTTCATGCACACACATCAAAAAACAGACTCATGAGGATATGTGCATATTGAAGGAACGGTTGGATGATCGCTTCAAGTATTCCGGAGAACTGAATCAAGACCATTTGAGAGGTTTGCTTGGAAAAGCTGTGACACGGAAGAGGACGGAGCTCATATCCTTCATCAGAAAAGGTGGGAAGCAACTAGTAACTATAGACAGAGTTATTTGGAAAAGGTTGGAAAAGCTCGCAAGCAGCAGGCAACGAGAAAATTGTACCGAACATGGACGCTTCGCAAATTCTTGCCGTCAAACTATAGCAAGGACTGGTGCAGCCGGTTTGGACGGAGTGCGCCAAAGACTCGCAAAATTTTATGGCAGATCGCTTGACCCCGATGAGGTTGCGGAGGAATTGGAACGGGACAAGGGGTATGGGAAAAAAGCGATAGAACCACGTGCAAATTCTGAGGGAGTAATTGAAGAATGTCAGGAGGATGTTTCAGGGGAGCGAGGAAAGCGGCAGCGACCAGAGAAAAGTCTGGTGCAAGATAACAGTAGTGAAGGCGGTTACAACGATGGAAGGAAACAATTACGTCCACCTGCCTTTGAGGTACGTCTCAAAGGGTCAATGCATTTGGTGCACGCTTGTTGACCAAAGAGAAGTGAAGTATTATCTTTGTCACTTTCTGTTGTGAAGAAGAATGAATAAGTTTATGGAATGTAGGGCATCGTCCTTGACTGGATTGTTCAAGGAACTGTACATTGACTTTTTGCAGAGGCCACTAGTTCAACATCATACAATGTCGAAGGATGAACTCATAGCCCAACTTGAAGCTCAGCTTCGAACTCTGAAAAGTAATTCAGCGAGGGTGTCCTCATCTCAAGCAGTGTCGAGGAATGCTTCATTAGTGCGTGGACATCAAGACTATGATTGAGTTTTGGTAAGAAACAAAAGTATTGAGGAAATGAAAGATTAACTTGGTGACAGTGCTAGATGTTGACGTTGTTCTTATGTCAGTTCCTATGTTTCCATGCACCTAATGCTTGTAAAAAGTTAAGTTCATGTTGTTTTGATTGTATTTCCTTAGGTGGAAAATGGAGCAGGAACATCCACGGGAGGCCGTAGAGGACATGCAAGAATGCAGTGCGATGTTGATGAAAGAAGTAATAGTGAATATGACGAAGGATAAAGGAGCAATGTCAAGGTCGTCGACGAACGAATGAAGCAAATGTCGGCGATGAACTCATTGAGTTGTGGACGTCACATTCACCCCGTTGCACTTGGAATTGACGTACTTTGGGTCCCTGTGAAGATGAATTCTGAAGCTTACCGTTCGTTTCTTTTGGGCTGCGCACATGCCTTCGTTTAACGTTTTGTAAGAACTTCGAAGTATGACAGGTGTAGGGCTACATTCCAGTTGTTGGACAGAAATGTAGGGAAGCCAGTACTACGAAGTGCATGCTTTTATGTATTTCATGACATACATAGATATAGTATAGGCTGAAACTTTTATTCAGCATTGCAGTGGGGATGGATAATTTACTATTTCTCTATCATTGTAGGATTTGTTATCGAGGTCTTTGAAGTTGAAGGACAAGTACTACTTTGGCATTTAGGATTGTGGATACGTCTTAGTATGTCCATCAAGCATCAAGCAATATGAATGTTTTCATGAATATTATATTATCATGAGTAGCAGTTTGGTAATCCCCTATTAAGAATACAAGTTACTACGGCTGTATACCTTTGTTTAAAGGATTGGAATGGGAAGGTACATATGTGTAACTGATGACTTCCTAAAACGTATGTCACAAAGTGAGCACTCATAGTGCAGTGGAGGACAGCACGAAGTTCATAATCTTCATGAAGGGTTATGAATGCCATGTAGGAAGTGCTGACCACTGTTGGTTGTGCTACGTCTTCACCCGTCCTCCATTCTTAAAGATTTGTAATCTGCAGTAACCTTGTATAACTAAGAGAAGGAAATTATGTTCTTTTTAATTTTGTGTGTGCTTCTATATCTTTGTATTTACTAGTTTTTATAGATGCAACTTTCATGTCAAAGTGCTGCTTGTTGTCTTGTGGAGACCGTGTCACCCATGTGCTTTGCAATTTATTGAAGGCACAGGCAAGGCATTTGTGAAAGGAAAATGAATCAAGACAAGAGGGCTGTGTCGTAGGTCAACCCCAATTCAAGGTGACTGTTTACTAATTCATGTTCCATTATATTGTTTTCATTTATGTTGGGAGGGTTTTTTTCTTGCTGCATAATCATGATTTCCAAAGTTTTTTGAACAGTTGCTAGAAAACTTTGATTTTGGTAAGGTAATTAGTGAACCAAGGTCATTGACTTCTGGAGGTCTAGCAATGAGATTTTGATTGCAATAGTTAGACATGTTCAGTACTTCAGTTCTCTGTTCAGGTCTCTGTGGACCTTTTAATTCATTAAATTAGTCCGTGGACTCAGTCTTGGAATAGTAATTAGAGATGCTGTAATTTCATTGCTTTGGTTCAGAAGGCAAGTATGACCAATGAATGAGTGTATGTTCGAGACATCTTCTTATATAGGATGTTTAGGACTTTATGTCTTAAAGTTAATTGAATGAAATCAAGAATTAAGTAACTTGTTACTGTATTACACAGAGAGCTTGTTTGACTCAGAAGTTTGGTACCTCACAATTTGATTTGTCATGAATATCCTCTTACAGATATGTGTACATGTATAACTGTTGACATGAGAAGTGTGGCAAGTTTTATATATCAGAGAGTGATTTGAATCTCTCATTTCTGTTACCGTAATGGAATATGTGGTCATTGATGCAAGGGTAGGGGGCATAAAGTTATTTAATGGCTACACATGTTAGGTAAGTCATTTCCGCTCTATTTCAGATTCTTCTCCTTTCTGAACTCTTGGACCCCTGAAGTTTTGAGGAGACCCTATTAGCGTGGTTTGAATTTGTCGTTGTGTTTATCGGTCAAATATCCCTTTTCTTTTTATCTCTGAATACGTTTGTTGGATACTTTGAGAGTTGCAGGATTGATGTAACTAGGATCATGACGGAGTGTTCCGGTGTCGAATTTCGTGGGACTGTTTTACAATTACCAAACTGTCGTCATCCATTTCCTTTGAAGTGTAGGAGTTTGTGGTCAGTGTTGAAGAGTGACAAAACGCTGAACACGTGGAGGTCACGGCGCATGGAGAGTTGATGTTAGCTGGCGTGGTGAGGACGCTGTAAGTGATGTCCACATTAGTTATTTCAGTCTTCTGCAATGTTCCGTGAAGCAAGGACTGCAGTATTTTCGGAATTGGAAGTTTTAAGCAAGTAGCCATTTCTCTATGGTCAACAGAATTCCGATAATTGCAATCACAGTGGGAAGAATGCCCAGGAACACCTCCACGTCGTCCTGCATTGCTTTTCCAAAGTTCTCCCTATAAATCCGCCATCCCATCTTTCCTGTATTTATGGTGGTCCAGTGTCCTCTGTGATAGGTTCGCACGCAGTTTTTCATTAGTCACGAGTTTCGTGCGAAGACTTCCTAAGTGGGCAATCCATGGAGATTGTGAAGACAGTGCAATCCTGCTTGTTATGATAATGAGACAAATAGAATGTGAGGTCCTTTTCCGTCATGTTTTTGGCACTGATGAATTTTACTTTGTACCTGAACAAGTACTGATTGCAGTTGGAGGGCTTGGAGCTTCACTTCAATCTTTGGTGGGCAGGGCGGACTTCATGTACACGGCTCTTCCTGTACCATATGACTAATTAGTCTTCTTTAGCATGGATATTTTAGATGAGGTTTAATACGATTTCTTTATAGTGTTGTCGTCGATTCCTTATATTGTGTTAGATGATTACATTCATGCTTGTTTTGTAGACATAGGAAGAACACGTTGTCTGAATTAGTCGAAGCTGATATTCCGCATCTTGTCTTACCAGAGGTGCAGAATGATTAAGAAGTTTGAAGACTTCCAAATTCAAGGTTGCATATTTCAGATGTGAAAGTAGCATATAGAGGTGCCTTCTCTGTTTGGTATCTTTAGGTTAGTTCTTTTGAGCCATGTGTGCTGAATGTCGGTTGCAACTATATTTTGGCAGTTCCAACGAACACTTTCAAATTGTCACGTCCAGGATGTTGCAAATGTGAAGGCTGTATAACGTTTTGCATGTGCAGGTCGACGACTTTGTAGACAAGCTAAAGCCAAATGATCCCAAGTACTGGCTGACTACGAGGGATGTCGTGGTCTTCTTGTCTTCCCAATTGCCCTCTCTGGATTGCCCGCGTATGTGCGTCTCTGTCATGATTTATTCAGGACTTGCATACATTTATGTATTGTGTTCTTCATGATGTCATGGACGTAGTTGTCCCATTTTCCTTGTGAATCCTACTTTTAAATTTGAACTTGTGTGCGTGCAAAGTATTGTAATTAAAAGTTATTGAACATGGCCAATTGCTAGGATGAGGTCATGTGTTAGTTACAAGCACCCAGCATTTTCTGTCCTAGGACATCGGTTATTTAGTGATACCAATTGCACAGCATAGCTGACATGATTATGAGGTTTCCTTGACTTCATTAGGAATGTGATGTGTCAGGATCTTCCATCCCTAAATCAATTCCAAGGATGGCAGGTAACGTCATACTGGTACAGGAAATGGCAGTTGACAATCGTGTACTTCAACTCAGTCACTTAATTTGATGCAGTTCATGAAGTCATGCCTTGAAACCGTTGAATGCTTCGCTATTGTGAGCATATTTTGTGTTGAGCTAGGGAATTAGCGTCAAGCACGTAAGAATAGAGTAATTGTGGTGGGAATTGTGGAAGAAGACTGTGAGGACGTGTAAGAAAAGAATTTTGTTCATGCGATCCGAGCCTAATTCTGTGTTCGTTTTGCAGGTAGGGTATCGTATGACTATGTTGCAGAGGAGGTTTGCACGTACATGGCTGCTTATGACTGTGGCGACGTTGTAGCCCAGCCAACATTTTGGCACACTGACTTCTCTATGTGCCATGTATTTTCTTCGTTGTGAAAAGAAGATGAGTAGTTCAAGGCTTTTGGAGGGCATAATAGTGCGGCTGCTGCAATTTTTCCTGTGTACGCCTTCTCGCAGCTGGTTTTTTTGCTTCGCCGAATAATTATGAACTGATTATGTTAGTTTGGGAGGATGTGGTACCTCTCTGTAATGTGTACAGTAATGTGGAGGGTTCACTTTGAACATAGAGGGCAATCTAAAAAGTCTTTGAGAACTGACTTGTACTTCTTGGGTTTCAGTTGTGTTTTTCCTTCAGTGCGTGGGGTATATAGCGTTTCGATGTGCCTAGTTGTACTGCCTTCATGGTTATTTAGTGTTTTATCTTCATCTGCATCTTCTCCTTTGTTACTTGCCTTCATTTTGTTGTTCTGATGTTAGGAATTAGTCAATTTTGGTAGTGACCCTTTTAGGTTTCTCTGTCTAATGCATTTATTTGGAGGATAGTTATTTGGGTGCTGTAGGATGGTGCCCTTCCAAAAGCAGTTTTTCAAGGAAGCATGAACTGTTCCCTTGTTTTTTTGAGAGTCGTTATGTACTGAGGCATTGGTGTATAGATGTTATGTCGATCACTAGATGATGTGTCCATGAACAATGAGTTTGGCATTGTATTCTGTTGTATACATTTATTACCCTGAACCTGCTAAACGTTTTGAATCCAGGTTTATGATGGCCAGCAGGTCATACTTCGAAGGTATGGAAGATTTTATGGAAAACATACTCTGCGAGGTAGAGTTTGCCATGAATGTTCAAGGAGCATGAGACTGTGGAAGAAGATGGAACAGTCATCAAGTTGTACAATTATCTAATGAAGGGCAGCGAATAAGGATAGTATCACGTTTGCATAGACATTATCCATTGCTGTGACTATGAGGAATATCTTAGTACGTAGACCCTCATGCTCCAGTACTCGAATTGATGTAATGAGTTTTTGCTTTGACTAGCTGATAAAGGATCTTGCCACTGTCAATGAAAGCACTATGGGTAACTGTCAATGGAATTGGCAGTGTCAGGAAGAGTCGGGGCCTTGTGCAACACATTACAGCATCTGATTCTTTTTCAAAGTAACGAAAGGGTCATTTTGTGGCAATGTGTTTTCTGACATCATCACATTGTAGGATTGGCGGACTGGGAAGGCGATGGTGAGGGAGGTAATAAGGGTCCTATAAACTTATTGAAGTTCATGTTGTACTTTCTCGAAACGCAGTCAAACGACCATTCACTACTGACTCAATGAATTTCCTTCAGAACATAGAACATGTGCAGGTGGCATGGGAATTCCAATCTGATGTGATTTAAGAAGTGCTGTAGTTTTTTATGTTTTGATGTTGCCTCCGATGTCATTCATTATTCCCTGTCAGCATGTACAGACGTAATCATGTTTTGAATATGCGCGTTGCATTTCATTGGTAAGCAGACTTACGAGATAGTGAGGTTGTGTGAGTGCAAGTGTGTATAATGCGAAGTGGTTGCATGAAATCTGACTGAAATAGTTGATGGAGCGTATGTCGTTTGAAACAGTGGTCCTGTGGACCAGAGGAGCGATGGATGTGGACTGCGAAGGAGGACTGCAAGGTAAGGGAAAAACATGCAACAATCACGTTCTGTCAGTCTGTCGACAAGCAATGCATCTCGTTGTTCGTTTTCATGAAAGCCACCTCCATGTCGAAGATTGAAGCAACATTTCAGGTTGTTACTTCTCAATACGTGAACAGCCTACGTCCTTCATTTTCCTGTGCGCCTCCTGTTGTGTGTAACACAGAGGAGCACAAAGAATGTTTGACTAATCTCTGTTTTATAGTGCAGGAAAAATCGCATAGTCTTAGTTGCTTTCAGGAATGGAAAAAAATGGGAAACAAGTTTCAATTGCCTCACATTGAAATGACATCATTTCGGGAAAGCAACATAATTTGGCTCCTATGGATTCCGAAACCTAGTGCAGAAGCCAATGGATGAATTTAACCAAATGTAGTGGACAGTACCAATAAAATCATGCATGTGAATGTTTGAGATAAGGGGAGCGACAGACGTAGACATGTAGATTAAAAAAACTGCCAAAGCAAGAACAACTGTGCGAAATGAGGTAGCCTGCTTGGAGGCTCTAGGATGTGCTTCCACGCCATTCAGAGACAGTGACTCATAACCGAACTGTGAAATACAGAGTACTGAATGCAAAGTTGATAATATTGTTTTAGGAAAGTATACATTGGCTAATGTCAATGAGGTAGTACTCATGAGGAAACCACAAGTGTAAACCTTCCGAGAAAGTGTTGTAACAGGAACCTAACCTCTGGTAAGTAACAGGCGGTTGAAGATGATTTAACGGAGGAGCGTAGGTTTTGTAGTGTACTCCATGTTGCTCACAGCAGAGAGGCCTCCTTTGATGTCGTACTAGATATTCACAGTATTTTGAAAGCCAGAACTTCATGAATGCAGGATGACGATGACGTATATCACGCGTGAGGAACATAATCCTTAATCCGTGGCACTCATGTTCAATTGCTGCCAACCTCCTCCAATAGAGAGCAAGAAGCAACGCTTTCATTGCAGGTGGAATGAAGAACGTTGAAGCAAGATTTTCGAACGAGTTGGAACTTCAGTCGGTCTCCCTCGTGGACATCATGGCAGCGTACGAAATCCTCCCAGTCGTCTCCAAAAGAAACCTCTGCATCTTCAGTGACGGAAGTCACATTCACTTTGACGTTGACGTGTATCGGCCATCGAGGTTTGTCTCCTTCGTAACCTAGAAGGACTGTTTTGTGGAACTTGTCTCCATGGTCGCGCACAAACCAAGCAGGAACTTTCTGAGTGAACAAGAGACGTGCTTAAGTTAGGAGAGGAGGTGCAGAGCAAAAGAATAATCCGTAAAGAGTCTTAGGAAATGAAGAAGCAGGGTCTCACCAAAGTCCGAAAAGAAGATGTCTTCATTGTTTTCTCGAAGCACTGGTCTCCATCAACGAGCACTTCATTGTGAAAGGCCATTTCAGGAAGGCTGAGTTTGCAGTTGCAGAATTCTTTGAGCAAGAGCGCAGTGCGAGAGCGATGGGTTACAGGAAATGGACAAAATGCGGAGAGGAAGGTGGAAAGCGAACTTGAATAATCGGAGATGACGGCAATGGAGGGAAGCAGTGATCTCCGTGTAAGCAATGCATCTACTCTTCATGGACGGAGATTTGTGTAATTAAAGCGTGAAATTGTCTGAATCTGTTGATTAGACCAAACCTTCAGGCAAATCTTTGAAGATTTTCATGTGATTAACGTGGTTAACCCCAAGTTGAGGAAGGGAAAGGAAATGATTATCATGCATGCTATAACATGCATGAGTAGGTGACTCCGGAGGTAAGTAGTTTGCAGTGATTAACAAGTGTTATGAAAGCATGGTGACATAAATTTTTCCTTTGCTTGAGTATGATGTATGCATGTGGTCATTGATGACTGAGGAGTTCAGGGAAGTTGGAATTGGTAGGAAGAAATTGTATTTCAAGAGAAAATATGAGTCATTAGCTTCTGCTTTGAAATTTGTCATGTTTTATTCCAGGAGGCCATTCCTTGGAAAAAACAAAGAGTTCGTCATTTCAGTGACTGTGGTAAAAGTGACACAGTACTCAATGATGGGAACAAGAACTCTTATGGTTATGAGAAGTTCTCAATTGGAGAAATGGTTTGTGAATTATGTTGGCTTGGTTTTTTTGTTTGCTGTGTACTGTTGAGGGAGTTTAAATGCATAGGCTAAAAGGAGCCATGGCACTGTAGGATTGCCTTCTCTGAATTTGTGTAGTCCTACTGACAAAATCATGCTTTAAAAGAACCTTATCAGATTCTCCTGTTTTTTGTTTTTGTGGGGCTAGTAGCTTGGTTCAGCATCTAGTGCTGCAACTGCATCAAAGTTTGTTAGAGGAAGAGATCCAGTGGTGTCCAGTGATTCCAAAACTGGCTAAATTTCGCTCATTTTCTACTTAATTTTTTCATTCCCTTTGTGTAAATTTTAAAAAATCTTCCAAAAATGAACATTTGGCTAAAAACCTTGAATCCGTTCTGTGATCACTGGTGGTGTGTGTGAAGCTATTAGGTCTGGGAAGATACTAATTCTGTGGGTTTAATAAGACATGGGAGAGTGAAATTGTCATTTCCTTCACTGCCCTAATGAGTGAGGATGAGAAATGCTTGGAAGTCTGCCGTGTATTTTTATGGTCTTGGAAAACAGGCTGAGTTCGAATCCATAGTTTCATTTATTTTTGTTTGATAATTATTAATTTTGTTTCACACGTAGGACATGCCTTTTGCTTGTGTTGTCTTCATTTGCAGAGGTGTTTGGCCATTTCTTTGGCTATGCCAAGCTGCATTGTACAACTTCATAGGTTTAGCTTGAATTTTGGAAATGGTAATGCCTGTAGTGGCATGTGCTAAATAAGAAAAAGATTTTCTGAGTTTGAGCTTCTGCTGCAGATCTCCGTAATTGCAGAGCGGAAATGAAATTTTTTGGTAGCAGTAGGTAGAAGGCAGAGATGAGTTGGAAGTACGTGTTCCTCGAATTCTTTGAAGAAATGACTAGAAGCCGAAGGTAATTCAATGTTTTTTCATTTGTCTTCTAGTAAGTGTAGAAAATGAAGTCTTATAGTAATGACAGTATTGAATATGATTAGTGTGTTAGAGGACTGAAGTCTAGTTTGAAATTAGAATAAAAACGATGTTAGGGAACTTTGAAAAGGATTTTAAAATTTTGTCACGCTTGAATGTTATGAACACTTAATGTGTATTTGCTGAAGGTGAAAGGAACTTACAGATGAAGACGTAGGGGTGCTAAGGAAAAGAAAAGAAGATATTTCAAAAAAGTTTTATGAGAGTTAGAGTGTGAGAAATGTCAAGTGTTGAAGGAATACTACACTAAATTGAGAGGGCTACTTCGAGAGAGCTCAATGATAATTGGAAACAAGACTGTCATCCCCGTGTAATCACGCAAGTGGTTTTCAGGGACTAAAGGATGTCATTGGGACTTCATTAGAGTGACTGTAAGTAGACATGTCACGAAGTAGGTCTTCATTGTAAAAATGGAGGGTGAAATAGTGAATGAATTGGGAGTATATTGCACGTCAATTTATTCAGCGTGGAAGTCACTTGATCTTGAAACGTCTCTATTCCTTTTTGAATTTTTGCACAGTTTTTGCTTATAGCTTAGCACAAATATATCAGTTACCCCAATTGAAAGAATGTGGTGATCTAAAGGAAGGTAGTCTTCTCTGGATTGAAGTATTAAATTTTATAAATGTGAAGTGAATTGGATGAAAGAGGGTGCCTTGAAGCCCACTATTCAATGCCAGGAATATGGATGTATGAGCGCTTCAAGGTTAATGGATTGCAAATTAAGATTGCATTCTTTTAATTAAACATGCTTGCACTTCTGTCATTTAAAATGCATAGATTCATGGACTTCATGCTTAGAAGAAGAGTAAGTAGTCCTAAATCCAATTACTGTTTGAGATTAGCATGTGTGTTTAGAAGGAAAAGTGGAAGTGGAGCAACCAGAGGACTAATTTAGGTATTCCTATTTATCTTTGGGGAGGTGCAGGAAATTAGGAGGTGGAGAAGCGAATTGAAGAAAGCTGGTGCTGTTATGAAATTCAAGGGAATTAGAAGTGAGAAACTGGAAGCTAGATTTTGACAAATAAGTGTTATTATGCAGAAAGTGTAAGAGAAATTCCACTCCGAACCTGGCTTTAAATTTTTATTAATTAAGTAGTGTTAAGGACAATTTTTTCCTCCATCTCAAATACAGATATGAAATGGTAGAAGTGGCATACAATAAAGAAGGAAACTGAGATGCATTGACGATGGGCAGGTATTGGAAGTGGAAAATCGAATGTGACATTAGGGTCAGAGCAGAAGGAAGCAATCTATAATTGGAATTGAAATGGAACAAATTAGTAATGATGGAACCTTGCCAAGAACGGCAAAATGATTTCCTAATGTTTACCATACATAATGTCCTCAATTCATATATGAAAGACTGTAGTGCTTAGAAATGTTGATGAACTGATTGGAGAACTGTCTAACAATGGATTTTTTTTTCCATACCACATGCAGGAAGGGAAGAAGTGCCTATTTCCAGCCGAGTTATGTTCAGAGTAGTACGAAGGAAAAAGATTGACAAGTATATGGAAGTCTCTGAAATTCAGCAATTTTTTATTATTAGAAGGTAGCTGCAGTCACATCTTGGGGATGGGTTCCTTGACAAGTAAGGGAAAGGAAGACTGAAACTGACTGCAGGAAATTGGTACCTTAGAAGTATAGGTAGAGGTGCAAGTTGTTTAGTATTGTTAAGGGTAGGAGGCTTAGAAGTCCCTCGAGGGACTTTTTTGTGCAAGGGGAGAAAGATTGTACACTAGAGCAGGGAAGGTAGATAATGGAAGTGAGAGAAAATGGTGTGTGCATTAAATCATTGCAGTGCAGTGGGTTTAGCCTGTATATTTGTCTTAGTTATAGAGAAAGCGAATTATAGGTAGAAGTATTGAGTTCCTATTATTTCAGGTGTAATAAAATTAAATTCACTTCATGTGGATGCATAGAAATCATGCATTTATGTGTGCAAATGAAAAAGTTGTGTGCATTTCCTAATTGAAAACAAAACTGACAAAAACGATATATTATGAATAATATGGATGTGGAAAACAACACTGAAGACCATGATGAGAGTAAGTAAGTAACCCCCGTAATTAACACATTTCTGTTGTGATAATAACACATTTCAGTTCATCTTCAACAGTTCTATGTTATGAAATCTATCAATTTTTTGTTAACTAATAACATTTTTTTGTTAAAAAATTAACACTTCTCTGTCAAAAAGTACCCAAATTAACACGTCCAAATTAACAAAAAAAATTAACACTTTTCTGTTAAGTTTTTGTTAATCCGGTCACTGTTTTTTCTACTAGTGCTCCTCCGTAGACTTCAGAATTGAATTCCCATCTTGCAACTTCCGTAATATATAAACCTCAATGTAATTCATTGACATGATCCCCATTTCCCTGCCTCCCTTCTTTGATTGGTAGTCACTAGAAGAAAACTACACTGTTCCTGCCAAAAATTGCGTTAAACTTGCCAAAACTGCGTTAAACTTTACAAAAACTGTGTTGGGACTACATTGCGTTCAACATAACATGTGGAGTGGATTGTGTTGAATTCTCCTTTTATAACGCAAAATTTAGTGTTTCAACGTTTCAACAAAAAATTGAACAAGGAAAACGCAGTATTCAACAAGGAAAACGCAGAATTTCGTGTTAGAATGAAAAATTCCGCTTGACAAAGCAGAACCTCAACAGAATCCACCCCACGCATTACGTTTAAGGCAACACAGTGTTAACACAATTTTTGTGAAACACAACGTAGTTTTCTTCTAGTGGGTAGAATAGAAGCCACCAATTCAATCTGCAATGTCATCGTTTCTGTTATGTGTGCCTGTCCCAACGTTGTCGATCAGGAATGTTACAGTCTAGATCTTGGGGATGACCTGCCTTCTCTCATGTGAAGCGATCTTGGCTGCAATAGAGCTCGTCAGATTCACCCCTGCTGTTGAGCCAACCTCGCGTCTAGATCCGCAACTGCCTTCGCCCTTGCCTCCCTCTTCATTGTCAAGCAAAATTGGCCACTATTTGGTGCAAAGGAAGACGTTTAGAAACATTGGAATTCCCCGCGCATCTCCTTTGGGGTACTGCTCAATCCAACCTAGCAATCTACCAATGTGTCTCCGACATAAGTACCACCAATTTCTTGCGGAGGGCTTGCTACACCAATAATGCGCATGCTTAGGTTGTGGCAATGACAAGAGAAAATTCTCCTACAAACAATTCACAACTTTCAAGGCAACCACCTTGCTCGCACCCTTTTCTAGTGCCCAATGGAAAATCTTGTCTTGTACTTCAAACACTTCTTCTTGTGTGGCACGTCCAACCCACAATACAGTCGTCATTTTGCCACAAAATTTGAAACCAAAGACAAATCTGTCACTACAACTTCGGCATGAGTGGAAGTAGTGCGCTACCATAATTGCCCCCACTCACAATACTTGTAAGCCCGCCTTCTTCAATTACTCTCAAAAATGATGAAGTTTTCACACCTCTCCGCTCTCCCTTCTCATACTCCCTATAAGTTGTACAAAAGCATCCTTAGACAAACAAGAAATCCGTACGGATTGGGTGACTGTGGCAAATAGAATTGGTTGGCGCAATTCAAAAATCCTTGTTGATCTTCCAGTATCGATCGTGAGAGTTCCGTCTTAGAGCGACTACAAAATCCTAAACCCTCACTGCGCCATAAACTCTTTGCCACGGGAACTGGATTCGAGGCCAATGGCCTTCAATCGGTAGAATCTAGTCATCCCCTAGACATTTATGGCTAACTGCCACATCCTTGGTTTTATTGTCACGCAATCTATACTGATTTCTGGGCACCATTGCGATGCACTAATTGGACAAAGGCTACAATCCCCTTCCAAACTTACTCCCCATCCTTATCTAATTGAATCCACGCAAATCTGATTCACAGTTGGGCCCCTGTGATGCTTTTTGTAATTCTCAATGGCCACAATTTGTCCCCTTGGGTGGTTTAGGGTTAATAACCTCAAATGAGTGTAGCATAAGAGGATTTCTGAGCCTCCAGAAGACCTTTCCAAGGCCATTCTTTGAAACTGTTCCCATTGTTGTAGACCAGCCCCTGTTGGTCTAAAATTTTGAATTTAAAAAAAATTAAATTAAATTATTTTTTTCCAAAAATTTCAAAATGTCTTAAAGATAACATTTGGTAGCAAGGTTGGCATTGCCTTGGCTCTACACTGATGGTGTAGAATATAGCCATCCAATAGTGTTCATTAGTAACTAATTGGTTGGGTGTGGAATATGCTTCACTATCACTTTAGAAGTATGGCATGCTACTAAATATTATGAAAAGTGAAAAAGTGATTTTTTTTAAATAATTGATTTTTTAAATAATAAATTAATTTAATTAGTAAATTGATATTATTTGATGTGGCCATTGCTTGACCACATTAGCATGTTGATGTGGTCAGTGTTCCCACAACATTCCCAGCATTCGGGAACTTGTAGTCTTCTAAAACGGCTAGAAATCCTCTTATAATTAGGTCATCTATCGATTTGTGGTGGTAGCTTCAATTAATGTTGTCTTGCTTATCTACCAATGTGCTTCCCTATCTAGCTCTTGCAAGATAAATAATTTTCAAATAACACTACTTGTCTAGTATTCAAACAAATTTAAATTTGATGTATACATCCTTAGTACCAATACCAAATTGCATGCTAGAGGAATATTTGCAACTACTAAAGTTACACAACACTATACTCTCAGCATTTCAATGTTGTTTAGTTTATAGAAAATTTAGAAATAAAAATTATTTCTACTTGCAAAGTCATCTTTAAAAAAAAAATTGGCTAATGGTCACAACATTTAAATTTCAAGCATGCTTCGTAATTAAAAGGACGAGAGCCAACAACCAATCACAAAACTATCCTTATCAAGAACATTTGTCCTTTTCACTTGATCTAAAGACATGAGTGTGTGCATGAACAATTTTCTCCAATGCCACCAAATGAAGATGTTGTCAAAAAACCTTTGAAATTAAACCTCCCTAAAATTCAATTAGATTACAAATAGAGTCTTAAATATTTCCACAATTGTTTTTGAACCAAACGACGCATGCATAAGGGCAAAACATCCATTCCCATGCCTGTTCCTTGCAATGGACAGTAGATTCACCTAAATGTGTCAGTAGAGTTCCCTTAATATGTTCACTACATGTGTGATTGTAATTTGTTGACCCAATTGAAGGACACATAGGAAAATTTGGTTGGCTAAGTGTTGATTTTCGCAAGGTTCAATTTTGGGGGCACCTATAGGACAGTTTCATATGTCTAGGGAGCCAACACTTTGAAAATTTGTAGAAATTACATACTATAGTTGAAAAATCTATTTTTTTTTAATATTCATAATTTTCACTTGCTAATACTAGAAAAATATCATTTTTAGAAAAATCTGCCTCCAACTATGCTTAATTCCTTATTTTGACCTTTTTGGGTGTTTCCACTGTACAAGGTGGATGATTGAACTCGTAAAGACAATGTTGCTGTTGTTTGTGATGGTGATGTGATTGTTGTTCACTAGTGTAGTGGGGTACAATGACAATGATCCCTAAATTGACTAAATTTTGCTCAGTTTCTACTTAATTTTTTCATGCCCTCCAAAAACATTTTACAAAAATGAACATTTGGCTAAAAATCCTAAACCCGTTTTGAGATCACGACCCGGGATACTTGGCAAGAAAATATCGGAGGAGGGGAGGAGGCAAGTGATGATTGGATAAAAATATGCCCCCTTCATTTCCATCCATCTAAATACTAAACAATGGAGTTAGTTGTAAAGTGGGTGGAATGATAGACTAGGAGCTAGAATTCAAGAAAAACACAAGACTAAACTCTTTGGAGCACCAAAACTAAGGTCCAAAGTAGTTTGGTGCCATGTTTTGTTTCTACAATTCTCAGTTATACCTCTCTTTCACATCCATGTTTCAAATCTAGGTTTTCTTTAGGATTAACTTTAATGAGGGGGTCAATTCATCCTAGCTGAAAAGGTTGAGCAAGGGGGCTAGTTCTAACCTAAGATAATGTAGGAAGCTTGAATTTTGTAGGGTCATTTAGAATGGAGCCTATAAAGGGTCCTAAAACTGTTTAGAAATTTGTAGAAAGTGATAACATGGAAAATTTTGTTAAAATGGCAGCATTCCATTAGTTTGACACATTTTATAGTTTAGACCACACAGTTTGAAATCTAAACTACTCATAGATTTTTGAAATCTATACGTGTTGAAGCCACAAATTAGACAAGTTGGAGGTCTATTAACATTATAAGGGGTGACAATGAGTTTTTATGAAATTAGCAACATATTTATTGCACATATAGGATCAAAGCGACCTTCCTAGGTACAAAGGCTAGGAAGAGGGAAAAAATTTCCTAGAGGAATTTTACCTTGTAATGTGAGTACAATCTTGTCTAGAAAAATGGATTTCTTAAAATAATTAAATTTTTTTTTTTGAATTACTAAAAATGAAAAGGTTGACAGACTCCTTTTCTGTTATTTTTCCTACCAATGGCCTCTATACCCTACGCTCGGGTTAGATTCATCAAATATTAACTCAAAAATAAATAAATATGGCATGTAATGAAATTTTCAGAAATTATAGTGTGACATATTTGAATAGTGTAAAAAAGATTAACAAGAATAAATTGAAATCTTCAAAAAGATTTTGATAAAAAAAAATGAAAGATAATATTACCAAAGTGTTTCAAATAATCAAAAAATAATAGAAAATAATATTCCATATTCTATATTGTAAAGCCTTAAGACTTGATTGTAAAGCCTTAATTTTAGATTGAGAATTGATTGTATGGCCTTCATTACTCAAACCTAATAGCAAAGCCTTGATTAAGCTTGAGTAGAGTAAAATTTTGGAAAGCTTGCCTTATTTTAGCCTTGTCAAACAAGATTTTGTAAAGCTTCCATCATGTTGAGCTTACAATATGGTAAAGCAGGAAGGCCATAGCTATAATTAACAAAATATTCCCAATCACAATAAATCAAATCTTGAAAATTCTAAATGGGGACAATGAAAGGGAAAGTCAAGCAAAAATAAAAGATTTTGTTCAGGGTGTGATGAATGTGCCCTCAACGTACGATAGTACTTTGTAGTAGTCTATAGTACTACATAGTATTGATAGACGGTCTAGATCTGTTGGTGCCTTGATTCGACGATTAAAATTTGTAAGCATAGTGCTAACGTGCAGTACTGGTAGTATTGCGTAGTACAACCAATCTTGTAGCCAAAAATTACATTTTTGAGACAAAAATGTAAAGCGTTTCTTACAATCACCCAGATATTTGAAATCTACAACTGTCCAGGATGTCAAAAAATCTATACTAGTCCTAGATGTCAATTTTTAATTCAGACCACATGGTTTGATAAATGGCATTTAGAATACCACCATTTTAACGAAATTCACCATTATCCCTTTTTGTAAATAGAGGTTGCTTATGCATTTGTTTCATTTAGGATTAGCATGAGTTCAAACTTATTACTCTCATGAATATTGTTTGTTAGTTATTCACTTTTGATTTTCATGAAGATGAATACAAACATAGTGAAGTACCTGCATTGAATACTAATTTATAATGAGGCCAAACTTTAAGGACTGACAAGAGCCTAAAAAGTACCATTTGCGTCACTTTTTTGGATTCTTTTACTTCTTTAAAAGGCTTGTTCACCTTGATTTTTGTTGTGCCTATGACCAAGAAAGCCAACCTATGGCCTTCTCACTTTGGAATTTCACATTTAATTCAAATCCAATTGAAAATTAATGAAAAAAAGGCCATTCATGGCTTTGCCACTTCTACCTTTACTAAAATAATTTAGGTGATTCTTGTGAATATATTTCTTGATAGACATCTCTTTTCCCTTAGTTGATTGCTTTATGAGCCTCCTACCTTACGGCATCTAGGGCCAAGTGAATTGGCATTAAGATTGTAGTTAATCTATCTCTCCTCAAATAAACTATAGGAGAGGGCTCTAAAACCAAGCGGGCATTTTCAACCATCCAGTAGGGGCTCTGAAATGAACATATGAACTTTGGAAAAATGAACACTAGATTACAATAAAGCTTGATGAGATTTGTTTATACTTCTTCAACGGATGGTTTAAGAACCACATTTGGTTAATTCCTTACTAAGTGGCTAGGCGTCTATTAATTTAATTCAAAATTAGAATTTGTTGTTCAACTATCTTCTTACAAGTATTGAAAAATCTGAAATAATGATTAAATCAAGCATTCATTTCAGATTTAGAAATGGACACTTTTAGAAACCATATCAATTACTTTACACATGTTGCAATGCTAGTTTTTCAACAAGGCGTGATTTTTTTTCAAACTATGCATGGATGGGTTTCCAAGGACCTATGATCACAAATAGGGACCTACACCAGATTGTGTTCAAAAATTCATAACTAATTCAATAATGCCTCAAAAAATATGAAACAACTTGTGTTAGATTCCTCATCTATTTTTCTTTGACTGAAAAATAAGCTAAAAATATTTCCATATCAGGAAGTACATGAAAAAGGCACATCAGCGCTTGGATGGTTGCTTTTTGAGCCTCTTACCTTAGCCAATCACTTTGTGACGCCAAGGATTCCAACACGTGGCCGACTCTCCAACGTGGCAGGTTCCAACGTGGATGACTAGGAGCCAAGTGGCAGCCACTGCCGGCTTCACTTTAGATGAGCTCAGTCAATCCATCGTACAATCCAAACAATCTGCCGTCTTCTCTCGGACAAGCGTGCTTGTGCAATACTCATGAGAGTCCAGAAAACAGGGATCAGTGGAGCTCAATAAGGAGCTGAAGTGAGACAGTTCATGTCGAAAGAAATCGTCTTTGGAAATTTAAGTGGAAATTATTCAACTTGGAGATCACAGACGTGTGGGCGAGGCCGCTACAGGTACAGAGCAAACCATTTTAACGAATTTCTTCAGTTGTTGAGAATTAATCCACAAAGGGAGGAGCCCAAATTGTTCCACTGACTCTGCTTATAGAGTTTCGTGTGCTTTGAGTGGATCACTGAATCTCTTACCCGGAGAAGTCAGTAATTCTGGTAATTGTATTGGCGCTGACTCCCGAATTGTGTAGTGCTTTGTGGCCGGCTGAATTCTCGAAGTCATGCATGTCGTTGAATTTCTAGGTTAATGGCGAGAAATTTCCAACAGGTGTTTAATTGGAGATGGAACCTATCTTCTTCACCCTGTTGTGGTTGTTGGGTTAGGAAGAACATGTATGTCCAGGATTTTAAGATTTTGATTCCCACACTAGGCAACCGGAATTCAATTTCAAATAGGATTTGATGATTGTTGTGGCATGATGGATGTCGCACGTACCTGCAGCAGAAATTTGATTCCGAAATGGATGAGTCCGCTCGAAAATCGACTTGGGATGTGAATTCGAAGGAGACGACGCAGACTCCTCCTTTTGAAGTTGCCATTGTGATCGATTCCAAAGAGACTGGAAACAAACGAGAAGTGAGTAGTCATTCACCAATTGGAACTGAAGAACTTGTAAAAGTTTTATAGTTGTGAGAGATGGACATTTGAATTCTAACCTTCTGATGACATTCGAGCCGTCGGTGGATGCAGGAGGTTGGAGATGACCCCGTGAAGCACCTGTTCACAGCGTTGACGAATGCGGGCTTAGTTGTTGAGAAAGACGAAGGTGCAAACGGCTTGGTATTCCTCAAGGTAAAGGATCTTCTTCCTCAGCGTGAAGCTTAACACTGAGAGCTGTCAACTTGGGTAACTTGGGGCAACCAAATTTTGTCCGTCCGAGAAGGACATCATATCTTAAAGAGGACATGCGTTTGTTTTGGCAGATTGCAGCGCCCCTCGAAGTCATTGGGCGGACAGCTGAGAAATTGAGACTCAGGAAACCGACGAATGTAGGTACGGGACAATTCATCCTGCAACGCGTCACTAGGTTGTTCCGAGTGCTATGTGGGCGTTTTAGTGTAAGTAACGATAGATCAATGCTGACGTTATAAGCTGAGGGAACGAACGCAGATCCATCTGTTGTTAAAGTACCAGTTGGCCCAAACTGGGTTTGATTTTGTTTTTCTGTGCACAGTTTGTGGTCATTTCGAGACTTTCCTGAATCTAATTTTCAGTTGTTTGGCATGCAATTTTTTATCTGATTCTCGTGGTATAAAATTGAGCCCGTTTGAATTATATTTCAAAGCATGCTGGATCAAATTCGTCATTTTCAAACCTTTACTAGTCCATTAGGGTTTAAAGATTTATAGCTTGTCTGAATGACAGTACCTTGGGAATCTAGGCTGGGACTTACAGCCAGTGTGCACGCAGGGCTGGACGTGGTCTTCGATTGGGAGCGTCGGGATTCGTTCTGTCGACAGCCTTTGGGCGATGCTCTGTTCAGCTGGACGGAACGGTATCAGTGTCTCACCACCATCATCGAATCCGTGGTTGGCCCAGGCAACACTTCGGACTCCTCGCTGGTGAAGAAATTGCAAGATGCGGGTGTCGTGAAGGAAATTATGCCACTTCATCGTAATTTAATCTCCTTCCTTTTGGTGGCACTTCCTTTTGCTTACAATCCCGTTGGCTTCTCACCTCGAAGTGTTCTCCGGGCTTGTTTAACGGTTGTTTCTTGTGACTTGCAGAAGAGCAGCAACGAAAATGGCTGCTGGAGCACTGGGCGTTGAGGTGGATGGACCTAACTCATCAGCCTCTCGATGCCATCTATGCATACTTCGGTGCTAAGGTAAAAAAACACAGAGTCAGTACGAGAGACTCTTTTCATGCAAATTTAGAATTGAAGATGTCATTCTTCACTGTGTAGATTGCATTCAGGGTATAATTCACTGGTGGGCAGGTTTTTGTCATTGTATGCGCTCTGAAGCAGAAGCTGGATTTTCAGGAGGGACTTACTAAAATTTCGTCCTGTTCACTATAGATGTTACTTTTATCAATGCAAAACCTTGCATGCTGTATGCAAAGGAGTTCGGTCATTTTTTCATGATTATGCATATTCTATGCGATGAGCAAGAGGAAAGGTTTGGTTCGACTTACTTGGCTTGAGATGTTGTTCATGTAGGTGGCTATCTACTTCGCCTTCTTGGGCATGTACACACAGTGGCTTCTTTTCCCGGCTGCTCTGGGAATCATATTGAACTTAACATACCATGGGTTAGTTGCTGAACTTGCAAGCTAATAATTGAACTTTCAGTAATGTATACGAATCCAACCAAGAAGCGAGCTAAGACCATCGAATTAGGATATGATTACACATAAAGAACGAACTGGGCATCGAATCGACTCGTCTTGAAGACAGGCAATGATGAATTTCTAAAGCTGTATAATAGAATCCAGCAGAGGAACAATTTGGTTTTGTTAGACGCTTGAGTCTTGTAATGCATTACTTTCCTGTAAAGCATTCAATCAAACCAGGTAGAAGTAAATAAATTGTGAGCTCTTGACTCGAGGAACAAGGTTGTGAAATATTGTTGAAGAAAACTTGTTGAAGGGCAACTTCCATTGAACAGTGCTGGAATGTATGATTCCCAAATGGAGTAGTCTCAGTAACGTTGTAAGCCTTGTCTGAAACAGAGCAATGGAACCTGCGGTGCCTCCAATTTACGCCATGATCGTCGTCGTTTGGGCAGTAGTGTTTCTCCAGTTTTGGCGCCGTCGGAATGCAAGTCTCCAGAACAAGTAAGCACTTCTTGAGCATCGAGTGACTCCAACAGATTGCAACAGTGGTGATTGCAACAGCTGAACAGTAGAATTCGCTGTCGATTTACTGACTCTGGGATTTTGGTTTTCCTGGTGAAGTTGGGGGATGAGTTACGAAAGTGAGGAAATGCAGACAATTAACGCGCTGACGAAAGAGCAACAAGGGTCGCTCCTCCGCGGGGCGGCAAAGCAAGAGGAGGTGTACGGAGCCAACGTCTCGGATTACGAGGCCAAGATCCTCGGAAGAGAAGAATGGTTGTCTCGAATCAGCAGCGTCAAAAACAACATGATCGCTTTCACCTGCATTTTGTGTGTCCAGTTGCCCTTTGAGCTCGTGTACGCTCATCTCAACAAATTAGCTTCCAACGACATCATCAAGTAACGAAGCTCTACTCTGAAGTTTTTTATTACAGCCTCAGTTGTATTGGTGTTTGACAGGAAAGTGTAAGTTGTTCCTTGCTAATCAAATGATCCTGTTACATTATCAGGTACATCCTCACTGGAGTTTACATTCTGGCAATCCAGTACCTCACTAAGGTCGGAGGCCAAGTGGCCGTAGCTTTGACAAAGTCGCAGCATTTGGCCAACAATGAGGCCGCAGCCAACAGCATAATTTACAAGGTGCCTGTTCAGATTATTCATGTGTTAGTTTTGAGGCCAGCATTGTTTTAAAGCGTCTCAGATTCAATGCTGCCTCATGATTTCGCGATAATTACCCGCTAAAGGACCAAGAAGGCCACATCGAGCCTCATGTTTTGTTGAGCATTTTGAATTGGTCTTACAGAGACTTACTTTTGTCCAATTTTATTCATTGATTGACCAGTATGTACAATCTTTCAGATCATATTAAAGTGACTCCATCGAAATTATATTATTCACAACACGATCTGATCAAATTGGTCATTTTCAAAACATGAATCCTTGGTCTTTTAGGTTCTAAACTCATCTACGGATTTACGGTTGTACAGGTGTTCGGTGTATATTTCCTGCAATCGTACGTTGGCCTCTTCTATCAAGCCATTTTCCTTAAAGATTTCAATACTCTCCGCTCGATGTTGGTACAGCGCCTCATCGTTTCTCAGGTATACCACTCTAACCAATCAGCATAACAGTGATTACTCTGTGACTTTATAATTGTAGATTGTTTACTTTCATCTGATCCGCATATCGATGCAGCTTTCCTTCAACCCATTAGTGCCCGAATGGTCAAAAATGGTCCAATGCAAATCTACAGGGGGTTGGATCATGTAGGAAGCTTTAAGAAAATTAGCAAAATATTCTCTAAAAAGAAGAAATCGTCCGTAAATTCGTGACTTATAAGAAGATGTTTTAGAATTTCTGACACTTGACTACGATCTTTCAAAATGAACTGTCTAATATAGCTCAGATTCTGAGAGGTTAAAATGAAATCCAATAATCGCAGTTGATGAGCAACGTGGTGGAGAATCTGGTGCCATATGCGACCTATCGGTGGGCGGAGTACAAGGCGAAGCAGGAGAACGAAGAAATCAAAAAGAGCACGGGAGAGAAGGCACCTGAGAACCATGTGTCCCGCTTAGAGAAGGAGTTCTTGACACCGAAATACGAAGCCACTATTGGAGGCGACTTCGAAGATGGCCTATTCGATGGTGTGTTACATACAACCTGTTCTTCACTTTCTACAAAGCAGATATATCGCCAGGGTTCTAAACAAAGAAAAGAAAAGAAAAGAAAAACATGAAGACTGACCTAATTGGATGCAGATTTCCTGGAGCTTGCTGTGCAATTCGGCATGGTGACAATGTTTGCGAGCGCCTATCCTCTTGTTGCCGCATTCGCCATTCTTGTACGCATCCAACCTCTTCTATATTATCATGCACGAAACCCAATACAAATATTGTTCACCATGTATACCATTTTGTTTTTCAACTCTCTGTTTACTTCGGCATTCAGAATGTGTACCATGTTCTACGCAGAACAACCTAGTGGAGATTCGGTCCGACGCACTAAAGCTTCTTGTATCAATGAGGCGACCAGCGCCGAGACAAGCAGCCTCCATCGGAGCGTGGCTGTCCATATTGCAAGTGCGTCCTAACGACTCTTTCCGCTAGCATTCTTACCTTCTTCATACTTCATAGCAGAGTTCAGGAAAAATTCCTTCAAAGTATTAAGAATTTCAAGTATCACTACAAGAACTAAACGCAAGAATTGTACGATTTGCACGAATTCATAGGACAAATTACAAGAATGGCAAGCATGGCGTTCAAGAAGTCCATGGAAATTCTTCAAGTGCAAACGTCGAATTTTTTATGAACAGGCTAATTGATGAAGTAAAACTAATTTTGTTGTGTTGTAGAATCTTGGCGTCGTAGCAATTGTCACCAACTGTGCATTGCTGGTGTGCTTATACGACGACGCGGGTCGGTGGAAGATCGAGCCGGGGCTGGCTGCCATTCTGCTGCTCGAGCACTTGCTTTTGCTCGCCAAGTTTGGATTCTCGTGGTTTGTCTCCGAGGTAAGTTAAACCCTAAACCCTGAAAATCCTAAAAGTCTGAAAACCCTGAACCCTAAACCCTAAGATCCCAAACCTCGTTCCTATAATTCTGTGCAATCAATCTTTTCATAGAAGCTCTTACTGAAAAGAATCATGCCTAATTGCGATGCTTGGCATTATTTTTTTTTATTAGAATGGTCAGATTTGTAAATCTTATTGTTGGCAAATGAAAGAAGATGTCCATGTATCTCAAAGAATGCATGGATTGGATACCATATGCAATAATTTTAAGGGTTCAAAGCTTTATTGATTGGGATTGGTAGACCACCAAAGCCAATGTTGTCTCAATGTTGAATGATGTGAACTTTGATTATTTTGAGGTGGTGAAAATTCTCAATATCAATTTGCTCTCATTATCATATCATTAAAATGGATAGATTTTAGAATGGTTTAAGATTTTTACTAGCAAATCAAAAAGGCTTGGAATTCCAACGTGCTAAAGAATGCATCTATGACAATTGATTATAGATTGGTGGGCAATGTAAAAATAATAGAATTTTTGTTTTTGAAGTAGTGTCCATTTTTAAGTTGATCTATAATTACTTCTATATTGGATTAAATTTAAGCATTTGGTAGGTAAAGTTTAGAGAATTTGGGTACTACAATGAGTTACAAGGAATATAAGAATTAGAATTTAGAAATCTATTGGTAGATGGTTTTCACACCAAAAGAACACCACATAGTAAATGTTTGATGGTTGAAAGAAAACCCTTCTCTATAAGATAGAAGTGTAGGTGTAAATCCTTGGAAATTTGTCTGAAAAGAGGTCTTGTACAATAGTTTGACCACCAATGAGTACTCTTGAATTTTTCTAAGTAAATGATTCTTATGATATTGAAGCAGTGAGTTTTCACGTTTATCAATCCTTCCTCTAGGAATTAAAAATAAAAAGGCCTCTAGTTCTTTAGCTTTTTACATCCTCAAAAGCAAAATGTCCTATTACACAAGATTTTGGATTGTTATGTTGAAGTAGGTATTGTGATTAGGTGAACTTAGCTAAATTAAAATGATGCTAACAATGCAATGCAATGCAAATGTAAAATTATATGGTAGGAGCCGGCATGGATCAAAGCTCGCCGCATCAAAAAGGCATACATCCAAGACCATATGTCACACCGGATGCTTGGAATTTTGGAAGAAGATACACAAGAAGAAATTCTTCATGATGTACAAAAGTCTGCCTTGGAGTAGTTTTGCCTTCATTATCAAGTTCATTTTCTCATGTCCCATAAGTTATATTATACATTTTGGAAAAAATAGTGTTAGTATAGTATTAATCTCATAAGTTATATAGATTTTGATAACATCTTTAGAGTTGTATTGATATTTTAGTTTGTAGTTTTTACGTCTTTTGAATGTATAAGGCCATCCAAATGTACCATGTGTTTGAAAGCACCACATGATGAGATGATCACTTTGAGTACATCTCTTGAATCAATATGTATCTATTTTTGAAGAAATAGTTTTAGGCATTTACCAAAAAAAATTGTATTCTATATTTTTTATATCTTTTTGTATATACTACAAGAAAATGATGCAGTCTTTGGTACATTGAAATCTTCTACTATTTGTCAATGATAGAGTATAAAAATTTCATGAGTACAATAATAGTAATGGTCTATAGTTTAAAAAATGGCATTTTTGGATGTGCCAACTTTCATTAAATTTTTTTTTCAAAAAATTCTTACCCTTGCATATTGCCTATAGGTGAGATAATGAGATTGGTGTAAACTTTGTAGGTGTCTTAGTTCAATGGGATGACTAATATACTTCTTCCATGAACAAGCTTCTAATTTTTCACTAATTTATAATTAGAACTTTAATTCCTATCAATAGAAGTTCATTCCAATATACTTTGAATAGCTATGTAAGAAAATTCACATTTTGACATTTGACAATAAAATAGACTTCTTTGAAAGCAAGATAAAAGATCAAAATTGCAATAGTCTTGGAAAATTAGGCTTACAAAAGCAATATTTACATTTACAATACATTTTGTATCATAGACAAGTTGTACCAAAACTACATATCTTCATTAGAAGGGAGACTCTATAGATTGAAGTTTATAATGTTTTCAATCTATATTTGTTTAATGGGATATTAGTTGAAGGGGGAGATTTATATTAGTTTAATACCCGGTTTCATAGGTATTAATAGAAGTTAGATTTTTTAATTAGAAGTCTAGATTGCTCTGTTAATGTAATGGGAGTAAGGAAAATATTTTGATTATAGATGCAATATAGAGTTATATTTATAGGCCTAGATTTGTTGGTAGTGTTTGATTATTTTCTAAGTATTTTGTGTTTGTAGAGTAATATAAATATGGAATATTGAATTGCCAAATTATAATAATTGGTGTTTTTGAATTACATTAATGACTTTTGAGCATTATGTAGCAAAGCCCCACCATGTTACAAAAAATAACATCCTTATTCTCATCTATTAATTGGATATTCAAATTGGATGAATGAGATCATGAAAAAAAGAAAAAAAAGAAGAAATTCATTCTAGATGTGTACTTTCAATATGCCTCTAGGTGCAATTATAGTATCACAAGTGTGCAATTATAGTATCAAAAGTTGTCCCTATTTTGTAGTTAAGGAGGGCCCCCTTTAACCTTAGAAGGATGTAAGGGGTCCCTATGGAAATCATCATTTCTAAAATCATGGAAAACATTGGTATTAAAAAAAGAAACTCATTTTAAGCCAAAATACTATAGAAGATCTCTACTTTCCACCCCTTATTCCAAGGATGAATAGTTGCATTTTTGTCCTATAGGAGAATGCCTTGTCATTCATCGGACATTAAATGTCCGTTGTGTCTTTTATGGGTTAAGAACATCTCTTGCACTCCTCCAATTTTGCCAACCCCTTCAATTGAAATTTGTCGAATTTGGGAGGGATGGCCACTGGTATCCCCAACAATACAACTCACTAAATATACTTCTAACTAATTACAAGTCACATAACTTGCAAAAGCAATAAGTAAGCTATTATTTATTATGCAACTCACTAAATATACTTCTAACTAATTACAAGTCACATAACTTGCAAAAGCAATAAGTAAGCTATTATTTATTATGACGACTTGCTAATTCCAAGAAAATACGTAGCGTGTAGAGGGGTTAGTGACTACTTCAAATATGACTTATTTGGGGGGAGAAAGTGAAGGTCAAACCTAATACACACTAGAATTGATTGCTTATCATCTAAAAATTAGAGGAGAGGGGATACGTGGAGGGCTACAAGAGATGCTCTTAGGGCTATACTCATGTGGGAAATGGACCAATACTCCTACATAAGGGATTAACTTAATCCATAGACCATTGGGTTGGAAATCATCCTTTTGGGAACCACGTGAATCATTTGCTCCTAAACCTCCAAAAATACTCCGTGAAGGTCAAACTACTTGTGCAAGACCTCCCGTTTTTGGAGAAAATTCCAAGAATGAACATCTGCACTTCTGTCATCCATCATCCACTTCTAGTCCGCCGCGTTCTTGCAGGGTTGAATGAAAGGCGGCTCCTCAGTCCAGAGCCTCACTGCACTGCACAAGTGCCCTGCACTTCAATTAATGCAGGAACGGGCCCGCAGGAACGAGTGGCGCACTGAAAGAGAGCCTCTCAGGAAGCCCGATCAGTGATCACCACTCCCGGGTCCCCAGTGCGCTTGGAGGTGTCCCCATTCTTCTTCCACTCCAGAAACAGAATGTAACAGAAAGTGACAGGGTGTGGAAGAATGTGGAAGCCAAAACGGGATGCAACAACAGCAGAAAGCAGCAGCAGCAACAACAACGTGCTTCTGCATTCCGTCCCCACCGACCACTCGTCACGACTTGCATAGCGCAACCCTCACAAGCCACAACACAAACAGAAACTGGCTTGCAAATCCCTTGCACTAAGTTAAGTTAAGCATCACATCATGAATTGCCTGCCTGGCTTGCAGATCCCTTGCACTGCGCTTGCACTGCCACACATGAATTGACTGCATGGCTGTCTTGCAACAGTTGCTATCCATATGGCCACTGGCAGAGACGTCGTTGCCCTGCCCACCTCTGCTCCCTCACTAACCAGTAACCACCATGCAACAACCGCTGATATGATGACTTCTTCCACGCACACTGCTCCCTCACGATGACGACGACGGACTCTGTTTCTCTCGGGATGTGGGAGATGCTGCAGCCCTATGGAGCTATGACTGGTTCAAGTTTCTAGCTCGGGCTCTAGATTGGGGGAATGCAGTTGGAACTTGCTTTTCCACGTTTTGCGAATCTTTTTTTTGGGGGTTAATTTGATTGGGGAAGGCGTTCTTTACTGCTGGTTCCATGGTGGGTGTTGGGCCCTCCATTTGGTTGACACATTCTCAAGGGGAGTTCTGTTGGAGTTGGGATTATGTTAAGAAGGCATGGTGGCGTTGGGATTGATGCGGAAAGGAGCCTCAGTTGCTCTCTGGTTTGGATTAGGATGAAGAGCTTTGGATTAACTCCATCTTCTGGGCTTTCGTTTTCTGCTGAAACTTTCAAATCTAATGGCGGAGCAGTGTGGTTTTTGGGAGGATGGGACGGAATTCTACATGCCCCGTGAAGCGCGCGTGTTCTGGAGTTTTTGGGTGTCAATTAGCCCGGTTCTAGCTTTGGGAGAGGGTTATTGTTGTGGGTGAAAGATGAGCCCGTGGGAGAATTATGTGTATGAACGCTGGAGGAGCGAATGGAGGGTTCATTTGGAGAATATGTTTCTTTTGATTGTTATCACAGAGCTGTGTAAGGTTTGTCTGTGAGAGATGCAGGATACAAAAAAACGTCTCATGCGCTAAAAAGTGTGGAGTAGTTTGTGAGGGAGCTTGATTGTGTGCAACCCTGGTGTTGGGTTGATCGATTCACTGTTTGTCGATTTGGAGTAAAGGAAGCGCAATGGCGAGACGGTTGGTGAATCGGCTGCTGCAGGCTGTGGGTTTGAAGAAGAAAGACAACAGGCTGCGCAAAGGCTCCGCGCCCAGCATCTTCAGCCAAGCGTACAGCAGTGGCATGTTGCCTGCGCTGGGATCCAACCAGAGTACCAAAAACGTCATCAATAAAAAATATGTCATTCACCCCTATCACAAGCATTACAGGTGCGTCTCTCGCTCTCGTGAAGTAGGGCATCTTCTTGGTCCCGTGATTCTGCTTCGTACTTAGAATTTGAGTCTAGCTTTCCTCGTTTCTTTTTGATTCCGCAAGTGTTTGAGGGTTCAGATTTGGAGCACATGAGCATTTTCTGAAACAATATAGGTGTACTGTCTCTGATGATTTTTCTACTTGTGTAGAAATTGGATCTTTCTTGCCCTTTTTCATTTCTTCTTTCTTCTGCAACTGTTTGAGGGTTTAGATTGGCAGCACTTGAGCAAGTCGTGAAACAATATGGGTATGCAGCCTCAGGTGATTTTCTACATTTGTAGAAATTGGCTCTTTCCAGCGTTTTCCATTTTTCCTGACTTCGGCAATTGTTTGAGGGTTTAGATATGCTGCACTTGCGCAATTCGTGAAACACTAGATGTGACGTTCTCGCTTTCCTCGTCGAACGCTGCTGTGTACCTCTTCCAGGACCACTGATTACGCTATTTCGTGTCTCATAGTGCTGTGTTCGTTTAAGTGTTGGTCAAGTTTGATGAAAGATTTTAGTGGTACCGTGACCAAATTTCTCTGTACAGCTTCGGAGGCATGCAACGATGCTCGAAATTCCTGTCTCGCTCGCCAGTTATTAGGGTTTAGGGTTAGATGAGTCTGGCTCGTAGTATTACTGCTTGTGGACCCTGAGTTTTGAAGATAGAAGTTCTCATCAAATTCGTTTTTTGGGATAAATTGTCATCGTGTTGTAAATAAGACAAACTTCGACACTGTGTGGTCATTGTTGACTTTGCAGTTTCTAGACAGCATGTAGTGAGGCCATGTAGCGTAGTGATACAATGATCTTATTGATTTGAACAATGGGACAGAGGTGAAGGATACTATTTGAGACAATGATTTTTGGGAGATGTTTAGAGCTGTGGAGATCTGGGGGTCAATATGAAATATTCTGCCAAATATATAGAGATCAAGTGTTGTTACTGTAGGAATTTTGTCACGCAATTGAAGGGGTGGTAGACAACCCCACTTCCATTTGCAGATCAGTGGCCATAGACATATAGACAAGTCATGCTTACATCGTTTGCAATTGAAATTCTACCAACTATGTGGATTGATGAGGCCCTAGAGGCTTCTGTGTCTTCTACGTTACTTTTGTTGGGGGCCATTTTAACGACATTTGTCTCTTCTAATGTAAGTTGTTCGTGCTGTGGACAGGTACTGGCAATACTGGCTGGTGTTGTTGGTATTCTATTCTGCATGGGTGTCGCCATTTGAGTTTGGGTTTGTGCAGCATCCTCGAGGTGCTCTGTTGATCATCGACAATGTCGTCAACTTTCTGTTTTTGATTGACATCGTCATGACCTTCTTTGTCGCTTATCTCGACCCTGCAACGTTCTTGATGGAAAGCAACTTGAAGCGGATTGCCATAAGGTAATTAAACTGATTGCAAAACCACTGGGATCATAACCTCTTGCTTTCATTGTGCTTCTCATCTATTCTACGTGACTTTGATCTCCTTTTCAGGTGCATGTGACGCGCGAATTCTATTGTGTCTTGGAGAGTATTTGATAGAAGATTTTTGAAGGAGTGTTGCTAATTTATTGCCTTCATCAGGTATTTGCGATCGTGGTTTGCTCTGGATGTTGCATCGACTATACCATTGGCGGCAGTAATGGCGATCTTCACGGGGAAATACCAGACTGGGTTTGCGACCAGTTTCGTCAATTTGTTGCGGCTCTGGCGATTACGGCGAGTTAGCGAAGTATTTGCGAGGTATAGGAAGGAAACCACAAGCGTTCTTTGCTTGAACTTGCCCTCTGAGTGAAGTTTCATCGGGCTTTGTTATACTTTTTATTCTGCTATGGCGAAGGGCAAGTTCTGTAGGTGCATTCAGCAGGCCTTAATCAAACTTCGAAAACTCCATTTATCCTGCATTGAAATACCTAGTAAGAAATCATTTTTTACTTATGTAGAACTTGTTTGACCATTGCTTCTTGATTGACCTTGTTGAATACGCATTCACACGGGTGAACCTCTCTGTCATCGGAGTGCTCACCATGTTGAACCTATGGTTCAGGGTGGAGAAGAATGTGAAATTCAGTTACTTCTGGACTCGATGCTTGAAACTGTTCCTGGTACGTATTAGTTTTCCTGCTGAAAAGCCTAAGTGGGGTGGACAAGGCAAATCTTGAAACGCTTATCTGTTTGCACAGTCAGAAGATGGTAGCGAAAATGAGATTTATTTTCTGCTTTCTCTTGTGACAATTCATCGATTTTTCCAAGGAGGTTGTGGCTGCTCCATATAAGTTTAGCTGATGAAGTCCTTGCTGCAGGTTACATTGTTTACTTGTCATTGTGCGGCCTGCTCTTACTACTTACTAGCAGCGCGACACCCGAAATCAAAAGAATCAGACACGTGGCTGGGGGCCTTTCTTCCCGATTTCGAGCACGAGTCACTGTGGACGCGGTATGTGGTGAGCATGTACTGGTCTATCGTCACACTGACCACCGTGGGCTACGGTGATATCCATCCCGTTAACCGTGGTGAAATGATCTACGACATCTTCTACATGTTACTCAACCTGGCATTGACAGCGTATATCATTGGAAATATGACCAATCTCATCACTCGTCTCACAGCACGGACTCGACACTATGTGAGCCTCTCACTGATCGTTTTCTCATTCTAACTCTCTTTTCAGTCAGGGAGTAGTTACTGTGAATATCAATCTTCACTTCTAATGAACCAAGATTTTTTAGTTTTAAGATATCCGATGTGATTGGTCGTACTGTGAGAAATTCCGATGGTGCCAATTTATATATATATATATATCACTAGAACCAGTGAAGGCTATTGCACTTGTCGGATAGAAACAAATATAAATTCGACGAAGAAGACCCACTTAAATGAATTAACGAAGTGGTGAGGACCAAATTGGGCCTAATTGTTTTTTTGGACAGTCATTTGGAGTCTTTCTTTTGTCCAAATTTTAATTACTTTTGTCTTATCACGTGCAATGTGCTTTACTGATTCTGCTGATGTAAAGTTTGGCGCCGTCTGAATTCTATATTTCACATTATGATCATTCAAGTTGATCGTGGAATCTCGGTCCTTGCAGAGTACATTTGAAAACTCTCCTCGAGACTGAAATGATGGTCTGAGAGGTCAGGATGTTTGTTGCATTCTAATCATTTGGATTTGACGTTCGAATTGAGTGATGATGTACTAACTCGATCTGATTGGGTTCGATTGGGTTCGATCTGAAGCGTGACTCGGTGCAAGCATTGGTGGAGTTTGCTACAAGGAACCAATTGCCACCCAAGCTTCAGGAGCAAATGCTCTCCCATGTGCAGCTCAAGTTCAAGACAGAGAGCCTGCAACACGAAGGGACAATCGCCACCCTTCCAAAAGCCATTCGCTCGTCTGTTGCACAATGCCTGTTTCATGAAACCTTGGAGAGAGTTTACCTCTTCAGGGGGACTTCTCTCAATTTCCGTCTTCAGCTGGTATTGCGCTTACCCTTCCTAACCCCTAAATGCTTTGGATAAATCGTAGATGTGCTCTAACATATGGCTTTGGCAACTTTTTTTGAAGTTGATATGAAAGTAAGATATTAAGCATGATGAATATTCATACAATGAACTTAGAATTTTGTCAAATGAAATTAGTACATTTAACTCTGAAATCTTATGAGAAATAAGATCACACTCTCAGATCAAAAGTAACCTTGTGTCTGACAAATTGTGGTGGATATGTTGGTATTGAGTGAAGGTAACAGAAATGAAGGCGGAGTTCTTTCCTCCTCGCGAGGATATTATTCTCGTAAACGAGGCCCCCTCTGAGTTTTACATTGTTGTGAACGGCTGTGCTGTAAGTTGATCTTCTCCTCACTTGAAATCAGGACAGAATAAAGGAAGCTATTGCATGTATTTTCGGATTGTTCACAAATTTAAGATTTGTGGTAATACTTTGTTCTGGAGAGAAATATCGGCCATTCAATGCAGCGGTTAGAGATGCACGTGGTGCGATCTTGTTTCCAATTCAACAGAGTTTCAGTAAAAATTTGACTATTTCACGATCTTTTGAGCATTTTCTGTCTGATTCATGGGCCGGTCTTTTTATAGTCACACTGATCAATTAGGCCTCCCAATTGATTCATTGGGAGGCCTAAGGAGACTTTCCTTCGAATCATGCAGATGAGTCTCTTTATGACATTGTCTTTGTGAGGTGGTTCCACTTGGAGTGGCATTTCGCTCAAGGAAGATTCTTTTTTTTGCTAGTCAAGCTAATTGAATTAGTGCGAGAGTTTGAATATACCCTGCACACTTCCGGTATTCAATGAATTTTGGATGGATGTGGTCTAATTAGTTTGAACACTTGGATGAATGTATATGAGAAATGGATGAAAGTTGATGGAGGGTGAATGGAGGTAGCTTAAAGTTGGATGAACATTGCTCTAATTCAGATAGTTAAAAAATAGTGTAGACCAAATTATTTTGATCGTATCTAAAAATTTTAGATATATGTAAACTTCCATATTGACGTGTCACAAGTTTTCAAAGAAGTGGAAATTAGTGCAGGGTGCACTAATTGAATTAACTTGAGTAGTCGTTTCATATGACCAGAACAAAATCAGTTTGCTAACATTTCTGGCCGATTGCTTGCAGGATGTAATAGCTCAGAGGCAGGATGCTGGATCAGAACAAGTACGTAGTAACCCTCGCCTATTTTCCACCAACTTATATGTCTATTTGATCTTTGCCATTAAAATCGAGTTTCCTGTCATACTAAGGGCCTTTGCAACATCCGTGCCAGATCTTAATGACGGCCATTGCAGCCGATGTTGTTGGCGAAATTGGCGTGCTTTGTTACATGCCGCAACCTTTCACAGTGCGAAGTCGGAAATTATCGCAGCTTTTGCGACTTGACCGCATTGTGTTCATGAATATCGTGCAACAATATAAGGACGACGGTCAGAGGATCGTTGATAATCTCTTGCAGGTTCTATCACTTTCCCAGCTTTTGATTCGCACAATGATATGTGAAGCCAATGGTCACCGAAGATATGGGGAATGGAAATGGATGACTGTCTAACCACTAAGAGAGTTGTCATCCAATGGGTGGATGGTAATCATTTTCAAGAGCTTCAGTTACTATGTGAACTATATAAAATGGATGAAGTTCATTCAAGTATGCTGGAATTTTTATTGTCTATCCTTTAGTGATGCGACTAGCTTATCAGTCGGTGCTTCATGATTTTCCTGCAAGGCTTTGAATCAGTTCACCGAGGTAGGGAAAAACTTGCAGAAAGGAAGATCTTGTGTTTGTCTTCTCAAGATGTAATTCGTTTTTGCCTTAAATGTTCCACATGTACAGTTTCTCTCCTAGTAAGCTCTCTTGGGGGTTAATGCTCATGTTGCAAAACTCATGTGATAAAGTTTTAAGGATTGTATAGGTAGAATGGGATATTTAGTTAGGAAAAGGAAGAAGTGGCTTTTTGCCTTTTTAAGCAAATCTGTCTGAATTTATGATTGAAATCTCCCTCTCTTATCTTTTGTGACAGCGTTTGAGAGAATCTGAAGACCGTCGATTTGATGAGGTTTCTTCCGAGATTGAGGGTCTGCTCGCTGAAGGCAGCGAGTTCTCTGAGCCAAGCTTATGTGCTCAGGCTGCATTAGGAAACGCTGAGCTCATGCAACAGCTGTTGAGTAAAGGTGTGGATGTAGACAAGGCGGATTATTGTGGCCGGACGGCACTTGTACGTTCTTCTACTCTTCACTTTGGTCATTTCAATACATGTTCAGCATTAGCACTAGATGCATTAGTTTAGGGGAGTTTTTGCCTTCTTACATTTGGTTTATACTATCATCAGTCTCGTTGATTTTGCAAATCTGTCTTTGTGGAGGTTTGATTTACACGCTGTTGTCCAATCGGAAGGACCGTGGATGGGGGCCCAAGTTCGATAAGCATTTATCCATCGTTTGCTGTTGATTCTGTCCGAATGAAATGGTCTGAACGAACATAATTATGTTGGTTCGGGGTGCATTCTCATGTACTGATAATTTTGCCTACTTCTTGTGGCATCTGCATTGGTTTTTCTGCGACCAGCTTATTGCCTCGGCAAAAGGTTATGAGGAGTGCGTGAAGCTTCTTCTGGAGAAAGGAGCTGACCCTAACTCTTGCGGTACGTCTGGAGTCTCATGGTGCTTTCACGATTATATCTAAATGAAATTATTTTCGAATGTACTACCAGTAATTACATTATTATTATGGTTAATGATGAATGACATTATGTGGAACTGGGACGGCAATCTAGGACTTCACACATAACATTAAACTGACGTGCTAGTTACACATTGTTATTATGTCTCGGGATTAGCAATATAACTGTAGTCCATGTACTTTTGAAACCGTAGCATATACATGCTATCTATATTACCATAGTTTTTTAGGCTATGGCATCCACAGCTACTGGGTATCAGTTATTATTCAATGTTATTAGTTTATATTATGTACCGTATGGCACATAAACTATTGTAATAATGCCCTCTTCATATCATTACATACTTAATACCATTCATAATCCCGTACATAATTACATCGCTAGCTTTGTGTTACCAAGCAATCTTCTCATACATGAAAGAAATTATTCTTTGCTACATCTTAGTTGATTTTGTTTGGGTTGATTGCGTGTAGATGTGGATGGGAAAGTCCCATTGCTGGAGGCCCTCATCGCCCGCGATACAGTCATTGTGAGTATACTCGAGGACAACGGGGCGACCTTGAAAAACGCAGACATGGGGGTGTATCTAGGGCAAGCAGTCCTGGATGACAACAAAGACTTGATCGACGACTACCTCAAATATGGAGCAGACATTAATAGGTAATTATGGGAAGACCCACGGAGAGAATGTTTTCTAAGAATACAAAAGCATTTTCTCAACTTGTACCCCTGTAAAAGAAATATCCTGCTCACTTCTTTCATATTTTTAAGCTGAAACCTTGAAGTATAAAATCAAAGAATAAGACACAATTTGATCAATGTATGAAGAGGAAGTGACGCAACTGCAACAAAAATGACCTTAGAAGTGGTAAATTAGTTGAGTTACACATTGCAATTTCCAGGCTATCTTGCATGCTCTTTTTGACATACTGCTTCAAATCAATACCTCAGTAGTTATACTCCAATGAGAAATTCAATTGTTCAGTGCAGGCACTAATGCACGTGGTTGTTTGTTACCCTTGAGGTTGAGCAATTGTGAAGTGCTGAATGCGCTCCATATTGCCATCATATGTAGAACGGAACCGTAAACAATTAATATGGAACCATTTGCTCAACTCATTAAGAGAAAGTGAGGTAACTACGACAAGAGGGAGTTTTGCAAGTGGTTAATTGGTTGAGTTCCGCGTCACAAATTCCAAGCAATCTTGCATACTTGTTTTAAAGTTTTTTTAATCAGAAACTCAATTTTTTTTGCAGTTTCAGTGCCAGCACTAATGCATTTGTCTGGTACTCTCCAGGGTGAGTAATAGTGAAGGGCTGAATGCGCTCCACATTGCCGTCACGGATGGTCGCCTGGAGATGGTGAAGTTTTTGGTGTCCCGTGGGGCGTACGCTCACTTCAAGGCCAGTGAGGATGAGGGTATCCCTTCGCCCTGTGAGCTTGCTGAGAGGCATGGCCACTCAGCGATTGTTGCGTTCTTAAAAGTCCAACCCATCCGTGACGACTCTTTCCGTTATGATCTGCCTTCGGAAACCCCCAATGCAACCGGGAAGTCAAATACTCGGCTGGCAAGAAGGGGAAGCTCCACTGTTGAGTTTCAGGTATGATACCGAATTTGTGGAACTCATTCTTGTGCCTTTCAACTGTTTGATTGGTTTCCATATTATAATGGATCATTTTGTGTGTGCGCCTGTGTTTGAGAGGATTTCAACTTACTGGATTGTGCATTATTTGGATATCATACGGAAAAGTTATGAATTGTTGAAGTTCGAATCTTCCCAGCGTAGGGAATCTTCTATTAGAATGAAGTTTGGGCAGAGGATGGGTAGCATAGCATGATGTGTAGTTGACCAAAATAATTTGGGCAAGTAGGGGACATTGAACAAGCAAACCTGCTTCCACCCTCACCGCTGACAGGCATTGAGTATATCGAATCAACTAACACTCTCAAAGATTCTCTCTATGTTCAAATTTTCAAACTCATAGAGAGATTGTGAGTTTAAATTTAATACATTACTTACTGGATGTTCCTCCCTCAAGGAGAAAGAAAACCAATATAGATTGGTCAAGCTTTGGTCTCAACAATCTTGATTCTCTCATACCCAAGCCCGAGGGGATGTCAATGTCAATTAAGGGTCAATCACGAGGTTAGACTACCATATGTGTTTCACCTACGTAGTCACTTAGATTTATAGTCAATTGTAATTGGACCTTAAAGTATCTTATTTCTTTAAGTCACTTGCTTGGATGGCACTTGTATTGTAAGGGGTAACTTCTTAACTCCCTGTAATAAGGTTTTAATTTCTTGGATTCTTTGTAAGTGAAGAATTGTTGAGGCTTTAACTAGTAGGGCCCAAATCATAAGACTGGAATACCCTTGAACTTTATACCCTGAGCGAATGCACTCTCTCTACTTTTTGCTAATTGGTTTGCTATGATTAATCTCTTATGGGTCTAGAAGGCAAAAGAAAAATACAAGGAAATAATTGCTCTACAGTGGGGATTTTGTATTTTTTCACTTAATACATAGTAGATGCATAAGTGTTAACACAATAAACTGTTTTAAAAACGTGATACTCTTCGTTCACTCTACTTTTTTGCTAATGGTGTTACCTTTATGCTATTTTTATGCTCCATGTTGCTACAATGAATCTCTCATACAGACAGGGCTCCGCTGTGTCTGTATCTGAGTTGATACATTTGTTTCTGTGCACAGATAGACGACGCTGCTTCATCACCGCCGTCAAGTCCTATCAGCAGAGGAGGAGTGGGTGCGAGGACCATCCACAGTTTGATGCGGAAACAATCGGCCCGGGGACGCCTCATGACCATGCAGGGGCTGAAATCCGCAAACGGGCAGTTAGCCTCTAATTGGGGCGTTCGGCGGCCTCAAAATAGAAACAGAAATCAGCTTTTGCCATTGAAAGAGGAAGGACTTCGCATTCGTGTTATCCTCCATGCTCATCACCCTTGGAACAAGGAAGTGAAGAGCGTTGGGAAGGTTGTTTTATTGCCCAAGTCCATGAAAGAGCTCCTCAAAGTTGCCAGTAAGTGGATTCCCTGAATTTACCATTCTTTTCAGTCGAGGATACTTTTTTAGCACTTTAATAACTATCATGTTGGAGGGTGCTTTCATTGGGAGATCACTCAATAGAGCTCACTGTGGGCCTAACTCTCTTGAGTATGATCAAATTGTTTTCTCTCTCAATGCATTGATTGATTTCTCACGCAATCAATCAAACACCGATAGGTCATGTAGACCATTGTTGGAGGGATAGTGGGCAGCCCATTTCCCATACAAAGTCATAGACATTGACCATATCGTGCTTACACTTAACTTGATAGTTGGAAGAGATGAGGTGCAGTTGGGTAACTGGAGTCAGTATTGGAGATGGGCTTAGGTCCCTAACAGTCTTGCCATTCTCTACCTTAGATTATGAACTTTACATCCTCCATTAGTGAATACGGCGAATCGAAAAAATCTTTGTAATAGAATCTTAGAATGCATCTTAATTGATAATTGTGAACCAGGTTTCTAGTGTAGAGGGTGAACTAATTTCATGCGGTGCCAATGGTGCAGACGAGAAATTCAACAACCACCCTACGAAAGTGTTGACTAGAGAGGCGGCAGAAATTGACGACATTAGCGTTATTCGGGAAAACGACCATTTGTATGTTATTGATGAGGAAAAATTCGTTAGTGCTCCCCAAGGTGCGTCACATCATCCCTTTTCAGATCCAGTTAATTAGTAGATCCACATATGGAGTTGATGTTTCTGTGGATGGTCCTCTGCTTTCTGCAAGTTATAAATTACTGGTAGACTGTTCTAGAAAGTTTCCATTATTCATAGGGAATCCATTATTTATGGTCACAGTGATCATTCAGAGGCCTCCCAATCGTCAAGACGGAAAGCTCTAGATGATCACTATGACCATTGGGGAAGATTCTCTCTATGTTGTTGCTCGAAAGCTCTTGAAGAATTCTAATTTTTGAAATACCGTGTTCAGACTTTCTTTGCCGTATCAGTGTTGTAGTGGCGTGTTCTAAGATTTGCGTAGTTGTGCTTGTATCTTGCTTTTGTACAAGCATGGTTTGGTAAAGTTTTTTCTTTCCTGGTGGATCAGGGATTGACACGGATGACCTCATAGCCAGGTTGCAAGCAGTAGTCACAGCTTTGATTCAGAGCAAGAGCCAGCCACCTACTGGTGATTAATTGTAAGTAATTTTTCATAAGATTTCTCCATATTAACATAATTCCTTGAAAGTGAAAGGGTCTGAGGACTTGTTCCCCTTCATAATCGAATGAAATTGGAGTACACCAACGCTTTTGCTCAAGTACAAGGCTTGTAAACGGTTAAGGTTTCATTTTAGACTTCGATGCATGGATCACTGTTTCATGATTTCTGTAACATTTTGATCAATGAGTGTACGATAAATCCTGCCAATCAAGCTCGGAGATTGCTGGAGACTATCAAGTTTGTTTTAACAAGTGAACCGATCAGGTACAGACTTCCAAATGATGTACCCTCTAAATCAACGAAGTAAAACATAAAAAGAAACTCTTTTTATTTTAAAAAGCTAGTTCCATGACGAGTTGAAGCGTTCATAGCCTCAAAACATATCATCAGGAAGACTAGAATCTGTAATACTGCCAGCCTCTGAACTAGCGGAGGTGATCAGCAGAGTATTTACAAAAATCTTATAGGCGGTCGTCAAGTCCATCTGCAAACTATAGGATGTCAACAAGCTCGGCTGCATAGAAATTATAATCTTCTTACTCGGGATTTCGTCTCCAACTATCGAAGGAAATGGCGACTTCCATATCCTTAGTATGTTGAAATGAATCATTTAGAAAGCTTCAGAGAAGTTGGTCGAATGTACCAACATAAATCATGTCGTATAGTAAGGTGTCAAAGTTGGCTTGCAAGATGATTCTTGTTCCGGGACATGTATTGTGTCTATGTAGGTAACAATCTTGCACATTGCAATACAAAGCAAGCATTGTAGTATGTACCATTCTACTTTTGAATGGTAAAAATATGTTGTGAAAACTACTATAATTGACTAAAAGATTTCAAAGTTGGCTTTTTAATTGACTAAAATATTCTAAAGTTGATTTTTTACTTTTCTTTTGAAGCATTGAGAGGTTGATTGCACTATTGAAGATTGCTTGAAGTACTTGATTTGAATTCTTTACCTTTGTGTCCTATCATTAGGAGTTGGATTAAGGGCTGGACTTGGTGGCATTGGTCCTCCTGTCCCTCCACACCGAGGACATGGATTAGCTTTAGTTCCATTGCAACGATGTTGGTCTGGATCTGGTTCACTTGGGGAGGTTGGTCCTTGCCACATCCTATTCATTTTGCAGCCCATCTGAAGAGTAGTTACAACTTTTAACAATCAATAATTTACAAAAGTCATACAAATGGAGTTGTTGTAGAAACCTTTGTATGGCTTTGAAAGTAAGATTTTAACTCTTTACTTAAAATAGCAATGAGTTGGACAAGTGATAAGAACTTCTTTCTTTGTTTATAGTTCCAAAAGTTGTAAAACCAAATGGAACAACAACTTGCATGACTATCATTCAAGGAGAGGAAACATCTTGTTGCTATTTGAATAACTCTCTCATTCCAAGACCAATACAATATAAAAGTATGTTAGAAATAATTTTGTGAACTAACTTTGTAAACTTGTGATCTATGATAGTGAATTTTGTCACAAGTAATTCACTCTTCAATCCTTTCACAAAGAATGTTGGATGAGATGCTATTGCAACTTAGGACAAAGAATAATAATAACTCTAATCTCAAAACCACTATGAATGAACACTCTTTTAAGGATAAGAATAGTTCTATCCAATAATTATGCTAAGAATTCACTCCTCAATTCTCTCACACAAATTGTTGAACAAGTTGCCATTGCAACTTAGGACAAGGAATAATAATAACTCTGATTTCAAGACCACCATGAACGAATACTCTATTAAGGATAAGAATAGTTCTACCAAATAATTGCGCCAACATGCATATTTGCAAAGTATTACCTTTGGGTGGTGTGGACTTGGAACCAGTAATTGTTTCAGAGTCTGTGCCCACATTAAGCTCCTCACAGTAAGCGTAAGTGATGAAAATGCTGATGAAAATGTTGATGAGATGCTGGGTTTTATATCACCTCAGTGGAGGATATGGTGTTCACGGAACTTCCAAGTTTGCAGACTAAGATATTATTTAAGTTCTACAGTTCGCTTAAAACTCTAGCATCGTCTTCCCTAACGGAACTTCCCCTGGACTCAACACGTCATGTAATTTTACCGACCAAGGTCAAGGTTAGGGCAACAAGGTGGGTACACCCAAAAGCGTCACTTATTCATCCTGTGCCTAGTTGTGCCTGGTTCCTGTTATTAGCTTGTTCAGATTTTCATGCAGTCTTGTTGGCAAGTGAAAGTATGTTCCAACACACCAAAGAACACAAGATTTGGATACCATATGCAAAAGTTATCAACAGTCAAAGTTTGTTTCTGAAAGTGCCATCTACAGTCAGTCTGTGAATATGACTAATTTTGGAAATGTATGCAAACTGTAGATGGCACTTTTAGGAATGTGGTGCTTTTGGGTGTACCTACCTTATAGGTAACTTAGAAGTTAGAACCTCTCTTACTGCAACTCCTCTTTGTGCATAACTTGCAAGAATGGAGTTTGTAGGTGGGGTCACTTTGAAGAACTTTCTCTAGAAAATAGTGTTAGAAGTTGACATTTGTAAATGGTCATTCATTGCACCTCTCTAACATGCAAAAAACTCTTTTAGTGCATAGTCCCAACACACCATGCACTAAGAGAGATTCTACTTGTGCATGGATATTAAATTGACATGGTGCTTCAGGATTTGAAATTCAAAGAAGTCTTAAGGAAACTCTTTCTAAACATGATTCTACCAATGGCACCTTGACTACTGTCAAGAGTGATTGTATTTGTGTTGTGTGATGAAGTGGGTGTCCCCAAAATTGCGACTTTTTGCTACTAGGCCTAGTTTATATTAATGTTAGTATTTGGATATTGTTTGCAAATGTTATGAAGGGTTAAAATTCTTTAGGGTAGAATGTTTTAAATTGTTTTTTCCACATAGGTACATATTGATTTTGAAGATGTACACTAAATGATGATGATGGTTTTAGCTAGGCACGATGCAATTCTGGGTGTACTTGCGTTGTATGTGAGATTGACAAGGTGCTTTGAGAATTTGAAATTGAAGAAGTCTTCAACAAAATTCCATTTCATTTGTGTAAAACTAAAAACTAAAACTAAAAACTGAAGAAGTCTTGAACAAACTCTTTCTGGAAATGATTCTGCCAATGGCAACATGTGTTGTGTCGGTAGCCTTTTTTACTTTTTGTGTGGTTTGGCACAAGTGGTAATTGTGAGGACAAGAGTAACCTGGCCAGGGAAACTTAGGCCATGGGGGACACCGCAACTGCAGTGATTTGCCCTGTAGTTTGGGGGAATTTTGTGCCACCTAGAAAAATAGACTTAAGGTAGGTACACCCAAAAGCGCCACTTATTCATACTGAGCCTAGTTCCTGCTATTAATTAGTTCAAATTTTTATGTAGTCTTGTTGGTAAGTGAAAGCATGTTCCAACACACCAAAGAACACAGGATTTGGATACCGTATGCAAAAGTTATTAACAGTCAAAGTCTGTTTTTGAAAGCGCCATCTACAGTCTGTGAACATGACTGATTTCGAAAATGTATGTGCACTGTAGATGGTGCTTTTAGGAACAGGGCACTTTTGGGTGTACCTACCTTAGTGTCACCACAAATTTTTTGTTGTTGAGGAAATTGGTACAATATAGTACTTTGTAATATTTCTATCAAGAGTGATTTTGGGAGTAAATAGTGTGACTTTGGTAAATTGGTGTCATATGTAGCAGAAGGACAAATCAATGCAACCAAGTTGGTTTGTAAAACCCAACAAATGTTAAAAGATTCTACAAGTATTTAGGTGTTCTTCTAATATTGAAGAAATATTTGCACCTATTATTCATGTAATTAATGTCATATATGATTGGATTGGTATCAATTATAAGTATTCATATTAAGAAATATACTTCTCCATCTTTATCAATGTAATTTTAGAACAATGTTAATAAATATGGATTTTATTGCTTCTAAAGTAAGTAGGGGCTTCAATAGTAATAAGTCATGTGACACTTTGAAATTGAAATTGATCAATTGTCATTGGTAAAGGATATATCTCCTTAGTCTATTGTGTCCATTTTCAACCCTGGAGCATGCTGACCTCCAATTTCTAAACAATGAACAAATTCAAAATTACTTTTCTGTCCCATTACTATTTGAATGGAAGTCATCCTAATTTTTAGAAATTCCTTATGAAGTTTTTGTTCTATCCAAGGTTTTGGTATTACTAGAATACATAATTTTCTAAAATTACAAATGTGGAAGTACATCAAGTGGTTGACTTGCGTTGATTGTAGTTCAAAACCAAATTTGCAAAAATGAGGTCATGGAATTAAAGAACAAAAAGATTTTCAAAAATCACCACATGAAGAAAAACTCATTTCAAACCCACTCCAACAAGTTTTACTTGAAAAATGACAATATTTTGCTTGTAATTGAATTTTGAAGGGATTTTGAAATTTTCCTTTTAGAATTTATAAAAAAATATTGGTGAAAGCATTGGGAAATCTAATCATATAGATGGAATCTAAAACTCAAAATTTACAACTTTTGTTTGTATCACAATCCCAAAGTATTCTTCCAAATAGTAATTTATAATGATTTTTCCCAAATCATCAATTCTAGATATGATTCCAAATGCTCTAGGGTTAAGATTGGTAGTTCTTTTAAGTACCAAGAAAAACATTCTTTATCAAGTGAAATTTGTGAAGTTTTTCTCTATAATACTTTAAATTAAGAAAAAATCTTGGATGAAATCGTCTAATTGTAGATGAAAACAGAATTATGGACATGTCATATGTACTTACTAATGTGATATTTTTCATCCATTATGTGAATGAATTTTGAAATTTGGAGCATGACTATAATATTTTATATCACCAATTTGGCACTTTGTAAAAACTGAAAACAAAAAGCCTTGATTGCAACCCCTCCATCTCTAACCTTGAGTCCAGTAACAATCTGAAAAATGACATCTGTGTTTTGGTTATTGCATACAATGTCACCGAGCTTCTAAATCCAAAAGCAATCTAATGAGAAAGCTCTTCTTACATGAAAGGCAATGCCTAGCTTATTACACCAAGATTCCCCAAGCGTAGCCTCAAGCAATCCCTACTACCTCTTTGCCAATGAATTCTTTCAATATTCAAAATTCTCTTACCAACAATAAGGTAGAACCACCCACAACCACCCATCACCCTATAGCTAACCTGTAGATTGATGTATTTCAAACCAAGGCTAGAATGGTTTTTTTTCTCCTTTTCAAAGTTGGGATTAAAAGTTCATGACACACGTTCCAAATTAAGTTAATGTGCAAAAAAGTTGAAAGCACTAAATGAAAAAGTATTTTTTGAATGATCACAATAAGAAGAGTTTAGCTCAGATTAGCAATGGATGTGGCACACTTTTTGCCTTTCAAAATTCAGTCATTACAATTCATGCAATAGAATTACCTATGAAAGTTTTTACAATCCTCATCATTTCTATCTTTTCAGTCTAAAAATATTTGCTTCAGCTTGCACTACACCAGATCATGTCTAGAATATCTTAAATGATCCGTTACAGGACGATGGTTCTACCTTATCATTGTCATTCACAACAAAAAGCATTGAGAGCACCGTCGAAAACACGTGCATGCAATCGGCACTAAATGATGTATACCTCAGAATCTACTTCACTAATCAAGATCTCTATAATCTCCTTGTAGATAATCTAATCTTCAAGACAGCTTCGCATCAAAGCAGACTCCCACGGTCAGACTGCCGTAGCCACAAGGAAGCACAGCAACCTGGACTCTCTTCACAAATTATCCAACCCAAAATGATCTCACACTTTCTACAGGAATCAAAGAACGAACGACGCAAAACAGCGAGAGTCTGACAGATGAAGCTTCGGTTTAGTATGAAGCTTACCGATATGGAAGACCCGAATCTTAGCAAGTGATTTTGGGTTTATCTCAAGCACGGTAAGGTTGCAGAGGAGAGACCAAATGGAATGTGGGTCAAGCAGGCCAAGGACTCTATCCTTCACAAATCTCTGAACAATGTGTGACACAAGTAGGGAGAACCGACAGTGGAGATGGAGCCCTACGAACGCCGCGAATCCAGAGTTGCAAATCCTGCGGAGGTCCAAATCCTGGGTTGCGTCACAACACTTCTTGGATCTGGTCGAAGACGTTGATCGACCATCGATCGGCATCGTGCAGCCGTAGGCTTTGAAAAGATAACGAATGCTATTCGCCGTTGGAATGATATAGATTATTCTAAGTGCGCCAAGAGAAAGTATGCCGAATGTGCACAAATCCCGGGCAGATTAGGACTTAGGATTTATCTCAAAGCACAAGTAGGTTGTAGAGGAGGGTGGGGTTGCACAAACCAATTGCAATGTAGGTCAAACCAGGTCAAAATCATGCTCTGTCCATGATCTCTTTGTTTTGCAGACACAAATCCATGAAAAAGTAGGGGTCACATGGAGAGGACCAACAGAGGAGTACCGACTAAACCCTAATTACACAGCAAACTCGTTGCTACGGCTGACCTTTGCACAAGGAGTTTCACGATTCTGTGTTGCTTCACAAACCTTCAAAAAGTCTTGGATCTGGTCACGGCTGATATGTACTCGATAGCCAACCATGGGCATTACGCAGTGGAAACTTCTTGAAAAGATGTGAAATTGAATGTACTTGACTTTGCTGTTGAAATATATATTCAATGTTTGTGCCAAGGTCACACTTTGTATTCTCACTTTCCTTGCATAACCCACTGACCTCTCGTGTTGTGAACATGTCAACTTGTCAACATAAAAGTGCAATTGAACGCCCCTTTGTTCCATGCAGTAGTCCAATTGGGGAGGATAAAAATGGAATAGCACTGTCAGACTGAGTTAACTAATCATTGTTAATAGATGCATTACATTGTAGTAATGGGCACCTATCATCATCACTAATTGCAACTAGGCATAGTCACCATTATTAAACATAAATTATCCCCAAATTATAAAGCATAAATTATTTTCATTAGATCTCATTGTCAACCAAAAGAATGATGATTCTGATGCACTTCAGCATGCATCAGTTGAACATTGTGTGAATATAAGTCATGAATCTTCAAAGAATTGTCTCTAAATGTAGCAAAAACCAAATAATGCAAGACTCTCTTGTAGACTCTTTTGTGTTTTGATTGTGTACTGTGCATTTTGTTAATCGATATCTAAGATTTTGTGAGAAATTTTGCTCCAAATGTTACATGTCTTGGGTAGTGTTGATTGTGAGTGTACATAGCTTAGTTACAGCACAATGGAGATCGATCTACTGTGAGATCATCTGCTTGAAATGGACATCACTGATCAACTGCAATTCTGTAATTATCGCCTTCATCCGTCGTGAAATTCGAAGTCTGTCAATCGCAAACCAAGTTATAAAGTCTTTCCTGGACAAAGTTGTTGGATACCATGGCTAGTTCAACAATTTTGTTCATGCTGCAGGTTTCACTATATTTTGTCGTTGGGTGGAAGCATACTTCCGGTTCGCCAGTACTGGAAATGCGATCACACGGGTTTCGTGTTCAATTGGCAGAACTTGTATGGATTGGCTGCAACTGTGAGACTCATTTTTCTGTGAAATTCAATCCTGCCACATGCAAACCAAGATTTGAGGTCGTCTTGGACGGCGTTTCTGGACATGGCGAGTTCAACAATTCTGTGTTGCAGCGCTGTATTTTGTCGTAAGGTAGCCGGTGCAGCCATACTTCCAGTGCTCCAGTACTATACACGCGCGCACAGAGGTTTCATGCACAATCGGCAGAACTTGGACTACTCTTGTTGTGAATATATATTACATACGTCCTCAATTAAAACATTGAACGGACAAAACTGTTAAGTTCACAGTATCACAGTCCCGGGAGAAATTTTAGCTTTACCGACTTAAATCCTAAATTTTCTTGGACCAACCAGTTATTTGGAATACACTCTGAGCTATGCCTTAAGAAAATGAAGAATATATATATTTTTTATTTTTTATTTTATTTTTTATTTTTCCCCTCTGAAATGATTGTTTTTTTTCCAAATTTTTTTAACTCAATTTGGAAATTCTAAATTTTAAGCGGCTACCTTGTAACTAAATGCTGGTACTCCCCATTCATAGTACAGCATACTGTAATGTGGCAATCACACAATTACCAACATTCAACAATAAAGGTGTCAAAAGGGCTCTCAGGGTGCATAGTGGTTATCACTACCATCTTCAAGACTGGGTCATATAAATGTAAGTTACATACACAATTTCTTGCACATATACTCAAGTACAAGCAATTTGTTTCAAGTACAAGCGATTTTTGTAGTGTGAGGGGCTCCCACTGGGTAAAGCAGTCAGGATTACAACTCCTAGCACTCGTTATAGTGCCAGGAGCTATAATCCGACTGGAGATGCTCTATGCTTTATAATTTGAATCTTTCTGTATTAGAAGTAGGTTGTAGAGTGCTTTACAAAGATGGTTGAAGATGGTAGGAGTCACTTGAAAGATAGAATTGTCCTTCATCCGCACAAATAGTACTTTAGACCACCTTAAGCTCAAAAGCCCTTCGTGGCCATATAGTATACTATGAACATGCACTAGTAGAAAATCTCCCCGGTTCTGTTGATTTGGTCGCGTTGATGATCAACATATTTTTGTTAATCAACAAAAATCTGTTGATCATCAACACGACCAAATCAACAGAACCGGGGAGATTTTCTACTAGTGATGATGGTATTTGATCACGAAATATTGACTAAATACTTTTCAACACAATGTAATCAATGATCATGATTGTATGTAAATAACAATGTATCACAATTGAAGAGTTGTGAGGCTAAATATGGGTCATATATAGAAACCTCAAGGCCTTTTCAAAATTAACCCCTACTCACATCACCCTAATTATTTACTTTTCTAACCCTACAATGAAAATGTTGAGGCCAAAAAGTGGTTGATGCATGACTTTTGAGATCCTTGTAGAGATAAAGAATGCATATGTTGGTCGAAAAATCATTTCATTTTTGAGTGACTACCTTAGTCATGGGTCAACATCCTCCAAGGGTTAACCCTGAAGCACTCCAATGTCCATATTCTAGACAATGAACAGAGGGCTTCAAGGCATTGTTTCGTCCAATTAACTTCTCATTTATCAAATGTAACACTTGAATCTAAAAAAGACAACCTTCCTTAATGACCAAATTCATTAAATTCTGGTAAATGATATATCTGTACCAAGCTATAAGCGAAAATGTGCCAAAATCCAAAAAAGGATTGAGACGCCTCAGGGTTAATGCCACTTCTGGAGGCAACATTGTTGATGGTCACACTGTACAGTGCCCTCCGCAGAAGACTGCCACCCCTCCTGTTGTCGCATACAAGGGAAAAACAGGACATGGGGTACCGCAGTTTCTTTGCGAGGGCACTGTACAATACTCCAACGACAGTTACTTGCATTGACTCCTCATCATTGAGGAAGTCAGTGAACCCAGGTTGCCAATTTGAGGATTTGTGTACTATTTACAGCTGCTGCAGGGCTAGGCTCTAGCATTCTGCTATGTAATGGCCAGCTTCTCAGTCTTGTCGTCCAAAGCTACTTTCCGTGTCAATCATGTAGAATGGAGTCCCGTATCTCATAAATCTGCAGCTGATCAATCAGTGCTCAGCCTGCTTCGAATGTCGTGAATGACTTCGCAGAACCTCGAAATGTGCAGGAGATAAGAAATTCACATACGATCCAGAAATTCAGTAGCGATTCTGCATTTTGAAAAGAAGATCACTGCCGTAGAATCGTGTAGAGGCGTACTAGTATTGTTCAAGTCATTCCTGGAATTCGAGATGGCGGATGCCAATACACCGCTGGTAGTAGGCGCAGCGAGGAGACCAGATCTTTCCACGACTGCTACACGAAGCTGCTCGATCGGAGCTGCAACAATGGCAATTATTCTCCTAGTGGCAATAAGCACCCACCGGCCAAAATTTAAAGACATCGAGCATCTCTCACCTCTCGACGCCGCCTGCGATGCAACTTTCTACCCCGAGACTTGCAGGGAGACGCTTCCGCCGAATGCGAAACCCAATGAATTCACGCGAATCGCGGTCGCAAGTGCTGCACAGGGAGTGGTCGCGACATTGACAGCGGTTCTTGAAAACAGGGGTGCCGACGGTGCACAAGCCGCCGGGCAGAATGTCTGCCTTGAAACTCTTGCATCTTCGATTGAAGAGCTCGAGACGTCGCTTGCTTTCCTGAATGCTTCCCAGCCTCCTCTCGACGAATTGAAGACGCGACTGAGTGCAGCCATGGAATTTCACACCACATGTCTCGATGCGCTCATGGAAACCGGAGCCCGTAAACCGCTCACCGACGTCCACGCGGAGGAGCTTCTAAGCAACGCACTGGCGTTTGTAAATGCTCTCTCTCCGTCGATGCCCTGGAAACTTGCTGCAAACCCTCACTGCGATCCCAATTTGAATTCGCGGAGGTTTCTGAATCTGAATTCGAGGCTCCCGAGCTGGATGAGCAGCGAGCAAAGGGCACACTTTGATCTTTCTGCTGAGGACCCGCCCGTCGATTTTGTGGTTGAAAACGACGGTTCTGGAAACTTCATATCCATTCAAGCTGCAATTGACGCGGCGCCAAAGATCGATTACGAGCGCTATGTGATCCGGATCAAAGCTGGCGTATATGACGAGCAGGTCACGATTCCGAAGAGGGCTGTCAATTTCATGCTCATCGGCGATGGCGCGGAGAAGTCCATCATCACAGGCAACCGGAGCGTCGCCAAAACCCCAAACATGACTACATTCGCCTCGGCTTCGCTCAGTAAGTCACTTCTCCTCTCAAATGTACTGCGCACCCTTGGAAGTCCCTGAAGTATAATGATTTTGCATACAAGAGTGGCCACTCTTAATCAATAATTGTAGGTAAAACCCAAGTCATGAGAGCCCTTTCTAATTCAAAGGTTTTCCAGTTGTGCAAGGAAAAGGTTTCATAGGAAAGTTCTTCACAGCACGCAACACGGCGGGCGCCGAAGGCCATCAAGCCGTGGCGATGCGAGTGAGTGCAGACTCCGTGGCATTCTACCAGTGCACCTTCGACAGCTTCCAAGACACTCTCTACACACACGTACCGTCAATTCTACCGCGAGTGCACCGTTCTCGGCACCATCGACTTCATCTTCGGCAATGGAGCCATCGCCTTCCAAGCCTGCACACTCATAGCGAAGAAGTCCCCTCTCCTTGGGCAACAAAACACGTACACAGCCCAGGGCAAGACTGACCGGGGTCAAGCCACTGGACTGTCGTTTCAGTCATGCTCCTTCGACGCCACTCCAGAGCTCAAAACCACCACGGCCACCTACAAGACGTACCTTGGCCGGCCGTGGAGGCCGTTCTCCACACACGTGAACCTCAAGTGCAATTTGATGGGCCACATTGACGCCGCAGGCTGGTTGCCCTGGAACACCTCCGACTTTGGCCTGACGACGTCCTTCTTCGCGGAGTGGCAAGACTTCGGACCCGGAGCTGCGGCGGACAACATTGCGAAGCGCGTGAGGTGGTCCAAACAAATTCGTGACACTGAAGTCGCTGCAAAGTTTCAGGCTGTGCCGTTCACACAAGCTGGCTTGTGGGTTTCTGAAACTGGCATTCCCCTTTCCTCATCCTTGCCTTAGAGCATTTCCGTCAATGTTGTGCACCTAGATATCCTTACAATCACTCTTTAAGCAATCTTGGAGCTTAGATAACAGTTGATGAGGAAAGAGGAATTAATGCCACTTAATGACCTAAGACGGGGATGAGGCCACAAAGAGATACGGCGTATTATCACAAAGTAAATGGAAATAACATGAGTTTTTCAGAGAAGCTCTATTGCCTTGACTCCATTGGAGCTATGCTTCTTGACATAATCTTTCTTATCCTCTTTCTCTTGTTTCGTATTAGAAGCCATCAGGTGATCTCAGATCAAGGTAACAGCACAGGCTATTCAATTGTGATCTGTTTGAAAAACCGGTCCCATGTACAGATTGTTGCACAACTTCGTCCATACATGAGAGCTTCGGGTTGATTTTAAGGCATACTTCTTTTCAGCTTGTTGAAAATTCTTTGTTCAAACCGCTTATTCAGACTTCCAAAAATGCATTCAAAGAGAACTTCGATAACAACCTCTGTCACAGGAACCATCCCTGGAGACCTGGTAATATATAGCAGATGCTGAATTAATGTGGCATTCCACAACCTGTCGATCCGGAATCATCCCGAATCAGGCCGGAAATGGCCCAACGTTTGTGAAATGGACCAACTTCACTGGAAATTTATACTTGAGCCTGTTTCGAAGGGCTCATGTGGTACCAACTATTATCTACCTTACGAGTCTTCCGAGTCTAGATTCCAATCACAAGCACAGTTATGCGGGTCTTTGGTGCTGTGGCCTTTGCGCTGCTGGCGCTGGTTTTCGAGAAGGCCTTCCGTTCTCCAGGAACCAGTCGAGACTCCGTGTCTCTTGAAGATTTGAGCCCTTTGTCCTGACTTCGTAAGTAAACCATTAGCAACTGCATGCCTTATGAATGCCACAATTCTATAAAATACTTACTTTAGATTTGACCGTGTTACACATAAACATATGGATCTCTCTCTTAATTTGTCACTGTTTTTTACCCAGGGATTCAGAAGGTGCAAGAGTGCGTCGCATGAAGTTTCACACTCCAGCGAAGACGAACGCTCGAGGTCGGCGACATCGTTTCACAATCAAGTGTACCACGAGGATGAGATCACTGATCACCATTAGAACTTGAGGGTTTTTTAAGGCTTTAGCAGAGTTTTAAACATTTGGAGCAACGGTTTCGGAAGGCGCTTCAGCAACCGTGGAAGTTTTGAGAGCCCAAAAAGAAATTTTGGAACGCACCTCCGTAAACAAGCACGATCTCCCAGCAAACATGTTGAAAATCGTTGTTTAAGTTAACTTCGTGGAAACGGCGAATGTCAATTGTGGATTCACGTTTGCTACTTAGTTTGTGTTCATCGTTCAAACTTTGCCACAAATGTTCTTGTACAAGTTAAGGTGAATCAGTTCTAGTAGGTCCGATCTTGGTAGTCGAGCAGGTCGAGCCTCCAAAAACTTTCTGCCAGGGCTAGAATCTCCATAGGTAGGTAGTTTAGATTTGTTAACAATGTTATGTAAGTTAAAGAGTCAGGATTTCATTGATATTGTAAAAACTGTCATTTTAAAGTTTTTCTGTTATTCACAAATTTCCAATTCCAAACCTTTTCTAGATTTTTAAATGGACTATAGATTTTGAATAGAATTCTCTCTCTTTTTTTTTTCTTTTTTCGGATAATGACCTGCATATTTACATAAATTTGGACATGCTTCAGTCAATTCGAAATTTTGCTCAACTATTTCCGAAACTGACCCTTGGCGCCCTTGAGCCTTGCCCCGTAACTCACCTCCGCCAGAGTTTTCACTGCTGCGCAAAGAGGATGGTTAGCAGTCTGGATGCTCGGCGGGCGTCGAATCTTTAACATAGTTAGCGATGTGCAATAGTGGATTTGAAGCTCCGAGTTCAAAGTTTTCGTGACACCGACTTTGGTTGCGTTTGTAGAATTCCGTCCATCTCCACTGTCGGTGTGACGCTCCGTTCTCGACAAGCGTTTGTGTTGCTCGATTCTTGGAGATTTGAATTGCGTGCAAGGTCCGTCTTGACGTGCTTAGGATTCGGTACTTGCACCTCCGCTCTCTGCAGCCTTGAAGCAAGTCCATCATGCCCAGGATCAGTAGCGACGACGCGGGACGATCTGGGGTGCCTTGTCGGTAATTAACGGTTTCTATCATTTAATTTACATGAAGTCCGAATTCTCAGACTTTGCACTGCCTTTACTCATCCGTTGATCTGTGCTGTTGGTACTCTGCAAGTGACACGCAATCCTCTTGCATTTGTGAGGGCAGATCGGAGGTATGGACTGAGTGTATGGCCCGGCTTCCATTCACGGGCGGAGCCTACGGTCTGTGGGCCTTGGCTTTCCTCTGCAACCTTGATTGAAACCCTAAATCAACAGGTGCAGCAGCGACGATTCGGAATTCGGGGTCACTGCTTACAAGTCCGTTCTTGCTCCAAAGGTTTAGCTGAAGCTTCATTTCTCAGACTTTGCATTTCTTGGTTCAGTTCTAAGGAGCGAATCATTTTGGTTGGATTTTCCGTAAAGAGAGTGTCCTGGACGTGATCGAATGGTGGTAAGCTGCTTCTTCATGCTGGAAGAGCTGGCAAGTCTTTAATTGCTCGCCAAATTGGGTTTGGGAAATCTTGATGCAATAACCCTAGAACGCTGCAGTGCATGCGAGGGAATCATCCTCACGAGCTGGCTTTTCGATAAAGAGTGACAGACGCTGTCCGTGATTTTCCAGATAGTGAATGCCCTGCAGTGTAGAGATGGATGAGGGGTGGCGATTTACTCTGCTGGTGAATAATACCGATTCTCAAGTTATTGTGGAGTATATTGGTGCTAAGTACACTCTCGTTCCCAAGGGATGTGGCGTTATCCGCTGGGACTCTGTCTGTCAGACGGACACAGCGCTTCCTCTTTTAAAGTTTTCGACTGGGGACATGGAGTTGTACCCCGTTTTTTCCAGCCACGACTTATATGAGAACAAACGAATCATTATTTTCGGAGATTTGGTCAACAGCAACTCTTCCTCTTGCCGAATGACTCCAAGGACGGATTCCGAGACATTTGGTCATAAATACTCGGGCAGGCCGGATGATAGTTCTTGGTTGTTGGTGAATGATCACTTGCGGACTTTGGGGGAGCTGGAGAAAAAAGTGAGGATATGGCACGACCAATGTAAACATTTACTGAAGAAATACCAGGAAGCAGTGGATCGAGTGGAACGAGTGTTTTTAGAATTTGGAGACTTTTCCGAAAGGGATTTGGAATCCTTATATATGGATTCTCAGGATCCGACCCGTGTACGTCTTCGTCATATCCAAGACTCTTGGGACATGGCTTTAAGCCTGACATTGATATATTCTATGTTGGAAGGGGAGACATTGCTACTTTCGTGTGGTGAAATTGTTTACAACCAGGCTGCGTTTGCCTTGACTTCAGTACCACCTTGTGTACCAACTTTCTCAAAATTTGCTTTCGCAATTCGTGAGCTCGATTGGAACGTGGATTTTCTTTGCTGTGTAATCGAAGGGAAACAACTTGGGCTACCTAGCCTTGACGGTTGGGAATGGTGTGAGGAGAGGTGTAGGCTCGTAAACTCCAATTTTACGAATCGTGTGGATGCGACTGAAGACGACAGTTTAGAAGCCGATGTTCGTCGCCAAAATGCTGATCGGGAAGCTTTGCGTTCAGCTCTAGATCTGAAACTGAGCAAATCTCCAGGTATCTCTTCTTGCAAATCCTTGAATCCTGCCCCCTTTCAAGGTGCACATGTTCAAAGCGCACTTGAGTCCATCTGGAGGAAGAGGTTGCAAGCTAGCTCCTGCGCTCCTGGGTCGTATTCACCTCTCGATGCTTTCGTCATTCACAATCCAGACTCCAGTTTTATTCAGGTTCCAGGTTTCAGATCCAGAAGCGGAACTTCTAAAAGTGTCCAGAAGTGCAAGTGGTTGGGACAGACTGTGGCATTGTCTGCAATGTCGAATATATTGAAAGTTTCAGCACAAGCAGAAACAGCCTACCTAGCAAAAGTGCAGCATCCAAATGTCGTGGAGTGGATGGGGTATGCATTCAAGGAGGATCTACGGGATCCGAGTTGCTACCGGGAGTGTTTTCTTGTGACTGAACACTTGGAGTGTGACCTGCATGGTTTGATTACCGAACGCCTGACAGGAAATGATGGAACCATTATCAAGACTCAATCTCCTTTTCAATTTTTCGTAGCAGTTGACATTGCCTTGCAGATCGTGGAAGCCATGATTCACTTGCACAGGTATCGAGTAATACACCGAGATCTCAAACCGAGAAACATTCTCGCCAGCCCCAAATACTCAAGATCACGCTGTAAATGGGTGCCACTTCAGTATACCATCAAGGTAATCGATTTTGGATCATCCAAGAGCGGAGACCAGGGTTCCCATTTTCACACCAGAAAGCAGGGAACGCCCGTTTACATGGCTCCCGAGGTTTGGGAGTCGGAGGACAGCTACTCGTGGTCCGCAGATGTGTACAGCTTCGGGCTGACCTGCTTCGAGATCTTCACTGGAAGGCTTCCTTTGGAGAGTGGGATGCCATGGACATTTGCTAACATTCAGAAGGTCTTGCGTGGTGAGGTTTTGTTTCCTTCTTGGTGCCCAGCGGAATTGGAGGTGCTGATTGTGAAGTGTTGGGCTCAGGATCCTTCTGACCGACCAAGTTTTGAAGATATCCGGAAAGCTTTGTGGCGGTTGAAAGTGCTATATGGGTCTCATAGCTTCTTCTTTTTTCACTATTCCTAGTTTTCTGCGCCTGATGAAAATTTAGTACTGTACTGAACATCGCTAAGACGTTAGATGCTGCAACCACGAGGCATTACTTGTATTTGCAGAGGAGGTTAATCCTGTAGCGATTTGGCCGTCACAGAGATAAAATGTGCCATAAAAATGTTCTAGGATAGGATGAATATATGCACTCCGTGTTTCTACAAGATCCTTGAAAGTCATTCATCAAACACTTTTGTCCTCGTTGCAACAGTAGAAAGTTAGATTCCTTAAGCATACAACCCCACAAATCGTTTTTTGAAATTTTGCATATTTTAGCTTCTATCACTGTTCAAACACGTTAATTACCTCATTTTTAATAACGATTCCAAAACGTAAGGTTATTTTTAAAAGGTTCAAGCATTTCCTTAGATGATTGTGAAGTTATTTAAAAGCAAGATCTCTCAAAAGCATTTTGTCCATCATGTATGATATAGACTTTGGACTTCTTTGAGATTGAAGTCCAAAGTCTATATCATCCTCGCCTTGGGAGCAATTCCATCAATATTGTGCTCCTACTCGAAGTGCTTATAATCACTCGCTCTGCAACCTGGGCAGTTAGATAACAGTTGATGAGGAAAACGGAATGCGGTTTGTTATCTAAGGGAGGGATGAGGTAAGAATGAGATATCAATCATTTGTATTTTCTAATTGTTTCGTTGGCACTTCAATAACAAATGATTTTCATGTCATAACTTAGCTGGGCTTGTGTTCCGAGAAGGTTCAAACACAAGCACAGTTATGGGGGGTCTTTGGTGCTGCGGCCTTTGGGCTGCTGGCTCCAGATGGTTTTCGAGACTGGTGGCCTTAAGTTCTGCAGGAAACAGTCGAGACTCCGTGTATCTACAAAGATTTGAGTCCTCTGTCCCGACTTCGTCAGTATTACCAGTGTATGAATTATGAATGCCAGAATTTTGTATAATGAAATCAAAATTTTGTGGATTTAACCGTGCTACACACAAGCATATTGATATCTCTCTTAATATGTCACTGTTTTTCGCACAGAGATTCTTCAGAAGGTGCAGGAGTGAGTCTTGGGTGATGACGAAATTAATCATAATCTGATCGGAGCTTGGGGTTCCGGGAATGTGCACAAGATCACACCGAGCGAGGGTGAGATTGTGGCTGTGATGACACTGCGGAGTGTGAAGAAAAGTGAGGGGATCCGAGACCATGACGTTTGGTACGAGGATTGGAACTTCCTACGCTCATTACAATTCGTTGCAAAGGTGCATATAGATGCTGGTTGTGCTCTTATTGATACCTTCTGAGCTTTTGTAACTTCATTCAGTCCTTAGATGTTTGAATATGCTACTAACCACCTTTGCCATTTTTCCCTTCATCACTTATATAATTTCTCAACAACTTGTGAATAATATTTTTGGGTGGAATGTATTCCACCAATTCAAGAATGTTTTCACTCTCACTAGAGATTGCTTCTCATCAATTTTGTTTCAAGTATTTACATTCCAAGTATAGTTAAAATATCCTTTGTTACATTTCACCTACCAACTGATTCTCAACAAAAGAAATCACAGTTTCCTAAAGCTCTTAGTTCCTTGCATTTACAATTGCACAACCCTTGAAAACTTTGGATTTGCATGCTTACTGATGAGATTTGCCACAAAAATACCTTGTTGGCAAAGATCACTTTTTGACAAATGCAAGGAGGGATCTGACCAAATCTATAAAGTATTCTTCAATACTGATAAGAACCTCTCAAAAGCTCTTAAGTATTTGAGAATATGTTGGTGGCAGCATCACGCTTTATCATTGGTATCTTCAGTTGGACCAGTGTCTGGTTAGTTGTGACTTTTGTGACAGGGTGTTTTCCATGCTACAATTTCTACGAATCATTATGAAGTGTTGCAACTTGGGGATCTAAACGAACGGAATCTCGTTTATAGCCTTCAATTGGTGAGTCGATTCAATTTCAACTTCATAATCAAGCATTACCTTGGATGGTTCGAATGACCTGTTGAAGTGTCAAACATAAGTCTCACCCCTTTTCGTGCTGATCAATTTAAAAAAACACAGCAGAAGACAGGATAAACTTGGTCGCACCAGTTGCTGGAGCTTTGAAACAATGGGAGCCACCACACGGACACAGTGCCAAATCAGCAGAATAGTTGAACTATTCATTTTTGATTTGAAAAAACCGCGTCTACATCATCAAGCTCAAGTAACTTGTCCATCAACGCCTTATTCAAATCCACAGCTTCGTCATCAGCCTGCACAATATCACACAAATTTGACATCTCAGATTTCGAAACAGTATCAGCAAAAAAAATGCAACTTCAGTAATTGCCCCAGCTTGGAGTATCCAGAAGACATTGAATCATTAAGCACAGTAATCCTCTGGATAGGGAAGTGCCAAAAGATTCATGTTAGAAAGTGGTCCACTCCATCTGGGAAAACAGTTCAACAGGCGGGAAATTTCATAAGCTGAGGAGCGTGAGAAACCTCAATTTCGGAAACTGGAATCAGCTCCAAGCCAGAAATGTCAGCATCCAGTGGAATGCCGGCCTCCTGAAGACCAGCACGCACAGATGCAAACTGATCCATTGGGGATATCACCTTACTGTATCTGCAGCATACGATACATCCTTTCAGAAGTCGAACCATCATTAGGGCGAGTCAGAGTAGAGTTCGGTGAAATAATTAAATTTTACATGTCATCTCTATTCTCTTGGCACAAAAGACGGAGGGTAGCGAACCCTCATACAGACTTCTTCATTTTCAAGGCTGAATGAAATAGGTATTAGCTAGTTAGCCAAAGTGCTAATTGGAGGGTTATTCGGAAGCCTCACTCCCATTCATTGAGATATGGGAACGAGGGAAGGTGAAAGCTGTCGCTTGTCTTCTGGTCATTTTTACACGTAGACTGCTCTCTCATATCTGCTTGCGCCGTGGGCAAACAGACGTTCCAAGTTAGTCACTCACTACTCAAAAGCACAACACCAGGTATCCACATCAGGGATTCCCACATGAAGCAGTTCAAAGATTCATAGATTACTATTGGGAGACGCATACCCTTCCAATTGATAACTTAACCTATGACCAAGTTCCATGGACAATTTATTGAAGTTGGTTTATCTATAGTATTGAATGCTGGATCAGACTATTCTCCCACACCCCTCGATTCAGGTTTCAAGAAAAAAAAATTCTTTCTATGGTAAAAACAAAAAACACTAATTCAAACATTAGTATGTAAATATAACACGATTCTAGACGTTCTTTAAACTATTTTCTCGTCGTGCGCAAGTAGCACAAAGGCTAACATCCTACTACAGACTGTTGCGCATACAGAGGGTCTTCACTGCTCGAATCTGAACAACGTGATGAACAAGCTGATGTTCAAGGAATGACTCTCTTCAAGTCTGAATCGTAAGGAAGACTTACTTCTCTTCATCTTCGTCATCGTCCTCTTCGTCAGGTGGTGAGGGTTCTATGACATCTTCTGCACCGGCGTCCATTGCTGCCAGTAGCAAGTCATCTGCTGCAACTTTATCAGATTTTACATAGATTACTCCAGCACGCTTAAAGTTAAAAAGCACAGACCCTGAGTCTGCCATTTTAGCTCCACTCTTCTTAACGACATCACGAATAGTGGCGGCAGCTCGATTATGGTTATCTGTGAGAACTTCCAGAACCAGTCCCACCCCTCCGTAGCCATAAACCTGATAGCCAAAAACCTCCGAGATGAAGATAGAACAAACACTAGGCTGTGAATTAAATGAACACTAAACCACCAATTCTGGACAGAAACAAAAAATCAGCTTAGGAACTTCACATTCTTCAGCTGCCCCATAACCTCGAAGAAAGAACACAGGTTCTTTCTACGCACACTCTTGAGCACATGGCAGGTGGCAGGTACCAGAAGTTACAAAAAGACAGGAAAGGTCCATTCATTGGATCCCATGCATGCTCTCTATAGTGAATGTTAGGCTTTGAGTCTTCATTTTTGGTTACCATCTAAAATTCTTTTAAAAAGGTAAATTCTCACAACTATTAAAGACTGTTAGTTGCGTAAAACATTCTTGAGAGCGCCCTGAATACCCTTATAACTGTTATGGAAAAGAATTTCAATTCCTTTAGGACACAATTTTGAACTCATGTGAGTCCCTGCACATTCCCAACTGTTTTGAATTTTCCAAGCTCCACGAGCAAAGTCTACATAGCGATTGAAAGATTTCTTCAATTCGCCTCTACAGTGATCTAATAATGCTCTACTGACAGAGGAGAAGTGGAAAAGGGTGAGTAGTTCCAATTACTCTAGATTTTTACGCAAAATGAAGCCCTCCAAATTTATTGAGTTTGAGAAATGAAGACTAATTACCTCATATGTTAATTCAACAAAATCTTGCTGCCCTTTGTCTGTTGCCTTCTTGATATTTCGGTCGATTATTTCCTTAGGAACATCGGTGTCTTTAGCTTGCTGTAGTAGCTGTGCTAGTGCGGCATTTGCAGCGGGATTAGGCCCTCCTTCTTTCACACTGCACATCAGACCACCCTCCAAATTCTTATTCAAATCCTCTAGAAGGTCCAGACAGTTCCATTGAAGAGACAATCAAGTTGCCTCTCCCACAGCGGGTGGCTAAAAATGATTATATTAACTCGCACATATAATTCTGAGCCACAGTTATTACCCTAATTTTCAATGCAAATGGGCGTACAACGGGATATAAACGGGACCCAATGTAGTCAGGCCAGCACTAAAATAGAAGACGAGGAGTCTTACATACACTGTAATGATCTGCTTTCCCATCTTGCCATAGAGCTTAGCCTTCTTCTTATCCTGTGCTCCCTGAATGTACAAGCACTAAACAGTATCAATAATAGCTCGCCCTCAACCGATGCATTTTCATCCGTACTTGCTATAATTACACAAGTGAGCTTGCAACCCACAAACTAAGTAGGATCTACTCAATAGTCAATACCCTTGGAAAAGAATCCAGATTCATATTGTGCTTGGTGTCAAGGAAGAGGTAGCAAGAGCGACAAGGAGGCAGGCGATAGCCATGCACTAATCGCCATGCATGTTCTAGATATTAAATATCTGACTTTCTTGAGTCTTCTTTAGTGAAGATCCTTCTCCAAATAATAGAAAACTTAAACAGAGAAAGGCTCCACAAAATAAACAATCAGATCGAAAATAACCAATTCAATTTAGTGTGCGATATTACACCATTGTGTAGGACTATTATACACTACGAACACCAAATACCTTCTTCGTAGCAATCTTGGATGAGCGCCGGCCCATCTGCGCTGGCGGCAAAATCCAGAAGCGGCGTGAGCTAAGCCTACTAACATTCAGCCATTGACTGCAACTGCCTTCCCTCCAACTGCCCGGGAATTGCACGTCAGAAGCTGTGTGATTGGAATTCTTGTCAGCTACAGCAACCCCACCCACTCACCCCTTTGAGAATAATTCCCCTTCTTGCAACCCTAATATCATAAATATCTGAAAAGCACTTAAATCGTTAAACATTGCGTCCTGCCTCTCACAATCCCGTCGTTTATAGTCTACTGGACAATGTAAATTATCTCCATACCGTACAAAGGAGTCTACCCACTCTAATCATTCAAGTGAACCTCCATTATATCGTTCTTCAGCAATGTTTCAGAATTATCAAATACACTTAGAGTTCAAAAGAAAAACACACTACGTAAACTAGAATTGGACCACTATTTTGGGAGGCTTAAACAATACCTCCATTCTTTGAGCAAAGAGAGCGCAAGTGTGGAGAAGGTGAGAATTTAGACCATTTTTCTGAGGCGAGGTCGCATTACAGCTAATCCTCCGAATACTTCGACACAAGCTTGCATTTCTAGCGCCAATACCATAGCCATAGCCGGGGCAAGCTCTCGTCAGAATGCGCCGGAGAGGAATGTGCACCATCGCTCGAAATACTCCAGTGCTAGTCATCCTGGTTTGCGAGAAAACCTTCAACCCAAAATCCCAATGCCACCTCCCAATCCTTAAACCCTAAATCCTCCCTCCCTCTTCCATCTGCCTCTCCTCTCCGATGTGGATACTCAACAACCTTCCGAGGAATGAGCTAATCCCTGACTAGCATCGCTGTGCCTCAGACTCTGCAGATTTCGCCAGAATTCGTCAAAATTCGGCAGAATTCGGTAGCATTCGGTAGAGTTCAAACTCCGAGGTCCACTCTCGGCAACGAGAGGTGGCAACTAAGTTAATTGCGCTGTATCAACGTGTGAACCTTGACATGGGTTCGGAAAGAAGTCGGTGGATGGAGAAAATCAGATTAAATTGGATGGATGGAGGAAATCGGAAAATCTGGGTGGATGAATGAAATGAGAACTTGAACTGAATTGGATGGATGGGTGGATGAAATTGTAAAATCTAGATGGATGGATGGATGAGATTAGAACGATGGATTTACAAATGATTATGTTCATTCAATAGTAGAATGCACCACACTGAAGCCCATGCACTAGGGTGTTTTTTTCTAGCAAAATTTCACCAAATTGTCAAAATTCTAACCTTTATTCCTCCCTCCAATAAATGGCGTGTATGGTGAGACTAGAAGGAAGGACACTAGTCCCAGAAAAAAGCCTTGTCATGCATAAGAGCCATTTGCGACTAATTGCATTTTCTCTCGTGCACCAATTTGCTAAGGCAAAGCAATTTCAAATATGAATTGTAGGGCAACGCCTAAAGAAGAGGGAATTGCTTAAAAAAATTGTCAACAAGGTGAGTGGAGACTAATGAGTGGCAATGCCTTATATTAAGTGCAACTAAGAAATATGCATTTGAAAATAAAATAATCTTTCAAATGAAGAAATTTAGTCATTGGATATAGGATAGATGTGTAATGTTTACTTTGGGAGCTTTGTCACACAAGCAATTTGATGTAGTTTAGCAAATACAACATTAGATAATAATATTTAAATAATATTTTGATATTTTTTCAATTTTCCAATTTTTTTTCAATTTTCCAATTATTTTTCAATTATATTTTCAATATTTTTTTAACTAATCAACAATGACTAATTCATGATGCAAGGAATAGGCCTAAAATAGTCTCTCCATGCCCCAGATCTCTTCTAATGTTTAGAATATGATTAAGGTCTTTTGAGTTTTTCTATTAGTGAGCTTTGTAATTAATAATATATGCAATATTAGTTTAATCCCTAAAGGACCAAATGTTCTTTTAACATAAAGAAGGAATCTTGGATAGATTCCTACAATATCATGTTTGGTTGAATGTTTACAAGGTATGAATCTATACCCCCTTAATGAAATTATAATTTGTTTTTTCAATTAGGGAAATCCTTCCTATAATTTTGAAATTCAACAAGTACCTTATGTGATGCAAGATGTAAATGTCCAAAAAATGAACTATATGTAATGTAAGAATCTCACTCTTAGTAAGAGATATTAACCCCTAAATGCCCAAACTACGTGTTTTTGGCAACATAGAGATTTTGGGCATTTCACTAAAAAAATTTAAAAAATTCTTTGAAATTTGTATACAATATTTTCCAAGGAGTACATTTAAGGCCCAACATTTTTCATAACTTTTGACTACATAGTTGCAAAATTATTATAAGATATCATTTTATGATATCAGTACTTGGCGGGCAATCCAAGCAACAAATTTTTTTTGTACAATTGAATTTTTTAAGAAATGAAAATTTGAAATTTGTTTTTTAGATTTACATCTAAGTGATAGGCTTTAAATCATTGTATTTTGATCAATGAGTCAAAAGTTATGAAGAATTTCAATTTGGCATAGTTTGTGAGTAGTTATTTACAACATTTTAACCATTGAAATTGGTGTTTTTCACTTCCTTTAAATAAATTGTTTTCAATTTTGTATTTTAAATCATTTTCTACTTTTTTCTACTTACTAATTTTTCCTATATATTTTACAATTCTAAATGAATTAAAAAAATTCAAGCATGTAGCCAATTTGCTTGGAAGAATAAATCCAAGAGTAACTACCAATTTGAATTTTTTTTTCAAGCAAGTGTGACCTTATAAAGTGCAGTTGCCTAGTTTTTTGCAAGGTTGTAAAAATAATTTTGCCAATTCAAATGCTAATATCTTGCAGTCTATATGGTAAAAAATTCTCAAATTTTTCTACATCTTTTCAAACCAATATACTATAAGATCCTATAGTTATATGTGTGAAAAAAATGTTTTTTTTTCTAAATTTTGGTACTTGTATTAGAAATGGTATACTAAATAGTATATTTAGTGTTAGCAACACTATTTATGAACCATGACACTAAATATCATTAAGCCTACTAAAGTAAGTAACACTAAATCTCATTTCTAACACTAAAAGTACTCTATGGTAAATCTAAAATTTGAAAAGGCTTACATTTAGTGTTAGAACATATTAAAAAAATGATATTGCAAAGAAAAAGATTGAAGACAAGAAAAATGATGGAAGGAGTAGAGAATGTGGAAAACATTTATAATGAAGGAAGTCTTTGAACATCAAATAAAGTAAGGGGAAGCTAAAGGAAGGCAGATGGAGTCGGAGATTGGGCAAGGCAGAAGCAACCGGAAGCCGCAACAAGTCGGACGGGCGGGAGCAAGTTTGGCGGGAGAATTCAAACCTAGGGAGTGGCTGGAAGGCAGAGTAAAAAAACACACACACATACATCCGTCACTTCAAGGATCAGATGAGAGGAGGAGCGGAGCGGAGGAAGAAGAAGAGAGCGACAAGGAAGTGGAATTGTACGTGGAAGGGGAATCAAAATTGTGGATGCCAAGGTAAGCAAGGGGTGAGGGAGGTAAATGAAGTTGGAAGTCTAGGGAAGGGGATGACTAAACGGAGGAGAAGACAAAGGCGACGCATTGAAGTTTAGTCTTACATTAATTCTAGTAAAGTTGAGATTTAGTGTTTGGTGAAACACCAGGCCTATGACCATTGGTTTCGGGTTGCACTCTATCACTCAGTTATTACCATTTTGTAACCAAATGTGTATGGAAACTTTTATTTTTATTTTTCAGAGATGAAACTACATGTCCTCTGTACTTCACAGAAATTTCAGATTTTTTTGAGGAAAATTGTATTTTCTGAAATTTTTTGAAGAAAAATTGAAGTAAAAATCATAGAAAATAGAAAATAATCTCAAAAACTCTGAAAATTTCACCATGTGTGAACAATATAGTGGAAATCATCATGTTACAAACTAATTTGCTGTGTACATCTATAATTAGAATGCAATGGACATTAAAAATATAGCCAAAGTTCAAACTTTAATAAAATATTCAATTTTACAAATTTTTCCAAAATTCCAATTGGAGAAGAAACTAGAGTAGAGGACCTCCATTTCATTAATTGGGTTCAAATTCAAAAAATGTTGTTATCAAAGAGAAATTTCAGAATTACTCAATTTTTCAAAATACACTAAAATGACAAATTTTGCCATCCGTTTTTCTTCATTACTTCTCAACTACATGAAAAAAAACATCAATTACACTAAGAATTCAGTTAGACAGTCTTTGTAACTCAACATGAAAGGTCATTGAAAAAAAATGGATGAAAAAACTATTGTTTAAGCCTTCTGATGGCTTGGAGAAGTCACTCAACAACCATAAAATGGCTCTGTTGGCACTTAGGGGTTAAATACTATGTGCTAGTGGCTTTAGAATATGATCAAGGTATTTTGATTTTTGCCATTAGTGAGGGCTCAAAATTAGTGTTATATACAAAATTAGTTGAACTACTGCAATTCTAGTCGAACTACTACAATTCTATAGTATGGTGGAGTTTAGTAGAAGATTAAAACTAATTTAGAGATTTCTATAGTGAAGCCTCCCAATAATCCTAAAAAATTTGTCCTATTACTATATGTGACTAATTTACTTGAGTCACACTATTTGTAAAATAATTGAATTAGTACAGGCTGGTATTTATTAATGAATTGCATCAATTTTCACAATTGTTTTTGTTAGAGAAACCAATTCTATAGCAATGTTTTTCTTTTCATTTCCTATGAAGTGTCAAAGTGGTGATACTTCATTTTATTGTGGTGCTCCAAATTTCAACATTCATCTATATATTAGATAGAAAATATCATATTAGTACATAATACATATATATATCATCCTATTTTCATCCATTATTTGACAATTTCATCCAATAGTTTTAAGAAATTTGAAATTTATTGGTGATTTCATCCAAAATTTTACTGTTTATTTTCTACAGGCATGGTGCTAGGCAAAAAAAATTGGTGCAATTTTGCTCCAAATCGCCGGAAAAAAAAACACTGTTCTATAGGTGACACTAATTTCACTGTAATAGGACATACCTGAGTAGTGAGTACCGCGCGCAACGTAAGGGACGATGGAGCTCGGGGTTTTAGGGTTCAGGCGCGAGGCGCTTGGAGGGAACGAGTCGCAGAAGGAGACGATTTCGAATTGTGCGTGAACATTGGAACGACGAGCAAGACGCTTGAAGAGAACGAGTCTTAGAAGGAGAACGAAATTCTGAATTGTGCCTGTGAATATTGAAATGTGCTGATGAAGGCGAAGGATCGAGTAGACTTGGTGACGACGAGACCGAGAGAGGCAAAGAGCTGAGTAGGCTTATCTCGCACGCAGTGTCATCAGCTTCACCGGCACGCCTTTTTTCATTGACATAATACTCACCTCCGAAGAGAGATTTCTGACTAGACAACTACATTTTGCTGAAGCCCTAGCTCCTGACCGTTGTCCTGCTATGCGTGTTCCTGTGGAGCTCCTGCGCGGGCGAACCTCTAGGATCGATCGCATTTGATTCTCTGCCGAGTTTTATTTCCTGAGGTCCGTCCCAGACTTTCGTTCCTTCTTGCGTCTCTTTTGTTGCTTTCGATGAAATTTCGTTTCTTCGGAGTCTGGATGGGAGCGAGATTGAAAATGGTGTATCGTAAAGACCCCGTGAAGGCGACGTTATTTTCTTGCTGAAAGAAGGGGAGGCGTGAGAGGTTCAGTTTCTCTCGTGGCATCGTAAAATTTAGGTTTCGTTTTTGCCTGAAATGACACTGCCGCGGGAGACATCATGAATTCACAGCATGCGATGTCGAGGTTGTCCTGTCAGATGAGTACATTTGCAAGAATTTTCTACAACAGAGTGTGTTTGTAGAGCGGGTTCAGTGTCCAGCCAACCCTAAACCCTAATCCATGTTCATTTATACCTCAGACCAGATTGTTTTGACAATCTTAGATTGATTGCTCCACCGGTGCGGTTTCAGTTGTAAGTGGATTCGGCGTAACTTTTGTACGATAGTTGTGGACCAGGCTGTGCCCGTCTGTACTATAATGAGGGAATGAGACTTTTTTTAGCTTAACCTGCCTGCTATTCTCTTGTCATCGGGATATGCACGCGATGAAGAGTATCTAACGCTCCATGCTGTAGCCTCTGCCTTAATTATTAAGTATGATGCCTTCAGCTATGTGATTCCCAGGAAGTGTGGAGTTCGAGTTCCTATTGATTTAGAATAATCAAACATGGTTGTTGGATCTTTGGATTCGTTGAACTACTCTTTGGGCCGAAGCCAATCGTTGGTGAGGAAGTTTTTAGATCATGTCCCGTATTGGTTGATTACTCGTCTTCGTAAATCATAAAGAATATATGGTTTAAATGATTATTTGGAAGGATTTTGAAGTAGTAAGGAGCGATGTTTTGTCCCGGTTCAGGGGTAGTCATTTGCAGCATTCTCAGGGTCTCGAATTGTTAGCTTAGCGTGTCATAGTTTAATTTATACTCAAGCCTTATACCTTTGTTCTGTTTAGCGACTTTGAATGTAAACTCTTGTACCGGTCTGAATTTTTTTCTTGAAACTGCTCATGGTATGCTGTATTGAGCTAATTTTGTTTTCATGTTCGGAGCTTGAAGTTTAGGTCTTGCCGCAATCTAGACTAACGGAACGATCCGAAACTCGTCGCAGCTGGGGTACCACTTCGTTAGCAGTCATGGCGACGTCATTGAAAGACTATCTGAAAAAGTACCAGTCGACTGGGGATGAGGACAAGAAATCAAAGAAGTCGAAGAAGAAACGGAAAGTAGCAGCGAAGGTTCCCACAGGGTTGATCATAGTAGATAACGATGCAGCTTGGCAGAAGAACATAGACGAGGATTCGGATGAGCCGGAGGTGGAGGGTGACGAACCTCAAGTGATTGAAGACGTTGAAGTGAAGCGCATGCATCAAATGGAGAGAGTAAAGCAACACCGACCGTACATGTCCATTGGGGATGATGGTAGTGGATGGAGCACTGTAGACAGAAAGTCTAAAGATGCTCGGCAGACAAGTGACATATTGCTTGCAGGCTCCCCTGGTGCTTCTCCTTCGAGAAGAGATCCCCCGTCACCGTCGCAGGATGTCTCTCCCCCCAGGAGGAGGAACGCTCCTGCCAACTCTCCCCATAGAAGGGAAAACAGATCCGATATTTCTCCCCCCAGGAAGAGAAACACTCTTGATGTCTCTCCCCCTAGGAGGCGGACTGCTCCTGATATCTCTCCTTCAAGTAGGGGGAACGCTTCCGACTTATCTCGTTCCAGAAGGGGGAGCGCTCCTGATGTCTCTCCTCCTAGGAGAAGAAATGCTCCTGATATTTCTCCTCCTAGAAGGGGGAGCGCTCCTGATGTCTCTCCTCCTAGGAGGAGGAACGCTCCCGACATTTCCCCCCCTAGGAGAAGAAATGCTCCTGATATTTCTCCCCCCAGAAGGGGGAGCGCTCCTGATGTCTCTCCTCCTAGGAGGAGGAACGCTCCCGATATTTCCCCTCCTAGGAGAAGAAATGCTCCTGATATTTCTCCTCCCAGAAGGGGGAGCGCTCCTGATGTCTCTCCTCCTAGGAGGAGAAATGCTCCTGATATTTCTCCACCCAGAAGGGGGAGTGTTCCTGATGTCTCTCCTCCTAGGAGGAGAAATGCTCCTGATATCTCCCCCCCTAGGAGAAGAAATGCTCCTGATATTTCTCCGCCCAGAAAGGGGAGTGCTCCGGATGTCTCTCCTCCTAGGAGAAGATATGCTCCTGATAATTCCCCCCCTAGGAGAAGAAATGCTCCTGATATCTCTCCTTCTAGGAGGAGGAGCGCTCCCGATGTCTCCCCTCCTAGGAGGAAGAGCGCTCCTGATATCTCCCCCCCTAGGAGGAGGAACGCTCCCGATGCTTTTCCTTCTGGAAGGATACCTTCAGAAGATATTTCTCCTTCGAGAAAGAGGAAGCCACAAACTGATTCTCTTGACATGTCACCTCCGAGGAGGAAATCATCTCGGGCAGATCCCATTGATACGTCCCGTCCCAGGAAGATGACTGATGGCAGGCAAGCGGGACTCATCACGAACAAAGAAGAGCGCGCCGCTGAGCTTCTGAAGAAGAAGCAGGAGGACGCCAGAAGGTTGAGAGATATGGAGGGCGGAGGGCGAGCCGCTGAAACAGTCTACCGTGATAAACGTGGGAAGCGTTTGGAGGGTTTAGAGGAGCTATTAAGGCAGCAACAGGGTGAAGTCAAACCTGAAGCTAAACCGCTTGAATGGGGAAAAGGATTAGCACAGAAACGAGAAGCGGAAGAACAGCATGCAGAGTTTGAGGCTGAGAAAGCCAAACCATTTGCACGCACTCGTGATGATCCTGAACTCGACAAGATGTATAAAGAGCGGGTACGTTGGGGTGATCCCATGGCACACCTTGTCAAAAGGAAAGATCTGGCAGCTGAATTGGTGGATTTAGGGGCGTCGGAGGAAATGAAGGAATCTGGTTTTATTATACCACAGGGTATTCCGCCACACAGTTGGCTGAAACGAGGTGTTGGAGCTCCAATGAACCGGTATGGAATCAAGCCTGGGCGTCACTGGGATGGTGTAGACCGAAGTACAGGATTTGAAAGTCAGATGTTCAAAGCCAAGGCTGAGAAACAAGCAACTGAGATGGAGGCTTACCTCTGGTCTGTTTCCGATATGTAGAACCTCGTATAAATTTTCCAGTGACATCTGTTAAGATTTGCTCATCCTGTAACCTGATTCTTTTGGAAGATGGAAGTCCCCAAAGTACAAGTGCACTGAATTTCGATGTAGTGAAGGCCCGTAATCGTACAGTACAGGTGCGGATTCTATTCTCGGAGATATGTGTTTCTATTCTCATGGCATTTCTACATATGCTTTCTTTACTGGAGGTTGCATTAAAGTTTGTGCACTGACGTGGGTTCTTCTTTGGTGCAAGTAGGTTGTGCATCAGTGTCCTTACCGTTCAATTGCAACGAGAATACGTTGGCAATCTTTTCTTGCAACTGCACAACGCGATTTCTTGCCTTGCATAGTTGTGTTTATGTGGATCAAAATTTAGAGTCCGGGAGCTTCTGTAGGTGTAAGACTCAAGTGTTCTAAGAAGTTAGTTTTGGTGCAGATGAATTACCTCACCGCAATGCTGTGGTTGAAAAGCATGACAGCACAGCTGTGCGGGAATGGTATCCTGTGGAGCAAGACCCACATCGTTGTATTGCATTTCATCGTATTGAGTGGTCAAATTCATCATTCTAGCGAATCTCGCGGGTTCTTTCGAAGCTTGACTGCTTGATGTCTGCTTTGTTGCATTTGGTATTCTTAATATTTTTTATCGCTGAGATTGAACTCATTTGTGGGATTATCATGTGATACTTGTCAAACCCCGATTGTCCTATAGAATGAAGATGTTCGTGACTGAAAGATATACAGTATCATGAGAACTTCTGAAGCCTGTGCATTTAAGGTAGGTACACACAAAAGCGCAGCTGACCTTAAAGTGCCATCTACATTCTGTGTACTTCCCCAAAATCACTTATGTACACATATGGTAGATGACACTTTTAGAAACAAACTTTGATCCTTAATAACTCTTGCATATTGGATCCGAATGCTACGTTCTTTGGTGCATTGGAACATGCTTTCACTTGCCAACAAGACTATATGAAAATCTGAACAGCCTAGTATTAGTAACCAGCCCTTTATTTTAAGTTTTTGAGGAAGTGCTAAGATGATCACTTCAAATTTGGTGAAGCATTGTATTTTAATGTTCATCCATCTTTTGGACTTGAAAATACTTTTCCATCATATTTATACACTTTTTCATCCAAATTTGGCAAATTCATCCATATTTTAAAGGGAACTGGAAAAGTTTTGGTGAAAAAAGATTACTTTCATGTGGTGAATAAAAAGACAATTATTTTGAAATGGTGCAATCTGGCCCCATGGTGCTGAAAAGAAAAGGGCTGATACTAACGAGGCATGGTACCAATTTGTGCTGCTTTTGGGTGACCCACCTTATCGACACGCTGCCAGGATGGCAAACACTGCATTTCTGGAAGCAATGGCTCTTGCCCTTACGGCCACTATAGATTGCCCAGGTTGAAGCTACAAGTTTGAGAAATCGTATTTAAAATTTGAACCAACATCATGTTCCTCAAATGGTAAGATAAAAATCTTATAGAACTTCATGACATTTTTATGGAACCTTATGATGTATTGATCTCGAGCATTGAAGAGAGATTGAACCTTGTTACCTCAAATGCACAGAACAGTCAATCATTTGATGAGACCAAGGTAAAATGAAAAAAATAAAAATAAGTTGCTCCAATCAAGGCGCACAATCTATAACTTTATGCCTCAACTTGTGCAATCTAATATAGTTGCCAAGGTGATATAACGAAGCAGCTCATCATCCCAGTTCGTGTTATACAAGAAACTGCCCCTCGCCATTGCAACTTCTAAGGCATCAAAGCTGAACCTTCAGTTTTAATCCTCCCCGAACCTAAACAAAATCCCCGTCTAGATGTCCACTATTACCACCACCATGCAAAGCCAAAAGACCATTCATGACTTTCTGTCGGCAACTTCTGAACTTCCAAAGTAACGCTTCTTGAGCTGCAACGGACTCCAGGAACAACGCTTCTTGGCAAAACCTGTTCAGAATTGTCACGAAGGCACTCTCTGCCACTTCAGTAGACACCTCCAAATCTGCATTAAAACTGCCCTCTGGCAAATGCCGCAACCAGTCCAACCACGCCACCCCGTCCTCCCGGCAACATTCCACTGCACGGAGGTAATCAGCTGATTCACGAACCTCCTCGAGCATGAAGCGAAAAACGTTTTCGGCATCGTCTGCATTCGGCACAGTTCAGATTCGGCATAAAATTAATTGTTTCATTTCCCCAGACAGGAACACACTAATACGTTGTAAGCTCTTAAAACGTGATATGGAAACTGAATTTCGATGTTAATGTGCTGGATCTGACCTGTGATTGGAGATCTTTCCGTGCAAGTGTTGCTAAGAACACATGCTTTGCGAAAAAGATGGGAATTGCTGGCTACATTCCTGATGGCTACATGGAGAAGAATTTCGTAGAAGTTGTTGGGGCTGGTTTTTGTTGCATGTTGTTGGAGAGTCCTGTGAGACCATAAGCGAAGCGCAATGTGCAACAAGCCCTCCCACCTGCAGGGCTCACCCATGAGTCAGAATGTTGAGTACAATTCTTGCTAAAGAATTGAAGGCCTACAAATCTAGTGACAGTACTTTGGCGATGACCACTGGTAATGTCGGGTAACGGGAGGGGGGGGGAAGGGAGATCTTCCGTTGGCCTTCATAACATTCTTGAGTACTAGTGCCATGAGACCGTTCGAGAAACGGGTCAAATAAGGATAAATTAAATTAAATTAATGCCGAATCATAGCAAGTCAAGTAAAATTAAGTCTCTGGCATGTGAAGACAATGGCTTGTTGCCTTGACAGCTCACTTGATCAAATTGAGATCAACATTTCAAAACAAGGTGCAAATTTACTTTACATGTAGCATTATATTTTCTCAAAAAGCTGCATTTCACTGAAGCAGAAATGAAGCTTTTCACTTACTCAAATGCAGGTTCAACTTCCACGCCGAATGAGAGATGAAGGGAAGCTCCATGCCACTCTGGGAAGCTGCTTCTAGAATGATGAAGATCTGTAAAGGATGTCCGTGATTCATCATAACAGCACTCGCGGCACGAAGCAATATCGTCGGCAGCGCATCCTTCTGCGGGAGACTCCACGTCTTCAAGACTCACAGTCCGAGCCTCATGCAAGAATCCTCGTGGAATGTACAGCAAGTCCTCTTCCTGAAGATTAAAGTGAGTAGCACTCTCTTTCTTCATTTCTATGGAGAGCTTTTTGAAGGAGTATAGGCGAGGAAGCAACTCAAGCGGGGGATACACACTCCATCGTTTGCAACCCCTTAATTGACAAACAAACACACAGTGGTCATCAAAATGCACACCAAGGCCCTGTGATCCTGGTGGAGTCAAATAGAGGTTGGCTCCCACTGTCACCTGTCCCACCCGCGCTGCAAGGCCATTGCAAATTGCAGCAATTTCAGGCCAACGAAACTGTAATCCTCGTATAACTACAGTGTTTCCAGAGGCATAGGCTCTTATACAATCTCTGGAGCTCACTCTTGATGTCTCAAGAGAGTAAGGAATTTCCACTCCAGACTCACATTTCAACAGCCGGATGTCCTGGTTGAGCACCGGCAAGAGCCCAAGCTCCTGCTCCATGTCTTTGAAAAGGACTAACGGGTCAAGCTCGTCTGCAACAGTAGGAGGACAGGCCACCATAACATCTACCAGAAGCTCTAACATTCTAGCAGGGCCACTTCCTGCAAATCTCTCCAAAAATCTGGACAGTCCAAACACTGTGGTCATCCGTGCCGGAGATAGTTCCCAATGCTTCTGAAAAAAGTGATCCACATTTCCAAAGAGCATTCTCGCGTTGCCAGTGCTTGCATCACCATAACGCTCTCCTTTCGCTTTCATCGCCATGAGGCTCATTGCAGTTGAAAAAAAGGGATATAATCCAGAGTCACAACTCATATTCTCAACTGTACCCTTGGAGAACCGTATATCTCCAATATCTGATTTAGTCTGGAGAGGGTTCTGTCCGATAACCGTGTCAGATCTCGCGGTCCTCGACTGCTTATCTTTTACGTCTACACTAACCTGCATGGCCAGCCTCATTATCAGTTTTGCGAGCTGGGCTCTTCTGCTGGGTGACTGCAAACTCTCGACCGCTGCCACATCCAAAAGCACTTCATCAAACTGAGATTTCAGGTGAATGGTAGTTTGCCAGAGGCTTTGTAAACGGACAAGCACATCAGGTCTTGTAATCAAGCGAACTGGACCAAAGTCTTGGATTATAGTGTTCACTGCAGCTAGAGCGAGATCGAAGAGTTCGGCTATTTCATCCAGAGGAAGGCTCAGCAGAAAATCAAGGTCCCCTTTCTGATGCCCTACGCCTGCATTTATATCTGACAATGCACATTCCTTTATGCAATACCCTCCAGTGCCTGCGTCCTTAGGCGACATGCCAAATGTCTCCGTACCTCCAACCTTGACCATTTCAGTCAGTGTATGAGCTAGGAATGACACTAACCACCTGTCAAACCGTAAACACGATAAAGAGGTTAAGGAAATGAAGATGAGCACAAGCCCTAAAAAGCAAAATGGACATTCATGTATAAACAGTGGCTAGGAAACAGACGAATGATGTCGTCATTACTACTTTCCATGGTGATTAATCGCATAGCAATTGACCAAACGAGCCTCTAGAACATCCAGTTGAAAATTTGTAATGCTACGAAAATGACACAAATTAAAACACTGGTACTCACAAGAGCTGCTGTAGTAATCCAGGTACTTCCCGCAGGGCAGCGCAACCAACGTCGCTAGTCGCCACATTCAGAATCGAACGAATGGTCACACTCAGAAGAGCATCGGAATTTGCTCTTTGCAGCAGCTGAGCCAACGAGCCCAAGACCTCCCGATTCTCTGCCACGCGGCAACTGACCTCATATGAAGCAATGGCCAACAAACCCACTACTTCCGCACTCTTCCTGCCAACTTTGGAACATCTGCAGGTGGCAGCTAACTCACTCACCGCCCGTCAGAAAAAACCTAAGTACTTGAATCAATATTCAACTGTATAAATGAACTTCAATCTAAATTCAATATGAACCCCATCAGTCATCAACACGCTACCTACATTCCTTGATTAATATAGAATTCGTAATTATCAAAATTGTAATGGCTCAGAAAAATATGGCATATTAACATTGAAAAGACACCTCTTCTGAAGTTTGATTTCAGTATCGTCTAAGTACTACATTTGTGTCAATATAGTATCAACAATATTGAAATCCACAGACGTGAACTCAATACCACTCCAAAGCTGATTCGAGATATTTCAGACTTTCGTAAAGGTACCTCAGAAAAAGGACAGCATGCTGTTCCTGAAGGAACGAATTTTATGAAAGTACGAATTCAGGGTTCAGGAGTTGAAAGATTAGGGTTTACGCAGAGACTTACGAATGTGACAGGAGCGGTGGCAAAATCTCCACGAGGCTATTAGAACAGAGAGTCAGGGCGGGTGAAGAAGCATCAGGAGAATGCAAGAAGGACACCAAGCTCCGCAGATGCTTCAGGACTTCACACTCGGAGGATTGCACAAGAGCCTGGTGTAGAGCTGCTACGACATCATTCAAGCAGTTCGTATCTCGTTTACGTTTTCTGCAGCGGGGAGCCGTAGAAGCAGAAGAAGACGACGACGATGAGGTAGACGACGAATGCGAAGACTCCATCGAGAATTCAGAGTTTCAGAATTAATTTAGGGTTTAAGGCTTAGGGTGGAAGAGAGATGGAAACAGAGTGCGAAATCGGGGGCGCGCCTGACCTACATTGTGCACACACCATCAGAGGCGAGCACTGATCGGTCTCGTGGAAATTGCAGCGCGACTTGAGTGCGTGTTGCTGGAGCAAGTGGTTATGCCCAATTGTTCCCGAGGTAGAGTGAAATCTGGATGGGCGAGAGCGAGAAGAGAGGAGTGCAGATGCTGTCTGCGCCATGAATGACAAGCGTGTCAAGGAGCAGGAACGCGAGAGCTTTGGCAACTGCGACGTTGCTTTGAAGGACGTCGAACTCGGGCATAGATTCATCGCTCCCACGGAATTGAAATCCTACGAAAACCAAAACCCTATACGAAACACTCGCAATCTCTCGTCAGCCTTGACACCCTAGCTTATTTCTCGATCTACCTTCATCAACTTCAGACTTCACAGCGCGCCCCCCACCCCCAATTCGAAATTCGACGTGGAAGTATGTAAGGGAGCAAGAATCAGACTTTGAGGGAGATTCTCGCAAAATTTGTCGGTGTTTCTAAACTTCTAAAAATTACTTTTAACATTTGAGTTATTTGTAAAATCCCCCCACTTTGGGCATGACTTTTTTTGAAGTTGAGAAGGCAACTATAGTTGAAGCGTCAAACTTTTTTGCAAGATACTTATGTCACACGACTTCAAAAGTGGAGACTAAACTTTTTTAGGCACTATTTTGATGGAAAAATAAGTTTCATATCCACTTTTATTTCAACTTTTTTAACTCAACCAACTTTTTCACAAAACTCATGGGTTTAAACCCCAGTTTAGTGTACTATACGAATAATTCAATTGTCCTTGAATTTTTGAGTTGCTTTTAGTTAGTGTGTGTCAACCCTTTTTCTTTTAGCACCATGAAGCCAGATTGCACCATTTCAAAATAAATGTCTTTATTCTACCAGAATTTTTTCAGATCTCTTTAAAATATGGATGAAGTTGCCAAATTTGGATGAGAAAGTGTATAAATATGATGGAAAAGTACATTTAAGTCCAAAATATGGATGAATGTAGAAATCCAATGTTTCACCTAATTTGAAATGATAGTCATCTTGGCACTTTTTCAAAAAGTAAAAAAAAATTGATGTGTGTTTCTTTTTCGAGTGAAATTTTACTTAGTCTGATAGATTCTGGCCTCTATACCACTCTCCTTCCAAATTTCAGTCTATATCCCAAAGCCAACATATTAACATATGGTAAAAAAAACACCTAGTGTCTATGAGGCAATGCTATTGTATTCCAAAAATGTAGAAATAAATAAAAGCATGAAACTCAAGAGAGCCAACTTCAACTTGTCAAAGTTTAGATATTTAAATTCCAATTTTGACATAACATAGAAATTTGTTCTCATAGGGGAATAACCGTGAAATGCTAGTGAAGTAAGAAAGTGTGCAATGTATAAGTGGTCAATGAAGCCAGTGTTTTTTTTCATTCTTACAAAGTAGCAAAGTGGCAATATTTCATTTTATTGTGGAGCTCCAAATCTCAACATTCATCCATATATTGGATAGACAATATCATATTAATACATAATACATACCTATCATTCTATATTCATCCCTTATTTGGTGATTTCATCCAAAATTTTATTGTTTATTTTCTATAGGCTTGGTGCTAGGCCAAAAAAATTGGTACAATTTTGCACCAAATCACCTAAAACAAATACTACCTTAATTTAACTAAAAAATGGATAAATTTCATCCAAAATTTTTCTAGAAAGTTCTTTGAATGAGTACACATTACTAGGTGGTGGAAAGCCATTAGGAGGGATTTGAGGGCTCCAAAGGGCCGTTTTGGGACTGTTCCCGAGACTGGTCTGGGGAACGGCTGGCCATTATCAGGCCAGCATTTCTCAAAAAAAAAAAAAAAAATTGGGTCTTGAAATATGAAAAAAAGCCCAATTTTTTTTTTCAAAAAAAAAAATTAATGACGTGGCAGTCGCTCAACCACATAGGATTCCTACAGAATTGCATTCTCGCGGCAGATTACACGATTTCGGGCTGTGGGAACTTGCGAGCTTCTAAAGCCCTCAAATCTTTCCTAATGCTTCATTGCAAAACTAAAATATTTTTAGACTAAAAGATGCTAAATCCATAGATTAGACAAAAGATGCCTTTTTAGTATATTGAGCAATTATATCTACCTCATTTATTGTTGTTTTGAACCTTAATCTTTAAAATGATTTTTTTTCCATGGGAGTCCATTTAATGAAGAAAATCTCACTAGTAAACATGAAAATCCAAAGTTTTCAAGGTTGTACAATGTAAAATTTCAAGGGTTGTGCAATTGTAAATGCTAAGAACTAAGAGGTATAGGAAACTATAATTTCTTTTGTTGAAAATTGGAAGTTGAAATGCAACAAAGGATATTTGAGTTAAATCCTTAGAATGTAACTACTTGGAACAAAATTGATGAGAAGCAATCTATAGTACGAGTGAAAATATTCTTGAACTTGGTGGAAGACCTTCTTTACGAAGAAATTATTCACAAGTTGTTGAGGAATTATAAAAGTGATGAAGGAAATAATGGTAAAGGTGGTTAACTGTAGCATATTCAAACAACTAAGGATTGAATGAAGTTACAATAGCTTAGAAGGTATTAATAAAAGCACAACAAGCATCTATATGGAAAAGAAAAAATAATAGTTTTAGTTTGTATACCTAGAACTTAAGAATTTAACTCAATTTTGAAAGAAATGGATTTTAGTACATTGAACTTTCAATCATAAAAATGTATTGAAATTTCATATGTAAATACTAAAGTAGATCTTGAAGTTTGTTTAGCTTCAAGTGACAGAGGCTCAAGGTCAATGTTCATTGTATACAAATATAAATTGAATGAAAAAAGTCATAGTTCCTAAGGCATTGACTCACTTTTTAAATAAGGTTCTCCTAAAACTTCCTTACATGTAGCTTTTATCAATATAAAGTCTCTTCCAATCTACTTACAATTCAAGAAAAATCAAAGCTTATGTACAATTTAAGAAGTAAACTTGAGATTGGAAATGATACATGTACAACTCTATGGTCATAGAGTTTGTTTTCAACCATAAAGAAGTTCAAAGGCCACACCATGCATAATGACCAAACTGCTTTCAAGAGATGTTTTGTCCAAAAAACTTTACATTTTGATCTAAAGCAATGCTCAAACCTTCAAAAAAAAAACCTTCCATTACCACAAATCTGTTAAGATTGATTTAAATACATGTTGCAAGAATGAAAGAAGCTAAAATATGCAAAATTTCAAAAAACAATTTGTAGGGGTAGAGAGTGAAGGAATCTAACTTTGTAAAACCGCAATGAAGACAAAAGGGTTCGATAACTAACTTTCAAGGATCTTGTAGAAATGAGGAGTGCAAGTATCCTCCGTTCAAGAATAATTTTATAGTTCATGATCACTGTGATGACCTATTTATTACAGGATTAACCTCCTTTGCAAATCTAATTAATGCCTCATGCTTTTTGCAACATCTAGTGATGTCCAATATTATACTTTTAGTCTATTAGATTCAGATGCAAGACTCAATAAGAATGTCCCAATTGAACAAATTGTCTACTTTCAACCGCCACAAAGCTTTCTGTATACCTTTGAAATACGGTCGGTCAGAAGGATCTCGAGCCCAACACTTCACAATCAATGCCTTCAATTCCACTAGACACCAATCAAGAAACAAAACCTCACTACGCAAGACCTTCTGAATATTAGCATGTATACACAACATCCCATTCTCCAAAGGAAGCCTTCTAGTAATGATCTCGATGTAGGTCAGCCCAAAGCTGTACACATCTATGGACCACAAGTAGCTATCCTCCGACTTCCAAACCTCGAGAGCCACATAAACGGCTATTCCTTGCTTTCTGGTGTGAAAATGGGAACCTTGGTCTCCACTCTTCAATGATCCAAAATCAATTAACTTGATGGTATACTGAAGTGGCACCTGACTAAAATCACTTCTCAATGAGTGTTTCGTATTGGTAAGAATATTTTTTGGTTTGAGGTCTCGGTGTATTATTCAACACCTGTGCAAGTAAATCATGGCTTCCACGATCTGCAAAGCAATGTCAACTGCTATGAAAAATCCAAAAGGAGGTCTATTCTCAATTGTTCCATCATCTCCTATCAGACATTTAGTAATCAAATCATATAGGTCACACTCCATGTGCTCAATTACAAGAAAACACTCCCAATAGCAACTTGGATCCTGTAGATCCTCCTCGAATGCATACCCCATCCACTCGATGACATTTGGATGTTGCACTTTTGCTAACAAGCCTATTTCTGCTTGTGCAGAAACTTTAGATACATTTGACATTGTTGATAGTGCATTAGATGAAATCTGAGGGCATTACAGGACCGTTTTGGGTCTGTTCCCGAAACGGCTCCCAATGCCGCAGACCCTGTCAGGCTGACTTTTATCGAAAAAATAAATAAATAAATAAAAATTGGGGGTCCTGAAATATGAAAATAAGTCCAAAAAAAAATTTGAAAAAAAAATTAAATTTATTACGTGGCAGTGTCCCGACCACGTAGGATTCGAGTTCACAAGGCAGAAACTGCGTTCCTGCAGTCCGAGAACCCGCAGTCTCCTAATGCCCTCAAATTTCTTCTAATGCCACAATATATCCCAACTACTTGCACTTCTTGACACTTTTAGAAGTTCTATTTCTGGATCAGGAACTTGGAACCTGAATAAAACTCATATTTTGATTGTCAATGATGAAAGCATCCAAAGGAGAATACAACCCAAGAGCGCAAGAGCCGGCTTGCAACCTCTTCCTCAAGATGGACTCAAGTACACCTTGAATATGTGCACCCGCCTTCCACCCGAACCAAGTGGTAGGATTCAAGGAGTCAGAAGAAGAGGTCCCCTGGGGAGATTTGCTCAACTTTAGATCTAGAGATGAACGCAAAGCTTTCTGATCAGCAATTTGGCGACAAACGTTGGCTTCTAAACTCTCGTCTTCGCTTGCATCTAAACAATAATTTGTAAAACATGAGTTTACGAGCCTACACCTCTTTTTACACCATTCCCAACTATCAAGGCTAAGAGGTTTCCATTCAATTATCGAACAAAAACAATCCATATTCCACTGAATTCATGAATAGCTAGAGCAAATTTCGAAAAAGTTGGTATATAAGGTGGTACTGAAGTCAGGGAAAATGCACCCTAGTTGTAAAATCTTTCACCATATGATAGTAGCAATGCCACCCCTTCCAATATAGAAGGTTGTAACACAAAGCCTAGAATCCATTCCAAAGATATTGGGAAATAACGACGATATACAAGAGTTGGATCCTAAGAATTCATAAAGAAGGATTCCAAATCCTTTTCGGAAAAGTCCCTGAATTCTAGTCCCACTCATTTCACTTGATTGACTACTTCTTGATATTTCTTCATTAAATGTTTACAATGGTTGTACCATAACCTCACTTTTTTCTCAAGCTCCTCCATAGCCCCCAAGAGATCATCCACTAACATCCAAAAGATATCACTGAGTCTGTTCAAGTTGTTAAGACCAATTGTCTAAAGATCCGTCCTTGGAGTCATTTGACATGAGGAAGAGTTGACCAAATCTCCAAGAATAACGATCCATTTGTTCTCATATAAGTCATGGCTGGAAAAAACAGGGGATAGTTCCATGTTACTAGTTGAAAACTTTAAAAGTAGAAGCACTTTGTCCATCTAATAGACAGAGTTCCAACGAATAATACCATATCCCTTGGGAATGAGAGTGTGCTTAGCACCAATATACTCCACAATAAGTTCTTTGTTGGTGTTGTTCACCATCAGAGTATTTCGCCACCCCTCATCCATCTCTAAACTCAAGGGCATTCACAATATGAAAAATCACATACAGTATACGTCACTCTTTATCCAAGAAACAACTCGTGAAAAAGATTCTCTTGCATGCACTACAATGTTCTAGGGTTATTTCATCAAGATTTCCCAAATCTAGTTTGACGAGCAATTACACACTTGCCAATTCTTCCAACATGAAGAAGCAACTTATCACCATTCGATCACGTCCACGACACTCTCTTTACGGATCATCCAACCAAATGACTCTTTAGAACTAAAAAAGGATAATCCAAGGAATGCAAAGCCTGAAAATTGAAGCTTCAACTAAAGAGATGGAGCTCTTATCGACAAAACGCTATTGCACCTATTGATTGAGGGTTTAATTCAAGGCTATAGAAGAAGGCCAAGGCTCACAAACCGTATGCTTTGCTCGTGAAAGCCATGCCTTATACTCAATCTATACCTCCAATGTGCCATGATAATTGCGTGTCACTTGCAAAGTATCGACAACAAAGATCATCGAGTAAATGACAGTAGCGCCAAGCTTGAGAATTCAAGCTTCATCTAAATTGGAAGATAGAAGCCTTTACGAACAAGGCAGTTCGTCCCGCATCATTGCTATTGATATAATCCTGGGCATGAAGGATTTGTGTCAAGGTTGCAAAGTCGCTAGGGCAGAGGTGCAAGAACCGAATTGTAATCACAGTGAGCCGAACCTTGCATGCAATCCAAATCCCCGAGAACCAAGCAACACAAATTATCGCTTGATCAAGAATGGAGTGCCACACTGACAATGGAATTCGATAAAACCCTACAAATGCAGTAAAGTTGGTATTACAAAAACCAAGCACCCAGAGCTTAAATCCCAATGTTGAACATCTAGACTGCAAACCATTGCTGAATATCCCCATCGGAGCTTTCTTCGATGGAGGTATTTCACTATCCAACTAGCAGTCTGTGAGGTAGTGAGTGTCCGTTTGCCGGCAACCCTTGGCACCAACATACATAAGTCCTCGACGTCCGGGCCCTACATACTGCCCACCATGCCGAACTACCTAGAAATTCATTCCTCTGAACCAGTCTGAGGCCCACCCTAGGCATGCTCTTAAAAGAGCAAGGATTAGACTTTGAGGAAGATTCTTGCAAAATTTGTTAGTGTTTTTTTACTTCTAGAATTATTTGTAACATTCTCCTTGAATTTTTGAGTTGCTTTTAGTGTATTTAGTAGCACTTCTTTTTTGAGTGAAATTTCACTTAACTTGACAAATGTTGGCATTTGTGGCACTCCCCCTCTAAATTTCAATCGATATTCCAAAGCCAATATATTGACATATGGCCAAAAAACACCTTGGTGTCTAAATGGCAATGCTACTATATTCCTAAAATGTAGTTTCTTCCTACTCATAAACAAGTAAAAGCATAGAACTCAAAGAGACAACTTCAACTCATAAAAATTTAGAATTTCAATTCCAATTTTGACACAACTTTGAAGTTTGTTCTCAAGGGGAAGTAACCTTGTAATGTCAATGACTAGTAAAAAAAGTGTGCAATGTATGGGTGGTCAATTAATCCTTGATCTAACTATAAAAAAGATAAATTTCATCCAAATTTTTCCAAAAAAGTTCTTTAAATGAGTATGCATTATTAGGTGGTGGAAAGCCTTCATTGAAAAACGAAAATATTTTTTGAGTAGAAGATGCTAAATCTATAGATCAGACAAAAGATGTCTTTTTAGTGTATTTAGCAATTATATTTACATCATTTGCTCTTGTTTTGAATCTTAACCTTTAAAATGATATTATTTTTTCATGTGAGCCCATTTATTGAAAAAATCTCATTAAAATTATTTTCTACTTTAAATTGGAATTTTGTAACATTTCAAAAATTCTACAAGACATCTTACAAATGAGCACCAAAAGCACAAGATTTTTTTACTAATACAATGAAAATTCAAGGAATTTACTCCTCTTAGATGATTACAACATTAGAATTGAAGCATTAGGAGGGATTTGAAGGCTCCGAAAGATTGTGAGTTCCTGTAGTTTAAGAACGCAAAAATTGTTGCTTAAACCCAAAAATGCATGATTTTTGTCATTGTCAAGACCATGCTAAGTCATTAAAAAAATTGAATTTTTTTTCATATTTCAAGACTCCAATTTTTTTTTTGAATAATTGCTAGTTGACAATAGCCAGCAGTTCCTTGAACAATTTTAAGAACAAACCCTGAAACAACCCTTGAGAGCCTTCAAATCCCTCCTAAAGTAGAAATTTATTTTAGTGTTCCTTGTATGCATTTTAGACATCATAAGTAAAAAGGAACTATGAATTTTGAAAGTGAAGAAAATAGGTGTATCTAAAAGCATACACTTTAGGCCCTTGTAAATAAATGTTGTGCATTTTACACAAAAATTTATAGGAGATGATTTTATAATGGGGATGTACAAATAGTTGCAATTACCTTATGCTAATTTCTATAAACCCAACAATATTAAACAATACTTAGGGGGCCCTTTTGTTCTTCTGAAATGTAAGAGCCCTTTAGCATTGCAACTTCCTAATCCACAAACTCTCTCCAATCCTTGCCTCTATGCAATTCACAATTTTCTTTTGGCTAACCATTTACTTTGAATAGATTACATTGAATTCACTTCCAAGGATTTCAAGAAGGATTTTCCCGATCTCCTAAAGTAAATGATTAAGCTAGTTAATAATATTATAAACTTTTAGTAAGTTATGAATGAAGTTTGGGTGAAACAACCCCTAGCTTGTACTCTAAAGTCATTTTAAAGGTGCAAGTAAATAAAAGACCCCCTATTTTGAGCTTCAATTTGTTACATCTTGCACCAACTTTGCAATTAGAGGCATCTGATTCCAAATATGAATTCAAAAATTTCAAATTTGATCATGCGTGAAAAATAAAAAGTTCCAACAACCTACCAATGAGAGGCCGCCAACAACTGCAGGATGAGCTCATTCATCCTAACCATTCATCCTTCACCATTCATCCAAATTTCAAAAAAGCTCCGAGACAAAACCCTAAACCCTGTTTGCGCACCCCTCACTCTCCGACACTATTGATTCTTCTCCAAATCTTGCTGCAGTTTTCCATTCAACTTTGCTTGTCGCCATTCTTCAGTACCCGTGCTGGTGACGGATACCATTCCATTGGTTTCCCATAAATTGCGAGAATCGTGAAAAGCGAATTCTTTTCCAGCGTGGAGAGATGGCACAGCCTGTGAGCGCCATTGATGATGCCATTGCGCATTTGGATTTCATCCTTGCGCGTCTCTCGAATTCGGAGCCTGCTGCAGCTCCTGCGGCCCCCGTGCCTCTCACTAAACCTGCAGTAGTGTCTGGTGAACCGATTCAGAGAGCGGTAAGGAAATGGTTTTCTTGAGCTTGGCTAAGAATTGGCGAAATTTCGCTTTGCCTATAATTTTTTTTCTTCAGAATTATTACCAGTGGAATCATTATTTTGTAGATCTAAAGTGAGTTTGAGGAAGTCGTGTTAAATTTTCCAGGAGGAAGTTGTAGACGTTAAGCCCAAGCTAAGTGACAAGAAGAGTGGTGAGAAGCCCATTCCGGACGTGCTGAAGGGGCGCAACTGTAAGTGCTTTACCTTCATTGTTCTTGGACACTAGACGTTGCCTCCCTTGCATGCTGTTTTAATTTTGATTTTATTATTTGGCACCAGTCCATGTACATGTAGATGCCAGTATGAGGTGGTATTCAAAGTTGCGGTAGGAACCTTTGTTATGTAATAAGGTAACCACACCTAATATCTGTAGTTTAAGCCCCGAGCGTAGGTATTAGAATGACCAGAGACCTAAACATTCTTGTTAGCGAATCAAAGTGGATCCCAACATACCTGAGAATGCATTATTTGGATACCATATGCAAAAGTTGTTGAGGTTCCAAGTTTTTATTATCAATGACATAGAACAGACACTAGCTTTTGATGTTGAGGTGGTGTGAACTCATTGTGCATTATTTTGGGGTATATTTAGATATGTGCTGCAATTAGGTAGCTCTTCTTACTCGTCACCATTGTTTTTTATTTTGAAGTTTCGTTTGTGGATGCCAGTGAAGCTTCCGGGAGCTCAAGCTGCGAATAACTCTCCTGTTGCCAGTGGAAATGAGCAGAATGACAATTTCGACAAAGCTCTTATTCAAGTATGGTTGAGATTTGAGGTTTTCTCAGAGTCATTTTCTTCCCTGACATACTCTGTAGTCCAATTTTTTTGTGTATACAATTTTGACTCAGTAATTTATGCGTATTGTGTGGATCAGGTGGCCGTGGTGCAATCCGTGGGAAATCATCCAAACTCCGACAAGTTGTATGTCTGTAAAATAGATGCGGGCGGCGGCAATATTAAACAGGTGCAATTTTTTTAGTGAATTGCTTGTCTTTTTGCATCACATGCCCCTAAAACTTGTTCATACCACAAATCTATACTGTATTAGGTCGCATTTGTTCTTCACAAGACGTAAAAATTGTACTTTGACTATGATTTACTGTGATGATTATCATGTGCTTCTACATTCTGTTCCATCAAAGCACAGTCAGATTGTTTTAAAACCTTTCTCCATCGTCAATGGATGACTAGGATTTTTTTGGAGTCTCCGATCGTGGTTGTTCAATGAGCTATATAGGGTTCTGTTAACTTTTTTTTGGCCCATGGAATCCACCTCAACAATAATAGTAGTTGCAACGCACGTCGTTCTCTTAGATCCAGAGTTTGCAGGTTGTGGCAGGTTTGAAGAAATTTGTGACGGTGGAGGAGCTGCAAGGTAAAAAAGTTTGTGTAATCTTGAATTTGAAGACTGCCAAGCTTGCGGGACAAGTTAGTGAAGCGATGATATTGGCGGGTTCAGTGGCTACTGAGGAAGGAATTGAGATTGTTAAGGTAGGCTTTTTAGTTTTATGGACTGGGATTTGGAGTTTGTGCAAACTCTTATTATGAGTCGAGGCTCCTCTTTGCTTGGAATTTGTAACTCAAATTTAACAATTCTAGTTTGTTAAATTCGTATTATCTATCCTCGTCCAATTTTTTTAAAAATTTGGCGGATCAGGTGGCCGTGGTGCAACGGCATTTTCTGAGTCGCAATTTTGATTTCTGGTCTGTTTCGATCTTTTAAAGAATTTAGCAGGCATTTTTGAGTCATTGTCTTTGTTTCCAAACATTTTAGCATCAAGAAGTTAGGTTTGAGTAGCTTGACCACCGATCAGTTGCTTGACATTTGACGCACATTATTTCTAGATGATGGTTTGGTGGTAGAATTGCGTAAATATGAGCTTTGTTGTGTTAATTCTCGTGCAGGTACTTGAACCTCCGTCAGAAGCCGCTCCGGGGGACCGTATCTTTCAAGAGGTAAGTGGCCATATCTGCTCGTCCTGATGTACGGCGGCAAACTCTGTCACAGTTGGTAGGTCTTTGATATTAACCCCCACGTTGCCAGAAATGTCACTTCTATATCTAAAGAAGCTTTAAATATTTTATGAAGTTTCAAGGAAGGTTTCAAGTATGTTAATACATGAAAGACTTCATGCTGTACATTTAAGAATGATAGAAATTTGATTTGGAAGTTTTCATAATCATCTATTAGCTTCCAAAGCTTTCAATTTTAAGCTTAGAGTTTACATCTGAAGCTCCAAATTTTGAACTTCGATATTAAGCTAGTTTTGATTTTGCATTGCTTCTTTACGCATGTAACTCACGGTTGTTTGCTTTTACATAGTCCCTTTCTTTTGATCCTTTTTTTGGTTCGCTATTTCGTTTTGTAAGCAATTAATTAGATACATAACTAAGATCCATTGGATTTTTTTATTTTAATTATTAAATTATTGAAGGGCTCACTGAATTGTCCTACTAGTGAGGGGAGACAATTAGTGTCACCTAGAAAATTAGTGTCATCACAAAATTTTGGTTTTGCAGAAATTGGTACAATATAGTGCTACCTTCGTTTCTGAAAAGGACCCGTATGTTCGTTGTAAAACATAAAAAACATGGGGCTTTTTCAGAAACAGAGGGAGCACTATTCAACTTACACTAATTCAAAATAGTGTGACTTTGGTAAATTAGTGTCATATGCGCTTTAGGACAAATTTGTGTATTTGAAAGGGATCCATCATGATTCCTAGATGTTTTCTTTGTAGGGCCGAGCTCCAAGTGCCAGCCCAGCGAAGCAGCTAAGCTCAAAAGTGTGGGAGAAAATTGTGCCTCTTCTAAAATATGAAGGTATGTGTTCATTTCTTGATTGAGCACTATTTAGCATTAATCATTTTTATATTTTGTATGTGTCACTAAACACGTTGAATAAGTTTTCAGACCAATATCCAAGGTGACATAGTGATTGTTTCATACTCTGTTTACTGAGCCTTGTCTTAGACGTCCAAAATCTAGTTCTTCTATGCCTTACACGATATGTCCTGGCCATGGCTTACCTGATCTTCTTTTACTGATTTTCTACCTGACTATTTTGGTTTACAGAACCACAACTCTCCACAAACATTTCTTGTTTTTGTTATTTTCTAGCAGTGTTCATCGCACCTCCTTGGTAGTTGTGGCACTTCATATAGTCATTTCAAACTTGTTGGACACATGATGAAAGCTGAAAGCATATTACCTGCACTAGCTAAACAATATGGTGCTAACTTTATTGCAGGTGGCGTAGCAGTGTTCGATAGCAAGCCTCTCGTGACATCCACTGGCACAATCAAAGTGCCCGGACTTCCTGATGGAGCTGCCATTCACTGACTGCTTTCTTTTACATTGCGGCCTTTGAAAATAGTTACGGGCAAAGAAATTCTTAGAGAGACCAATATAGGTCACATATTCTTTATTTGAATAGTGTCATTACTGATCACAGTTTACGCCTTCAAGGTGGTTACCCGATTATTATTGATAATGGAGAAGCGCAAGACACTGTCCATCTGTGTTCTAAATGGTATATTGGGAGTTGCAAACATCAATTGGGTGCTCTTTAGGATGAGGATTATGTCTTCCCATCCTTCTAGACTGAGAGAAAGAGCAGATTGTAACTATTACCCTACCCCTTGGACACGTCTCAACGTCATCCTTAGGATTTTCCCCTTCAGCCAGGCTGCTGGAATTGGAATTCAGAGGTGAAGTGGACCATTCTTGACAGGAGTTCCAAAAATTTTGGGCCCATGTTCAGATGAATCAAGATATCTAAGATACTCCAATCCTTTTGACAATTTTCTTTGACACACGCCTTTACATCATGAATACAAGAATATTGGGGAGAGAAGCCTTGTAGTAATTACTTTTACAGCTGAATTGATGCATCTTGCAAGCTGATGTACCTGGTAATATTGAATACCATTCTCAGACATTGTTGTTATGTAATGGGAAGATATGTGCTCTCGTAGAACAAATTTTTATTTCATCATGTTAGTAGATACTCGTTACATTGGCAATTTTCAATGCCTTGAATGCTAATTCTTTACCAATCCTATATTAGAGATTTATGTAGTCCACTGACAATTTGTCACTCCATATCACACCAATGTAAGTTAACGAAATTGAATGTTAGGAACTTCAAAATGCTATGGGGTTTGACACAGTCGTATATCTGGAGCTTTATTTACAGAATTCGTATATACAACTTGCTGATAGTAAACCGGCATTCATAGAATCCATATTCAGCAGAGATTTCCCTTGGCTGTGAATTGCTCCTAATCTGGGCTTATTGTTTGGAACTCCCTTATTCCTGCACAATGAAATTTTCCATTCGTTTGGCTCCAAAGAATAAAGAAAGGGAGCCGATATTGATGTCTGTGTGTTGGATATGGTGCCCTATAATTGCCCCTCCTTTGGAAGCGTCGTCTAACACAATGTATCAAGGCCGCAAAAGAGGCTCAAAACTATGAATTAAAGTTACGTTAGACGCAATTTCCACTTTATCTTTCAAAGAGAATTGATTGAAAAATGTTTTGAAATGTGTAACCTCATTCGAAACTCGGATCAGAGCTTAGGAAGACACCCACCTTAGCACTGAAACTATCCAGTTGCTTCCTTTCCCACTTCATTCAACACCTGTAGATTGTCGTTATGGGAGTGCGTGAAGCCCAATTGCCTCTCAGTCTGCACAGTTTCCTTCGATCGAAACGCCACAACCCAAGCTCGTCGCCAGCTGCTGGAGGAGAAGTTCCCTCCGGAGCCGTGTAAGATCCGCTCATGGTGCACGGTTACATCGCCTCGGTCAATCTCGGCGGGCTTGGCTTCATCACCCTCTGACAATGTCGCCGCCAACGTGTGCGACTTGTCCCGGTCCCCATGCAGTGGCCCATGGTGCCGCAAACTCTTCTCCAAATGCGAGCCTGGCACAAATTGCACACACCCATTCTCTAGGCGCGAGTTGTCTATCGCAAGCCAGAAGGAGGCTGTTCGTGTGTCCTTCGTCACAGGCCAATATGCCAAGTCTTGGTGCCTGCAACAATGCTCGAATTTTGTAAAACTGGCCTAAATTGTGATTCAGAGTGCAAAGATTGTGACATTCTCGTTCTCAGAGCTCACAAAAAAATAGTATAGGAATTGATGTTCCAGCCGGCGCCTCGATGTTGCCAGTCTTTGAGATTTTAATAAATTTGATGCTAACAGTAACCCATCTTGAAGGATACTACACCATTACGGACTTGATCCTGTCTCATATAGACTGATCCCAGCTACCATCTCTTCCAAGCGGCCTTCAATTGGCAAGGTGGATGTAAGCATGAATTCGTTGAATGTCTAGGGCCACTGACCTTCGAACGAAAATGGAGTACTCTATAGTCCCTTCAATTGTGGTCTACATAACCTTCCAGTGTTTGAATGATTGCATAAGAGATCATCCAATGCATTGAGTAAGAAAACAAATTGATCTTGAGAGAGTTCAGCTCTTGTAGCTCCGAAAGTGATCTCTCCTGTGAGCTCTATTGAATGATCTCCCAATAAAGGCACACTCTTACATTGATTAATTAACATGCTTAAAGACGGATAAAGTATACTCTACCTCAACTTACAGAGTTGTCTATCTGTGGCAACAAGGATGAGGACAATACACAATTTACAACCATGGGAGAAGTATCTAACCATTTGAACTCTGCATCCGGTTTGTTGGGTGGCTTGGCAAGCAATTGATCATAGTCCACGACCATGTCAGAGCCCAGCAATTTCTCAGTAATAGAGGCAGCCCGTTTCTCGTATATGTTCCCTTTTAGAAGGGGATTATACCTGCAAGAATGAAAACCCTTTCCTTAATGATTATCAATGCACATGGTAGCAACACACAATACCAAGTCCACGTTTAAAGGCAATCATGTTACTCTCTTGTTCACTGGTCAGAAGAAGGTTTGTTCCTCTCTAATTGATGCGAATCCTTTGATGAACCAAAAAGTTCCTGTATAAAAATGATCAAGCTTCAATGAAATGATTTAGCACTACGGTAGGGACACCCGAACTTGTCACTAACCCGAAGACACCATCCTAAATCTTCGACAAAATGAACACATAGATTAAGAGGATGAATACCCCCCACATCAATAACTGGTCATGCGGTGGTTTCAGACCTACCAATGAAACTTTCATGCTTGCAAACAGTTTCCAAATGACACATTCTTTGGTACATTGGAACTCTCTTTCATTTAACAACAAGATCATGCAATAAATACTTGGATGGCAGCATGATGTTGATGATGGAGAAGCTGTCGATGGGCTTGGAGTAGTCCCCAGACATGTCGCAGAAGTCACGACCCTCCACATCCACTTCTCGCCTCACGAACGCCATGAATTCTTCTTCCAGCTTCCGCATCTCCTCTTCTGACAACACTCCCTGCCAGCAGAACAGATTCATGATAAGGGGTTCTACAAACAGCATAACAAAAACATTCCCTACAATTGCTCCATTCATAACTCCAACCTGATATGTTTTGCACAGATTGCAGTTTCTGATTCGCTATGAACAAAAGCCCAGTTATGACTCATAACCTCTACAATCATATTCATAAAATTTGCCTTCCTTAAGAACTTGGTAGGCAGGAGTCTCACAGTACCTGTTAAAAGAAAAGTTTTTAAATAGGAGGTTTAGAACTAGGGAGAAAATAATTGAGATAAGCTCATAAGTTGTTTGGGATTATGAGCACTAGGCAATTCAATTTTGGAGGAGGCAACAGTACCTACGACTAGTAAGTATTAGATGTATTATATTGCATTACTCTCGTCCAGAATTGAAGTTGAATGACGTAGTACAAGCACAGAAGCGAGTACATTCTAATGTCGAATCCCATATTGGAGGGAGAGAAAGTCCTCTAGTAAACAAGGCTTTCGACATCAGCCAGATAATAAGGTAGACACACATCATAGTCCTTGACCCCAAAACTTCCATTTAAAATTTTAGATAATGGTTACACAGTGATTAGGAGGATGTAGACCTCCAAAACATCTATTCAAGTATCAGTTTTAGGTCATCCATGGGTAAAACTTTGAAACTTCATAACTTTTGCATACATTATCCAAATGACGCATTCTTTGGTGCATTGGAATGCTAGTTCATTTTCCAACAAGAGTATATTGGAAATTGACCAGTCTAACAATAGAAACTCTGCTCGGTGTCGATTTCGGGAACCTGCATTAGTAACCTTCGCAATGTTAAATTCCGAATCCAACATTCTCCGAGATGCCAATTTCTTGAAACCTCGACGAAGTTCAAATCACATCATGACACCCAAAGAGGAACTAGCGATGGCGGACTCCATTAGAAACATCGAATCAGAAATCAAGATTTTATGGTCGTCGTAGCACACAAGGACAGAGACAAATCCAGGCTTGTAGATTGATAGAAACGATCTTCAGATTGTTTATTTACCTTGAGATGCACATACCCATCGTTCTTGTATTTATTAATCTCCTCCTCAGAGACGACGTAGCGATCGCCTTGTCGCCTGCTGCCTTCCATTTCCGCCATAGCCACAATAGACATGCAACAGCCAAATAAACGCAACGACGAGCGCTGCTTATGTTGAAGTTGACTTCAAAGTGGGGATAGAATTCATCCGTCTTTCCAATGAATGGTTTGGCGCAAATAAAATTGATCATGAAATGGTTGGATTTTATAAAAAGAATTATCTAGAAAATGATTTGATTTGATTTTTTAGAATCTAGGAATTATGAAATTTGAAAAATATATAATTTAGTTTTAAGAAATTATGAGATTCTAGGAAATATCTTGTATATTCAATAGAAATAATTATCATAAGTGTAGAGTACGGTTGGCACTTCTCTATCAAGTATTTATTTTATTTTCATAAAAAAGGTTTATTAGATGCTAAAACTAGAATTCTTCCAATATTTTTTCCCCACCATATCATTTTCTTGTTAGTTGAAAAAATGATTTCCTTGAAATTTTGGCATCTATCTTTAGAATTATTTTATGGCTATCCTACAACTATTTTATTTGGAAAACATTTGATGAACATATGATTGTTAATTGGTCTAGTCTATTCCTCTTTTGAAGAATAATGCCTATTTATATATTTAGGAGGGGATTTAGTTATAATTCAAAGGAAAATATTGATTGGCTAGTTATAACTTCTAGCCAAGTTGTATTCCAACTCTAAACTCAAAGTAATAGAGGGTTGGAAAATATACAAACCAATTGTTTAGAATAGGAGTTCATGTTTAAAAAAAAATTTCAATAGCCAAAATTAAAATGTAGAAGCAATTATTCATTTGAAAAGTGGAATATGGATAAATTTGAAATTAAGAGCAATTGCTAATTTAATAGAAATTCCCATGAATGTCTAGAATGTCAAGCAAGAAATTGTTAAATAATGAGGGGAGTCATAGTAGGATATTGGTTTTTCAAAGAATTTGCTTAAACGCTATTTTGCCTTCAAGGCAAGTACAAAATTGTTTAATGAGTTTGTTGAAATTCTTATCACTAGAAGAAAATCAGGGCTTTTGCGATTGCGATTAGCAATTAGTTTTGTAGTTGCATAACATGTTTGCAACTGGGTGATAATTTGGAGCCCGCAGTTGCAGTGAACAAGTCGCACTAGTTGCAAAATTAAAAAGATTGTTTTTCATTAGATAGTCTACGTGGAACTTCATCGATGAAGTCTTCTGGCTTTTGTGCAACTTACGTGCAACTTGTGTGCAACTTCTTTGCAACTAGTTTTCTATTTGCTTTGCAACTAGTTTGCGACTGCTTTGCAACTAATTTACAACTAGTTTGTAACTTGTAGATTTATAGATTTATAGATTTTTTTTATCTTAATGATTGTAGATTTCAGAAATTGAATTTCAATGATCTGTAGATTTTAGAATTTTAGATCTATCTTTTTTTAGATTATCAAATTCAAATATTGATATTGAATAGATTTCACAAGTTTACAAAACTTTAAATTTCAAAAGTTTTAAAATTTCTTATACTTTAAATATTTGTAGATTTCTATAAACTGTAGAAATCTACAAGCTGCAAAAATCTACAAAGTATAGAAATATTATAATTGTAATAGTAAACTTTATTACTTAAAGATGGTATAACTTACAGCTCTTATCCATCCAATCTAATGGTACTCTTGACAATTGAGATGGGACAATTGATATAAAACTTGATTCAATTATTTTCTAGTTGTATTATATTTGAAAAGTAGTTGCATTCTAGTTGAATTGTAGTCAAATTTAGATTATTCCCAACTGGAGTTTGACACACTCAACTCTACAAAACTTAAAGTGGTCCATGTCGACAAGTAATGAATTTTGGATGTAGAATACATCACAGAAATTCTTTTGTTAGATTCCTATAATCCAAACTTCAACCTACAACTACTTTGCAACTACATACAACTCGAAACTTCAATCTATAACTACTTTGCGACTACTTTGCGACTATAGTAGTATAAACATTAAATTTGGTGCAAATACAAAGAGTTGTAGTTGCAGGGAAGTCGCGTAGGACACATAGTTGCATATCAGTCGGTTGCGGCGGACATGATTTTATTCTAGTGTAAGGTTAGATGTGCAAAAAAAAAATAGTTTTCAGATTTTTTACTCTTTGCTATAAAAATGGCAATTTTGAGTGTGTTCTTTTGTAGAAAGAAGGCCTTGATTCTTTAGGGTTTAAATGGTGTAAAATAAAAAAACAATAGATTGAATAGGAGTTCGACTTATTTGAATATTTGAATGGCATAAAGTAATGCCAAGTATCTAGTATCTGGGTAAATTAAACTCCTACCATTGTTTGCCTAATAGCAAATAAAGTTCACACAGTAAAGTACTGATATTTTTATTAGAATTGTGAGCCAATTGTTGAGGTGAATATTTATAGGTGCGACCATTCATGCATCAGCCTCTATTTCTCCAAACATATCATTTTATAAAAAGTAGGAGCTTACAAAAAATTTACAATATATTCTCCAAATAGCAAAAAAATCAAATTCTACTTGCAACATTTTTCTCTTTAGTTTACTAATCTCATTACACCAAATTTTGTTGATTTGTCCATATAAAAAACATTGAAATGCTTGTATTGACTATTTAAGGTACCGCTATATTACCTTACAAGCAAACTCTTTCGTAGGCAAGGGAAATGGCATGGCATATTTCCCCTAATAAATTACTCCCAATAAGGTGAAGTTCCCCAAGTTCTCCAGTGGCGCTCCCTGCCCTTCTTCACGCTCTCAAACTAAGCTTCTTCGGAGTACTCTACTGTGGTGTGTCCACTGTACCTTAGTGTGTCCTCGGACCTTGGCTCTGGACTGTCGACCTCGCCAACCTTGGCAGTCCATCATCTTCCTCAGAACTTCATGCAAAATGTCGCCACCGTCGCCCTCCTAACCTATTCCAATCCTTGTGTGCCGATTCTGTCACAAGGATTCGATTGCACATCACGGATCTACTAGCATGGACAATGTGATGGCATAGAATCTCGGCGCAGGCATTGCTCACAACTCGCAAGCTTCGGAATCGCTTCGCCATGGGCCGTCTCCTGGAGTATTTTCTGGTGTGCGGGTTAGACCCGGATCTGCAGACCGCAGACAGTCCCCCGATGCGCGGCTACTTCGGCATGTCAGCCTACTACCTTCCCGCCCTCCTCGACCAATACCCCCCCTCAGAAATCGCCGACTGCCCCGATCCCCCTGATCAGCTTCCTGTGGTTTGCTCCTGCCCTGCCCTCGGAAATGTGTTAGGGTTTGAGCTCTGAGAATTCGCGAACGGGATGCGTGGTTCTCGATTCTTGAATTAGAAGGAATTTTTTTTCGCAGAAATGACAGATTCTTTGGTTTGCTCCTGCCCTCCCTCAGAAAGTGTGTTAGGGTTTAAGGTCTGAGAATTGGCGAAGAGGATGCGCAGTTCTCGATTCTTGAATTATTCAGAAAAAAGTCTTACAGAAATGAGATATACTTGCTGAAGATAGAGGAGAGGAGGGATATGCGGATGCATTGGTTTCAGTTTTCTTAGTTCAGGGTTGCGTGTTTCTGGTGTTGTGTTGGTACACAGTGTGTGCTGCCTGGAGGAGTGCAATTGTATACGGAAGGACCGAGCTCACAGGATCCGAGTAGCACTCCCCGCAGCTACCCGACCGTGCTCACTGGTATATGCCGGTTTCTGTTCTACATTTCATCTCTGGGGTTTCCTGTAGGGGAATTGGTGTTCTAAATAGTCAGTTAGGCACGGATTATGGTGCCTTGGCGTGAAGTTAGGTTATTTGGCGAGGAATTGGATGCATGAAGGAGAATGTGGATGGTGGCTGCCTCGTACTGTCGAACTTGTAGGGGTTCGGTTTATGGACGATCTCCTTTGATTGAGCTGAAGTGCAAGCCGTTGTCAGTGCTAGTGGATTGGATGGCATGGGTGGAAATACGTCAAGCTTTTGCGATCAGAAGTCGATACTGACCTCGGATTTTTATCATTGGTACAGATGGAGATGGTTCGAAAATTTATTTGAGCTGCATTGCGTTCCGTGACCCTGTGGATGACGATGTCGCTCAAGCCTATAATATTCCTGCCAATTCCTATGCTGACAAATGCATCTGTTTCATCTCCCACTCTCCTTGCTTTGAGTTGTTTCGGGATGCACTCGAGGAGATTTATCGCTGCTGCTTTTCAGCTTCTGGTAGCAGGTAGGTGGTTAATGCCCACGTCTTTCATTCAATCCTGTCTTCATGTTCAGGTCCAGCGAGGGTCTCTGTAACCTTTGGATGAAAGATAGAGCAAAGAAGGGTGTATTACGAATTCTCGTCACTGATTGTGACTTACGAGTCCCCGTAGGAATATTGGTAGGAGTATCTTCTCACGACATAAGCTGAGGATTATATGGCATGACCAAAGGGTCATAGAGTTACATTTCGGTAGAATTCTCTCGGAAACGCGGATACAGTCTGTTAAATTCATCTGGTGTTTGTGTTTCATACATTGCAAATTTAGTATTGTGCTGCGTGTTCTTGAAGAGGTTATCAATCTATGAAGGTTGTTGCGTTTTATTGCCGATACAGAATAGATGTTTGAAAAGCTGTAACATTTTTTCAATGTGGCTGCAGCAAGCCTTTGTGGGACATCATTGCGCACGTGGTTATGTCTGTGCCACTTCCGAGTCCGGGAATGGGCCAGATTTTATTCTCTGTGGATTGCCATCAGCTGACAGTTGAAGCGCCAGCGAAGGACGGGCTTCCTCATGCGGATGTAGGTTAACTACTGTAGCACTTGATCGCTTTTATTCTCAGATCTATTGCAGCTCTTTTTTGTTCGCTCGTTTCATTATTTGACATCGCCTCTTTCAGTGCAGTTGGCTTATTCTAGCACGTGCTGATGTCAGTTTTTTGTTGTCTCAGATGTCCTTCGAGCCTTTAGTACGGGCCTTAGACATCGAGAATTTGATACGCCTCTTCACAGCTGTTCTTTTGGAACGACATATTCTTTTGCGTGCCAACAAGTAGGTTATTAACTCCTTTGAGGATGTTTTGATTTAGGAAAAGTCACACAATTAGTTTGCTGTAGAGACAACCTGTTCCACCTGGCTAATTAATGCTTGTTCATACAACTGGTTATATGATCGTGCTAATTGATAATTTCATAGTGAGAACTTATAGATTTCATTTCAAGGTTTTCGCTTTTGGTCGACTTGTTTGGCTAGCTGCCCTAACTATTCTACAGATACTCGCTGTTGACAGTTGTTGCAGAATCCATTCGCCATCTAATCTATCCTGTCCAGTGGCAGGTAAGTTGTTGATAGCTTGGTCGTTTCTTTTTGCTGTCTCGGATTGGAAGAAAATGAGGAGTAACTAGTTTGGAAGGCTTTCATAATAAAATTCTTTGCAGGGGTTTTCCCTTCATTTCAAAGATGTTTGGTTATGCTTGTCAGCAATGGGTTTATCGGCGATGACTTGCTGAAAGTAGAAGAACTTGTGTACAGGAGGGTTTCTATAGGGGCCTTTCGTCGTACTAGAGGTTCTAATAGTCACGAGCAAATTTTCTTTCTAGTTATTGAAAATTGCTGTGTATTTTGAGCAGCATGTGTACATTCCAGTTTTATTCTTCGGAGGAGTGGACTACATTGATGCACCACTTCCGTACCTCATGGGCCTTCACACGAGTATTGATATCTCATTCTCGAGCCTGGATGTAGTAAGTCTCTATTGGAAATTTGTAAGGACATTGAGTAGAAAATTTCTCTTTCTTCCGTTTGATTGAGACGTCAACCTGTTTGATTTTGCCAATGTTGTCGACAGCATTGACAACATTGACAAACAGATAAATTAAAATGTCAAGCCACTTCTGTATTGAAGAGAGCTCCTTTTCTGAAAGGTCAACATGTGCATGGCCCGATGCTTATGCAATTCTAGGACAATAATTGCAAAATAATCATTTCACCTAGTAGTTAGTTTACTTTAATCAAGTAACTTAAACGTAACCGACACCAATCTCAGTCTCTTAGTCCAAGCTGGCTGATTATATTTGTAGGTGACAGTGGTGGATCTGGACAACAACCAAGTCTACTGTGCTGAGGAATTACCAAAATTGCCGGAGGTAGAAGGGAGACAACTTCGAAAATCTTTGTTGCAGTTGGTGCATCCAACTCTTGCACGCTTGGATCTTGTGGACTCAACCAACACTTTCGTACGTCGTTTTTCAAAGCCTTGGTCCAAGGATCATGACACTGAGTTGCGGTATGTCTTTTGAGCAAAACAAACTATGTGAGCTCCTCGATGCTATTTGTGAAAGTATAGAATCAGAAGTGAAGTATTTGATTCTATGTATTGTCGGTGCTTTGTATTTCCACCTTTTGTTTTTAACCTTAACTGGACGTTTTCCAGGCTTATTTTTCTGCAATTTTTTGCATCAGTGTTGAGTGGCTATCGCGACTTTGTGGTAAGTAAAGTTTCTTTAGTATGTATATTGTAATCTGATGAAGCACGTGATTTTAGTCCAGACTTCTTATTGATAATGTGCACCGAAGTTTGTTTCTGATACTTAGCGTCCAAACCTGCGTGTATTCAGGATACTACCGTTGGTACAACCAAGCCCTTCAACGATGTTGCTTTTCTGAGGAAGAGATCCCGCATCATGGGCTGTTCTGAAGAGCCTATGGTAAGTTTAACGAAGCATAACAAGAAGATTCAAGGTCCTCTATTATTGAGTTAATTGTGCTATTGTTGATCTGTAGCTAATTTTGTTGTAATTTGATTCGTCTTACCAACTGTTAGAACAGTTGTGTTGTATTGGTTACGGCTTGTTGGTGACATTGTATATAATCTGAGGCGTGAATTTCAGGTGATGAAGCGGATTTCTTGTGCTCGTGTAGGTTATGCAGTGGCTGAGCTCCCAAGGTTTTATTTCATTTATAGAATCAGGATATGGCAGCGTAGGAGCTGGGCCAAATCTGGTTGACAAGCTCCAGGCTGCTATAAGTCGCGGTGAGGATCGTTATTCTATTCTGCCTGCCAAGGCCAACGAACCAGAAGTGCTCACAGTTCCAGATTCTGACGGACGAGTTCCAGGTTCTTAACATATCTGTATACTAGTTTTGTCCGAGTAACATATCCTGGGTTCTTCTCTTACCAGGATATTGTAAACAGCATATAGTGTTTATTGACCTGCTCTCACTGTTTTCTGCAAATTATCTGACATAAGCAGTGGAAGATGCCATTACCATCGTTGAACTGGTATCAATTTGACCTGCCATATACAATTTAGAGTTTATAACTGCCCTTAAACGTACATTGCAAGTGAGCTGATGCCTGACCAGTCCAATACTGGTTATGACCATGCATAATGATGAATTTGATTTGAAGGGAAGTGGCAAGTTAGCAGAGCCTGTGCATACTATGTACCTTAACCTTGCAATTGTCATATTAGTTTTCGAGGAACTACAGAATGGAGTACACCTTAAATTCTAAAGTACTTCTCTTATGTCATAATTTTGTGTCAATACCCAATTCTAATATATTTGTCAACAGTTTCCAGATCAAGACACTGTTACGATCGTTTTCCTGCTTTCCTGAGGACTCCTGCTCAAGATGAGAAGCGTAAAGCTATTTTAGCTGCTGCTGTCGAGCAAGGGAGATTAAGGTAACTATTGTCCTCAAATAGTTGAGCCTTCTTAGCTGCGTCATCATGAGGGAACCATTTATGCTGTTATGGGTATCAATTACCACTTTTGTGGCAATTTTTTCAAGGACTAATTAGTTGTAATACTGCCTGCTATCCAAGCTGTCGAAGTCAGCATTAGGTGGTTAGATGGTAGGAATGACATACGTGTTACGTTTGCGAAAGAGGTCTTAATTTTTGCGCATAAATTTTGCAGCAATTCTGGAGCCGGGGGAAAGGCAGAAAATCTTAGTCCGCAAGAACGAGCGGTGAGTTTCTTGTTAGTACTGTATGAGATTAGATTTGAGAGTCGTTTGTGGCCAAAGTTGGGGTGACATCTAGGTGTTGTATTCCGCATCTGGAATTTAAGATTGATACGTGTATACGTCTCTTTCCTTCTCATTACATTATGGTTGTGGTGGAGGCCTGCATGTCTCTTCCATGCTTGTCACTGATCTTCTCATACCCATTATTGAAGTTGAGTTTAGCATTTAATCGCTTGTTTATTTTTCCTCACAGGCTGAGCGAGACCTCATGGTTCTTGACATTAAGGTCAAACTACAGGTTAGTTTCCAAAGGATCTCTTTCTTTCATTCAGTAGTCTAGTATTAATTCTCTTGTTTCTTGCTTGTTTAATTGAGCTAGTTTTTGTAATTTCTATTTCCTTCAACCACACATCGGAGCTTGTATTCGAATCAGGTGTAACCGTCTGAATTGTATATATCTGGTGTGCATTTTTGTATCAGGGTTTATGGAGACGACTTGTCAGTCTTGGTCCTACCGATGATCCTCTATCTTCTGCGGAGTATGGTACTATTTTAGGTAAGCTTTAAATCCAATTTGATCAGAATCTCCATGTAGATGAGTTCGCTTGATTCATATTGGGGGACTGTACACTGTCCAGGGGTTGAGAAATCCATGGTTTTGGTTGTGATCGATTAGGGTTTATTCCATGTTTATGTGAGAAGAAATGAAGCAAGGTTTTATTGTATGTATTGTTTGTGGACTTGTGATGCACTTTACATGTTCTGGCATTTGTTGGCACACAGCTTTGATCGAATCCGATGCAGAAGGCATTGGAGGCAGTGGCTTTGTGGAATGTCTAAGAGAGCACATTCATTCTGTAAGTATCTTATAGCCGGAGTCTTCTTGTTGCATTGTTTTCTTTCAAATGTAGGTGACATTCAGTGTAACTCAGACTGTTCTGCTAGTCTGAGTTTTTGACCATGTTCTATCGTGTTCACTTACTTTATGAAATTTTTAAAAGAATGCCGAAGTTTTTCTATAATCTCATTGTAGTTATTGAGATACTGTTATTTGTCGACCAATTGTTACTCATCTTCAGTTTTTACTGGTTGATTGCTTGCCACTAAAAGCACGCACTGTGTTGGAGTGGTTTCTTTTAGCTAATCTATTTCCTGGATGCAGGGCTGGGAGTGTGACTTGACGGAGTTGCAATTTAATGCAGTAAAAGAACTGGTGTGTGAACTTGATCTCTGACTACAATTGGAGCCTCAATAGTAAACATTCTGTCTTAAGTCGGAAGTTAAAACGGGAGTTCTTATTTCGGTGATGACAGTTTTTTTATTCAAGTCAACTTTGGCTTTATCCAAGCCAATTTCGACTCGGGTACACGCTTGGTGTGAATCTTTATTACTACTTGTTTAATAATGTGAGACGGTAGTGTACATGCTTGTTTTATGACTTGTTTCCTCCTTCCACTTGGTTGCTCTGCAGATGAAGATAACTATAAGTAGAGCCACCGCTCGTAATGATATGACGACAATTCGGGATTCCTTAGAAATTGCCTCAGATATTCACTACAAGGACCACGCGAAGGTGACCGACTATCTTCAACGTCACCTTGGGGCTTTGCCTGTGTGGGATGAACTCCGGTAGGTCTTATCAAATTGACCCTGACTAGTTTTTTGTCCTTCACTATACCATTCAGGCAATTTTTAATTCGATTTAACCTGTAATCCATCTTGCATGTAACCGTAGTCGAATTGTCTTGCAGGTTCTGGGAGGGTTACTTTGACCACCTCTTGGATATGGACTCTGAAAACAAGTATGTGTCTACTTTGTATTCCCCTGCTTTTGCCATGGTATGAGGTCTATTGTAATTGTTAACTGAGACGTGTATATGAAGTGGAGGTTTCTATTGCTTTGCTGAGTCGTTTTTCATGTTTCTATGACCGACACAATTGAACACTTCTGGGAAGACCTAATGAGTCGAATTTCAGTCAGGCTGCACAAGATTTGCTGAGTTGGTTCTCTCTGTTTGCTTTATTATCAGGAGTGGCCCTTATTCATCTCTCGTGACTGAACACCTTGTAGTGTTGGCCAAGCATATGGTATGTATTCTTTTATCTTTGAGTCTGTGTGACTCTCGGTAAGAGGGATGACAGGATTGGATTCTTATTCTTTATCTAGATTTCTGATGCAGTTGAGTTCTGACGTGAAGGCCCCTTATTGATGATAGGAAGCATGTTGGTAATGATCTAATTTATCTTTCCTTAATGGTGGTACTTCTTAAGCGTCTAACATGAAAATGAAGTAAGGTACCATTTTAGGTTTAGGACTTAGCTGTCTCTAAACTAAAAGAAGATTCTGCTGGGGTTGGATGTGAAGGCTGGATTGGGTATGCGTGATTTGAAGTCGTGGACAATATTGGAGACGATTGCGAAAAATGCCAGCCCTGGTGTTAATCTGGTTTGTGCCTCTCTGCTGTTTAGCCCGGACCTAAATTGGTTGTCTCTACTGATTCTACAATTGGCAGCCTTCAGTCTTTCTGCTGGGGTAGCTTCTTTGCCTTTGAGGACGCGATACGAGTACGGTCGGTTTCTAAAACATTTGACCTTTGTGTTGTGCAGATTGGATTGAGGGGTTTGTTAGCCCTTATGCGACATGCCGGAGAAGGTTACTGGGGGCTTTTACCTGAACAAGCCTTGCAGTTACACACGCAACAACAACAGCAAAATATAGACCAGAGCACGGATGATGAGAGTAATCAACCTTCATCGGAGACTGCTGGCGTAGGGAGAAGTTGGGTGCACAGTATGTTTAGTCGCGATAAGAATGCTCTGAATCAGACTGGTGGCGGTGGTCGCTCTCGAGGCAGCCAACCTGTTTTAGGTTTGTTCTTAAACTCTTTTCTCTCTGACTTTTGAATATCGCTGCATTAGTATTTTTCTTTATGTAATGATAGTTTGTCTACGAAGTGGGTGATTTGAATAGTGTTTGCGTTGCTAATTCTCTGCTAGTCTTGGTTGCTATCAACTAGGTAGTGCACTTGAACACATCTTCCCTTCCAAATGTTGGTAGAGGCAATCGTGGTTTTAGAATGCTCCAACTCTCGTGGCCTGCTGTGTGGCCAAATAGGCCACGAAACTGAAATTACACTGAAATCCAACTTGTGGCCGTTTGACGGCTATTTACAGCAGTTTAATGACAGCATGCTACGGTAGCTGTAGAGCTTTCAATGATTACCTATTATGATTTTGCAGAGCGAAGTGACAGCAATAAAAACATGCAAACATCAGCACCAGAACCGGGCTCTGGAGCCGGTGCGAAGAGAGGTTCATCGGGTGTACGATTGCTGCGGGGGCATAAAGCCGCTGTAACGGCCCTCCATGCTGGCACTAGACAAGAAATGGGAGATCTCATGGGAGATTTTGAGGACACTGGGTACTTTATTAGTGGATCAGCTGACTGCACGGTATTTTTTCAAAAATCCTTGTTTCATTGGTTGCTTAGAAGCAATTAAGTATCGATGCACTAGTTTTATTTATCCACGTAAAACCCCAACCATTTCGATCTGACGTTTTGAATATCTATGGTTTGCAATCATGAAATAACCTCTCAGTTTACGTGAATTCACACAACAGATCAAAATTTGGAATCCACGACTCCGGGGATCAGAATTGCAAGCTACCTTCATTGGTCACACTAGGTTATTCTCTAACCTGGATTGTGCTACAGACAATGGGGCATTCATGTCTTTTTCATTTTTCTCTGGGTACATTCATAGTGTAATAAGACGAGGGGATGGAAGATCCTCCTGTTTCGACTTTCTCTTTACCAATTGCGTGAATATATCTCTAGGTATTTCAATGTTGCGCAAATGAAAAGATACCATTGGAAAGTGTTGTTGACATTGTCATTTTTTATCTTGTTCTGAACAGGGCCATTCGCGCAATTAGCTCGGACAAAATCCGCGTGGTTTCTGGCTCAGACGATAATCGTGTCTTGGTGTGGGACAAAAATTCCAAGCAACTTCAACAAGAATTGAAGGGTCATGACGGGAAGGTAATTTATGTTTCACCTTCATTCATCTCTTTGTAATGTATCTCTTTTTTGGTCCCTCATCGATCCTCATGAGACTTGGGGGTTGTAGTGCTCAAGACTGCGCTAGTCTTCAATAGTGAAACTTCAGTGAACATACTGGAAATTGTGCCAGCCATGATCATCAGTGGCTCTGAATCTAACCACCCTCGACACATCGAGGGCTTTCCTTCATGATTGGATGACCTTTAACAATTGACGAGTTGTGTGTATGATGCATGCAACCCTTTTCAGCACTGAAGGTCTTTTCACGCGGATCTGCACTCTCCTTAGTCCTCATGTTTGTGTTTGTCATTTCAAAGAAGATTCTATCATCTTAATTGCTTGCTGTAATCAAATTTAGAAATGTGAGCTGGTATCTGCTTTTGGTTTCTCAGGTCAATATTGTGCGAATGTTGAAAGGGGAGCGCATTCTTTCCGCATCCCATGATGGCAGTGTCAGGATGTGGGATATTCGCATTGACTCCTGTGTTGCAACTGTGGGGAAGAGCCCAAGTCCCATATTATGTATGGATTACGACGACAATACTGGCATGCTGGCTGCTGCAGGTGTCGATGGGTATTTCTCTTGCCTTACTTCGAGTTTTTATTCATCGTTTGACTCCGGACATTGCACGTGGAGATAGAAGGGCTTTCCGAGAAGGGACTGTTTGATTGTTATGTCGTATGCAATATACAGAAGTTGTGAGATCTTGTGCGCATTTTCATTTAGATAGCCTGGTAGAACTTTGTTGCTTGTCGTATTGGATGGTTTTGTTTTCAATCTTACTCCTGGATAGGGTTTGTTGCAGCTACAACGTGCAATTGTTTGCGTTGAGCAGAGGTACAGATACTGTATAGTTCGTATGGAGTGGGCTTAAACAGTTTGTGTCTCTTGAGGGCTAGAGATTTTGTGTTTCTATACTCGATGAGTACATGACTAAAATATACCCTGGATTCTGCAATGCTGACTACTGGGAAACAGAATCGGAAATGTGTGGGATATCCGTGCAGGGAAGCAAATGCATAAGCTGACGGGACACACAAGTTGGATCCGGTAAATATTTGTCATGGATAGTCTTTGAATGGTCTTTACTTCTGATGCTGTATGGTGCAGAAATTGAGGTGAATATTAAATCTGCACGGTGCCAGCAGATGAACTGAAAGATCGTATTGGTGAGTGCAGATCATTAAGACTGGTGGAGAACACAATTCTGACTGGCAGTGATGATTGGACTGCACGTGTTTGGTCTGTCTCAAGTGGTGCATGTGACACAGTCTTGGCTTGCCACTCGGGAGCAGTCACCAATGTTGAGTATTGCCCAGCAGATAAAGGCATTGTCACTGGTACGTTTCTGATAGGAAATGAAGTGAGAGATTTTGAGACGAATATCTTTCTTTGCCTGTGTATATTGACATCCTTATTTAACTTAGCAAGGGAGATCAAAGGTCCTCATTATTGTCTTTTGGCCGTACAGGATCGGCAGACGGTTTGGTTCGCATCTGGGAACAAGGGGAAGGTAAACCACTATGTGCTTTAAGATGGTGCCCACTTTTATCAAGAGATGTATGCAGCCGCATTGAATAATTGATAAATTGTATCGGCACAATCACGAACTAAATCATTTAGATTTGAAAATCAGTAGTTAGTGTCCTTCGAAACCCGCTTCTCCATGTACATATGAGAGCCCATCAGTGTAGAAAAATGTAGTAGTTTGCCACACTTGTGAGTCCATCTGTTGCTACCGTAGTGGGAATCTCGTTGGGTATTGATTTTTCTCGGTGAATGCAGGAAATTCCCTCCGTTGTGTTAGTAATTTAGAAGGTGTTCATGCTGGGAGTATCCTGAGCATCAAGGCAGGAGATCGTTGGCTTGCAGTGGGAGCTTCTGATAACACCATGTCACTCTTTCATCGTCCGGAACGGCAAGGTGGATCTCGCCTTCCGCCTTGGAAATTGCTACGAACTCCACCTCGTAGTGCGGCTGTGGTAAGGCGCAACCCAATTCTGTACCAATCCATTATCATTTTCTTGTACTGCTCTTACACCGGAAGATTTTGCATTCGTATTCAATTGCTCTAAACCTGTCTGAATAATCATTTAAGCGTGGTTATTTCGTTGGTCTAGTCGCAAGTCCAACGGGGATTTCAGATTTTTTTTAGCATTCATTCCTTGGACATTGTTTGACTAAACCAATAAATTTGGAAGTTCTGAAAATAAGTGCACCTAAGATCGACCGAGGCTATACATTGTAGGCTATTATCTGCAAGGTTCTGTTTTTGAAACGAGTGCCAATTAGGTGCAGTTACCAGGTATGTTTTCGGTGAGTAGCGACACCTATTAATACACGAACTTGCATTTTTCTTTCCCAATGCAGGTGCGATGTGTTGCCTCGGATGTTGAACGAGGTCGGATATGCAGTGGGGCTCGAAACGGCCTACTTCGGCTTTGGGAACCTGTTGTAGGATATTAAAAATCAATTGTAAGTTGTAGGCCTGCAGTTAGTATGGTGTATTTGGGCATAACAGATCATTTTTTATTATCCACTAGCTTAGCTGGGTTTGCAGGACCTTTTTTCTGCTATTCGTTAGGTAAAGATTTAGGCCATGTTCATGTTTTGTGCAGTGTAGATTGATTGGTCAAGTCTTTACAAATTTGAAATGATAATTTAATGGAAGTTGTACTTTGGATTTGAATCCTCTGTTATCTTGTATGTGAGGTTGTTCCACCAATACAAGAAATTGTTTGAGTAGCAGTATGGACCGTCTCCCTTCCTGTATGTAACGGTTCTCTATAATCCATGTTTAAAGTAATTATTTCACCCAAGATACTGTATCTGGGTTGGGGATTCTTTTTTTATAGGAAACCATTCACACGTCCGTGATGTTTTGTACTCCCTCTGTCCCACTAATAGCTTCCAAAAATGTTTCCCTTCAGGGATTAATTGTATTTTCAATCATAGCACCACCAATATGTGCATTTGAAAATGAGTAACTTATCCCTTTGATCTATGCAAAGTCTTGAGTTGAGTCATTGTCATTCAGGCATCCAAAATCCATGTTGAAAGTATGATTTTTGAGCACATTTTGTAAATGTTGTGAGTTGTGTCATTTTAAATGATTTAAAAGGTGGTGGCAACAATGGGATGTTAGAAACATATTGCACAATCTAAATATCTGCAATATAGAAACCTAGTTATTTTAGATGATTTAAAAGGTTGTGGCAACAATGGGACGCTAGAAACATATTGCACAACCTAAATATTGTAGTGTAGAAACTTAGCCTACCTCATAATCAAAGTTTCATAGTACTAAAGTAGTTACTAAATGCGTTGTGAACACCATTGTCTGAGGAAACAATTAGTACAAAGTGCCAAGCTTGCAAGGCTCTTAAGATTGTTTCACCGGCCCCCAAGAGGTCATTCAATACAAAAAACATTTAATGTTCAAAATCAAAAAACAAATTTTTTTTAGTGAGATAGAAATTTTGTTTGATTTGGAGGGTTTTAGTGGGAACAAAGGGAGTACTATACATTCCTTTAATGAAGTAACACTATAAGGAACTTGTGTTTTAGATGATGGATTTTAAATGACATCCAATATAATAACTCGTGTTTTTATCTTGATGATGTGGCAAACATCAGTTTGGATATAAAAACACGGGTTGCTATATTGGATGTCACCTAGAATCCATCATCTAAAACACAAGTTCCTTATAGTGGTAAACAAGTAAACGACCACATAACTTATATTATGCAACTAGAAACTCAAGAACCCATCATACCAAGAATTGCAAATTGTATTGGAAAGAATTTTAGAGTGTTCAAAGACTTGGAAACATTTTTTGGAATTCAATCTTTTATTGATTGATGTTTGCCATCTTATGCTACCATTCTATGAAACATGTACCAAATGAGAACTTGAATTGTGACCCTACTCTATAGGAATCCAATTTCATATTCTTTGGATTGTTTTGATCATTTCTTCCCTCAATTCTTTGGTTAGGACTCATTTTGGAAAAGCTCTTCAGTATTCTTTATATGTTTTCCACATGGATTGATTGAAATCATGTTACACACCTCTTGTTAAATCACTCTTGTCAAAGCAAAATTTGACCAATTGTACAATATTTTGGAGGAAGTATGATCTGCCAAAGCTTCTATAATTGCTTCCTTTCAAGATGGTTTATTTTCATTGTCCTATGTCTAAATTTAATGTTTCTTTTGCCTATACAAAGTAATTTTAAATGAACTTTAAATGACAAAAAAATGTTCAAGTTCTAATTGACAACATGTGAAAAGTTAGAAGTTCATTTGGAGGGCTAAATTCTAAAGGTTGCCTTTTGAAAAAAGTGGTAGCTAGTTCAAAATTAGTCATTGATGGAATTGCAAAAAAACAGAACTCCAATTTTGAAAACATCAAAAGAAATCCATTACAAAAATCTACATAATTTCTATTTCCATAAAAAATTTGTTCAAAAAATAATCAAGCTTAGTACTTCAAAATCTAGTTCAACATATGAATTAAAAGGAAAATAGCTCATAAAACTCAAAAATATCTTAAACTATATTTGAAGCACTTGGTGCATCCTTCATTTTCCACTCTAAAATAGTTTGTTCTAAAAGCAATTATTAATGGCTAATACACCTTTCTTCATAGGCTTGTATATAGACTAGAAGATTTTTTTAGCTCATTTTTTCAAACAAAGAGGAATAGATGCAGCTTGAAAGAAATGCCCAATGGATGCATGGAAATGAATTTAATTCTTTTATTCCTTTATACTTTTGCTTTCACCTTGCTTTTTAATTTTTTTTCTTTATAAATAATATATCCTAAGAAAATTTGCATTAACATTTAATTTATAAATAATGATAAAGAACCATAATATAGACCATTTTTTCAAATTAGGTAATTATTGGGAAGATTTAATTTTGGACTTGGAAATAAATAGTCCCTTCAAAAATACCTCATTGTTGCATGTGGTGCACAAAAAGTTACTAGGAGTAACTTCGTTGAGGTTGGACTTCTTGTTAGTTGCCTATTGAAGACACTATGCATTCCAAGTTGGTAGTAATGCCACACAATCTTCTATATTTTGTTTGTAGAGAGAAGAAATTAAGATGCAATGTCTATATTATTGTATGACTAGTCTTAATGTAGTTAATATATGGCATCTATCCTAAGAGATTGCATTTGTATTTGGCATTTGCTATATAGTTCTAGCTACTTATTGGAACCACATTCTTAGTTGGAGGTCACTTTGGAGTGTTTCATTTGTTTGGACTTTGCTTTCATGTTGGATGTAGGTTCATATCACTTGATTTGTTGTGTATAATGATCTTTATTTACACATCAAGAGAATAAGTTGCTGCCTTTGGGAAAATTAATTGTAACATTATTAAACTTGAAATTTTGAATTGCTATTAGTTTGACATCAAGTCAAAGTTATTGCTAAAATGTAGTTTTTGCCTACTTACATAGAAGTGTAAACATCATGGAGATCGACTTTCTCTTTTGAATCTTTAGGAAAGCGGTGATAGACAATTGAACATTATTGATTGCACAACACTATTACTTCATTGATATAAAGTATCAATGGATTTTTTACTAGATTTTTTTATTGTATATACAATATTTTGTTAAAATTTTAAAAATCAACTTAGGATCTAAGGTTTTCCTTTATTAGAGAGAATAAGATTGATGATGATATCTACTAGCATTAGGAGAGAGTTTGAAGCCTTTGGAAGACTAGGACTAAGTTCTTAAACTATGAAAATGTTGGAAATGCTACTACGTAAGCAATTTGACATGGTTGAATGATTTCCATGTGATACAATATTAATCAAATAATTTTTGAATTTTAATATAAATACTTTAAAGAAAAAATTTAGTTAAATTTTTTTTGAATATTTAGACCAACTATAGTTGGTTTACAACAAACTAAGGGAACATGTTTGGTGAACAACCCAAAAATAGTCTTTTAGGAACTTCAAATTAGGCACCAAGTTCTAAGAGACCTTGGTTTGGATACTCCAAAGAATTTTGTTCTATCTTTTTCTTGAACTCTAGCTCCTAGTCCTACATTCCACACACTTAATGATGAACCCTAATTAATTAGAGTTAATCGTAATGTTCATCATGTGGTTGCAAACTTATATCAGAGGAAGGTTTAACTAAAAATAGTACAAAAGAAACCTACTACCAAACTCCTTTAGACTTGAATTTTGGTGCTCTAAGGCATTAGGTCCTATTTTTTCCCAACTCTAGCTCTTCGTCCCACATTGCACCCACTTTACAATCAACTCTAATAAACTTATCTTAGGTAAGTTAGGAAGTTCCAAAAAACTTCCGGAAGATGACAGATTCCTAGCACTCGTAAACCACAAGAAGAAAATGTCTCGTTCATTTTCAAGAGAACTTTCTACATGGCAATCAAGGTGCAATGCCCGATTCTGCATTTTTGCATGTGTAATCGGGCATTATGCATTTGATATCATCCAAATTATTCTTTTCATCTCGTCTTTCATCCAAATTTTCTTGTTGGCCCCCCCCCCCCCCAAGTCGCATTGGGAAATCCCCCCCTACTCCCTTAACCCTTTAGTGACTGGTTGACCACTTTTTGGTTGATTTTTGCACTCTCAATCTAATATTGTTCAAAATACATTTGATCACAAAAATCTCAAAGAGTAATGCAATTAGAGTGTCCTCATGTGCTTCAAACAAAACCAATTTCAAGAGAATTGGAGCATTAATACATTAGCTATGAGGTTGCAAACTCAAATGGCCTAGACCCTCAAATGGGAAGTGTTCAACAAAAATATGAAAAAATATCAATTAATTTGTGAGATTTTTTTGTATCTTGATGTCTTGAAAAGGCATAAGTGTTGCTTTGTAATCTCATAAATGCCCAAAATAAACTTATGCATTAAAATTTATGTAGTGCAAATTCTAAAGGATCATTCAAGTCATTGATTTTTGAAGATTAATTAAGGGAAACAACTCACATTCCAACAAGGCTCTAAAAGCAAACATGATTTAGAGGTACATTTTTCTTTCTTCAATGTACCAAATCTGCACATTTTAGAAGGGTATTGCTTTTGATGACCACTGATGAACACAAATGACCATTTTTTGTGAACTTCAAAAATTTGTAACTAATTTCAAAAAGCTTCAAAAAATATGAAACAACTTGGGTTGGATGCCTATTCTACTTGCCTCTTGAGAACATTTATTAAAAAATATTTGAAGATGTTCTGCCTCCCCAAAATTCAATTCTAGCCCTTAAAAGGTTGATTTATGGACCTTCTACCTTACTTATAGCAATTTGTACAATTGAATGAGTTTGATTTTTTGTTAGGTTGAAGAATCTCCTTTATGGCAATACTTTATATAGTTTGATTTAAGATTACATCCTTAGAATGGTCACAAAATTCATTTTCTTGAAGAACTACACACACCCCTTTCCTCCAAATCAACCATAGTCACTAAAGGGTTAACATTGTTGTAGTATTGTTTTAGTGGTTATACAGTCTAGTATTGAAATTATGTAGTTGCAAAACAAAAGAAGTACTGCAACAGATCTGCTCCAATAGGAACATAATGTTTTTGTTGAAACAACATTGTTGCAGTACTACTTTTATATTGCTATCGTACAATTTCAATACCAGACTATGTAACCATTTAAACAATAGGCTTAAGGGCAAAACACCCAAAACCGTCCATTTAAGGAATTCAGCATAGTCGGAGGCATGTTTTTCTAAAATTGATATTTTTCTAGTATTAGCGAGTGAAAATCATGAATATTAAAAAAAAATTAAAATTTTTCAGAATCAGTATGTAATTTCTATAAATTTCCAAAGTGTTGGCTCCCTAGACCACTGGAACCGTCCTATAGGTGTACCTTTAACTGAACACTTGCTGAAATCAACTGTCAGTGAATGAAAACTATACATGTGTCTTACAACTGCGTCAACAAATTAGATTTAAACATTTGTCGGACACTTTAATGAATGCTTATGGACAAATTTAGTGACACCCTAGTGACCAGGAATAGGTACAGGGACGGAAATGGGTGTTTCTCCCTTATTGTTTCAATTGGGGGATTACTTTCCTGATGGGTGGGCGGTCTACGCCGGGCAAAGCTTCTTGTCATCGTGCCCTTTCCATCGTGCAATGCGCTCCTCCTCACGCATTGCCCTATACACAAAGCGCGCACTATGCATTATCTCTACAATGAATGATCTTCCTTTTTCAACATTGCCAAGCATAACTCTGGAGAAACCGAGAAAGGTGAGCTCTCACGAGCCCTAAAGGATGTTTCTGTTCTTGAGACTGAGCTTTCGGAACGTGGAAAACTCCTTGGAAATGAGCACCGCACCCGGCGGCGGAAGAAGGCGGGGTCCCACGACCAGCGGATGAGCTCAAGGGCTCGATCAAGGATGACTTTTTCCCGTGAAATCCCAGCAAATCTCTACGAATCAGCCGGTGAAATTTGCAACAACGTGCCGAATGCTGCCATGTAAATCCCCACCAGTCCTTTCCACTTTCTCTTTCTAGAAAAGCGCTCCCACCACAGCCCAGTACTGTCTGTATGCGATCCATAATTTATATTTACTCCTCGTGCAACATTCAATAACGCAGCAAAGCGGCACGAGATTCCTGGCAACCTGGGCAGAATCGAAGTGAGTGGATATTCGCAAAGAGTGGGACTCACTCACTCCTCGGTTGGTGCAAATCACGAAACAATTCCGTGAAGGGACTCTGGAGCTTATTGTCTATCCGCTCTCAGATCCTCACTGAATTGAATTATAATGCTTTTCCGTTTCTGCTCTGCTTTCGATCTAAGTTACTGTGCTTCAGTTTAGGGACTGTTTCCGCGTTCTCGGAACCAGTTTGAGCGGCCCTGGATGGCACCTTGCCAAAGAAAAGGAGCTGATTATGCTGCATCGGAGGATACGAGGGGAGTGGTGAGCATTGTTCGGACCTTTCCGAAGCCGGAAGGTAGACATAGTTACCCATTTCCACACACTTAAGATCCCCTCCTTGGAAGGATGTACCAATCTTATACATTTGTTTTCTAGAATGTATTTGGTCAATGTATTTGGTCCATGTATTTGGGCAGGAATTGGGTGTGGAGTTGGAAATAGGTGTGTCTCATTAGATGAGATTTGAGGGCAAGAAAAGATTGTTTTAGATTGTTCCCTTGGGAGTTCCCTATGTTGTTCAAAAACTGTGAACCTCCCTTCTATATTCTGAATTTTTGGAATTTTTTTTTTCAAAAAATTCTAAAAGTATTAAGAAATTGAAAACTAAATCTAAAATAATAATAAATAAATTCATATATGATGTAGTACAATCTTGGGCACATTAGACTATTGATGTGGCAATGCTCCCAATGTTCTCACAATCCAAGAACTCGCACTCTTTTCTTGCCCTCAAATTTCATCTAATGACCCCATCCGTACCAATAATCAACACTACTTAGAATGCAACACAAGAGCATCATATTTGAATGGATCAAAAAGTGTTACAAAAACCATTGTGTATATAGATTATACAAGATGGATGTATACTATTAAAATGTGAGAATCTATGAGAGCCCAATGTTGGTTTTGGGTACATCTAGAGAATGAAGAACACACGTATTGGTCCAAAAATCAAATCATGTTTGAATGACTGCCTTGGTCATAGACTAGAATCCTTCTAGGGGTAGGTCATCCGGCATTGGATACTTTTAGTCTTTTATGTCTTTTCCTAGGTTTTTTCAAAGTATTTATCATGAAATCAAAAGAATGCAACTATGAATTAGTCCAAAAATCGATTTACTTTTTACTAAGTAATTATCACCTAGCAATGTCTTTTCCAAGCTAAAGACCTTAAAAAAGTAGTTTACATCTAATTAGTATAACTACACTTAGTTTGTCTAAGTTAATGACAATTGCACGTGCACATACTAATCCTATACGTGAAGAAATGAATGACTAAATATCAGAATATCCAAAAATTCAATAGTCCCCATGGATTGGTTCCCATTACCAATTGTTGACTTTTTCAATGCTAAAGTGGCACTCTCCCATTGACAACCTGTCATCATTGCCTGATAATGAGTTGCAACTCATACCCTTCTTTCCTTTCAACTTACTTCCTACACTCTTGGATCGTGGTGACCAAAGGTTGTGATTGAAAAGTCAGCAATCCCATGTCTCATAGTTACATAGGTGCATGATCAATATTCCATGGCATGATAGCATCTTCTCCTGTTCGAAGGACCAGTACGTCACTTGGGAACCAAGGTCAATGACTCCTCCAAACTCACGGAAAGAAAAGTCGGTCGCCAGTCTCCTGTTTGGAGGGAGGGGCCTTCAGTTGGTGACTGTTGTGCATGACATTCTCTTGGGGAGTTTGGGCACAGGACGCAACGGAACTCCATTTGTGTTGCCAAAACCAATGAACGGGGAGCACCGGCATTTAGTTACAAGTTAGCCGGTTGAAATCCAGAATTTCCACATGAAGTTCAAAATTTCAGGAAAAAAAAGGATCATTTTAGAGGAAAAAAAGAAAATATTCTTTATTTTCTTAAGGCCTAGCTGAGAGTATTTTCTAAGCAAACGGTTGGTGCAAGAAAATGTAGGATATTAGCCAGTTAAGCTAAAATTTCTTCCCGGATTGTGGCCAAAACAAAATGGAAAGTTAAACAAAGAAGAAGTGGAGGGATGTGAACATACCCCATGCCCCCGGCAAGATTGTGATCTTCTTGGGATTGGATGCAGCTGTATTTTCTTAAGATGAACTGAAGGTTCAATCAATGTTTGGGAAAAATCGACAACTAGTTCAACATTAGCCATTGGAATTGGGGAAAAAATGGTTGCAATTTGAAACATTGGTAAAAAAATGGGAGGGGAATCTAACTTACAAATTTTCTATTTTGAGTATAAAATTGAGAGATTAATTGGTCTCTATACTTGAAAAAATAATTCAATCCGTTGATTGATACACTATAACAAAACATGGTAAAAAAAATCACAGTCAAAACCAAATGCAATTCTTTTTGCCACGTTTTTGTGCATAGATTGCATCTTTTATTTTACTCTTGAAGAGTTGTTTAAATATGTCATTGTTTTGAAAACATATTAGACATTCATATTAGACATTCAACTTCTTTTTCAATTTCCCATTGAAATATTTAGAATTTTGGGGTGTGTAATATACCATTGCAAAGGTATTAAAAATACATTTTCAATAGGATATTACACTTTCAAAAATTCCAAAAATTGTACAAAGAAACTGCAAAAAATGTTGATTATGCACGTAGTCGGCTTGCACAAAACTATAGTAGAATGAACTACACTCAATTTTGACTGCAATTTTTTGACCATGTTTTGCCATAGTAATAGAAAATAGCTAGAAAAACTCAAATAAAATCTGAATTGCGATGGATTCAATGCGGAAGTGTGCAATAGAATAGAGCAAAGTTGGTCTACCTATACCTAATCACTTAAACTTTTATAGAACAAATGGTGAGCTATTGAGTGTAGTGGAAAATTTTCCATGTAGGGAAATAGAAAATACTAAGATTGTAAAAAAATTGGATTTTGTTTGCAAAACTGAAATTCTTGTGAATTTTGGAAGGCAAAAAGTGATCCGACCAAGAGTTTAATGTCTAGAGTCCTACAATTCCACTCATTAAGGAAACTACTATTGCTATTCAAGCCTACAATGATTTCAAAATATAGTGGGTGGCTCTAAAACAGACCCTCCTCCCAAACCGTCCTCTAGGAGGCTCTAAAATGGATATGTGTTATGAGAAAATGGAGTAATGGTTGTGTCATAACTTAATAAGGTTTGGTTCATAGTTCTTTAATGGTTGATTTAAGAGCCACAATGGGTTCATTTTTAACAAAGTGAATAGTTGTTCATTAAATTTTTTCAAAATAAGAAAAGATGGCCCAACTACCTTCTTAACTATGCCAAAAAATCTGAAAATATTAATTGACTTAATCTTTCATTTAAGTTTTAGAAAGGGTCACATTTAGGAACCTTCTCTATTTCTTTATAGATGCCGCAATGTTTGATTTGGATAATTGAGTTATTCGTAAAGTACACTAAACTGGGGTTTAAACCCATGAGTTTTGTGAAAAAGCCGGTTGAGTTAAAAAAGTTGAAATAAAAGTGGGTATGAAACTTATTTTTCCATCAAAATGGTGCCTAAAAAAGTTTGGTCCTTACTTTTGAAGTTGTGTGACATAAGTATCTTGCAAAAAAGTTTGATGCTTCAACTATAAGGTGGGTACACCTAAAAGTGCCACTTTTTGGTACTGTGCCTAGTAACTATTACTGGTCTGATCAAATTTTCATATAGTCTTCTTGGCAAGTGAAAGCACATTCCAATGCACCAAAAAACACATCATTTGGATGCAGTATGCAAAAGTTATTAAGGTTCAAAGTCTGTTTCTAAAAGCGCTCCAGCCAAATAGGTACATAATGGAATTCAGAACTGTACAACAACTACAGATGGCACTTTTAGGTGAGGTGCAATTTTAGGTGCACCCACCTTAGTCGCCTTCTCAACTTCAAAAAAAGTCATGCCCAAAGTGGGGGGACTTTACAAATAACTCAAATGTCATATCTTTTTTCAGACCACATGTGTGGTTTTTGTAAGGGCTACAAGTCACAAATAGGTACCTACTGCAGAGTTCTTTGAAAATTCATAAGTAATTCAAAAATGCTCCGAAAAATATGAAACCACTTGGGTTAGATTCCACATCAATTCTTCTTCAAGTGAAAAATAAGTGAAAAATTTTCGGACATCTGAAACCCATCAGAAAAGCCCAACAGCCTTAAAGTGTCGCTTTTAGAGCCATCTACCTTATCACTTGGAGTAACACTTGACATTCAACAATTGTACCTTGCAGCCTTGGACGTTGTGCATGTCATTATAACCAGACTCCCAAACACGGTTTACAAAAGAAATTTGCACGTTCGAAAATACCCAGTATCCCCGATTGGTAATGGGTGGTCCAACCTTACCACCACCACTGTGCGGGATCTGTTCTAAAAATGTTCGAATCTTCTGGAAACTTCAAGCACTCCGGAAGCACCTTCAGCAGCCTGCAATCCTGAATGTGGCGAGGAGAGTGTTCTGTGGCACAGAGTGTGTGCCATGTCGTAAGGTAACCCCAGAAGGACACGAGGGAACAGTGATCAGCCTTGTTTCGGTTCCGTGTACACCCAAAAGCGCCACTTATTCATACTGAGCTTAGTTCCTGCTACGAATTAGTTCAAATTTTTGTGTAGTCTTGTTGGCAAGTGAAAGCATGTTCCAACACACCAAAGAATGCAGGATTTGGATACCGTATGCAAAAGTTATTAACAATCAAAGTTTGTTTCTGAAAGCACCATCTACAGCCTGTGAACATGACTGATTTCGGAAATGTATGTGCATTGTAGATGGCACTTTTAGGAACAAGGTGCTTTTGGGTGTACCTACCTTAAAACATTCAGTGATTGCAAATTTTTTTATTAACCCTGTAATAAGTTAAATAACCTATGGATGGACGGCTAGTAGCTGTGGAAATTGTGCCTTTTGGTACGGTGTGAATCACTGGTTTACAAAAAAACACCAAAACATTGCTTATTGGAGGTTAAATTGATGTATGAGATCTTTCATTTCCACACAAAAGTTTTGAAGATGAATAGTAGTATGCTTTTGTTTTTCATGAAAAGATCCTTTGTAATTCATCGGTTGATAAACTTCCATAGCATATATCCTTTAAAGGTTAAGGATTCATTTGAAAAAGACATAACCCACATGACCTAGGTAGTCACCTGGATTACTTGAACTATCTGCCTAATTGGTGCATTCTTTGTTTCTACAATAAACAATGAAGTCATCCATTGAGGAACACTTTTTTGACTAAGTGATCTTCAAGGGTTTAGGGTTAAAAAATGAAGAGCCTTCATTGGGTGGAGGTCAAATTGTTAAGTGTGCAATTAACCTCCCCTTTCCACACAAAGTTTCTCAAGATGAATTTTGTGTAGAAGGATGCTTTTGGAACATCTGCCTTTGGATTAACCTTTGGAAGACATTCCAAGTTTTATGGGTTTTTGAAAGTCAAAATCTAAAATTTCACATAGTTCATGCTTTTTAATGTTCTTAAACTTAACTACAAAAATGTTGCTCCAATAATCTAATTTTTACTCCATTTGGATATTTTCAAAATTATTAAAATACATGAAAGATAGCATCTTGAAAACCATCAAAATACAATACTTTTGAATATTTTTCTATCAAATTTATGGTAGTACGAGCTCAAGGAGTACATCAATTATAACATGATGTTTGTCACTATTGTTTCCATTTTTCTTATAAATTTATGATTGTTGGATTCCACTATGTGCCTACCACATACTGTCCCCCTTTGCTTTTTGAATTTATGCATTTGTCACACTTAATGGCTATTTGCCACAGTTGGTTGTTTTCAAAAGGAAAAAATATGATATTTCTCTTCTTGTGGGTGGAAAAAATTCAACAAACATGTTTTCAATGTGATGAGAAATTATTTTTTCTATAGGTTTGTAGGTTTTGAAACTTTAAATCACGTTGGAAGAAGAGTAGGAAGAGTAAGTTGGTCACATGTTGATTTGTCATGTGAATAAAATAAACTCAAAGTCATGATGACAGCCCAAGATACTCGTCAATCTTACCCAAATATCAGCACCTAAAATATGAGCATGAATAGAACAAGAAGGCAAAGACATAGTAAGCCATCAATAGAAGAAGCTACTAGAAAAAGACTTTGAATAAGTATTATTATTTGAATCTATCATTTAGATGTTCATTGTATGTGGTCTTGGTTTAGAAGTTAATTCCATAAATTAAAAGAGTATCTACCTATTGTCACTTATTGAAAATTATCCTTTTAATACCAAAAAGAGTGAGGCCATTTTTCTTGCTAAAACCACTCAAAATTGCCATTTTCGCTATATTCATGCAAGATATAGAAAAAAGAACATTTGTTATAGAATCTAACCATAATATCTTGCACTTCACTTGTTTAAGCTAATGTGGTAAAAATTTCATGAAGTTTGACCATATATATTGGAAGATATGAGCAATCAAAGTTATTTTTTCAAGAAGATGTTGAAATTGCTTGGAAAACTACATTGTTGATAACTTTCTCATTACTAGTTCAACTAGAATGAATCAAAGCTTCACATGTAGACAATAATATATTATTTTAGGGAAAAAATTTTCAATTTTCAATTTCATTATCTTTTTGCAAAATCTTTTTTGCTACCCGCTAAATTTAATTTTGGGCTTTCCCTCATAAAACTTTTTTTCCTCAACACCAATTGAAATAAAAATTATAATCAAACAAAGCTAATCAACTTTTCTATCTTATCAAAAGGTTTAAAAAAGATTCACCAAAAATTGAGGTGAACTTGCCCAAACTCCATTTTGTCCCTCAAGGGAACACAAACTAATTTAGGGGTTAATGGTGAACTACCAAAGTAATTATCTTTGGGTGATTACAAGAAACACTTGTACTATTTGTTGCATTTTTATTTTTTGTCATTTTAGTATTGTTTGTACTATAATTCACCTTAAATACTATTGGAAGTATGGAACATGAAATTTGGATAGTCAATTGGATTTTAGATCTATTATTTTGACAATTTGACATGTAACTCATTGAATGGCAAGGATGGATGGCAATACTTAATTTTCTATTAAAAAAAAAGTAGTTCTTATTGATGGATAAGCTACAATTCATGCTATAAATGAAACTTCTACATTTCTATTTTTTTAAATTAGAAAATGCATTTGAAAATTTTATTTTGAAAGTGGCCAAATAGAGTTTTGTTCTAGAAAATACATGCTTTAACGTTTTAATTTGTAGAAAATAGGAAAAACAATTTTCAACAAAAGTAAAAATTGGCCATTTGCAAAGACTTTTTGGTGATGCTATTTGACTAAAAAAATGAGGTCAAAACCATTTCTAATGTTTGGAATTGCACGCGCAAAAAAGGCCTGTTTGCATGAATGTGGAGGATATAAAATAATGTATTTTTAGATTTCCTTTGGTAGGAATATGTCTACCTACTAAGAAAAAATACCATAGAAATTTCAGCTAAAAAAAATTAATTTTGACCACTCAATTTAGTACTAAAAACCCCACTATGTTAAAGTGTGACAAATTAACAAAATTAACTTTCAAATATAAAATGATTTTTTAAAATTTATAAAAAATAAGGAATACAATTTTTGTCAAGATCTTAAGAAATGTATATTTTGGTTTTCGCATTGGATTCCTACATCAAAAGTTATAGCACTCCAAAATCAAAATGCAATCAAACTGCCAGGTGTTTTGTGCAATCACCCTTAATTTTTAACAAATTGAAATAATTCAAGTACATTTTCTATTGCTACAAGAAGCTTACTTCTAAATTTCATGTTTATTCAATTATTTTTGCAATAGTGCATTAATGACGAATTTCATTAAAATGGCGGTATTCCAATAGTTTGACGCTTTTGATAGTTTAGACCGTGCAATCTGAAATGTAAAATTGTCATAGATTTTTGAAATCTATATAGGTTGTAGATTTCTAGAATCTATACCTATCGAAGATGTTTTAGACCATGCGATCTGAAATCTAAACTAATTATAGATTTCAGAAATCTATACTTGTCCTAGATGTTTGAAAATCTACAACAGTGTTAGATGTTGATATTAAGTTTAGACCATGCGGCATTAGAAGAAATCTGAGGGCATTATAGGGCCGTTTCGGGTCTGTTCCCGAAATGGCTCCCAATGCTACTAACTGCTGTCAGCCGATTTTTATCCAAAAAAACAAAAAACAAAACAAATTGGGGTCCTGAAATATGAAAATAAGTCAAAAAAAAATTTGAATTTTTTTATTTTTTATTACGTGGCAGTGTCCTGACTACGTAGGATTCGAGTTCACAGGCCAGAAATTGCGTTTCCACAGTCCGGGAACCCGCAGTCTCCTATTGCCCTCAAATTTCATCTAATGTCTGAAAATGGCATTTGGAATACTACCATTTTAACGAAATTCACCATATTAGTGCAATACTTATCAACTTATGACATAAAGCAACTTTTGTAGCAAACATGTGACGAAAAATAGGATAGGTGTTTTGCTTACAATCATCCCTCTCCATTTGTTTATCAAGCAAATGTCTCCTATATCACATGTTCATGAAGTGATTTCAAAGACTTTTGTCAAATGTTTGCATTTTCCCTTGTTGGATTTGTCCCACTTATGAAAAGTTTATTGTCTCATTTTGCACTATGATTCACCATTTGCTTCAAATATGCTTATACATACATACATACATATTTACACACATAATTACATACATACATTTTAGAGGATGAAGCTATCTACTTCTATTATCACACAAGGTAAGTACATCTAAAATCAACAAAATAAGCAATTGAACATGATTTTGTGGCATCTTCTTGGTAGTCAAAAGAGGACTTTAGATTCTCTTAGAAGGCCTTAGTTTCTAGGACACCATAACGACCATATGCATGAACTATGAATTTTCAAAGTGCAAGAAATAGGCCTGTGTTTCTAAAACTCACTCTAGACTTTCGTGAATTGTGGGAGTACAGGCAAAAATTCGTAGTTGTCTGTCGTAGGCACGAAATTGCTGGTTCTTCTCATTGCTGAAATGCTCACACAATTCTTCCATCCAAATTCTACTCCTTTTGTTGCTGAATGGTGATCATGCCTTCTGATAATGGAAATCGGAATCAGAGCTCACTAGACCAGGCGGCTATCAACTGTAGCTTCGACAGGCTCTCGTAGCAACAGGCGCGCTTTTGGAGCTTCGTGGAATATCCAACTAATTCTGCACGGATGTAGTTTCTGTAGATCCGCTCACTCAGCTATTCGCCGCAGAATGAAAAGACAAAGATTGACAAACAGTGTTTCGGTGAACTCGTGAAAACTAAGCTAGTGTGGCACGGCATGAGTGGCAGGCAGGCGCCCAGCAGTCGGCACTGACCCACGCAGCGTGAGTAATTTAAGATACCGCAAACTGCAATTACGTAGTGCCTGGCTCCAGCAACTTGAGGCCACAATCGGCAGATGCGGCTTTTTCAGTTCCGCGGGCAGATCCTACGGATCCAAGGTTCCCCCGCCAGTCCCCGCATGGCAACCCAGTCACAACCAGCACATGATCGATCAGGAACAATTCACTCATCGGGAAGTCCCCCACCCACCCACCTTAAGAACTGCTGCAATACTACTTCAATATTTTTGCAATATAGTACTGAAAGTATACTGTTGCAAAACAAAAAGCAGTACTACAACAGATTTGTTTCAATAGGAACAATGTTTCTGTTGAAACAGTACTAATGCAGTACAGCTTTTGTATTGCAACAGTACACTGTCTATACTATACTCAATACTATACTGCATAAACCCTAAAACAATATTATTTCAATGAGGGGATACTTTCCTGACGAATGAACTCCACTGGACCACTTCTTTCCTTCCGAGTTATGTTAAATTAACTTATATCGCTACGCCATCTCACTGCTGTACAGCTCAAGATTTCATATTTCTATTCTTCAGTGGTTTAACTTGCAGTAGACTGAAGCGCGTGAGCGCGTGGATCCATGAGAATATACTAAAACTGGTCTAAATTGATTTTCGTAACTGCCGTAGGGTGCCTGGCGACGTTCAAGGAGAACCGTCAGTGAGGCCCTGGGTGGTCCACCGCCAAGTGCACGTCATTCAGGAGGTGCCGTTCGAGTTCCGGGCGGGCTCCAAGTCAACACTGGTGATAGAAATTCCAGCACCAGTTGATGATAGCTTATCACCTCATTCCTTGCGTATCAGAACCGCTACTTTTCAAACATTTTCCAAGCAACCCATCCTCCCAAATTCAAGCATAAGTCCCGAAGAAGAGCCTCGGAAGAAGCCCTCCACTCTACCCTGACCAAGAGATTCTTATTCTCGTTCACGCAGGAACTATATAAAAGCTCAACCCTCGCTAACACTTCAGCCAGGCTGCGCGCTCTCTTTCTCACGCTTCCTTCGTTCCTTTGCTGCAGCGTTTATCGCTCGCCCTGCGCTGTGAAAACCGCTGTGAGTTTCAGGGCGGGCGATGGAGAGATCGGAGGAGGCGATGGAGGATCCGAATTCCACTTCCACGGGAGGTTCTTCGGGCTTCTCGCCCTTGAGCAAGCCCATGAAGCGTGTGGACTCCCTGGATGAGGAGTCCACCCGAGTCAGCGGCATGGCCAGATCCTACAGCAGCAAGGTACGTGGATGGGTGGATACATCGATCGTCACAGCCCTGCTTGACGACACATCTTTGGGTTTCCCATTCTTTGGGATGCTGTGAGTCTATTAATTAAGTTCCTTTGACGTCCTGTGACAAAAGTTCGTGGTTTTAGCTTGCTGTGAAAATGGTTGTGGGTCGTGCAGGAAGGGCTCATCTGTTGCTCTATCTTTTTTGTGTTGCATTTTGTTGTTTGCTTCGCAAATTCTTCTTTCGGGTGATGTGAGTGTCTCGAACAAGTTTCTTTTTGAGGTGTGACAACACGTCGTAGTTTGAGCTAGCTAGCTGCAGGGGATCGATTTCTTGCAAGTTTGCTGTGAAAAAGGTTGTGGTTCCTGCAGGAGAAGGGCTCATTCGTTACTTGCTCTTTTCTATATTGCAAAATGCTTCCGTTTCCTTTGCAAGTTCTTTTGATACCTCCTCACGAGGTTTGAGTTCATGATAGATTGGCTTTCGGGACGATACGTTAGTCGGGGAAGGGGATCAAGAATTGTTTCTGACTGACAGAGGATGTTCACTTTGTTGACTAGAAATAGTGTAGTTTAATGATTGCACGTGTGATTGTTTGAAGAGTTGAACAGTCTAGTTACGTTTCTTAGCCACAGTTTGGATCAGTGAGTGAGTTTCCGTGGGTATTTTGGGGGGTTGATTGTAATTGACGGGGTCGGTTGAATTGGTGCAGAATCTGTCCAAGTCCACCATAGCCCTGCTGGCGTTCCAGAGCGTCGGGGTGATTTACGGCGACATCGGCACGTCGCCCTTGTACGTGTATTCCAGCACGGCCGTGCTCAACCAGACCGACGGCAACGGCAACTACATCCCGGCGCTTCACGAGGACATTCTGGGCGTTTTGTGCCTCATCATCTACACGTTGACGCTCGTCCCCCTCATCAAGTACTGCCACATTGTCCTCCGCGCCAACGATAACGGCAACGGTAACTAACTTCAAATCCTGTTAAATCCTGTTAAAATCAATTAAATCTCTGAATCAATAGACTTCTTTTCAAAAGCAAGTGTGTTGATTTGGCGGTCCCTCCACATTCTCGAGCTCGATCTCGATCTTTATCACTGCAAGAATTGATTCAAAAGTTTGTCAATACTTTGAAATTGTCCAGAATTTCTCTGTTTTGGTAGGACTGCAAATTAAATTACTGGTGTGAGATTCGGATCTGAAAGACTGAGATTGACTGGACTGGCTCCCTGAATTCCTGCAGGAGGGACGTTTGCGCTCTACTCCCTGATATGTCGGTATGCGAAGATTAACTTGACCAGCAACCAAGTGCCGGAAGATCGAGACCTGTCGACGTACCAGCTCGACTTGCCCACGCGGTCAGCGAAGAGAGCCGCTAAGTTGAAGGAGTTTCTGGAGCGGAATCGGTTTATGCAGCATCTGTTGCTCACGGTGGCTCTTATCGGCACGTGCTGCGTTATTGGCGATGGCGTCCTCACCCCATCCATCTCAGGTATTATATGATAAAACTCGAAGCCTTCTGTTACAAATAAATGAACAAACTGTGAAGCTTTCAGGTCCAAAAACAGCTTATTATGCTTCAGTTACAGCCTTCAGTTACAAAAAAACTTAGAGTGCATGAAGCTTTTCAGGTCCAGAAAAAGCTTAATATGCTTCAGTTGAAACCTTCAGTTACAAAAAAAAATCAAAATGCATGTAGCTTTCAGGTTCAGAAAAAGCTTAATATGCTTGAAGCCTTCAGTTACAAAAAAAACCTCAGAGTGCATGAAGCTTTGAGGTCAAAAAAAAGGTTAAGAGTGCGTGAAGCCTTCACCCACCTTGTTGATTCCTGTATGGAATTTCCATGTTCGTTTTTGGCCTGAGGGTGGGTGGTGGTGCGAGTGTTTGGTTCTAGGCTAAGTTTTTTAGCCAACTTTGCATTACCATAATTGGGTGATTGCAAGAAACACTTGTCCTATTTGTTGCGTTTGGCTGATTTTTTCGGGAGTACTTTAAAATTAGAAAATTAATTTTAAATTTTTTTAAAAAACATGAATAGTGTATATACCTCTAAGATGAAGGTTTTCACAGAAGGAAATGGATAGAAAAATTCTTTAAGTAGGAGAACTTGAAAAGTGCCAAACTTCCAGAAAATACATACCTTCATGTTTTAATTAGGGAAAAATAGTAAAAGTAGATATTTTCAAAAAATAAAAAAGTGGTCATTTGCAACAACTTTATGGAGATGGTCATTCACAAAAAAAATCACCAAAATAATATTTTATATGTTTCAAAATACAAGCAGAAGGGAGCTCACTTTGTAGACCTCCACACCTCACAAAATTAACTTTTAAGAAAAATCCTTCCCTAGAGAGCTAGAAGTCTATTAGAAGACCATCTCATCCAAATTTCATATTAAAATCATTAAAAAAAGGTATAGCTCAGGTATTAAAAACTCCTAAACTGCCAAGTGTGACATCCAATCGGGGTCTATTTTTGGATAGTAAACTATTTTTGAAAATTATGAAAAAATTATGGAAGGTTTATGATAATTATGAGTACCTTCCCTACAAATCTTGAGTCAATCGGAGCTAAAACACAAAAGTTATGGCCAAAAAACAAATCAGAATGCAACGTGTGACACAAAATAGGACAAGTGTTTCTTGCAATCACCCAATTGTGTTGTTTTCGTACCTGCAAAACAATTTCTAGAGATTTGCGGTAAATGTTCAACTGGTTAGCTATGGAATCTGGTTGAGTGATTACATAATTTGTTCCTTACTTGTGCCACGTTGCCATCGACGTTGCAGTGCTGTCAGCTGTTTCGGGACTCAAAGTCAACACACCGACACTTTCACAAGGTTAGTTGAATTTCCATTCTTAATTTCCCACCATCACCACACGAAAATAATTCGATCAAACTACTTTACAGATTCTTGTTCTGAAGTTCTAGCTTTCAATTGTCAATTCTTGAGGGTCAAATTTGAGTTTCGCAACGACACATCATGTTTTCGTCTTTCGACTTTCATATCTCTTGTTCCATTTTCTTAATGTTTGGTTTGATCGAAGATCTGAGTTTGTAGAACTGCAATTACTCTGGGAAGGTGCACTTGCAACTGACAAAATGTATCATGAAATTTTCATATCCAAGCGAAAGTGAAAACACAAGGTGGAAAACAAGCGGTGACGCTTAGGATAACTCGATTGCAGTCCGAGAGCTGCCTGAAAGCTCCACTGCAACTAACCTTGAGTATGAGGCAGTGAAAGCTTCATCCTAGTTAGTGTGAAAACCAGTGTCGCTTGAGGCTTTACACATTGACCGGGATGTGTTTTTAAGCCTTGATTGAGTGTTTGATGATCGGTACAATTAATTCAACAAGTTGTGAATGTGCAGATGTGGTGGTGGGAGTGTCAGTTGCAATCCTGGTGGTGCTGTTCTGCGTGCAGAGATTCGGAACTGACAAAGTGGGCTACAGCTTTGCGCCCTTCATTTCTCTGTGGTTTATCTGCATCGCTCTAATTGGGATTTACAACATCGCCAAGTATGACCCCTCCATCTTCAAGGCCTTCAACCCGTACTACATTTACACTTTCTTCAAGCGCAACAAGCACGAGGGGTGGGTCTCGCTTGGAGGGGTAGTGCTTGCCATCACAGGTACTCACTCACTCTTTCAGTAATTTAATTAAATGTTTAGCTCTTCAGTTAAATCTTACTTCCATTATTGATGTACCGAAGTCTAATTAAGTTTTATGTAAATTCTTCCTCTGCCTCGTACTCAGAGATTCTGATACGGTTCATGTGTATGCAGGGTCGGAAGCCATGTTTGCTGACCTTGCACACTTCTCCGTTGCATCAATTCAGGTATTATTTTCATCGACCGTGTTGATGACAGTCTCTCACATCGAACTATGTTTTAACATCGGTAACGGGTAATAATTAACCCTCGAACACAGGCAACTCATATTGAATTCCTGGTGTGAAAAATGTACAATGTGGGTACATGGTCACACGTTTGGTGCGGGGCCATCTACACGATGTATACATTTTGCACTCTGGGGATTCAATTTTGAGTTACCTTTGAAATCGGTCAAGAAAAATGTATATGTTTAAGAGAAAAATCTTATAATAAAGCAGATAATTATTGGGAAATGAGGTGAACAATTGACTACCCCGTTTTAGCTTTAGAAGCATCATGAATGTTGTATTGTCTGAGGGTTGTATAGGTGAAATCATGGACAATTTTGACGAATGGTCCTGACAAAGCACTGGTTGCTTGGCGTAGATCTCGTGCACGTTTTTTGCATACCCTTGCTTGTTGTTGGCGTACATAGGCCAAGCGGCTTGGCTCATGAAACACGAGGATATGGTTAGCACTACGTTCTATTCCTCGATTCCAAGTGAGTACAAGTCACTTCATTAATGTCCAGTTCCCCAATTTTTTCCCAACCTATGCAATGCCTGGAATATGGTCACATTCGTTGCTTTATTGGCATGTTCTAAAGCTCAGAATTTGAGATATTCGAATGCACAATGCTTTAAAACTTAGGCTGAAGGTTCCAGGAAAAAGGAGTTGGTTTCTTGAAATTTTGATTAAACATATGACGACGAAATGAGTGTAAACTTCACTAACTTGGTGTTCAAAATACGTTTGTGTGTTAGATCCTGTGTACTGGCCCATGTTTGTGGTGGCCACGGCAGCTGCCATTATTGCCAGCCAAGCCATGATTTCAGCCGTGTTTTCCATTGTGGATCAATCCATGGCTTTGGGATGTTTCCCTCGGTGTAAGGTGATCCACACTTCCAGCAGGTATACAGGTCAAATCTACATTCCTGAGATCAACTATATCCTCATGATATTGTGTGTCATCGTCACTGCGGCTCTTCGAGACACTGTCAAGATCGGCAATGCTTACGGTGAGCGCTCAATAAATTTCATTTGACTTTCTTCTCCAATCCTCAAATGTCTTCTGATTGTTGTAAAAAAATGTCAAAAATTCCACATGCCTAGCTAGATTGACGACTTTTCCCGAAAGGGATCTTGTACATATTATCGCCAACTACTCTAAATTCTGTTTTCGTTGATGAATATCACCAGAATTCCTTGACAACGTTTATTAACGATTTTACTATTTTTCTGTGACAGGTGTGACTGTGGTGGCAGTCATGGTGGTCACCACCATCTTTTTAACGCTTATCATGATCATAGTGTGGCAGAAGCCTCTCATCTTCCCTCTTTCATTCCTGGTAATCTTTGGCTTCATTGAGGTCGTCTACTTCTCCTCGGTACTGTACAAGATCCCGCACTATGGCTGGATTCCACTGGCGTTTGTGGGAGCCTTCACTTCCATCATGTACACTTGGCACTACACCCGGAAGGAGGCCTTTAAATTCGAAGTGAATAACAAGCTCTCCATGAACTGGTTGCTTGACCTCGGCTCGAACCTCGGCATCGTCCGTGTTCCGGGAATCGCCCTCATCTACACCGAACTTCCCACGGTACTCACATTCAACCAATTCATCACCTCGTCTAAAATGTGGTCTAATTTAATGCATTGTTAGTACCGATAAGCAATCTGTACAGAATCTGTGCGACCTCTGGTTACACAAGTTTGCAAGAGCTCCAGATGGGCGTCACTAGCTAGTGTAAATCCCCTGTTGAAGCAACATTAGAAAAACAAACTTATACTGGATGTTGTTTCAACCACTCAGTTTTCGGCGAAATTTATAAGTGCTGGATGATATATTGGATTTGTGTTTCCACATGCAGGGCGTCCCTGGCATCTTCGCTCACCTGCTCCACAACCTCCCCGCCATGCACTCCACCTTAGTGCTCGTCTGCATCAAGAACCTCCCCGTCCCCCACGTCCCCCAAGACGAACGCATCCTGCTCCGCCGCGTCGGTCCTCCAAATTACAGCATGTACCGCTGCGCGGTCCGCTACGGATACAAGGACAACAAAGACGACTCTGCCTCCAGCAACGACGACCTGGAACTGCTCCTCATGAGCGCCCTGGAACAGTTTCTCAGAGCCGAAGGCGCAGGCGCACTAGACCTTCAGCAACTCGCCTCCAACCCCAAAACCCTAAACCCTACTGAATCCCAATCCCAGCAGCACTGTACCACCATCGACTACCCCAATGGCGGCAGCTTAGTAACATCTGGGATCCATGATCAGCTCCGCAAGGAGATTGATGTCAATGCGCAGGTGCAAAGGGAGATCGAGAAGGTGCGAGTGGCGAAGCAGAGTGGGGTGGTGTATGTGCTGGGACATACGAATTTGAAGTGCAAGAGCGATTCTTCGTTTTTGAGGAAGTTTGTGATTGAAGATTTCTATGGGTTTTTGAGGAGAAATTCGAGAAGTCGGAGTGATACGCTAAGAGTGCCGCAGACGAATCTCTTGCAAGTGGGCATGGTGCACTACATCTGAGGAAGAGGAAGAGGATTCGTATTGTATAGTATAGTAACTTACAATAGTTGGGCACCCAACTTAAGTTTCAGAGGCTTTGGAACTGAGCTGGTGTAAGATTTGATGTTGAATTGAATTTTATTGCAATTGGTGATTGCATAGTGTATTTTAACCCCTAAACGACGGGCCTATGACCACTGGTGTGAAGACTCCTCCCCCGTCACTCAATTTGTTACCGTTTTAGAATCAGTCATGCCTGAAATTTCTTTTTTTAATTTTTCAGAGATGAAAGTACATCTCTTCTATACTTCACAGAAATTTCAGATTTTTTTGAGGAAAATTGATTTTCATAATTTTTTTTGAAGAAAAAGTGAAGAAAAAATAATAGAAAATGGAAAACAATCTCAAAAAATCTGAAAATTTCACCATGTGTGTACATTATAGTGACAAACATTATGGTGTAAACTCAACTTCCGTGTACACCTATTTCTAGGCTGCAGTGGACATTAAAAATGCAGCCAAAATTCAAATTGTAATAAAACATTTGATTTTACAAATTTTTCCAAAATTCCAATTGGAGTAGAAACTAGAAGTGAGGACCTTCATTTTGTTAGTTGGACTCAAATTCAGAAAATGTCATTTTCAAGGAAAAATTTCAAATTTACTCAATTTCTCAAAATACACTAAAACAACAAATTTTGCTATTCGTTTTTGGTAATTACTTCTCAACCACATGAAATCAAACATCAGTCAAACAAAAAACTTAGTTGGACACTCTTTGTAACTCAACATGTAAGGGCATTAAAAAAAATACGGATGAAAAAACTATTGTTCAGCTCCTCTTATGGCCCCCTGCAGTCATCCAAATGCCATGGAATGGCACTGGCGTCGTTCAGGGGTTAATTTACAAGAGAATTGATTGATGATTTGGAAGTGATGAAATTGCAAGTTAAGCAAATGGATTTATTGGATATCCTACCTCACATTGTCAACAAGTTGCAAGTTGGAATGGTGAAGTACATTTGAGTGAGATATTTTTTGTACATTGGTTAGGGACTTGGTTTTCAATGGTTTTGGATTTGGTGTGGAGTTTAGAATCTTTTTGTTGAATTGAAATATACCGGTAATGCTTTTACAATATATCACATTGGGTATAGGCTTCTAAGAAGTTGATTAATGCTTTAGAACAATTGAACGAATTTGTAAGTTTAGAGTATCGTCAATTTGGCTTACAAAGAGGCATAATAATGGTATAAGTTTTGTGTGTGTCCCAAATAAGAAATAGGAAATTCACCCCAATGCTAATAACACTTCCTTCATTATCTTTCCAAGCGTAGCATTTCTTGACTCTTGTACATCAAGAATTGGTCTTTTGTTGTACCCTCCAAGGGCCTTGGCACTCCTTGATCTATGATGTTTGTTTGTGAGCCTAAAAGTGCAAGCTTAAAAGCTTATGAAAAAACTTAGAAATTTTTGGAAGCCAATATAGAAAAAAGTGGAGACATTTCAAAGTTTTACTAGTAATGATAAAACTTTAGTCCTATACTCATAGATGAATGATTGTGGGAATACGGCCAACACACACTTGGCTTGGCTTGGTATGTTGGCAGGGGACAATTTGAACCCACTTTGAAATCAATTTTTCTTTCTTCTTACAAAAGTATGTGTTTAAGCTTGAGCTCCTAAAGGAATTCTATAGAAAAACAGATAGTTTTGGACATGTGACAGAAGGCTCATGTAGTATAGGGGTAGGGACCTCCTCGCAACACATACAAATCGTTAGAATGTCAAAACTCTAAAACTCCCAAGGAGGGCTTCCAATGCCGAGGGGGTTTCTAGAGGTGATGGAGTTGTGACATACATGGATGTTGGAATCACAACAAAGAAAAATAAATAAACAAGGTGTATAGACAAGGTATATAGAGAACATTAGGAGTGTGCCAACCTTGTTTCAAACCAAGTGACATATAATTCTCTTGAAGTTCTGTAGCTATAAAGATTCTAAATTCCTAAACCATGGTTATAGATTCAAAATCCAAACAACACACTAATTACCTTACAAATTTGAGGCTCACAAGCTCTCAAGTTCATACTTCAAAGCTCACAAAATAGCACTCTTGTTCCTTGGTCTCCTTGATCAACAAGTATTATGGCAACAAAGGAGTCTCAAAGGACACAAAAGGAAAGAAACCACATGTTTCACCTTCCACCACTACACCAACAACTCTTGCAATGTTGCCAAGTCATTTACGGTTTCAAATGTTGTTGTCAAGGTGAGGTACTTGCAACAAAGGGATGTAAATGCAAATGGCATATACGGTTGCAATGCCTAATTAAAGCATTCTTCCTATGAGAAGGTGAAGAAGTATTGTGCTTGGGAAGGTACTTGTAGAAAGTAGCATTAACAATGGGATGAATTTTTAATGTTGCTATTTTAGGACCTATACAAAACTTATGATTATTGTGTGACTTTACAAGCTAGGTTGAGGATGTTCTTTTGAAAGTAGCATTGATGATTTTCAATCTTACATGGGGTTCTTGGATATACTATTAACACCTCACATTTTCAACTTGTGACAAGTTGAAATGGTGAAGTACAATTAGTTCCAATAGTCTTAAGAATTGGGAGGGTTTTGGAAGGCCCATACACACTCAATAATGAATGAAAACATGAATTGTAAAGTAGATTGGAATTGCATTGAAGTCTTCTTCATTTTCTTCACAAATGTACACACACAAACATACAAATATATATATATATATATATATATATATATATATATATATATATATATATATATATATATATATATATATATATATATACACATAATCATACAAAGAACTTGAATGACATTTTGTATAAAATATCTATTGTTTATTGTTGCCATCATTTACTAGAATTACAACTTGTATTTTAGAAATGAGCTTTCACAATTACTTTAGAGATATTTGATCTTGTGTCACTTGAATTGCTTTTATCACTTCCTACTAATTGTTTGCCCTATTGCAACAAAACCATAACTATCTTCCAAAGTTTCTTTATGAAATAGTAGATATTGTACACAAGAAATAAAAATTGTTGTATGATTTTGAATGATTTATTTTGCACATGTTTAAAAGCTAAATTGCACTCCATTCCAATTCCAAGGCAATTTATGGTTTTGCAATCCATTCATTTTTTAGCACTTAAGAGCATTTTGAAGTTTATGACTTTTTTGTTGAATCTTTTTGCTTAGGAAGAAAAATTTGTAAGTTAACTTGGCCCTATTGTATAGTACAATAAGAAATGACACAAAAACTCAAGCATAGTGGGATTAAATATCTCTATAGCAATTGTGAAAGCTCATTTCAAACATACCCAACCAAATATTAGTTGTAATTTTAGCAAAGGGAGACAACACTAAATTGTGGATATATTATATAGGAAAGATCCAAATTGTTGTATGATTCTAAGTTTTATCTTAATGTATTTTTTAATATGATAACTAAACACTCTTCACTACAATTCCAAGGCAATTTACAATTTCAAAATCTACCCATTTTGGAGCATATTAGAGCTTTTTCATAAAATGTAACAAAGAAAGTTTCTTAAGATTATTAGAATTAAGTGTATTAATACATTGCTATGGAGTGACTACATTTGAATGAGAGGTTTTCGTATATAGATTAGGAATCTAGTTTCAAGGATTTTGGATTTGAATTGGTATAGGATACTCCATTGACTAAAAATTGCATTGTATGTAACAATGCATTTCCACTTGGTGTTTGTTAAATCTTGGTATTGATCCTTGAAAAATGGACCTAAGTACGACCATTGTTTTGTTGCCCATCACTTTCACTTTGCAACTAGATATGAATGAAAAATTAATATTAACTTTTCAAAGATGAATTCATATGCCAACTTCAAGTCGTAAAATTTCTAATTATAGAAGGATGAAGAAAATAGTGAAGAAAATTCATAAAAAATATAAAATATACTCCAAAATTTGAAATTTTCACCATAAATGTATGCTAAAGTTTATAAAATCATGATATAAAATAAAGTTACCATCATACTACTAAAATCATAACTCCCTCTCTAATGTCATAAATGCTACCATTAATACTAGGGGCTGGTGCTTGGTATGCTATGCATTCACTATATCGCATATTAATAAAAAATTTATATATTTGAATAGAATGCATGATATATTGATTTCAATAAGTCCTTGAAATAATTATTTTAAATATTTTATAAGAATGTTTTCAATCATGAATACACAACAATCTTATTGTCACACAATGTGATATTACAAAAAAGGAGTAGCAATTTGCAATCACTTTTGTAATATCACTTTTTACAAAGAGTGATATTATAAAAATAATGTAGTTGTTGCAATGAAGGTGATATTAAAGAGGATCCACAAGAAGATATAATAGAGGTAACAAATCCATTGGTTTCCTTGGCTTAATGCTTCTTTGTGCTTCTATGATTTAGTGCTTTTGTGAGATTTGAGCTTTCATGATATCAATTTTCTAAATTTTAATGATGATTGCATAGTATAGCAAGCACCAACCGCTAGTATCACTATAAAATTAGAAAACCAACAAACCATGATTTTAGGCCTAAAGTTCACATTGCTATAAAATTATATTAAAAATTATGAATTTTTCAAAATTTTCAAGTGGAATAGGAATTACATTTAGTAAGCTTCTCTTTATCACTTGAACCGAAATTCAAAAAATATCACTTTCGTGGATAAAATTCACATCTCAAATAAATACTAAAAAATGTCTAAAATATACTAGCAGGGTGATCCATGGAATACGAATCTTCTTCTTTAGACAAGTTGACAATACCATAATGAAGAATTTTTCCATACTATTTACTAAAAATGTACTCAAGGAACTTCCCAAAAAATCAAATGAAATTGTTTTGTTCTTATTCTAGACATAAGAGGATTTTTGGGCCCCCAGAAGACCGTTTCAGGGGTGTTCCCCGAAATTGTTCCCACTGCTGCAGACCAGCCTCCTGCTGGTCTGAATTTTTGAATTTTGAAAAAAAAAAATTAAAATTTTTTTTTTCCAAAAAACTTCAGAATGTACTAAAGAGCAAAAAAATGATTTAAAAAAATATTTAAAAAATATTTAAAAAATATTTAATAATTAATTAAAATTAATAAAATAATAATAATTTCTGACGTGGCAGTCGCTCGACCACATCAGCATCGCGTTCCTAGAGTTCCCAGTGCGTTCCCAGCGTCTAGGAACTCGCAGTCTTGTACAGGAGCTGAAAATCCTCTTATGTTTCAATGCGTTTGTCCGAAAAACAAAAACCATTGGCAACACCCTTCAAGAGTTAAAATTAAAACCTCTACAAAATTTGGAAAGATCTAATTTATATAGCAATGCATTTTTAATTCTAATTTAGCAAGTTAGAATTTGAGCTAAGTTATATTGTGTTCACACATGAGCAATTTTAAGGGCTAGTAATTGCAAAATTAGATTGAGCTTCAAAACCTTTGAAGCTCAATTGAATATGAATTCATTCAATCCATCATTCATATAATAGGATCAACAAGGATGATGCTAGTATGTGAGCACAAGAGCATTAAGCATGTATATAAATAGATATACAACAACCACTGAAGGTGATTGTAACTTAAACACCTACAATATAGGTATTTATAGGATAATTGGACTATAGTTATAGAAATTTTTCATACAATAGACACCTATACCATCAATCCTCTTTTTTCTAGCAGCATGTGGCCAGATTGTACCATTTCAAAATAAATGTCTTTTTTTTTGCCCAAAAAAAGTAATATTTTTTTGCTAGAAATTTTCCAGTTATCTTTAAAATATGGATGAAGTTGCAAAATTTGGATGAAAAAGTGTTTGAATATGATGGAAAAGGGTATTTTAAGTCCAAAAGATGGATGAATGTAGAAATACAATGCTTCACCAAATTTGAAGTGATCACCATCTTGACACATTCTCAAAAAGTAAAAATAAGGGTTGTATACAATTGTTATGTAGTCTTCTAGGCTCATAGATTTACATTCTTAGGCTTATATAATAGCAACCTTTGGGTCAACAATTGCAAAATTTAACCTTGCTACAAAGTTTTGAAAGGTCATTTGAAATTGGAAACTAATCTAATCCTTCCATCATCAAATACAACTTTGACATTTAAAATAGATAAAGCTCTAGCAATAAATCCTTTCAAAATGCAAAAAAATTTAGAAGTTTAGAAAAATTGACATCATATCTATGGTGCTAAATTGTGTGTACATCACAGGCAAAACTACTTCGTAAGCATGGTTGCAAATGATAAATTGTTGTTGACTCATCAACAAAATGTATAGATTTTGACGTAAAGTAATATTCCTTTTGAATTGAGGAGATTTATCAACTAGGGTTGAGGAAATTTTTTATGTCAAAAGGACTGGAAGGCACAACACTCATATTTTTGCACATCATGCATCAATTGTAGCTCTCATCTACTAAATATGGCATTTTGATTTGTAGAGGTAATTGAGATCCAAAAAGAAGTTTGTAATCAACAGGGTCAAAACCATATAGTCTTCAAACCACAACAATATGGAACAATGCTATCAAGGACTTAAAATGTTTATGTGTATCTAAAAAAATTTCAAAGTAGATTTTATGTTTGAAGTTTTATTTGGGTCAATAGAAAAATAATGCAACATACTAGGAGAATAATTTGAAATGATGACATTTTTGTAATTGGTCAAAGGATAAAAGTGTCAAGAATGCTCATCTAAAATTTCACTACATTTTGGTCAATTTATAACTTTTGGTAGAGCTTGCAATGCATAGTGCGCACTAAAATGAGAGTAGTTTTTGGAAGAAAAGCAATAATGTACACACTTGTATTCTCCTTGAGCTTGTCTTTATAAAGTAGGCAATAATCACATTGGTTGGTTGACTTTTCAATTTGTGCCCAAAGTGACACAAAAAATATCAATCTTGAACTACACTATACCATTCAATAGAAAGAAATTCTACAAGGTAGAATTTAATTTGGAATTTGATGACACTACCACCACGAGATTCACAATCTATTTCTTAGAAATCATTTTTATTGAATTATTGAAAAAACTCAAATTTGATAAATGGATAGCTCAACTAACAAGAGCAGCCACCAAAAAGTGGTCACTTAGGTCATTAGGGGGTTAAGCTTATCAAGGGAATTGATGAATGCTCTAAGAGTACTAAAGTTGCATTTCAAGATAGAGACTTTTTCTAAGTATTGGTACAACGTATTGCAAGTCGTAGTGGTGCTTGTATAGTAGAAGTTGGATCGAACTATTGGTAAATTGAAAATGCATATTTCATTTGAAACAGAACCTTGAAATTTGTCTTCTAAGTGTTGGCATTATTCATGGACTCCAAAAATGGTCAACATTTAACCCTTAAACACCAGACCTATAACTAGTGTTTTTAAGCCCCTTTGCTCATCACTTAGTTTGTTGCCATTTTGAGAAAAAATTTATATTTATTTCTCAGAGATGAAGTTATATATCTTTTGTACTTTCCAAAACTTTTACATTCTTTTGAGAAATTTTGAAGAAAAAGTGAAGAAAAATAAAATGAAATAGAAAATTATCTCAAAAAATCTAAGAATTTCACCATGTTTGTACATTTCAGTGGTAAACATCATGGTGTAAACTCAATTTCTATGTCATTCTATAATTACAATCTAGAAGACATTGAAAATACATCCAAAGTTCAAATTGCAATAAAATATTAAAAATTATGAGTTTTTTCAAAATTCCAATTGGAAAAGAAACTAGAATAGATGACCTTTATTTTCTTAGTTGATCTCAAACTTAAAAACTATAATTTTTGTGGAGGAATTTCAGATTTAGAGCAAAGAGCAACTTCCCAAAATACACTGAAAATAGCATATTTTGTGATTCATTTTTTTTACTTTCTCATTTACATGAAGACAAACACTAGCATGACACCAAACTCAATAAGGTACTCTTCATAACCCTCCATGAAAGATGGACAACCAAAACATGGATGAAAAACTGCTTTCAATCTCCATCTTTACAGACTAAATTCTTGTCATCCAAACGTCACAAATTGGCCTCCTGGGTTAAGAATTATTAAAATGTACACCACATTCAAGCACGTGCAGAACTCATTTTAAAGCTCACTTGGAATTCGTGAACACATTTCACAATCAACACGACAGAGACGGAACAACAAATTAGGAAAATAATTCCGAATATTGCATAAACTGCATTCAAACTCCCAATCGCAGGAGAGGGAAAAAGCCCGTTCTCGCTAGCGTTAAGGATCCAGAACAAGGATGCTACTCAGGAATCAACCCAATTGATAATTGAAACGAACACATAAGCCCTAGGAAAACTCTCCGTGACACTATGACGTCTCACTCTACTCTACAACCTCATAATACCGAAGATAGTTTTACAATCTTCAGGTACAGAAACAACAGAATCGCCAACAGGCTGTCTTCGTAACTTGCAACTCTGCCATTCTCTACGATCTACAAACCCGATAGCCACCAAAGCTGCTAGACATATATAGATGCCCTCAAAAGTGACCCAACCATAAATAAGCTGGTAGTCGAAACACAGGTGATACAATTAAGCCCTAAACTCTAAACAGTGTATCTGTTCTTGGCACCCTTGTCTTGTCTCTTTGCGTCATCCTGAAAAACCAGAGAGTAAAGTAAGAAAATACGACCGGGTGCAACACGCGGAACTTCACAACAGCGGCGTAACTGATATGTAGCGATATTACAAAAAGCAAAGAGTGAAAAACAAAACTTAAATTTATCGTCAAACAATATCAAGGCCTGCAGTTGAATCGTGTGGTAAATTACTACGTTCATTACTGAAAGGCGTAGAGAAAGACCATAAGCAACGCACAGGTACGAGCATATGTAGATGTAAATACTCGCTTACTTCTACATAAAAGCTATTGCAAATGATAAAATCCTAGAAGAATCAGCTGCTTAGCTGCTTAACAAGACAGTTGACTTGGAGAATACGTAGTGAACTTGTATAGATAGAGGACTTACGTGTACAAGGTATCCAAGCTTGTCGTTATAGTCCAAAACATCTTTCCATTGCTTCCCAACGCTAATCTGCACACATCCATCGTCATTGTATTAGGTGCCACTGTCTCCGATTTTAAGAACTACGACGCTGAACTCCAGGATCACCACCAAGAGAAATTTACGGCGCTGATACAAAGTGGACATAAGTAACAGTTGTCTTGTCAGGGTTCAAGTGGCAGACTACTGTTCAATTGAGAAAATCGATGCCCATCTCAAAACAAAAGCAGATGAGAACCCGTCCAATCACTATACGGTAGTGCAATTAAAAGCTGATACATCAAGATTGCCGTCACTAGGGAAACCTCCACCAGATAATACACCGGATCATGATTTCCCACTAGATTACACCGCTGTAAAGATTCTGCAATGCAGCAAGCTAGATAAGATCACGATCCCCACCTGAGCTGCTTCATTGGAGGCAGTCTTAGTCCATATAGCAATCTTATCTTGAGACCTCCTGACACTCACAACTGCTCCACAAATTTCATCACCTTCATCAAATTGCTCTCCGATCATGGCCAGCAACTGCACCCAACAAACAAACAATACAGTAAGATTTTGCATGCAAACTCATTCCATGTCTGCAGAAATTTGTTAAAAATGAGATTAAAAACAGAAATCTCGGTCAGAGAAACTCCTTAAACCAGTGGAAAATCCCGTTACACAAACCACAATCAAGGGAAGGTGAACCGTACAGTGTGAAGCCAGTACGTATCGAGGGCTGCCTTGCCGCCACTTCGGGGAGGTTGAGCAGTCCATTTCCCACCATGAGCACACTTCGGGTCCTCCCACTTGGGCTCAATTCCAGCCTTAAAACAGTGGAAATCGGCACCCGCAATCAATTTGCTCGGTTGCAAGACGTTGTTATAGAAACTGCAAAGCGAAAAGCGCACGACAATTATGTCCAAGCTTATTGTCAGCTTCCTATGTGATCAAAAGGGCCACACGAAACTTGAAACATACTATTGCTGTAGCCTTTCCTAATTTCTGTGGTCCACAGTATGTAGTGAAAAAAGATCAAACCGTACAAGAACACGCCCAGACTAATTAGATTCACAGCAGGCAGAGACGCATGCACTGAGAAACCCTAAAATACAATCCAATATTCAATGCGAAAAAATACAACACATGTTACAAAACCCATGGCTAATCCAACGCATCCAGAAGATTGGCCTCGCAAAACCTTGAGCCAGAAAGAAGCATAATCTCCTAAAAGAGATCTACAGTGCCAAAAGTCCTAATCACCATAGCCTCCACAGTAGAGGCAAGATCCTTCACGTACCACCAAAACTCCTCCACGGTATGAAAAGTGTAGACAGTACGAAGGGAGCTCCCCCAAGTGGCCTGTTTCTGCTTCCCATTAGGGTTGTCGAACCAGAACGTCCACGAATGCTCCAGCGGATGTTTCTTCACCTCCACGGCCCGATTAATGGGCTTCTCAAAAATCTCGCCCTCCTCGAGTCCCTCGTGGTCGACCTTGGAGGAAGAGTCGTCCAATTTGAGTGCCTCGGTAGTCGCAGCCAACGCGTCCGCCATCGCAGCTGGATCCTGTAACTTGTTGTGCCTTCGATTGTTCACCGAAAGGTCTCCTGTAAAACCTCGAAGGAAGAAGAGCTCGAGAGGAATTCAATGAAGCGCAGACGTTCTATCAAGATAGTGTCGAAAGAAGAGAGGGGATTGGAAGATGCACACAAGAGTGACGGAGGAGCAGAAAGCTTCAACGCACACCCCGAAGAATTGGCTGGGAGTAAACCCTAGAGGTTTCTCTGTTCGCGGGTGCCGGCCCGGTCGAGGGGGGCGGCCGGCGTCTGTCCACCCGGACCCTTCATTTCTGGTATTACCGCACATGTCTGGGGGTCAGATTCGGTATAAATTAATTTGTCAAAAAAATACCATGTGTCATCATGTGATTGTTTTGGGTGACGTGAAAATTTAATTTCTGTTCAAATATATAAATAAATAAAATAAAATTCTGTATTTCTTTCAAAGTTTACCTGAATTTACAAATAGACAAATTAATTTAACCCCTAAAGGACCGGCTTGCTAAACTTAGCAATATAGCGATTTTGGGCAGGTATGTGTGAGTAGAGATTCCCATATTTCAGGCCAAATATTAATTGAAAATAGGGAGGAGGAATTTTTGTCAAATGCACTAAAATTTAGGACATTTGGAAATACAAGTCAAAAGTTATGGCCTAATATGTTTTTTTTTTTATAACTAGGCAATTCGGGCAAATTGAAAAAAAAAAAAAAAACTTTTTCAAAAACATAAATTTGAAAATGATTTTCTTCATTTATATTTGTATGGAAAGCTTTGAATCATCTCATTTTGATCAATAAATCAAAAGTTATGAGGAGTTTTTGTTTGTGGGCGGTTATCGATTTTCTACTCTAAAATAAACTTTGAAGTCCTTTATTTTACTCAATTTTAAATATTTTCTTAAAAAATTTATAGGATGTAAGTTATTTATTACAACATATCAACCATTGGGATTGGCATTTTTCAATTCCTTAAAGAAATTCTTAACAATTTTGTACTTTGAATTATTTGTTACTTCCTTCTACTTACTATTTTTTTCCTATATGTTGCACAATTCCAAATAATTTGAAATTTTTTAGCCAAGTATCCTACTTATCTTCAACAACAAATCTAGAGAAGCACAACCATTTTGAACCATTTTTCATGTGATTGTTGCCTACTAAAGAGTTGTTGCCCTATTTCCTGCAAGATGAAAAAACTATTTTTAAGCATTCAAATGCTAATATCTTACAATCTTCATGATCAAAAACTCTAAAGTTTTTCCCACATGTTTACAAACCAATTTATTGCAAGATCTTATGGTTACAAATCTCAAAAAATGTTTTCTAAGAAAAAATTGGTATTGGTACTAGAAATGGTAGTTTTTGACCGCTTTTGGAATAAATGTAGTCAAGGAACTTAAGGGGTTAACTTTTTCTTTTAACCCCTAAGCATCTACACCCCTAAGCAAAATTGATGATTTTAAAGAAATCATTGTAAAGTACTATTTGGAACAATATTTTGGAATTGTGATGCAACTAAAAGCTTCAGAGTTTGAATTTTAGATTTTATCCACAAGGTTAGATTCACCAATGTTATCACCAATATTTTTGAGTAAATTCTATTGGAAAGGACTTGAAATGAGGTTCTCTTGACATGGTGATTTTTTAGAATTTTTTTATTCTTCAATTCTATAACCTCATTTTTGCAATTCAAAGTTTGAACTAGAGCCAACACAAGTCAACTACTTGACATACTTCCTCATTTATAATTTTAGAAAAAATATGTGCTTTAGTTATACCAAATCCTACCCTTGGATAGGACCACAACTTTATAAAATATCTCTAAAAATTAGGATGACTTTCATCCAAGCTATAATGAAAAAGAAATTTGATTCTCATTTAATACATCGTCTAGAAAGTAGACATTAGAACTCTTCAAAAATTATGCTCATAAATCCTAAAGAAACCTAATTCTAATAACCAAATTTCAATTGAATTTATCAACCACTATAATACCAAGTAGCTATGTTTGATTTTTAAAAAACTTAGGTAGGCTTTGATGACTTCGTAGTTTTGGACATTTGCATGCATTTTACTACAAAGATGCTAGTCATCCTAATCTATATGTAAAGCTTTGTTTCATGTCATTTTGACAAATATTGGAAAAGTTAGAAGGTTTCTTTATTTAATTCAATGTCAAAATGGGCAACAAAATGTACATTTCACAAAAATATTACTTAACTTTTGGATTGTATTGAATGATATCTAATTATCTATTCAAGAACATTTAAATCCTTACATTTTGAATAATAAAGGGAAAGTTATGGAGAGTTTTGTTTGTAGGCAATAAAGTTAGAAAAATTATATAAAGTTGTCTTTTGTAAAAAAGGATACAAATTATTTATTAGAACATTTTGATTAACAAATCCTAGTTTCTTGTCAAAGTTATTGGCAATCGGGTTGGCAATTCAGTTTATTTTCATTCAACAACATTGCTTTGTAGTTTATGGATTTTTTAAAGATGAATATTAATTTTTTTGGTTCAGTTTTTAAAATGTATTTCAAATATCAACCTACTTTCTAACATATTGACTAAAACATACAAGTTACATGACATTTAGGATTTTTTTCTAAAAATGTTGAAGGACAAGACTTCAATTTTTGAAAGCAAGGGTCACAAAAGACTACATCGAGACTACATTTTGAAGTTTAGACAAATTGAACTTGCAATCAATGGGAATATAAACCCTAAACTTCAAGAAAATGTACTTGAATAGGTTGACTTAAAGATCCTATACTTGGATATATTGTAAAATAAATATAGATAAAGAATTTGGCCTTGCTTTGATGATGAGGATTTTGAAGCAATTTTTTGGGCCTCTAAATATGAAAGAACTTCAAAAATTTTCATTCCTATATCTAGTCAAAGTAAAAGTAGCTCATGAAATTCACAAGAAGCACACAAGCTTCCTCTATAAAGTCCAAAGGAATGTTCCATTCTAAAAAAGATTTTTTTTTAAAGTAAAAAAAAGTTTGGTTGAAAGTTGAACCATGCTAGTGCAAATTGAGTTAGGGAATAGAGAAGTTGTAAAAAAAATAGTGATTTTTGCTTGTTTTTATTTAAGAATAGGTATCTCAAATTTTTATAATGAAATTTTCATCCTTCCAAAACTAACACTTTATAGTATTTACAAAACAAAATCTCTAAAGTAAATTCCTTGAATGGTAGAAACTACAAGTATTTGTATACCATATATATTGCACCACCCCCATTATTCAAAATTCATTTAATTTTTTCATAATTTATTCTAAATTGAATATCATTGGCTAGTTTGACCTAGTATGACAAAGGTGGATAGAAATCTAAACATGAATCAAGAATCTAGAGTTGTACGTAGAATTTTGGAGATTATACCTAAAACATCAATTCAATATCCATCCTTTCAATTATTTGAGTTCTTGCAATGCACATTCTTGTTTTGGAATTGAAAGTTGTCGATCTTCAAAACCAATCGGAAACTTACGCATAAGCATCTTAGAAATGTTGTGGCATAGCAAGTATTTACACCTAGTTTCTTGAGCAATAGAAAAATGTCCTAGAAAATAGATACTTTGACATATTAATTTGTAAAAAATAGGAAAAGAAGATTCTAAGAAACTAGAAAATCAGCCATTTGTGAAGACTTGATAGTGACAAGATTTGACCCAAAAATGAGGTCAAATCCATTTTTCATGTTTAGAAGTGCATGTGTAAGGGAGGTCTATTTGCATGAATGTGGGGGACATATAATAATGTATTTTTAGGTGCCCTTTGGTAGATTCATGCCACCTACTATAGGAATGTACCACTTAAATTTTAGCTAAAAATAATTCATTTAGACCGCTCAATAGTATTCAAAACCCCTAAATCCAAAAGTGTGACAAATTAATGAAATTAACTTTTGAATTTAAAATGATTTAAAAACTATGTGAATAATAAAGAATACAATTACATTAAAAAAATCTATATTTATTGTTTTGTTTTGGGCATTGGATTCATAATTCAAAAGTTATAGCATTGGACAAATTCAATTTTGCAAAATGCTACAAAAACTAGTAGGTGTTGCTTGCAATGATATGATGTAGTATTTTGACATTTCTTAGGTCTTTGCTCTTGATGTGAATTTGAGTCATGAAAATGATTTTGAAAAAAGTTTGAATCTAAATAATGAAATGAAGTTTATTAAGTCTAGTAATTATGCCATTTAGAAATTTTAGAAATTTATAAAAATCCATATTTCATTGGAATTATATGAAAGTTGGGCCTACAATCATGGATGTTGATTTCAGTCTAATCTTAAAATGACATAGTAATTAATTTGAACCTTGATATTATACTCTACAATATACACCTATAAAGAAAATTTCAAAATTTAAAGGATATTTTGTATTATTTTGATATGAATTTTTTTACTTTGCATTAAAGAATTATAGTGGTTTCAATTTTTTGAAAAAAATCTGAAATTTTTATAAGATGGAAGACATAGAATTACATCTTGAAAAATTAGTTAAAAATTTCACAAATGCGCAAGTGAAATCATTGTTACTAAACATTCATAAATAGTTATGAAATAGGAATACATCAAGAAAGCAATTTGTATTTTGAAAAAGCTATCTTAGACATGTCCTTTCAGAGTTAGATGCAAGGTAGAAATACCTATTGATTACAATATTTTTCATCCTACAACACCTTAAAAATGACCTTGAATAAACAATTCTATGACTCCAAAATATCACAACTGTTCAATATCAATAAATGAAAGGTGATGAATTTTTTGAAGCAACCAATGAGAGTTGAGATATTTTGTACTTCAAAGGTATTCATTCAAGGTGAGTTCAATGGTAATGTTAGGTACATGCTACCTTATCTTTGGAAAATTTATAAAATATTATTAAATTGTTGACATTTTTTAGGAGTTTACTAATAACACCATCAATTTTTTTTAGTCATTCAAAATTTTAGGTAAGGTAAACTAGCCTTTGACAAGAAAACCATCTATCATAGGCACCAGTCCTAGGGATGACCCATTAGTAGCTTACATCAACCTACGACATCTTTTCTCTATGAAATGACATTAGAACTACATTAGGTTGGTAAATGGCCAGAATAATTTTCTTAGATGATGGTGATGGAGTTATTATTGTAGTAATTGCTTTAGAAACTTCTACCCTTTTTTTATGTAAATTCATTACAAGAAGTGATTCTTCTATTCCTTTATACTGTATCATATTAATAAATGTTGTTGCCATGTTAGGAAATATTGTGAGTGCTTTAGGTAGTAAGATGATTATTATAAATACAATTTTTCTTGGTTTTAGGGTAATGGTACTAGTATGTGAGCATGTGAGCCTTGAGTGCATGCGCACGCGCGCACGCACACACACACACACATATTATATATATATATATATATATATATATATATATATATATATATATATTACAACCATTGCAAGTGCTTCTAATATAAACACCTATAATATTTATAATATAAACACTACAACAATATAAGGATAATTTTTTTAAAAAGACAATTATATCATAGGTGTATAGTCTTCTAGTCTTCTAGGCTTACACTCATAGGCTCACATTCCAAGGCTCACATAATAGAAACCCTCATTCTAGGGTAGTCGAGAGATTCTTTTCGGCCAATTGGGTAGTATATCTTAAAAATTCATGACAAATTCATACTTTGTTAAAAGAATAAAATTTCAATTGCTCTTTTCAGTTCTCGCACTTGTATTGACATAGAGAATTTTTTTTGTTGATGGCACCATGGCAAACTACTCATTCTATTTGTCATAGGTTAGCTAACCTTAGTTGAATCAAAAAAAGTGTAGCTTTCAGTGTTTCAACTTTTGAAAAGAATGAACAACAACATACGAATGAGTATCCAATGCTTATACTTGGGCCCAAGACTTTTTTTTTCATTTTTAATGAAATGCTAGTGATTATATAAAATGTTATAGTGGTGCTCCAAATTTCAACATTCATCAACATAGTGAAAAGAATGGTCACATTCATACATATTTCATGTGTCCATAATTTTGCTTTCATCAACAATCTGGCAGTTTCATCCAAATTTTTTTTGGTCAATAAAAAGTTTTTAACAAAATAAAAACTTCAGAATTTGATGCCATTTATTTAACCAATTAGTTTTTTTTTTCTGGTGCAATCTGGCACTGGAAAGCCAAAAGAAAAAGCCCTACTTGGGACCTGTAAACCCCGCGTATCATAATGGATAAACCCCCTCATCCTCTCGCCACACCCAATGCGTCCCCCAGTAGCCTAAAACCCTGAAAATCGCGTTGCTCGCATTGCTGCAAGGAGCCTCACAGGTCTCCGAATCCAGTTGACACATCTCTTTGCATTCTCACAAATCTATCGCTTCGTTCCCATTATGCTGCAATTCTCCTCTTAATCCACAGAAACCTCCTCGCAATTCCAACCAAATGGCCATAACTGGCCACCTGCTTCAGCTCAAGCAGCCAGGGCCATGGACTTTGAGCTCGAAGACCTTGGATTCCGTGAGAGCCGTACTACCAAAGCAATGCAGGAGTCGTTTCGAGGCGAGTTTAGGTCCAGTTTCGAGTATGCATTTTGGAAGTGAGAGATTGCGCCATGGATTTGGTGGGAGAGATGGGTTTTGCAATTTAGGGTATGGTGGCCGAGCGGTTGCTGTCGCTAGTGCTGCTGCTTCTGGTGAAGGTGAGGCAGAAGAAAGAGCGGCGGAAGTTGTGGTTGATGAGGTGGAGCAGGAGGAGGAGAATAGCAATTTTCCGGCGGAGTTCAAAGAGTTGATTGTGGATCGTGGTGATCCTCCCAATCTGTATCTGTATGCAGCTGGTGAGATTCTCCTCTCTTCTTACTCTCTTTTTTTATAATGTGTTTTCTCCGTTAATTGCAATGAGTGCATATTTCAAGATTTTCCGAGAGTATTGCCTAGAGTGTGTGAAAATTGTGCTCAATTACGATTGTCTAGTTGTCTATACTTGTTCAGAATTTATGGGCGTTTCTTTTCGTGTTGAGAAATTGCTCTTGGAAATGTACACTCCAGCCTCTTTTCTGCAATCTTCTCTAGAATGGGATTTTAGAATATCCTGCACTCTTGCCACGGTTTTGACTGTCACACTTTCAAAGTATGTTATAGTAAATAATTGGACCCTAGGTGGTCAGATTAAAGAGGTTTGAGTGTGTTCACAATTGGTTTTAAGACAGTAGTATATAGATGACCCGACGATTTTTAGGTTAGGGGAGGGTGACATTGGAGCAAAGTCATGTTTGAAGAGTAGAAGGCCAGTGTATTTATAAACACCAAAGATCATTGATTAAGAAGTACAGATTGCACAGTCTATACAGGACAGTTTTTATGGTTGAGTTTTCATTCTGGCCTTATCACAAACCCTACTTGCTGGTTTTTCAAGAGCACATCTGGCTAGGATTTGGGGTCTTCATTTGCGGGTCTACAAAACCAGGAATCCTACAGCATGCTTTGTTTCCTCCTTGGGGTGCTGTATTGTACAAACTAACCTGAATGTCCATCGTATGGCAGCCGGTGAAGGGCTACCAACCTCGATATTTTTTTGAATGTTTGCTGGAAATGTGGGGCTGCAGGGTTTGTTTTTGTCGTCTTAATGCGCAACGTCATTCTCCAAGAATTTGCTCGTTGGGGAATCAACCTCGCCCGAATTGCATTGTACGTCGCGCAGGGCATAACGGTAAGTGTTTTCTCATTGTCACACATTTCCTGTCACTATTATCAACAATTTGCACCATCGTTTGTTGTATAACATCATCTGTTTTTGTCAGGATGATCTTAGTTTTGGACACTTGTTTTGCATTCCAATAAAGTTTCTTGCACCGACCAATTAGCGCCTTGTTCGCTAACTGGAATCGGTTACTAAATTCCCGCGCTGGCCAAGTTGTGTGAATTAGCTAATTGGTGCTAACTCCTGTGAACTAACTTACAATGAATTTTACTATCATTTCCGCTGATTAACTCTCCGATTGGGGGAAGTAAACTAACCATACCAATACTAATGGTGTGCCGTGTCAAATCCGTCTGCACTATTTAGGTAGGAGAAATTGACTAACTTGAAAGCTGAACTCCCCATTACTTATCTGGAACGTACGAACACACATGAGGTTAATTAACTTCCAACTAGCTAGTGGACCTTGACACTCCAGTCACGTTACTTAACTTCCAACTTGCTACACTGATTATCGTAATAGTGCATGTCACACTAATCCACCAAAGTCACAGTATTTCGAATTAGTCCAGGATGAAACATTACTGTATTCTACCGATGTCCACAAAATAGAATTTTGTGGTGACTCTAATTTTCTAGGTGACACTTATTTCCCCCCCTCACGAGGACAAATCAGTGGAGTGGACCTTTACACTATAATTTGCTAATTGGCGCTTCTTGATTGGTGCGGTAGGGCCTTACGAATGCAACTACGCATAGTTGCTAATCACTTCAATACATCCCCTTGCTTCCGGATTCCAGTTGCAGTGATTCTCAAAACACTCTTAGGATGTGTGCACGCCAAAAGAATTTTTTTATAAATTACACGGAAAGTGGCAGATTTTACAGAGAATCTAACTGAGAATTTGGATCCCAAATGCAGTTGGGAGTCAGTAAATTGATGGACGTGGGAGCAGAGCCCATCGCGTTGTTGACGGAATTAGCCACCTGGGCAACAACGATAGTCGGCAATGTGTACACTCTAATCGTTGACGCCCCTGCCGGATCTCTCGCCACCACCCTGTTCCTCTCTTTAGCAGTTCTCAGCATTGGAGATGCAGCGACGAGGAAGGTGACGGGATCACGGTCCCAGTTGGTGGGCATTGCAGCAGCAATTGGTTTGGCTGGGATTTTGGAGGTTATCCCCGCGGACATAATGTTATTTGGCTTGGTCGCCCTCACAGCTTACGCAAACTTCATCCAGAAGGCCGATCTTGTGACAGTCTTCATGCCTGCGACCGTGACTTTTGTTGCAATCGCTTCCCCTCTTGTACGAGCTGCAGCTTTTGGTCTATTCCTTGCCATATCAATTTACGCCAACTGGAAATCTGCACGACAACCTGAGCAGACGCCGTCAGAGGTGGTGTCATCCAAGAGGCTGTCACCTGTGTTCTTGGCAATTTCCGCTTCGATTTGTATCAGTGTATCGGCAAGATTCTTGTCGTTTCGCGCAGTGAAGTGGCTCTTGTTAAGGAGTGCCTAGAGAGCAAGTAGACGGGAATGTGGCATTATAGGAACAGGAAAATTGCAAAGATTAGACTCTTCATAAAAATCAATTTTACAGTTGAAATTCAACACCTTGCGCATCTTTTACTGGCTATGAACCTCAATCGCGACATACGACACTTGTTTTGGTTGTTGTACTGTACTTGGTAGTATGTAAAGGATGCGTGACGACTTTTTGATTGTGCCAATTCTGTCTCATATCTGCGATTTCCATGACTATGTCTATGTTACTTCCTTTCCCCTCACTTAGTTGCGTGGTGCCCACAAAGGAATATTCCCATGGGAGATTCTTCTCTCGTTTCTTGTCAGAGCGGCATCATATCAGGCGAGGATCAGCGAAGGCGGGCAATTGTAAGGCGAGGTTGTCTTGTCTAATTTTGCAATTTTACTGACGAAGATGGGTTTTCGATGTCAACTTTCGGCTAAAGAGGACAAAGGGCGTGTGAGACGCAAGAATCCTGTCACGTTTTTGTTGGTCTGGGTTGTAGCACTGACTGTTGCGACAGGTACCGCGGAGGCTCGAAGACGGGGATCGATCCTTCGTTTTGGCAACGATGGAGCATTCAAGATTGTACAGGTTACGAACGAATCTTCTTTTGTTCGCCTTTGTATGTGAATTTTCGGCTATTTTCGCCATACTTAAATTTAGTGGAAGATAATTTAAGGTTTGTGTTGCTGCTCTGTGTAGATTGCCGACATGCATTACGCAAATGGCGCTAGCACAACGTGCCAGGACGTGTTGCCGGAGCAGTTCGACACGTGCTCGGACCTCAACACCACTGCCTTCCTCAAGCGCGTCATTGCGGAGGAGAAGCCCAATTTGCTTGTGTTCACAGGTAATGAACAGCACATTTCCAAGTTTCTCGCTCAGCTACCGGTATCAAGAGTTGAATATTTAAGTTAGGTTTGAAGTTTTGGAATGCATTTAATTGCTTTTTGCAGGAGACAACATAGTCCAGGAGGATTGCGAGGATCCAGTTGCATCTCTTGACATGGCTTTTGCTCCAGCGATCGAAGCTGGAATTCCCTGGGCTGCAGTTCTCGGCAACCACGACCAAGAAGGAAACCTTTCTCGGAGAGGGGTGATGTCTTACATCACGAGCATGGACTACAGTCTCGCCAGAATTAATCCGAGGAGCCACAGTATCGATGGATTCGGGAACTATTTCCTGCAGATTTTTGGAGCAGCAGGGTCACCTCTACAACACAAAAGTGTTATGAACTTGTACTTGCTGGATAGTGGCGATTACTCCCTTCTTCCCAAAATCGAAGGCTATGGTTGGATACATGAGACGCAATCTACTTGGGTCAAAACAATTGCCAAGAAACTGCAGGTGGGTACCTTGCAAAGGAAAGTTCATTTGCCTTAAACACTCCCCTAAGTGACTGCCAGTTTGAGGCAGTTAGGCGGTTCTTTTGCATGTGCCACGCTCTCAGCCACTGGCAACATTCCATGTGTCACTTTAAAAATTCAGGCATTACCAGTTTGAATTAATCACGTTAGAAACCGATAGCGACAGTCGTATCATCAAGGCGTGCAACTTACTTCTGGAATTGGTCATGGCAGCTGGCATATAGGAATGAGGCTCCAGCTCAACTCCACGCTGCTCCAGCGTTAGCGTACTTCCACATCCCTTTGCCGGAGTATATTAATTTAGACCCCAGCAATTTCACTGGCGTGAAGCAGGAAGGGATCTCCTCAGCCAGTATTAACTCCGGGTTTCTCACCACGTTGCTGGAGGATGGCGATGTCAAGGCCGTCTTCGTGGGACACGATCATGTCAATGATTTCTGTGGTGATGTTCATGGTTTGTGTTTCCTGCACACGTTTTTTCACTTCTTACGTTCGCTTTTGCTTTTGGGGTCATTCATAGAATAACAGACTTGAGATATGTTTGCAATTGGTGTTATGAGTGGTGTTTGCAAGGTTCTTAGGCTTGAATTTAGGTGCACCTTCGGATTAGATTCACTTCGCTGACACCAAGTGCGAAAATACATTTAGCGTCCATTTCCTCTCCTTCAAGTGTCACTACTCTTGTGCGTGATTTTCTGGGGTTATTGTCATAAGGTGATTACCAAGGGCTGCGACTCAGATAATATTTTTTAAATTTGTTTTAGGGTTTGGAAATCTTTGGAACGATATTTTGATTGGGGTGCTGGCATGGCTAGGTTGTCCCTTGGGAGAAAGTTCCTGGGTTATGTGAATTAAAGCCTATTGATGGGATTTTCTCTTCTAGATCTCTTTCTGAGACCTAACTCAGAGTTCAAATGTTGGTTTGTGCAGGTATAAAATTATGCTATGCTGGCGGATTCGGCTACCATGCATATGGGAAGGCGGGATGGGACAGACGTACAAGGGTGGTTTCGGCTAAGCTTGATAAAGATGAGAATGGCGATTGGCAGGGAGTGAGATCGGTGAAGACTTGGAAACGTCTCGATAACGAGAGGTTTGACACTATTGACTCTGCATCTGTTTGGAGGAAAAGCGTCAGCAAGTCCTGAAGTGATTTGGTTTGTGGCACTGGCCTACTTTTATGTACCGACTATTATTTGTACAAAAAACCCAGCTTTTTGTCCTAATTAACCCAGCTTTCAGGTGGTACGTATTGGTGTCCATGTATTTCTCGTCAGACCTTTTTAACCCTTCAAGTTCGGGGAAGCCCAATTTTGGACGCAGCATGGGTTTCTTGTGTGTCATAGAAGTTGCATGAATTGAGGTATATGACAAAAGTTTGGATTAATCTTGACTAGAACTAATCTAATGGCACATGATCAGTGATTTTTCTGGACTTCCTTGTTCTGAAACCAAGGTGGCTTCAAAATTATTTATTGCACCAATTTTCTAGCAAAATTTGAAGTCATGGGGATGAATTCATTTGGTGACAATGTTGAATTGAGAGGCAAATATTTGGCTTCAAAATCTATTTTAAGCATTGCAACAAACAAAAGTAGGCAACAATTTTGTTTCTTACAAAACTATTGCAAGTGCAAAAACTACAAGCTCTCCAAACCCTAAACTATAGAATTGCCAATTGAAGTCAATGATACTAAAACTTGCAAGCTACAAACTACAACCATTTGTCAATTGTTGTGGATAATTCATCAATAACATGACTAGCATACAAATGAAATATAGAAAAAAAAACAAATATGTGGGAAACAAAAATCAAAGCAATTTAGTGAATTTATATTAAAGACACAACAATTGAATGTTTATTAAACAATGATATTTGAAGTTCCACAAAAAAAAATTTGTGAACTCAACCCTCTTACATTGAAAGCAAACTAGTACCAATAATACAAATTTTTTAAAAGTAGGCAAAAGGAGTAATTCAAATGCATAAAACCTTGGCAATGAAGCATCAAGAAATGCCAAGTATTCATAGAAAGTCACACCAATAACTTAGGTGAAAGGAAAATCTCACTCTTGCATCTGGTGACTAAAGCCTCACATTTAGTTGATAGCCTAGCTCCAACTATCAAATGGCTAGTGAATTTCTACCAATAAAAGTCAAAATTATTCATTTATTTCCTGTTTAATAGACAACTCCACCTTTTGATGTCAAAATTTGACTTTTTCTTGTGAGGAAAAAAAATCATTGCACATGATACTCCCAATTAGAACCATTATTGCACCTCCTAAAGTCTTAAAAGCTCTAAAATGGTTACGTATTCTATGTATAGTGTCCCATGTTTGAGTTTGGTAAAGACTAGATGTTGAAATGACATTAATATGAAAGATGTTAATTGTTGAATCATCAATCTAAGACTATTTGTCTTGTCATATTTTACATCATTTGTATCTTAGGAATTAAATACAAGACCACTTGTATGGTTCTATAGAACTAACAATTAAATCTTACCTTTATTGCCTAAGCTTGAAGCAAAATCTAAAAGTACTATAATAGATATATTTAAGATAGACCAGCCTAATTCAATCAACAACCCATTTCCATCACCCTATATTTGGCCCCAATTTGGCCCCATTTCAACCCATACCACCATCCAAATTTGTCCAGAAATGAACCAATTCTGTCTCGAAATCTAACAAAATTAGTGCATTTATGTCATTTAGGGTAATGTGGCAATAACTGATTGGTGAATACCTAGATGCTTATAGGGACATAAGAAGGTGATTATGGGTCGTTATTAGGGTATTCATGACCCTAGTCTTGAGCACTTTTGTAATTTAGGACTGCACACTTCAAAAATTCACAAAAATTACAATTTTGATCAAAAAATTATAACTCCACTCAAGTATGAATGCGCACACCTTTGAAAAATATGTGTCCCTCCTAGAATTGGCCCCAAGATAGATAAGTTGCAAATCAGGGTGGTAATAGGTTGGTCTACCTTATATAATACATATATGTAGTAATAAGTGCATACATAGTACAAGGTATGACTAAATTAGTACACTCCATCAACATAGGAAGGAAAAAGAGTTTTTGGAAAGAGTCTTTCCAAACTCAATGTCATGCTCCAAACTAAGGTACCTACACTACAAAAATTGCACACAATGAATTTGAGAATGTACACTACATCAACATCAAAACTCATGACTAGGTGTAGTTTCCATAATCATTGGCAAACTTAAAATAGAAGTATTCAAACCATTCACCTCCCCAATTCTATCATTTACAAGTTGTTTGAAGTATCAATAATATTACTTGAAATCATCCTTGTATAATGTCTTCAATTTATACAAAAAATACAAAAATTCTCCAAAAAATAAATCACTTTTTGAGAATTTATGATTTCCATTTTATCTATAGTTCAAAACTAAACTCTAATTCTGGCTCTACCAATGCACATATGGAATAAGTGAACAGATTTAGACAACCCTACCTCACACTTTTATGATTTGCTTCCCAATTTTCGACCCCGTCATCATCCGACAGAAAGCATTGGGAGCATTCTCCAGCCCTTGCGCAAAATCTTCCAAATACACCAGCTTCTCCTCCTTCAAGTACCCGGCCACGAGGCTCGTGAACTGGGGCTGCAAGTGCTGGTGATCCGACTGCAGAAACCCTTGCATGGTGATCCGTTTGTTGATGATTTGGTAGAGGTTGAACAGCCCTTCGACCTTTCGGAAGTTGCCCTTCCCCCAGTGGGCGATCAGTCCGCACACGGCGATTCGCCCAAACGGGTTCATGTTGTCAATCACTGCGTCCAGGGTCTCGCCTCCCACATTCTCAAAATACATGTCAATACCACGAGGGCAGTGCCTGCAATTCCAGCATCCCCAAAATGAAAACAAAGAACATGCTTTTCCGATACAATTCAAGTCCCTTTTGAAAGCATCACGCAGTAATGTACGTGAAAAGTAAACGCATGTCAAGCTATCTCCCAAGATCCCTTCCAAATATCGTCCCTTTCAAGTGTCCACCAAGTGAAGTTGAGGGCAGAAGTGTAGCCTATTTGCCACTCCAATACTTTAATCCCTCAGCTCCTTCAAGTTCATATGTTTATTGATGAACAGAGTGCTTCATGCTGATGTTTTGCCCAATAACTTCTAATTCATCCAAAGTAATGCTTGAATGTATAAGAAATAAGCTTTCTTTATGACCAATTTGATGAAATTGAGGTGCTCCACTATATTTGTACCACGACAAAAGCAAAGATATACAAAAATTCAAAATATAGTTGGGCCTAAAAATGGTTCAAGCAAGGAGCATTTACAACCTACTAAAGAATGTTGTAAAGCATGCAAGATTCTATGTACACTTATCAAAACAACACTTGGGGTAATGCTACAACTCAAGGTGTGAGGGAAATCTCACTTTTTGAGAGTAGCAACATGGTCCTTTTCCTCCTTATAGTTGAATGCCGCATCATAACCAAGCTTGTTTTTCAGCAAATCAATCTGGTGCATTTCATACACTATTTGTCAAAGAAGAGACCTGTGAATCATGTTTCATTTGTCAACAAGTGGCTAATTGCAAGTGCCTACCCTCAATAAAAATACATGATATTTTGTGTCTCTTTCACATACAATCCCCACTAATTGAAGATTCAAAGTGCAAATTTGATCATCTTAGGATGCCACTATCCCAACCACATTATAACTCTACTTAGGCATAAATAATTCTTTCATCAAAATTATGAACCCAACTATGCTATTATTCCTTCTAACACATGTCTTGTCTTAGTTGGGTACCAAAACTTTCTACAGTTTCAAACCATTGCTACAAACCCTCTTGAAGAGCACCCTTCAAAAGAGAATCCCTGATATTTTTAAAAAGTACCTAAACACCTTGTTGTGCAAAATTGGGCTTAATTCGAATGAGAGAAAAATCAAGCTTAATTTGAGCAAGTGGGAGCTCCTCAAGCCAATGAGTCATTGTCTTCACATGTCCGAGCTTTAAATTTGCATGCGTCACTCAAATTTGACAAAACGTTGCTTTAAGAACTCTAGTTGGTGTTGCTCTCAAAAAATGCCATGCCCCTACTAGCCAAAAATGTAATCCCCAGGGTAGAGACAACAAAAGAAGGATACATGGAGAAAACCCTAATAATCCCAACCAGCGTAACAAACGAAACTGTTTGCAGCACACCTTATCCTGAGAACCTGCACTGCCAACGACATAAAGGCCGGCTTCCCTCGCGAGTTGGCCCACCATCTGTCCCACGGCGCCCGAAGCAGCAGAGACAAAGATGGTCTCGCCCTTCTTCGGCTTCAAGATTTCGTATAACCCCACATACGCTGTGAATCCCGGCATCCCCAGGGCGCCCAAATAGTAAGAGAGAGGCGCTACAGAAGGGTCGATGAGCTTCAACCCCTCCCCCCCGGGAATCACGCTGTACTCTTCCCACTTCGTCCATGAAGACGCATAGTCCCCTGGTTTGAATTTAGGGTTGGCGGATTCCACCACTTGGCTCACCCCAAGCCCTTCCAAAACCTGTCACGCCCACAAGTATAGATAATCGTCACCAACAGATGATTCTTCTAGAGGTGGGTCCATCAATTGGAAGAAAGCTTGAAAATCTTTGGCTATGAAAGAGGTCGATCAGCATGATTGGCCCGGTTTGTGCCATGCTCATCACTAGTATGATTTTCTCTTGCTAAAGACTTTTTGAAGTTTTCATCTGATTGACGTAACATTCTAGTCCCTAAATATATAGTCTTGTCATGGGAGTACAGTTAGCCAAATATGCCTTCCAAAGATAACTAGAGAAATATGGTTACTAGAATGATCATCTCTTGCTAATAACTATTGAAGTTTTCATCTGATTGACATAACAGTCACTAGTCCCCAAACATATAGTCTTGCTATGGCAGCACAGTAGCCAAACATGCTCCATGATAACTAGAGGGAGATACAATTGGAGTCGCTGGTTATTTATCATCGACAGTAAGGTTACCGATCAAGGGCATACGCATAATCGCACTTACATCCTGCACACCTAATAACTCCCATTCAAATAGAACAATGTAATAAATGGTGTCACAAACAAAGTTTAGTAAGCCAAAAGAGCCTCCAAAACTAGCTCAACTTTAGCCATTCATTCTCCTCAAGGGATGAGGGAAGAAAAGGGGAATCAGGGTTCGCAGATGCAACTGCCTTGCTCACCTCTAAACCCTTCCAAAACTTACGGCAATCACACGGCTACAGACATGACCAAAAGACGATAGATCCCGAGCTCGTTTTATCAATTGCAAGATTTAAGGTAATGGATCCTACATTCCGGGCTCGCTATAGGTAGCAAATTTCTCGAAATTTAGGGTTCGCGGATTGCACCGCCATGCTTACCTCAAACCTTACCAAATCCTACCCCATTCACACGGCTACACACACCACCAACAGACGAATCCCGAGCTCAATTGCGAGAATTCAGCCAACAGACGAGACGTTAAGACTACCTGTCCGATTTGGAAAGGAGGGTGGTGCGAATAGTCGAGTCCCGTCAATCGATGTCGCATGTAAGGATCACACGAGAGATACAGATTCTTCACAAGAACATCATTCCCACTCTTGTCGCCTTGATTGAGCTCCAGAGTGATTTCGCTCGCTTGAACTTCCATGTCCGTTTCCGCGAGAGTCTCCGGTGCGAAGCGCTTCAGCTTCACTTGCAGGTTGCGCACATTCGTCTGGAGCTCCATCACACGATTAATCGGCTCCTTGTGCCCCACCGGGCGATCTTTACATCACACTACGCAGGAATTCTATGCGGCTCACAAATTCAGACTCTCGCCTTGGCTGCAAGCCTCCAATTCGAAACGAATGAAGCAAAGAGCAAATCGCTAAAGAGATTGTTCAGACTATAAAGCTTTGGAAGCTCACCCACAAATCTCAACGACTGTCTGGAGAAAAATTGACCTAAAATCAAAGGCGTTGAAAATCCCTCTTCCAATAATTGAAGACGTTGAGCAGCCAGAAAGTCCACTCCCATGTTTGAATGTTCTTTCGCATATTCATTTCATGAGCATTATATTCATAGCAGGGCAGTGATCCCAAAACAGATTCAGGGTTTTTAGCCAAATGTTCATTTTTGGAAGATTTTTTAAAATTTATACAAAGGGCATGAAAAAATTAAGTAGAAAATCAGCAAAATTTAGACAGTTTTGGGATCACTGTAGCAAAGCTTTCTTTTTTATTTTTGAAGAAGTGTTATAGTGGCAAATTGGCAATATAGAATGTTACAATGGTGCTCCAAATTGTAACATTCATCCACTTATTGGATGTATAGTGTGATTTTCATCCACAAAACAATCAAGCAATTTTATCTAATATTTTTTTAATTTCAAAGTTATCTGGTGATTTCATCCAATTTTTTTCATATTTTTTATAACCTTTTTTAGCCAAATTACTTTTTTCTGATGCAATCTAGCACCAAAAAGCCAAAAATAAAAGCCCTAATTCATGGTGAAGATAGCTTAAATTTTGGAGATTTTTCCTCATAGCAAGGATAGGAATCACTTGTAGGATGAGAAAGCCTATTTTTTCTATTTTTAAGTCCATCGATCCCCATTGAATTACAAAGTTGACTAAAGTGATAAAGATTTGGTAAATTTTAGGCCCAAATTTCAATGGAATTGGTAATAAATTTGATATAAAAAAAACTCAAATTCTTCCAAAGCTTATCATTGATTGATGGCCCATGTCAATTTTAGGTGACAAATTGATAAAAACATTTATATTGGTGAGACTTCATGGTTCAAATGTTTTTTTCAACAATAGATAATTGCACCTAATTGTGATCCTTATCTAATATTGAACTCTACAAATTCTAAAGTAAAATGTGTAGCCTCTATCCACAAATGTGAGCTAATCAACAAATTTGGTGACATCATTTTCTAGCCTCTACATAGAAAATTCAATATTGTAGAACTCATTCATTTTTTAATATTGTTGAAAGAATCTAATTACAAAGAGTAAAGTCAATGTGGCAAAAGATCCTAAATTCTTGATATAGAGAGAGGGAATACACTCAAAATGAACACTACAAAGTCTATCATTTCTACATTTTATAGGATCTCTACACCTCTTCTATTAAATGTAAATTGTATCACAAATTCATCTTCCATGTTCTCATTTGCACAATTTTTTAATTTACTTCATTCTTTTTAATCCTAATGATATCCAAACATCTCGTCAACAAAACCTTGAAAAAGGATGAATTGTTTTGGTGTCATTGCATGCAATATAATAGGTTTTGTTCTAGTGCAATATTAATTATATCAATCCCATTTAAATACCTTCGATCAACCTGCAAAAGCAACCAGTGGCAATCAAAATAAATTGAGAATAACTTGAATACATTTACTTAATTCCCAAAATTCCCTTAGTGTCACATTATTGAATTTTCTACAAAAGATGTTTAACAATTGAAATACTAGAGATGATTGATTTTATATCTTTGAATGATTCTTCATAGGTATAGGATGGGAAAAATTCAAACTATTGTCCTATATATAGGGAGAATTGTTTGAACACATTTCCAAAGACTAGTGTTGGATATTCCTTCATTCTACTATATTATGTTTTTTTTTAAGTTTCCAACATATTAACCTTGAAAATTTTCATCAACTATAGTATGAACAATATGTTTTTAATAGGATAGTCATTTTTAGACTTAGGAATGATTGGTTGCAAGAAACACTTGCCGATTTTGTTGCGTTTGGCTGATTTTTTCGGGAGTACTTTAAAATTAGAAAATTAATTTTAAAAAAATTTGAAAAATACGAATAATGTATATACCTCTAAGATGAAGGTTTTCAGTGAAGGAAATGGATAGAAAAATTCTCTAAGTAGGAGAACTTGAAAAGTGCCAAACCTCCAGAAAATACATACCTTCATGTTTTAATTAGGAAAAAATAGTAAAAATAGATATTTTCAAAAAATAAAAAGTGTCCATTTGCAACAACTTTATGTAGATCATTCACAAAAGAACCCATCAAAATAATATTTTATATGTTTCAAAATACAAGCAGAAGGGAGTTCACTTTGTAGACTTCCACACCTCACAAAATTAACTTTTTTTTAAAATCCTTCCCTAGAAAGCTAGAAGTCTATTAGAAGACCATCTCATCCAAATTTCATCTTGAAATCATTAAAAAAAGGTACTCCATAGTACTAAAAACCCCTAAACTGCCAAGTGTGACATCCAATTGGGGTCTATTTTTGGATAGTAAATTATTTTTGAAAATTATGAAAAAATTAGGGAAGGTTTATGATAGTTATTAGTACCTTTCCTAAAAATCTTAAGTCAATCAGAGACAAAAAACAAAAGTTATGGCCAAAAAACAGATCAGCACACGTAGTGTGACACAAAATAGGACAAGTGTTTCTTGCAATCACCCGAATGTGAAAAGTCACTTATTCTTGAACTCGTTCTCAAGAGAATAAAGTTAACTATGAAGTGGTGTATTCAAATTTAGACTAAGATTTACTATTGAATTTATAAAAATTTCCAAAGCAATAGTGGTTTAGAGGTAAAGAGTCAAAAAGTTATCGAGTACGAAACTCTAGACAATGAAGTAAGGGTATGTGTTTTTCTAGCTCTTCTTGATTTGTATCTATTGACAACTATTAGAACACTCATTTTACACTTAGATTTGAGCCATTTTAAAAACAAAAATTAAAATTAAAATCCCATTGTGGTTCTTTTCTTGTATTCTTGTATTCTACCATGTTTGATCTTGAATTTTGGCTTCAAATTTGTCACAAATCTTTCACTTATCTTTTTTTTAAATTAAAGAGAGAAGCAATCACTATTGCAAGACCATTTTCTTACACATTTTTTATCTTAAAAATATAAGACTTAGCTCATTTTCATGCATGTGGAACTTGGTTACCTTGAAAATGAGTATAGAATGCCAACTTTCTAAAATGTTCTGTGTCCAAAAGAGCCAATCAAAGCACAATTTTAGTTATGCAATAATATGGATTTTCTTCAAATAAACTTTACTTTTATGTTGTAATCTTGCAACTTATAAGTTGGATTGCAACTAAATTTTGTAGAGATAATAAGGATTTGGCTTTATGCAAAATCCTATGGTTAATTTTGTTTAAGAAAACCTCATAGCCCTTTGAGCTTCAACTCTTCATAACCTAAAAAATCATGATTCAAAACACCTTAAAAGTTGCTGAAAATTTTACGGGTTAAGAAGATGCTTGATTCACTAATCACCTTTGCAATGTATTTTGGCCACTTCTTAGTCTATATTCTTCATGGAAATTCCACATTAGAGTGTAAAATTGATCTTTTCTTAACCCTAGAGCGCTTTGACGTCCAATTTTTGGACAATGTACAAATTGAAATCCAGATTTCTTTTTCATTATAGTTTGCATGAAAGTCATCTTGATACTTTATGAAGTTGTGGTCCTATCCAAGGGTTGGATTTGGTGTTATTAGAGTACATGTTTTTATAAAATTGCAAAGGTGGAAGTGTGTCAAGTGGTTGACTTGAGTTGACTCTAGTTTGAACTTGGAATTGCAAAAATTAGTTCATAGACTTAAAGAGCACAAAAATTTGGAAAAATCACCATGTTTAGAGAACTTCCTTTCAAATCCATTCCAACAAAATTTACTCAAAAAATGGTAATATTTGATTGTGATTGAATTTGGAAGGAATTGTGAATTTTTCCTTTCAAAATTTATAGAAAAATATTAGTGATAGAATTGGTGAATCTAACTGCATGGATAGAATCTACAATTCAACCTCTACAACTTTACTTTGTATCTCAATTCCAAAATTTTCTTCCAAAAAATAAGTTAATTTCTGATGATTTTTCCAAAATTGTTAATTTTAGAGATGAGTCTGGATGATTAGGGGTTAAATTTGAATTCAAAACTAATGAAATGAATTTTGCAAAGTATGGGTGAAAGAACTAGACCCAGTGAAAGCATCACTAACTTACACTAAGGAGAAGGCTGAGTAATCGCCCATCTAAAGGCTGAAACTGAATTTTCGGAAGATGAAACATCTTGGAATATTTTTCAGTAAATTTTCTTTGAAAAACAAGTAGAATTGACATCTAACCTAAGTCATTTTATATTTTTTGAAGCTTTGTGGAGTTAGCTATCAAATTTTTAAGTTGAAAGGGCATAGGGCTCTAAAATGGTGCCCTAGCTAAAATGTACACTGTCAGTACACTGCTGAAGGCTATGAAAAAGCAATATGTATAAATATTGTACATTTAAGGTAGGACACCATTTTAGAACCCGCTCCATTTAAGAGCCTTCTGTCTTAGGACCACTGTTGCAATAGAGGTCCAGGAAGAGCATCCTCTGCAGCCAGGTGAGAAAAATACTCCACTCAGATAAGGTAGGTACACCCAAAAGCGCCACTTTCTCATATTGAGCCTAGTTCCTACTATTAATGAGTTCAAATTTTTATGTAGTCTTGTTGGCAAGTGAAAGCATGTTCCAACGCACCAAAGAACGCAGGATTTGGGTACCGTATGCAAAAGTTATTAACAGCTAAAGTCTGTTTCCGAAAGCGCCATCTACAGTCTGTGAACATGACTGATTTCGGAAATGTATATGCACTGTAGATGGCACTTTTAGGAACAGGGCGCTTTTGGGTGTACCCACCTTATTGTGGTTCAGTTGCCAACTGTAGATTGAGGTTTTTTAGGGGGAGTTCTACACAAATGAAACGGAATTTCATTTCCTGCTCTGTGATTGTTTCATATTAACCCCTAAAAGCCTATTGTTCCCTCGGGGGACAATTTAGAGTTTGGGCAAGTTTGATGACCTCAATTTTTAGTGAAACTTTTTGAAACTTTCTCATAAGATAGGAAAACTGATTAGCTTCATGGGAATGTAATTTTTATTTCAATTGGTGCCCATGAGCAAAAGTTATACCACAAAAAGTCCAAATTTCAATTCAACGGGCAGAAAAATAAATTCACAAAAACTTAAAATTTAAATTAAATTTTTTAATCTTATAGATTATATTTTTGTCTATGTGTGAAGCTTTTATTCATTCCATTTGGATTAGTTATGTGAAAGTTATGAACAATCTTGCTTTTCGAGCAGTTTAAGCATCTTCTTGAAAAAATAACTCATAGGATTCATCTTTGAATGCAATTTTCTCATTTAAAATAAAAAGATGCTTGACAATGTTAAATTTACTTGCTAAAACAATCTCACCATTAGAATTATTGTGTTTCAATTCCATCTTAGAGATATTAATGATTTAAATTTTCTTTCAATCTTGAACTTACTTCTACTTAATAATTTTTTAAAGAATGAAAATCAAGATTATTTTTTTTTAATTTCTAGACTTTCAACTCAATTCTTAAAGACATAAAAAAATTTATTTTAAAATCTATAGTACAAGAAAATTCAGCAAATGGAAATCAAAGTCATTTGAAATTTCAAGATAGTGTTTAAAAAAAATAAGTTTTCCAACTTTGAATGCTCATATCTTCCAATCTATATGGTCAAACTTCATGAAATTTTTACCACATGATTTCAAACAAACAAAGTACAAGATCTCATTGTTAGATTCTATAAAAAAAACTTTCTTTTGTTCATTTAGATGAACACAACAAAAATGGCAGTCTTGAGTGTTTTTTGATAGAAAAATGGCCTTGGACCTTTAAGGATTAAGGGTTGCTTTACACTGAGAGGTTGAACCAATTTGCTCTGTCAAAGGTCAAGAATCTTCACTCGTGATTGATTAAAAAGTTGAAGTCAGGCCCAACCCCTTTATACCAAGATTTGGTGATCAAAATTTTTTATCCTACAAAGATATGATCTAAAATGGCTTGAAGCATGGCTTGAATATGGCTTGAGCTTGTTGAATTAGGTGTACCAAAAATGGGTGGCCAATTCTTGGCCTAAAAGCCACTGTGAGGTTTCAATTAAAAAATTTATCATATGAAATATTATTTTTTTAAACAAATCCAATTTATTTGAGTTTGTGCAATTGGCCTCAAGAGGGATTGGTCCACCCTTTAGGTGTGAAGCGGCCCCCAAATTTCAGGTCCTATCTTTTTTTTAAAGTTTTTCTTGAATTGGCCCATATTCTTGGTCTTAAAGCCTTTACATATGAAAGAATTGACCCCATTTATAATCTTATTATAATGATTAGATGAGACCAACCTCTAGCCCTAAAAGGATTGAAATTTTGTGGAATTGATTCAAAGAGGAATTGGCCCAACTTCTAGGTGTAAAGCAACCCTAAGTTATTTCATATTGAGTTACGGTAAGTTATTGTCCTGAACTCCTCGAACCTCTAAATGATACTATCTGATTCATCTGGCCCACCGGTCACTCCACAAACTGTGTCACAATGAGCTCAAAAACTAAAAAAATTTAAAATTAAAAAAAAAATCTGCACCTGCCCCTCCCAATCTGATTTAATGATTTAAACATTAAATTTTAAATATTGAAATTTTTAAGCCCCCTCCCCTCCCAATTTGATATAAATATTAAATTTTGAATTTTCAAATTTTTTTAATTTGTAAATCCCCCCTCCCCCCACCCCGTCTTATAATTCTCATAGGGTGGGGTTGGAGACAAAGGATATGGGATAAAGGATTCAGTATACAGTATTTTGTATTTGTATATCCGTATACCGTATTTGTATTCATCAGATCTGTATTCAATACTAATATCCGTATTCGGTATTCGTATTCTGTATCCATATACAGTATCCATATACAGTATCCGTATTCAATTTCCGTATTCAGTATCCGTATCGGTATGCGGTATCTATATCAGTATCTGACGGGTGTTGATTTTTCTTGGAGGGGGGTTGGGATTTTTTTTTATTCAAATCCAACGGCTGCTGATTTTTCTGATGAGGGGGGGTAGGAAAATTAATCACATCACAGTGACTGCCTCTTTTCGTCACATTGTCAGGTGAAACATTTAAGTGCCACTCTCTACTAAATTAGTTGAAATTTGATAAATATCTTGGCTTCAACAATAAGAGAGAAGGCTCTTAAATGGAGCGGGTTCTAAAATGGTGCCCTACTTTAAATGTACAATATTTATACATATTGCTTTTTCATAGCCTTCAATAGTATACTGACAGTGTACATCTTAGCTAGGGCACCATTTTAGAGCCCTATGCCCTTTCAACTTCAAAATTTGATAACTAATTCCACAAAGCTTCAAAAAATATGAAATGACTTAGATTAGATGTCAATTCTACTTTACTGTCAAAGAAAATTTATTGAAAAATATTCCAAGATGTTTCCCCTCCCCAAAATTCAGTTTCAGCCCTTAGATGGGCGATTATTGAGCCTTCTCCCCTATACTTACAAGTTCAATTCTCAGGCCTACATCTGCATTTTGTGTAAGGTAGGTACACCCAAAATGGCACCTGACCTTAAAGCACCCTGTACAACGTGCATACATTTTCAAAATCAGTCATGTACCCAAACTATAGATGGCGCTTTCAAAAACACACTTTGACTGTTAATAACTTTTGCATACGGTATCCAAATCCACTATTCTTTGGTGCGTTCGAACATGCTTTCACTCACCAACAAGATTGTAAAAAAATCTGAACAATATAATAACAGGAACTAGGCACAGTATGAAAAATTGACACTTTTGGGTGTACCTACTTTAGTTTTTTCAGCGAAGTGCAGTATATTCCAGACAATTATATATAATCTAACTAGTTGTAGAAGTGATCATGTAGATTTTCCTCCATCACGGACAAGTTGTAGGGTAGGAGACTAGGAGCATCCATAACTGTCAATTTTAGCATAGTTGGAGGCTCCTTTTCCTAAAAAGAATATTTTTGCAATTTTAGGAATTGAAAATCATGGATTAAGAAAATGGAATTTTTGGATAAAGCATCTAATTTCTATGAATTTTTAAAGTATGACTCCCTAAGGCACCTAAAACTATATCCCTATAAATTTGCCTTAATTCTTACACCAAAATCTAAAAAAGCAAGACATTAAATCCTACCAATGAAGCCATGGGCTAGTAGGTGGATTTTGTTTCTCTAGGATAAAAGTGAAAAAAGCCCCCGATTTTGTATCATATCTAGGGTATGTTCTAGTTGCATAAAATTAAAAAAACTCCTATATTTTTTCCAAAGGTAAATCCACTTGATGGGCCCACCTTTGTTGGTAGGATTTAAAGTCTTGCATAATAAAATCACAATCCACCAATCCCAATTTAGCATGGAGATGGTTTCATGGTACTTTGGGGGACACTTTTGATGGAATTTTAGTGTCAAAGAATGGATACATTGAAGTTAATCCTAAGAGGACAAGTTGTTCTTTGTGAAGATCATCTTTTTTGTTACAAAGTGAATAATCTACTATAAAAAAATTCAAAAGTATTCATTAAAGACCAAACTATTGTTTATAACCTCCCTTTTTTGCACAAAATTTCAAGGATGAACAATTGCATTTGTATCTTACATGCCAAAACCCTTTGTCATCAATTGGACACATAGTGTCCAAAATATCATTATAGGGTTACTTAATGGGCACTCCAACCTTGAAGGAGGCAACCCATTTTAGACCACTTAACCCTTAAAATATAGACCTATTACCATTGATTTCAAGCCTCTTTGCCCATCACTTAGTTTGTTTCCATTTATGAACTAAATAAGTATGAAAAAATTTTAATTTATTTTTCAAAGATGAAGTTACATGACTTTTGTGCTTCACCAAATTTTTTAAATTTTTTTTAGAGAATTGATTTTTTTGAAATTTTTTGAAGAAAAATTGAAGAAAATTTACATCAAATGCAATTTTTTTCAGAAAAATCTGAAAATTTCACCATGGATGTATGTTATGTTGACAAACATCATAGTGTAAGCTCAATTTTTGTGTCATTTTATAATTAGAATACATTAGACATTGAAAATACATTTTAAGTTCAAAATGCAATAAAATATTCAATATTACAATTTTCCAAAATTCAAAATTAGAGTAGAAACTAGAATAGATTACCTTCATTTAGTTAGTTGAATTCAAATTCAAAAATGTCTTGTTTGTAGATAAATTTCAAATTTAGAGCAAAGAGCAACTTCTTCCAAAAATATACTAAAATAGCATGTTTTTTGTGACTTGTTTTTTCTCTTCTAACTTCTCATTTGCATAAAGACAAAGACTAGAAAGACTACAAACTCAATTAGATACTCTTCATAATCCTCAATAAAAAGTCAACAAGAAAAAAATAGATGAAAAATTGCTTGCAATCTCTCTTCAAATCACTAAATTCTCGTTCAAAAGCCATGAATTGGCTTTGTTGCCAACGTTAAGGGATTAAGCAATTGAGCATATTTGGATTGCAAGTATTTTAAATGGAAAAAGAAAATTACATGTACAAATTAATATTTGAAAAGGATTTTATACATTTTCAAAAAATAAAATTCTCAAAATAAAATTTCAGTGAATCTTTTAGCTAAAGATTTACTTCACCCCACTCTAGTCATATAGATTTGCTTAATTTCAATGAAGGTCTAGTTGCAAAATCAACCAAAGGTTTCAAGTTGCAATATCAAGTGAATAGTAACCAATTATAATGTGCCAAAAATATATTGGGAATTGTACCATAATTGATTGCTACTTATCTTCATTGTTTAGAAAAAACACACCCTATATATATTGCTAGAATGGGATAGTGATCAAGAATGGGTTGCTTCCAATATCACCTATTTTCAGCAATAGATCCATTTGTACAATATAAGGTGACTTCAAGATTTTTGTTATTGTGTGACAATTAACACATTGATACGTTATAATTAAATTGCCCTAACTAATTCATATATTAGATTTTTACAACAGATTTTCAAAATATTGAAGAACAAGTAATGTTGCACTTGTATAGTATGATTTTTCAAAAAAATTATAACAATTTTTTATTTTGAATGATTTATTCAAATTTATTAATGAATTTTTTTAATACAAGTAAATGTTTTTGAAGAGTTTTTAGTAAGTGGAATGAAAATTCTTTTTAGAATCTTCTGGTGGAAATTTCACAAATTTTAATATTTTATTAAGTGAAATGTTACCATGTGACTAAAATATAACTCTAGATTTTTCATTTTCTTTATGATTTACTCCAAAAATATCCCAAAAACATCATGAAAAATAATATAAATACTTTGTATAACTTTCAAAGTTTCCACCATTTTAGAGATTTTTCGAGTGAATTATAAAAAATAAATAAAAATTGGAGGTCATGTTTTAGTTGGTAAAATTTTACTCATTAAAAATTTTAAAATTCGTGAAATTTTCACTAGAAAATTTATAAAAGAATTCTGATTCTATTTATTAAAAAAATCTTGAAAAGAATTTCCTTATATTGAAGGATTATTTTTTCACTTATAAGTTTGATTAAATTACTAAAAAATAAAAAAATTATTTTAAGAAAATTTAAAATTTATTTCTTACAAGTGTACTACTTGAACTACAATTTCTCTAAATTTTGTTTCAAATCTATAAAATTACAATTATCTAATCCATATAACAATATATGAAATATTTTGAGATCTACTATATGAGTGCATGCATTAATCATAATATTGGAAAATCACCTAAAACCATCCTTCTATCCATTCTCAACAAGAACATTTCAACCAATATCTCTACATTGATTCTTTAGATTGCTGATTCTGAAAATTAATGATTTTCAATTGCTAATACTGCAAAAAAGTTTTTTTCCCTTGAAGAAGGTATCTCCAACTATGCTGAATGGCTTATTTTAAGAGTTTCGGATGATTTCACCTTATAGTCTCAACGTTTCTCAATACTGTAGAAGGTATCCACTCAAAACATTGAAGGCAGCAACACCAACAGCGGACTTTACTTCCACACAAAACACGGCAGTCACCAGCTGAAGAAAATTGTAATCATTTCACCTACGTGTCTATGAATTGCGGTCACACTGTACCAAAGAGTGAACCAGTTGAATGGGATTAAGCTAAGCTATCTATATACACTAACCTGTATTGGACATACCAAACGTCTTCTGCCTGAGTGTCTAAAACTCTAACAGACTTCCCGTGAAAACCATTCCTCACGCTGATGAACCTCCAATCACGAGGAAAGCTGCTACAGTCAGGTTGCTTGTACACCTGCACTAGTCAAAAATTCCTAAGGTATAGAGGAGCCTCAGATAGCAACCTCTCTAGATAAAAAGTAAACGAGAGCACTAACAGGCGACTAAACAGGTTTTTGCTTCGAGATGATCAGAGGCATAAAAATGTTGCTTGGATGGTCGAGCTTACAGACCAGGTTCGAAAGATACAGGAGCGCTTAAGGATGTGACTTAAGATGGTCTGTGGCTTCAGATGTGTAATGGGGATGCCAAGCACGCACGCAGGTCCAAGATGATGTCCTCGACATCCCAAATGTCTTTGTAAATCACGTTCGGGTACCGGCCCACACTGGGAACCTTCTCCATCCTAGCAGAGCGAGCAAATGAATCTCCGTCATAGCCAGTCTCCTTACAGACACGCCAGCACAGGCTGCGACTTCGCTTGCCTTCGGGACAGTGATTTGAGCCTCATCCAATCCCGAAGCTAGCCGCAGGCAAGCTGCCACAGTGACGCGAACACCTGTATTGGAGAGGACAGCTGGTGCCAAGGCTCGGGACACCTTGCGAAACATACGCAAAGCGAGGGGCACTGTTCCAGGGCTGCTCAGATGCAAGTCCCAATGCCACTTGGCCAAAATTCTCATTAATCTGGCAGTCGATGGAACTGCGGGTTGGCGATGTCCTGCAAAGGATGGCCTCCTCGGCGATCTGACATCCATTCGCCGATGCTTGGCTGAAGGTAGTACGAGAGCAGAGCTGTTGCTGTAGCCAAGCTCTTGTATCTGAGATGTGTTCCAATCCCTTGCTTCTAAGCTGGGATCTTGGTTAGCATGAGCAACTCCTGGACTGCTCGAGGGTGAAACAGTGATGAAGTCGCACTGCAATAATGAATAATAGAACCTGAGTAAATGTACATTGGCAGCCAGACGGCATCATCTCTGAACAACAAAATGGTACGACATAGATGATGTTGAGGTAGAGAATACTAAAGCCATGAGAGGCTGATTTCCATACACTTTACAGACTACAACTCTTCCATCCAAACACTTGGTTCGTCTTCATTAGCAAAATGGCTGAAAGCATGACTGGGCTAAAAGATTATGGTCACCGTTCTTCGAATGGAAATGAAGCTGCTCTACTGTCACTTATGGTGATCCGACACCTCTCAATTTAAAATTGCACAAGAAATTTACACATAGTGATAAAAATTTGATTTCGAAAGATTCGGCTCTCATACTCTACGTGATCTTTCTACCGCACTGTAGTGATCCCCCCAAATCACACTCTTCCGTGTGTTAAGATACTTAAGTAGTATCCTCTTCCCTTCTGCACTCCCACCCCTGTGAACTGGTTATTATGGTACTAGGGCTCCAAAGAAAGAGAGGAAGTAGAAGTTACCGGTCTCTGAGCAACGCCCCTGTTGACATCTTCCAACGCTCTAGTCGCAATCTGCTTTCTCTGCGGAGCAGATACCGGAGAGCAGCAATCCAATCTCTTTCTCTTCAGCAACACGGAGATACCTGAGGACACAGTCTCTTGAGCGCTCCTGCTATCTACGGTTACGCCTCCCATGTCTTCACTGCACGTGCTTTCGCAGGGTGATGCTGCTCGCAACACCTGTGTCTCCTCTACGAGCACCTCACCTTCTGCGTTGCTCGAGGAGCATCCGGTTTCATACCCTGGGTCAGGGCGACTAAATTCTGCCGGACGCGGAACGCTTCCAGTGTCCACCACGCTACCATCGTTGCATTCACCCTGTGACTCCTGCTGTGCACAATCGGCACAAAAGCCTGCGAGCGGCGTGAAGTCCACCCCGGACACTCGCCATGAAGTTGGTATTCCACAAGATCCGCACAGCACCGCCCGTGTGTGCCTCGCCACCAAGAAATTCGCACTGTGCACTTTCGCATCACATGTCCAGCAGATGTGCGCCTCATCGGCTGCACAGTACACCGTCGCTGCCCTGTGACACAACTCGCATCCTCTGTTCATCGTCGACATCAAAGTTCTCTAATCTTGAACTCACATATTTCGACAACCAAAAAAAAATCCGCGACTTTTTCTTACTCCACTAAAACCACACCTCTCCACAACTCCTTCTCAACGGTCTCCAAATATTATAAATCCTCAACCAATCGAAAACACATTTCACCAAAAAAAAATCACTCTGGAATGTCGTCTCGCCTTCTACCACGACCGCCTGAATTGACACAAAAACTCCGACCACTCGAGAAGAGAAATCGTAAACAAATTACAATGTGGCTCCAACCAACATCTATAATTCGTATAACCAATACCCTACCGCTCCAAATGCACAACCGCTTAATCCAGTTGCAAACTAACGACAAGCTCTAAACCTCGGGGGAAACCGAAACAGTGATGAACTCACGAACATGCAACGATCCACTTGCAAAACGCTAGCCAAAAAAAAAAATTTACAAATAGGAGAGCAAGCCCCCACTGATCCTCCCAAGAAGCTCAAAACACTCATGTATGTATGTCAGCGCGCAACTGAAGATCAGCCAATTCATATAACTTCACTACGTTACAGAAAGATGAGGAGGAACAAGCAGAACACAATTGACTGCGCTCAGCTTCACCACCGAGGCACCATGGAACGCTTGGCGATGGCGGAAGTGGATACTTCGCATGGTAACAAGTGGGACACAGATGTACAGTCCAACAGACAGGAGTCGAAGCTTGTACTGTACATAGCAGGAGACGAACGACGACGACGACGAACAGAGGACGACCATGGACGATAGAGGCCAAAGACAGACGAAGGGGGGACGAAGAAGGAGCACCACCACGCGCTAGGGCATGACGAATTCCAGCCACGAGAGTGGTTCGGCAAATATCTCGTGCTTCGGCAGGGCTGCCCGCATTCGACGGAGTTCCGAACCGGGATCCCAGGCTCGCGCAACCGCCGTGGTCGGAGATCGGAGCCAATGGGAGCTCGGTATTATATTTTCAAATCAGGTCACCAAGTGCCTATCTGCCTTGACTGAAGTGGAGAGCCAGTGCCTGAGGAGTTGGGCACAAGATATCTTCTCGCCATGCACATCAATATCAAGCCTTTTTTTACTTTTCTATTATTATCTGGCCTTTGTGGCTCACCTCTTGCTGCTTTAGTTGCTTTTGTGTTTTTTACTTCTTGTGTAGGAGAGGAGTGCCTGAACCCCGGCCCCAGCTCTATTTTGCATCCTAGCATTTGCATCCTAGCATTTAACCCTAAAGGATGTAAGGATGTTAGCATTGCTTGTATAGTGTAGATACTGTTGCAACTTTTTAGTACAAAGGTCATTTGCACAAAGTAAAAAATATCATAAACATGCTACTCACCATGCACATTTGGGTTTGAAATGTTTTTACGCAAGGTGAATATCACTTTTTCACTGGGGGTTTTACATTATCTTTGAGAAATTAGATGAGAGTATTTTGGGAAAATGAAATGACAATTGTATTGGAAAAGTTGTGACCTTTCTAAAATTAAGGTCACATGAACATGCACTAATGTGTGCTCAATGTACTATTTACTAACCGGGCACATTTCACTAAAGGAGGTACAAATGTTGCCCTCTTCTTTGTAGGCAAAATGGAAGAATGTATCACCAAATGTTAGCTTGAAGCTTTGTCAAATGTTGGCTTGTTTAATATGCCATTTCTTCAACCTCAAAGGTTTTCTTCTTTTATAAGGTAAATACATCTAACTAAGTTTGATTCTAATACAAGACAAAAGCATCTATATTCTAGTTTAGGGTTTATAATTTTTAAATATGGAAGTCTAATGCCAATTTAGACTACACCAATAATCATTACTTCATAAATTTATATTTTGTTTATAAATCACTTTAATAATGCATTTGAATTTTTTTTTCAATTATCAATAACATCCATATAAACTAAAATAATGTAAAAATAGAAATAGTTTGAATTCTCATATGCTTTGGGGGATAATTTGAGATATAGATGTCTAAGATCCAAATGACAGATCATTAAAATACTGGTGATGTGTTCCAATTCCAAAATATTCCTTTGTGAAATATACATAAATTAATGTTTAATTCAATCATGTTGTTCATTTGAATGGTTTATTGGATACTAACTATATTCTTGCATTGGTAAAAGTGTTATCTTTATGATTTCATTTTGTTTTGGATAAGTTCAAACAAATTCATTTGGATCATGACACAACTGGAATCTATAGACGAAATCAAAGAATGATGAAGAAAATAATAAAGAAGCTAGTGAAACAACCAAATAAAATTCTATGTTGTCTATTGTACATTTAAGGTAGTGATTATGAATGATTGGCTAGGGTTGAATGACCTCCTCATTGCCCCGATTGGAATGGACATGGAATTGTCAGGGGCCCATCGTTCCTATTTGCACATCTTCATTTCCATGATTTTTTTTTACATTTCTTCAATTGGGATTGATACTACCCATGTTTGCATATAGAGGGACAATGATTTTTTCCAAGATTTATTTTAGGATGATGAACACTAGACTACTAATTACAACAAGAAATACAATGAGATTTTTCAACAATTTCTATTCATGTATTGGATATTGCTAGTGTATTCAAGTCAAGCTTCCATGTGGATTAAGAGGCTAGTGAAGCCCACCAATTAATGGTGGAATGGAAGTCCCTATGCTGCAAATGATCAATGGGCTTCACTAACCTCTGACTCCACATAGAAAGAGGCCTTTAGACCAATACTTCTATCACACTTGAAATTTAAAAAAATTTAGTTTTGATATTTTGAGGTTTAGACGGTATAAGTTACAAATATTGTTTTTCTTTCCTTCCATTGTTCAACTGATTGTTTAAATACATCTCTTTTGTTTCTTCCTAAAATCTTTGTACAATTCTTATTAACAAAAATGAATTTAGAGTGAATCACCTCCTTGCTTGTCCTCTCCAAATCCCCAGACTTTCTTCCAAGAGGTGTCTTTAAAAAAAAATAAAAAAGTATTTTGTGCTTGACTAATCTATTTTCTACACCAATCCTAGGTAAATTTGGGATCTTTAATTGTGTATATGAATTAAAAATTTCCAAATGTTATCATACATGGAAAACAAAAAGGTTTTCTGTTTTCTTAAAGGATTAAAAACAAGGAAGAGTGAGAGGGTTGTTTCAATCCCTTGAGTGCAAAAATGCATCCATTATTTGTTATGTGAGTAGTGAGGACCAACCCTTTTTTTTATTTTTTGAGAAAGTGCTAAGATGGCGATCACTTCAAATTTGGTGAAGCATTGTATTTTTACATTCATCCATCTTTTGGACTTAAAAACACTTTTACGTCATATTCATACACTTTTTCATTCAAATTTGGCAAACTTCATCCATATTTTAAAGAGAACTAGAAAATTTCTGGCGAAAAAAGATTACTTTTATCTGGCAAAAAAAAAGACATTTATTTTGAAATGGTTCAATCTGGCCACACGGTGCCGGAAAAAAAAGGCTGGTGAGGACCACTGAAGTATGGACATTGCTGTGGATGGAAAGGATTGGAAGCAAGAGGCTTGCGGTGAGTACAATCCAATCTTCAAAATCTACCAAATGCAAGAATCTCAGGGAAGCGCCAACTGTGCTGTAAGTATGGTGGGGCACGCAGCCAGGTTGCACCTCTTCCAACTGAAGGCTGTGAGCCACATGAACTGGGAGCGGCGGCATCCACGTGCCAATACGCAGTGGCCCAGGCGCTGTGGGGCTGGACGGACACTCCTGAAAGCCAAGGCACACACTCACTGCCCCTTTGCTTGGCGAGGGAGGGCCGGATCGACCCCTTATTGCTCCGTGGAGAAAACACTGGAATTTCGTACTCTTGGCTACATAATTGTGATCAAAGTTGCAAATCCTGAAATCAGTCGTATTATGCAATCAGAGGCCTCAAATCAGCTGTTGTAAGGAAGCGAAGAAATATTTAATTTACATTTGCCCTGGCTTGGATGGGGCGATACAATTTAGGGGTGTTTCACACTACGGCCGTCCAAGTCGAGAGACTGTCAATTCCACCAATCAGATTTTTAGAAACCATGATTTTCACCAATCAGATTTGAGAAAACCATGGCCTCTCAACTTGGACGGCCATAGTGAGAAACACCCCTTACTGGAAGGGGTCCATCCTCCCTGGCGGGCCCCTTCAGTTTCCTTCCACCCTTCGCACGGCATCCGTCTGAAGCCCAGATACTTCCAACGCCGCACTACCTGGCCCACAGTAATTCTCATTCCAGTATGTGGCTCACATTGACGGGCAGGGTTAAGGTAACTTCTCACGAGGGTTAACTTCTTCAGTGTTCAGTTGGGGCACACTCAGTTCTCTTCTACGGAGTAAGTTACTAGGCTCGGAGCCTGCCCGGCCCTCGAAATGCTACTTATTCTGCCGTGCCGTGTCAGTCAGCTTGGGTGCCGATCCGACCCCCGGAACGAGGGAGTGGCACGGCAGAACTTCAGTTAGTTCGAACTTCTATTAGGTTTTAGGGTTGGGATGGATCCCGGCTGGTCTGGCCCCGCTGAACCTGCGGTTCATTTGGCACCACAGCGTCAGGACAAGTGAGTGAGCGAAGTGAAGGCCACCAGCCCACCAGCCCGCCTGCCCCTTTGGAACTTCGAGTGACTGAGTGCCGGCGTGTCCATCAAACAATCATGTGGTGTATTGGAGATTATCCGCTCAGTCTGTCCCATTGGGGGAGATATTTCTAGTTTTCTACGACACACTGGCTGGCCTCTGACGTCAGGGTCAAGGATTTTTTGGTTTCTCTTCCCAGTTGGCCCAGCAGGACGGACGCGGACGCAAAGGCACGACGGAAAATCCTGCCTTCGACGGAAGGTGGGCCCAGCAGGATGGATTTACCTTACCTCAGGGGGAAATGCAGCAATTTTTTTTATTTTTTGCAAATGATTATTTCTGCAAATTCGGAATTCGTATTTGCAATCAGACACTCCAAATTAGCTTACCGAGGTGGAGAACATACCTTAGACACGGCACAAAGTAGGTGGCTTTTTCCACTTTTATCCCAAAGAATCCAAAATTTACCTTGTTGGATCCACCTTCGAAGGCAAGATTTAACGTCCTGCAATGCTAAATCTAGGACTAGCAAGGTGAATTTCGTATTCTCTAGGGGGAGAAGAAGAAAAGAACATTTTTGTACTATGAATAGGATATGTTCAGCACCTTTCCTAGCTAGTGAATATGGGAGTTGGATGTTAAATCCGTGGGCCCATCAAGGTGGTTTTGGGGTTCTCTAGGATAAAAGTGTGAAAAGTCCCCTATTTTGATCCATGTCTATGGTGCGTTCTAGATTGCCCCTTGAAAATTTGGGGTTTTGATTGCAAATGTGAATTTAGAATTTACAAAAATGAAATTGTTTGCAAAAAATAAAAAAATCATGTGTTTCTTTGAAAGGTAAATCCACCCTACTCAGCCCACCTTCTTTGGTTGGACTTAACCCCTAACTGCCTAGTCGACCATATATGGTCGATCTGAAATTTCAGGCCCAATTCTAAGCGGGCAGTTAAATTCCTTTTACTGTTTTTAAATTTTTTGGGGGTAGATTTAAGGGTTAACTATTGAAAACTTTCATTTTTCACTAAAAAAAAGTACATGTATGATTATTGAGAGGTCTTCAAAGGCATACATGTGCCAAAAGTGAAGAGTAAAGCTTGCCAATTTTACTTCATTTTCTAGCATTTAGCAATTTCACTTGATTTGAGATCTAAGAAATTGTACATATCCATTTGCTTTGAGAATGGTTCCAATGGAAAGTGGAAAGTGTTTTCATGATATTCATCATTGAAAATTTTAACATATAACTATTGATTTGGAGCTATTTACAATTTCTAGTTTTAAAAAATAATTGCATTTCAACAATTGCAAGGTAGATTGTGTAATGAGTTTAATAGCCTTTCATGTGAAATCAAGTTTTTTAGAAGTGCATTTTAGTGTGCTTACACTCTACGTAGTTGTTCATGTCACCTCCAATCCCCCCAAAAATTTATATGCAAATTTGGGAAACATTGTGGGAAAAAGGAGCATACTAAATATAAAAAATGTACTCTTCTCTCATTATAATCTCACAACTCCTATACAATTTAGCACTCAAAATTTGTGTACTCGTTAATAAACACACTCTTTAAACATCTGTATGGTTAGATTTTGAAAAAAAATCAATTGGCTTCATTAGAGATGACTAAAAGCCAATGCACTTTTTCCATAGTCAAAACACATTTGAAAAGGTTTGGGCAATGAGGGGTTAATATCCTGCAGTAAGGGATCCTTGATTGCAAATATGAACTCAAAATTTGCAAATTTGATCATATGTGGCAAATGAAAAATTCTCAACTTTTTTCTTGAAGTAAATCTGCCTTGTTGGTCACACTTTGTGAGGTGGATTTAGTGGCCTCCATTTTCTAAGGGTATGGAGTAACTTGAAATCTTATGATGAGGAATTCTTGTAGTCTTTCTACATTAGAAACACCCATAGTCAACTACTTAACCCCTAAAGGACCAAGGCCTTTTTTCTGTCAAAAACCTCCCAAAACTGCCATTTTTGTTGCATTCATCCAAGAAAACAAAAAATATTTTTTTAAGAATCTAACTGTAGGATCTTGTACTTAACTTGATTGAGATCAAGTGGTAAAAATTTTATGAAGTTTTACCGTCCGGATTGGAAGATATGAGCATTCAAAGTTGGAAATACAAGTTTTTTTGAACTGTGGTTTGCAATTTTAGATGACTTTGACTGGAATTTGTATTAAAAAATTGCACTATAGACTTTGAATTCATAATTTTTGTGTTAAGAAATTGAGTTCAGAGTCTAGGAAAAAAATTTCACACAAAAAACACTTGATTTTCATTCTTTAAAAAATTGTTAAGTAGATGTAGGTCCAAGATTGAAAGAAAATCTAAATGGTTAATAACTCTAAGATGGGATTGAAATACAATAATCCCAATGGTGAGATTTTTCTAGAAAGTAAACATAACCTTGTCCAACAATTTTTTTGAAAAATTGTGAAAATTGCATTCAAAAATGAATCCTATAAGTTATTTTTTCAAGAAATTGTTTAGATTGCCCGAAAAACAAGATTGTTCATAACTTTCTCATTATAAGTCCAAATAGAGTGAATCAAAGCTTCACATGTAGGCAAAAATATATTATTTTAGAAAAAAAAATTAAATTTTTTTTTTTTGACTTTTTGCAAAAAGAAAATTCTGCCCGCCGAATGAAAATTTGGGCTTTTTGTGGTATAACTTTTGCTCCCGGTCACCAATTGAAATAAAAATTACATTCCCATGAAGCTAATTAGTTTTCCTATCTTATGAGAAAGTTTCAAAAAGATTCATTAAAAATTGAGGTCTACGGAACCTGCCCGAACTCCAAATTGTCCCCCAAGGGGACAATAGTCCTTTAGGGGTTAAGCAATTCTACACATTCTCGAGTAGTATAAGGCACAATGTAAAATTTTTGTCGTATAGGAAGGTAGAAATGACAATGATTGTCAATTTATTTGTTACTTTTTTCCCTGAATTTGAATTATAATGAGTTTTGGAAGCCAAAAGTTGGCCTAAACTCATATCTAACATGTAGAGTTTTGTAATTTTTATCATTCATGAACAATTGTTTTGCTCACTAATTTGGAACATGAATCATGAATTTATCAATCCCAATCTTGAAAAGGAGTAAAGAACACCGCATTCTAAGCTTTGGTTGGAAATTTTGTTCTGGCTTTGGTTGGAAATAGTTACACCTACAAGTTGGATATGGATCTCTAATTAGAAATGGCAATCCTACCATAACCCCATATCTAAAGTAGATTAATGCCTATTTGTGATAATTTAATTATTGTGGCTTGTAGAATATAGGAAATTTGTTGAAAAATTGAAGTCAATGTGTGCAAATAAAAGGTTGTGAAAGCATGCAAATTTTTTTTCTTCTAATAATGAGTATTTTATTGAATATAAATGTAGGTTTCTCATCCAAATTCATTTTAGCTTGATAGACTCACCTATTATGGATAGCTTTGGTACTTTTCTCTAAGCCAAGAGGAATGAGAGGTGAGTGGATAAGAAGGTACAAACAAATAATATTTTTCAATGAACTGCACATCCATTTCTTGTCTATAATTGATCAACCTATAAAGCCATTACAAGGGGGCTATCCAAAGTATATACTTCTATTATAGATTAGAACATCATTTCACCAAACAAAACTTGGACTAGACTACTTTAGTTTGAAGGCATGATGTGAATACTTGACCCTCAAAACTATATTTGAATTCATTTGTTGTTCAAAATTTGAATATATAATCTTTAAAGGGTTAATTCCTAAAAGATTATACTTTCACTGGGTGGATTATTAATCTTTAGGGAAACAGTGACAAGATTATGAAAACCATTTGTAGCTTTGTAATGGCACTCAAATTCATATTATAGAGATGGTCAAATTACTTCTCAAATTAAATCCTAAAAAATGAAGACAACCCAAAATTTCAAAAATAAGATGTGTTAATGTTTACAACCTCTAGGATGCAATTGTGAAGAATTCAAATTGTCCAATTTTTTTCATTGTTGTAGCAAATGGAGTATCATACAATAGAACCTTTTTTACTCAATAAAATTGGAACCAATCTAACACATTGAAGAAGAGAGGTTATTGCATTAGGGAGGGATATGATCTTCATATGTGGTTCATATTGGGAAGTTAGGACCAACTATCAATGTTTTGTGACAATACTTTTTTGAATTAGAGAGGGTTGAAAAAGGGAGGTTCTACTATACTTAACTATGGAGGGCTGCATTTCATACTAAACAATTAATTAAACGATATTAAGTTGTTTTGGCAATGACTTCAAGAAAATTGTCAATCAAATCTTGGCTTTTTTTGAATTCAATGCCATAATTATTAGAGCATTAAGGAGGTGAAATTTTTTTAATTCTAAGATTTGCATGCAACCCATTTTTTTGATAGTTTAAGATTTTTAACATTAAATTTTTTTTCCTTCACCCTCTCAAAAGTAATTTAAAAAAACCCTCTTTTGTTTAATTTGCCAACCCAAATAGTTAGGTACCATAATAAACTTGGGTGGTTTTCATTTCGCAAGGAGAAATTCCACAAAGTGAAATGTGGGCTAGCTTGGCCCTTTGTCATTTGACACTAGCCTACCACAATCAATAACATCTAAAGGTAGACGAGCCTAATTCTGTCTGCAACCCATTTTCACCCATGTCACCATCCAAAGCTATCCAGAAATGAGCCAATTTTGTCTGGAAATTTGTCAAAATCAATGCATTTATGTCATTTAGGGTAACGTGGTGATAGCTGATTAGTGAATACCTAAATTCTTATAGGGACATAAGAAGGTGGTTATGGGTTGTTATTAGAGTGTTCATGACCCCAGTCTTAGGTACTTTTGTAATTTAGGGCTGCACACTTCAAAAATTCACAGAAATTACAATTTTGATCAGAAAATTATAATTGCACTTGGGTTTGATTCCTGAAACGTGTGCACACCTCTGAAAAATATGTGTCCCTCTTGGAATTGGCCCCAAGATAGTCAGATTGCAAATTAGGGTGGTAATAGGTTGGTCTAACTTACCTTAGTTGAAAAATGATATTACAACTCTAGATAGATGATCTACCAGGCATGTTGGATACACCAAAAATGGTTATTCAGTATGGTCTAAACTATTTATCGCAAGGACATTGTACCATTCAACATCTCTTTCAGTGGTGGCATCGTACCATTTGTGATGTGAGATTGGTCATACTAATTTTCATACCAACCAATTATTCACCCGTACAAAATAACCATTTCCATGTGCTATCATTCTTCAACTGCTGACTGTAACTTACTAGTAGGCCAGTATCCATGACAATTGGCTAGAACGGTAGCAAGTTGGGTTTCCCTGTAAGATAAGTGAGGGAGCTTGAATGAGAATGGGTCAAGCATGGGGATGCTGGAGCTTCCAAGGGGGCCCCCAAGAGCAAAAAAAAAAAGAGTTACAAGTGGGATGCAAGTGGGTTGCAAGCCAATGGAACGAGTAGAAATGATTCTGGCTGATCAGGGAAGGAATCGACAGGTCTGTAACAGTGCAGGACGTTAAATCCTACGAAGGTGGACCTGGTAAGGTAAATTTTGGTTTCTCTAGGGTAAAAGTGAAAAAAAAGCTTCCTATTTTGCATTGTGTTTAGGATATGTTGTAAGGTAAGTACACCCAAAAGCGCCACTTATTCATACTGAGCCTAGTTCCTGCTATTAATTAGTTCAAATTTTTATATAGTCCTGTTGGCAAGCGAAAGCATGTTCCAACGCACCAAAGAACGCAGGATTTGGATACCGTATGCAAAAGTTATTAACAGTCAAAGTTTGTTTCTGAAAGCGCCATCTGCAGTCTGTGAACATGACTGATTTCGGAAATGTATGTGCATTGTAGATGGTGCTTTTAGGAATAGGGCGCTTTTGGATGTACTTACCTTAGATAGGTTCTTCTAGCTAATTTCAAGTCTCTGATTGCAAATATGAATTCAGAATTTATCAGAAAAAAAATTGACATGTGAAAAAAATTTAGCTTAAAAATTTATCTCTAAGAGTTATGCACATTCAAGGAGTAAATGATGGAAAATACCAAGAAAATGGTCACTTTGATGTTTGATTTTAAAAAACTAAAAAATGATTCAAAAAATTCTCCAAGAGAAAGCCATTTTCCTAATTTGAAGATACTCCTTGTCAACCATTTTTATTAGTAAAAAAATAAAATTGTATTCTCTACACTTGTGCAAAGGTAGTGCACTTTGAGCCCATGTAGCAGGGGGACAATTTATTATTATTTTTAAATCTTTTGTAAAATTGTGTAAATTTAGTGAAAGTCCTTATAAGCTCATTTTGAGCTTGAAGTTCACATTTTTTATTCAAAAATAGTACTACAACCCCCTAAAATGGCTAAAGTACATATCCAATCAAGGTCTATTTAAAAATAATAAAATAATTCTTCAAAAATCCAAAAAATTACTCAATGTTTGAAACTACTACTTGTACATTCACTTCAAGTTTCATAGAAAACAATCAAACAATGAAAAAGTTATGAGCAAAAAATAGGACAAGTGTTTCTTGTGATGATCCTTATTCAAAAGCTTGTTATGATGCAATAGACAAACTTGAGAGGTATTTGAGTGCTACCATGTATCATCTAAGTATCAAGGATTTAATGCTAAATTTGAAGATTGAAGATTCGATATAGTAATTAACATCTATAAAATATTCTTGATTTTTGGTATTTCTTTTTATCAAACATCTATTAGGACTAGGAGCCTTATATTTTCTTGGATTGACTACAAATTTTGTAACAACTAGTAGTAAAAATAACTAAATTCAATTGTAATGAACTCTTAAAGACTAAACTACATTTTTTTGACAACATAGTGATTTTAGGCAACTCACTACAAATAAAGTTTTTATTATGTTTCCTTGAAATTCTTACAAACATGTAGACAAATAATATCTTTAAGGCCCAACAATTTTCATAATTTTGACTACTTATTTAGAAAGTTATTGCATAATTTGTTGTTTCTTTTTCAATTTGGGTAGTCAACCAAATTTGAAAAAATCACTTTTTATTGAATCGTGAATCATTCAATTTTGATTAATGAGTTGAAATTTATGAGGAATTTTAGTTTGCGGGCAATTATGTATTCCTTCTTCTAAAATAAACTGTAAAGTCCTTTATTTTACTCAATTTTCAACATCTTTAGAAAAAATAAAGACATTGGGTGTAGATTGTTTATTACAACATTACAACCATTGGAATTGTCATTTTTCAATTTCATAAATAAATCCTTAACAATTTAGTATTTTGAATCATTCTCTTCTTCTTTCTACTCACTAGTTTTTTCCTATATATTGTACAAGTCTAATTGATTTGAATTTTTTTAAGCAGGCAACCAACTTGTTTTTATTTGTAGAATAAATCCAAAAAATAACTACCAATTTGAATTTTTTTCATACAAGTGTAACCTTGTGAAGTATTAATGCCTAGTTTTTTGTAGGGCCAAAAAGTTTTTTGTCAATTCAAATGCTTGTATTTTGCAATCCACATAGTAGAAATTTCTAATATTTTTTCACATCTTCTCAAAGTAGCTTACCATACGTGAAGGTCGGATTCAACTTCGGATTCAACATCTTGAGTGCTAAAATTAAGTTTCCACATCAGATTCTCATTGGTAGTCATGTCACATTATACCATTTAAAAGGTGACATGTGTCACTTTTCTCAAAAATGACTTAATTTTTGTTGAATTTCACCTTTGCTTATAGTACTATAAGACTCTACAATTACAACTGTCTAAAAATGTTTTTTTCCTTAAGTTTGGTACTTATAGTAGAAATGACAGTTTTAGAACAATTTGGTGAAAATATAGTCAAAGAACTTTAGGGGTTAATGGTGACCTCTAAAAAAATAGAATGCATGCAAAAAGACTTCTTCCTACAAATTTTTATTTCAATTTGAAGACAATGAAGCTGAAATGTAGTTGAAAATTCCTTGCAACCCTATGCTGCATTGTATGGTCATTGAGTGTGTAGTGGTACAAAACTTTCGATCCCATCACAATTGACGGAGTTGGTAGTTGAAATGTCTGGTTGTTATTTGGTAATTTGGACAATAGTCATAACATTCATTAGTATGTTGTGGCACTGCCTTCTCTCAACAATGGAGGGTGTGGCATATTCTATGTGTAGTTGTACACCCAACAACCTCTCCATTCTCCACCTATTCAGCTACTTCAATAGTGACTGATGAAGCATTGTTGTGGGTTCAAATATTCCACACCCTCCACTATTGAAAGAAGGTAGTCCAACCAATGCTATTGAATGTTATGGTTGTTCGGTTTTGGGATTTGTAAGCTAAGTGTTAGGTTTACTCTATTGGTATTTTAGAAGTGACCCCCTTGCTCGGCTACTTAGGAAAATGCTGAAATGTTTTATTTCCACATATAATAAAAATTTGCAAATTTTGAATTCATATTTGCAATCAGAGGCCCCACTTTAGCTATGAATCATGTATTAGATAAGGTAGAAGTACCTATTTTGGACAACCCCCTTCAATGGCTTCATAGACTAACATATTGTGGACAACACTTGAATGTACTATTTACTGAAAAGATACTCTGTTTGTACTTTGTCATCCAATCATCTCTCTTCCTTTATTGCTTAGGGAGAAGTGCCAAAGCTAACTATAATAGGTGAGTCCTTGAAACCGGAATGGGTCCTAATGAAAAATTTGCATTTCTATTGAATAAAATATTCATTTTTGAATTTATTTTTTGCATTGTTCCTCATCCTTATGTTTGCACACACTGAGCTCAATTTCACAGTGAATTTCCCACATCTTACATACATAAATGCTTAAGTTATCTGTTATGGGTACTTCTACCTTAAATTTATTAATCAAGCACAAAATAGGGGGTGTTAATTTTTCCTGGCACCCTGATGAGGCCGAGCGAAGGGGCCAGTTCACCCCGACCGTATTTCAGGAAAGGTGACCTCTTCTGCACCACAGTCAGAGAGCTTTCCTTTCCTGAAATACCCTCGCTCATTTCGAAACCGGCCTTGCATGATTGAGCCCTTGGCCGATCATATTCCTCCCCATTTTGCACCAAGTTGGAAGAAATCAACTTAATGTGAATGATCTTGTTCAGTTCTGAAATTTTTTGTTCAATTCTGCAGGGGAGATGGCTGCAGCAGGATTAGTGGCGAGAAGGGAGCTGGGCACCACAGGCCTGAAGGTGTCGTCTCTCAGCTTCGGAGGCTCGCCGCTGGGCAATTTGTATGGCGAAATTGTCAAAGAGGAGGTCGCCATCGACGCTATCCACGAAGCTGCGCGATTGGGCGTCAACCTCTTCGACGTCTCCCCGTAATTCCCTCCCTTCTTGCTTGTACATTTTCTTTCTCGGCCGGACGTCTCAAATTTGGAATGTGCATCGGGCTGATCGAAGCTAGAGTGTGCTCTTAAGTTGGGGTTGCACGCAAAATTCTTTAATCTTATCGCCAGCAGCAACGACTGTTTCATGATTATCACATCGGTAGAAAGTATGAAGAATGTGCTGAGTGTGGCTAGTGTACGTGTAGGATCGAATTGATTGTCTTACTAGTCGGAGAAGGTCGTAATGGTAATGGGGTTCGAGTGTAAACTGGAAATTGGTGATGGGTTTAGGTACTATGGCAACACATTGGCAGAGCGGGTGCTCGGGAAGGCCCTGAAGACGATGCCCGTCCCTCGTGACAGCTACGTGGTTTCAACCAAGTGTGGAAGATATGGCGATACGAACTTCGATTTCAGTGCGGAGCGGGTGACGCGCAGTGTGGACGAGAGCCTGGAGCGACTCAATCTGGACTACTTGGATATCATTCTCTGCCACGACGTCGAATTCGTTTCGCTTGATCAGGTAATCTAATCTAATCTAGTCCAATTTTGGTCGTGATATGATGGTACTCTCTCTGCGCTTGTTGCGTCGCGTTAATGCTCATGTCGATTGTGATTTGCTGCCACTGCATCCCTCTTTTCAGATCGTGAACGAAACAATTCCCGCACTGCAAAAGCTCAAGGAGACGGGTAAAGTTCGGCACGTTGGATTGAGTGGGCTACCTCTCAAGATTTTCAGGTGGGTTGCATCATTTCTACTATTCCATTTTCAGTTCTAGGGTTTCAGTTCTTGTCAGAAATTGCTTTGATGGACGAAGGGTAACGCAGGTGACTGAAGACTGATGGGCTGTTCCTACTAACCATGCCTCTTGACTACAAGACCGCCTGTTCTAATATTTCTTGTTTTGCTTTCTTGTCCTTAGGTTCCAATTAACTTTGTTGTGGTCTCAACCTTTTCAAGTGTAAACTGACCCTGCGTAATATTCTTCTCTGACTTTCGTCGATTCTGTTGTGCACAGATATGTATTGGACAGAGTTCCAAAGGGCACTGTGGACGTGATTCTGTCCTACTGTCACCATTGTCTCAACGACACCTCAGTGCTGGAGATGTTACCCTACTTGCAGGAGAAGGGCGTTGGTTTGATCAGTGCTGCCCCCTTTGCCTTGGGTCTTCTGTCTGGGAAGGGGTGGCCAGAGTGGCACCTGGCTCCTCCCGAGCTCAAGGTACTACATTGCGCTTATCTAAAGCTCTGCGTAATCCGTAACTTTCAAATCACATTCAGGTTCTTCGCACTTGTGTAGCTAATGCTTGAGAAGGTTAGTGTCGGTATTACATCTATGTAGGAACCCTATTAATCATTGACACGCGTGTGTGTCTGCAGGAAGCATGCACTCAAGCAACAGAGCTATGCAAATTACAAGGCAAGAGCATTAGAGATCTCGCTTTGCAGTATACCCTCCGGAATTCCAATATTCCGACCACCCTGGTCGGCATGATGACAGTAAAGGAGGTAAACTATCTAATTTAACACTCTTCGGGATGCAATCCACACATCATAAACTCTCACGTTGTTTCATCGCAATGTGGCACACACAGTTGGAAATTAGGAAACTCTAAAGTCACGAACTGGTCCTAAAAGAGCTGTGAATCTTCAAGACTTGATAGTTCTGCTTGATTGAATCTAGCGTAGACAGATATGTTCGATGAACATTAAGGACCTCCTGCCCTCAAACGGTTAACTACTACAAGATGTGAAGACACGACATTCTGATGATAGAAACTGACATGAGATCTATTCTTCTTTGCTGATCAGGTAAGAGAGAACGTAAAAACAGCGATAGAGGTGGAGCAGGGATTGTCAGACATTGACGGAGCACTTCTGCAGCAAGTAGAGCAAATCTTGCAGCCAGTAAAAAACATGACCTGGCCCAGTGGCCGACCTGAGAACAATTAGGCATATATGTACAAGAAGAGAAGCGAATGCCAAACCAGTTGATAAGCTCACACAATGGTAATCGGAGGTAAAATTTTACCTATCGACGCATGGACTCTGAATCACTGATTAATCTCTGCAGTACACTAGCACTGCAATCAAACGTGGTCCTCTATATATGGTGGATTTCAAGCATTCCGAGTGGCTTCTCCATAAAGTTCGCATTCAGGCAGAGTAGTGGACACCCGTTGAGCGTTGGGGAAATCGACTTCACACCAACTTACTACTGCCAAGGAATTGGAATCATTTTAAGCAGAACGGACAGACAGAACGGCCTAAAACTGGGGTGGTAGTATGCAATCTCGCCTAGAAACTGTAGGGCGGCTTTACTCTATAGTGCGCACTGTAGGTCGCCTCTTATTGCAGCTGATCCGCATTCTCCCCAGACAGCTCTTCCAGAGTCCGGCCGTTCGTTTCCCGGACCAGAAATGTACAGAAGAATCCCGCCGCGTTAATCACCGAGAGCAGTAGCAAGGATTTTCTCACGCCGATATCTGTCGGGTAGACTTTGTCTTGATCACCATCTTGTCTGGCTGCGCCGCGTACAAGAGCCCGAACGCGCCAACAGTAGCGCCTGCCTACATCATAAGCTGAGATTCCATGGCACAGCTTGCAGGGAAAAGCTCCGCCGGATTGACGAACTTCGTCACGTTGGGGCCGAAATTCGCGAGGAAAAACGTGAGCGAGTACAATTTCAGAAACGCCTGGACGTCATCCGATTCGCCGGTTGGGGATGACTCCGACGGCCGACGCTTTTCGCCGCTGGATGGGTCCGACATTCATCTACCGATTTTCATTTACACTCACTGCGATGTCGAGACGGGATTTTCGATCTCGCCAATTTTCCGATTCTCTTCATTTCAAGGCACGCCATTTCGTAATTGCGCTTCTCAATTTCGGTAAGGAATTTAGCAATTGCAATTCTCAATTCATGATCGTGTGGTCGCATGTGAAACGTAGTCATTTCGGGAGGGGCTGTGAGTTCTAGGCCGAGAGAATTCGAAACAATAGAAGGGCAATGGAAGAGGATGAGGAACCAGGGGTGAGTAGAGAGGAGACGGAGAAGAGGAGGAAATAGTAATTTAGCTTGGGTGGGGGTTGGTTTAGCTTTGGCAGGGATTGGAATAGGTGCAGGATTGTTTTTTGGTTGTAAGCAACTTTGAGAAGGATTTTGTGGGATTGGTAAAGATGGTAGTAAAGAGATTAGAAAAGGATTAAGGTTGATAGGATGTGAGATATGGGGAAATCTGGAGGGAGTGAACGTGAACCAACAATCATCGTTTGAAGTGAAGAGAAAATTGGATCGTCCTGAACAAGAACCGCGAGGCAATCACGATTGTCACCACTCGAACTTCGTATCTTCGTATTTGTATTCGTAGCTTCTCAAGCGCCTGGATTTGCGTTGTGCGTGAGTTGGTGAATTATGATGTGGGGTTTTGGAATTTGCAGTTGCATTTGTTTCAGAGAGCTTGGTCAACTTGTAACGGATACATTGTCCAATTTGGAAATGGATGTAGTTGCGATTGGTCTCATGGTGAAGAAGAGGTATGACTGTCCCCTGGTTTGAACAGATCGGCAGTTTTTGGCGTTCGCAGTGGGTGATATGAAAGGCACGACGGATACTTTGTCACCGTCAGCTGCCGAAACTGGAAGTATTTCTTGCCTTCTCATTTGAAACCCTCCAGATATCTGATTCTTCGTACGATTGTGCTGATTTGTCGCAGTCTAGCTCTTGCCATTCTCTTTCTCTTTCGAATTAGTAGTGACGGATTAGGTGAAGGGAAGTGGATCTCATCACTTCTTTTGGTGGATTATACATGAATAATTGTTCAACCAGTTGAAAGTGTTGTAGACCGACCCCTTATTGTGCACCTCCGGGGTTTCTATGTCAGATGCTACACTCAGATATGTACCCTGAATAGCCCTCGACCAGAGGAATAATTCATTTTAGGTCGCACGCCGAATGAAACTCAGCCTGCCTGTTCAAGAATTTACACATTATAGTTCTTATAATGTTGTAATCTATGAACAAAAAGAGTGCTCTTCCCTCTGACAGGGAAGAGACTGAGAAGCTGATAGCACGTTTGAGATCATCTGTCAAGGAGAATGGAACTGCAGAGGAGCCTGATCATGGAAACAATGAAGGATAAAGAAGAAACCCGCTTATGAATCCTGTTCGGCTCTCGAGTCCGCGTCACAGGAGTTACTCAAGCGGCTTCAAATGTTGTGTACATCCAAGTATCAAGGTTAGTGAATATTCTATTCGGTTGATCGCACTTTTCAGAATTTTGGTGTGATTGATTCCTATCATTCAATGAGCCCTTTACTAGATACTGTTGAATTGGGTCTGAATAGCAGGCTCTTAGTGGGGGGAGTCAATGGAGCGCGTTAAATGATACCATCGAAACCCCGCTGAAATTTTTTTATTTTTTTATTTTTTATTTTTTCAAATTCAGAATTCAGATTCAGAATCAGAGACCCCAAATTAGTCTGGGGACCCTCATACCAAAAAACCCAACATAAATATAAACCCCAAAGCCTTGTCAACCCCTAATAAAATGAGATTTACCCCGTTGGGCCCACTTTCGATGGTATCATTTAACGTCTTACGGACTCAATATTTGAGCTCTTAACAACACAAGAATTAGAAAGGCGTTGTACATTTACTCATAGAAAGGCATTGTACCCTTATGGGTTCCTTTTGAGTGTGGTTCTTTTTGCCATAATTTTGTACATGCACATGTAGTGGATAGTCAACCTCTTTTGCAATTTTTCATTGCAATTTTTGGAATTTTGGAGCATGTAATATATCATTGGAAAGGTATTTTCAATGCCTTTTCAACAATACATTACATGCTTAAAAACTCTAAAAATTGCAGTGACTGCGTGCATAGTTGGCCTGCATAAAACCGTGGCAAAAAGAACTGCACTCGATTGAGTGTAGATTCTTTTTACCATGTTTTGTTAACCAATTGGTTGTGGTATGATTGATGAGGTTGCAATGGTGTTATTTTATTCACACTTTCATTTCATCCAATGATTTGAAATGAGTATAGATTTGTTTTGTGCAGGTCAAATTTCGTCAATATGTGCTCATTGTACGACTGAGAATGCTAAAGAGGTAAGTAATGTCAAGGTTTGTTGTCTCCGTTTGTATTCAGGTGAAAATGAGTATCTGCGGCGGGCGGATGGCCCGTCTCCAAACGAGGGTTGCGCATATTATCTATGGACAGGGGAGGTTTGAGGGGAATGGCAACTTACTATACAGATGAAAAGAAATATTGAGCGGGGAACTGGTTGACATATTCGTGAGATGTTTGATATTATCTGTGGGACATCTACTGGAGCTATGCTTGCAATAGCTTTGGTTAATTCACTTGATCGATCTTCGCTGTAATTTTCAATTTGATTAGCACTGTTCAACTTCATTTTAGCATTATATTCTAAATAAGAAAAACCAATTTTACCCCTAAAGTTTTGTGGTGTTTTATTTGAGGCCCAAAGTTACTTCCAATTTATTCTTATCCAAAGCAAGGCTAAAATCTTCAACTACACTTTTCCCTTCATAAATCCAATTGTAGGGTCTCTTAGTCAACTTAATGAAGCATCCTTTTTTTGCTTTTAGAGTGAAAATGCACACTGATTGCAAGATATTTGTGTCTTAACCTCAAAAGCTACATTTTGATGGCCTTTCTCTGAGGCAATGTTTGTCTTTCATATCTTTGAGGAAAAAAATGTGCCCTATTAACTTGTGCATTTTAGCCAAATGTTGGAAAATGAATTGAGAATAGATGGGAACAAATCTAATTCGTTTTTAAAATCACATTCATCCTTACAAAACTACATTTGCACACTTGTACTTGATGAAAGAGAAAACCTAAATCCCCGATTACTTTGACAAGAAATTAGAATGAAACATTCTAGTTAGCCATATGTACCCTATATTTTTGGTTTTATTTGGAAATTTTCAAAATGAAGTTCAAAGAACAACTGTATATAGAATTTTGCATTTACTGCCCACAAAATAGAACTCGTAAATTTCATCTCATTGGTCAAAATTTACTTTCACATCAATGTTGATATACATTTATATGTTCAGTGGGATTTCAAAGCTGCATCCTTGCTTTTACGTCCATATCACAATCAGCTCATATCCTATCCAGTCTCAGAGTTGACAGAGAAAGGTAAGCATATTCACCCCATCGCAACTGACTGGACCTCAGTTGTAATAGAGCTCCAGCCCCATGCCGTCGTGGATTTCGTAGTCGGCCAAAGTGATGTGGTCCTTGTAAATGGTGTACCATTTCTGGATGCGAATCTTTTCAGGCCGCGTCCCTGTCTGCGCTGCTACCAGCTTCTTCAGATCCCCAATCGTGTCATCGGTGTTGCACTTCACGCGGACCTTCTTCCCCAATCTGTCGTTGAGCACCACCTCAATCATGATTTCTGGCGCTTTCTCTCGATGACCTGTTGTCAGGAAAATTATTACGGAGTATCATTTAGGCCACCACAACCCAAGCAAAACAGAAAACCAATCATGCTACATATCAGGGAGATGTTCCATTCAACAATAAATCTATAAGTTCACTCAATGGCATTCCAGAAGCAACTTCAATCCAATGAAAGCTGCCACGTGCTAAGATTTCAATTGTAGAAAGTGACTTGGTTATAAACTTCTCCTGCAATAAGCATGGATCTGAAATTTCCAATAGAATTCCAACAAGAACAAACTTGTGTTTGGTTCCATTTTCTCTTGGCATTTAACCAAAAATATTCAAATCAATTCTGACCATTTGCACATAACCAGATTCACATTTGCATGCTGTTAAGGGAACTTACCTTACTAGTAGAACATTGTGTGATAAAGATATAATTCAAGAATCACCAAAAATCTCTACCTAATGCAAATCCATAGTATTGACTACACCGCTATCTTGTATACGAATTTCACAAGTGATCAGGGAACATCTCTTCATAGATATATCCCTCAAATATCTCACGAGCAAGCAGAACGTCGTCACAGAAATTTCTGCTTTAAAAGGGTTTACCTTACAATATGTAGTCGGCTATGACCCTGAAATTCCTTTTCCAACCTTGATAGAGAAAAATGATTTTCCGAAGCTCTCAAGGAGGCATCCAAATGCTCTGAAAGCGGAAAGAAAAGGCGCTCAAGTTTCCACGTTCAGACTCTGTCAGGCACGCAAATCTCACCCCAAGGTCGACCGGCCTGAGTGAAAACAAAATAGTAGTTCAAATGTTATCAATTGAACGAAGGAGAGGCTCTGAGGCTTCAGAATTCCAGTTTAACAATTGGCAATCACTATGCTGCCAGTGTGAAAATTAACATCGTTCTGGTCATCGGTTTAGGGTTTGCAATGGAAAATTCTCTAACCAGAACAATTGCTAGGGCCTTCAATGTAAGAGCGTAATTGAGTCAAGAATCAATTAACCGTTAACAAATGTATAAACATATTCCACACTGGTCTCGACATTTACGACTGCAAAAGAGCTCCCACTAATCCTAAGTTCCAATAAATCCTCAATCACATAATTCCATTGGAAAATCTCGATGGTCAACAACAGATTTCCAAATATTGCAATTGAACAGCCTTCTGAAATGCACAAAGCAGGCGAAATGGTTTAGAATTTACCAAACTATGTCCAAGAAGTTCTTAATGAAGGGAGGATTGAATCACTCCAACATGCAAACACCATGCCTAAACACGAGGGTTGTTCAACGCTATGTAAGCCCTAGAGGATTAGAGAAACAATAACAAATGTAGACGATCCGGGGACTCAAACGCTACAACCACTGCAACTGAATGCAACCACTCATATGGAATTCGTAAGAGAACTCGAAAAGAATTCGAAAGATTAAAAAAAAACGCGTGCATATCTCCAAACGCAAGCAATCGTAATCTGAAGTGAAAAAAGAAAGAGTTAGCGAGCTCATACCTTGACGAGAGTGGCGATCGGTTTCGCCTTGAACACTCAAGAAGGGCTTTCTGAAGAAAGAGAAAATGCTTTGTCCTTTGAAAACTAACTTACCACCAGGAGTGTGGACCAAGGTGCTCCAAACAGTACCGGTAATTTATTCTGTTAAAATGTGTAACACTAATTTACCAAAGTCACACTATTTCAAGGTAGGGCTATTGCAATTCTTGAACCCATCTGCTGCAATGCATCTTGTATAGTACAATAGAACTTCTCTGAAGTATCTAGCATTAGAGGGGATTTGAGGCCTCCAAAGGGTCGTTTCGGGGTTGTTCTCCAAAATTGTTCTTGTGACTGCTGGTCTCTGTTAGGCCAACATTTATCCAATTTTTTTTTTTAACCCCTAAAGGACCAAGGCCTTTTTTTTGTCAAAAACCTCTCAAAACTGTCGTTTCTGTTGCATTCACCCAAGAAAACAAAAAAATATTTTTTAAAGAATCTAACCGTAGGATCTTGTACTTAACTTGATTGAAATCAGGTGGTAAAAATTTCATGAAGTTTGACCGTACAGATTGGAAGATATGAGCATTCAAAGTTGAAAATGCAAGTTTTTTTGAATTGTGGTTTGCAATTTCAGATGACTTTGACTGGCATTTGTAAAAAAAATGCACTATAGACTTTGAATTTATAATTTTTTATGTTAAAAAATTGAGTTGAGAGTCTAGGAAAAAAATTTCACACAAAAAACACTTGATTTTCATTCTTTAAAAAATTGTTAAGTAGATGTAGGTCCAAGATTGAAAGAAAAACTAAATGGTTAATAACTCTAAGATGGGATTGAAATACAATAATCCCATTGGTGAGATTGTTCTAGCAAGTAAACATAACCTTGTCCAACAATTTTTTTTTGAAAAATTGTGAAAATTGCATTCAAAAATGAATCCTATAAGTTATTTTTTCAAGAAATTGTTTAGATTGCCTGAAAAACAAGATTGTCCATAACTTTCTCATTATAAGTCCAAATAGAATGAATCAAAGCTTCACATGTAGGCAAAAATATATTATTTTAGAAAAAAAAAATTTAATTAAATTTCGACTTTTTGCAAAAATAATTCTGCCCGCCGAATGAAAATTTGGACTTTTTGTGGTATAACTTTTGCTCCCGGTCACCAATTGGAATAAAAATTACATTCCCATGAAGCTAATCAATTTTCCTATCTTATGAGAAGTTTCAAAAAGATTCATTAAGAATTGAGGTCTACGGAACTTGCCCGAACTCCAAATTGTCCCCCGAGGGGACAACGGTCCTTTAGAGGTTAAAATGGGTCCTGAAATATGAAGAAAAGCCCCATTTTTTTTCAATTTTTTTTTTTATGACATGGTACTCTCTCAACCACGTTGGATTCTTATTTACACGGCAAAAACTGCATTCCCACAATCCAGGAATCCACAATCTTTGAATGGCCTCAAAAATCCCCTAATGTAATAATAACACTCTTAAAAATAATAACCTCTATAAGATAATGTTGATTGCCTATTCTTGACTTTGGTTGCATACAAATGTTATTAATGCAATGACCTTTCCTAATGTAACATAGTAAGCCCAATTGTAGCCCTATTGCTTTAGAAGAATTTAGTTTTACAACACTCCTCTTACATCATCACTCCTACACTTATTTAGCAATGTTTGCACGCCCAAGACATTTGGTTAGCTTTACAAGTTTTCAACATCACAATGCATTTCACCTTTAGAATCAATCAAATCATGTGGTGGTTGTTCACAACTCCAACTAACATTTGTTCTTAAGTACTAGTGCTCCTTTAGGGCCCAAAGACATAGGCAATTAGGGTCAAAAGCACTTGCCATTGGCAAAGTCCCTAGTTGGACACTCACCAATATTAATTGCTTTATAGTACTCCTATGTATAGTACATGAAAGAAAAGTTTTAAAAGAAAATAGATATTATATGCACTTCAATTCATCCATAGGAATGAAGACAAAGATAAAAAGTTGACTTCTTTGCAAGAAAATAAAATAGTAATGAGTTCCACTAATTGTTTATCAAAGACTAATAGAAACAACACAATATATAAGTTGAATTCATGCTTGACACCATAATTGAGACAATAGTCTAAATTGCTCTTCTGCATTGAAAGGAATATATTTACTTTTGTCTTTATCATACAATTCTTGACGATGATAAAACAATCCTATTTAGAAATAAAATTGATTTTAATACACAAGTTAATAAATGATCATGTAGGTGAAAGTCTTTCCTTAGAATTATGTCATGAATAATAATGTACATAAAAAAAATTCCTACAAACATATCTTACAAAATACTTTAACTATAGAAATGTTCTTCTATGCATAGATATCAAAGGATTTATGAGATTAAAGCTTATCGTGTATACATCAATATACTAAAATACACTAGATTAAAATATTTTTGTAGCTAAAGATTCTTCTTGCATTGGATGAAATGTAATTCCCTAGGAATAAAAGATATTGTAAAGATGAAATGAAATTAACAATTTGAAAATTCATTCAATCCATTTTGCATTTCAAATTGATTGCACTACAAGTGCCATTCAAAAATTGTCAAAAAAATTCTACAATCAAAATAGGACAAATCTATAAAGAGATTTTTTTGCCAAGTATTACCCCAAAAGTTAGAAAAGGATGTTTTGAAAATTTGAAAATACTACCAAAAACATTGAAAAGTAGTGCATTACAATATAAAGCTACTAAAATATACTTTTCACTATACAAATTTTCTAAAGAATGTTATTAAGGGGTGAATTGTATAATTAAAAAATCAATTTTCTTAAAATAAAAAAATATGTTTGATGTGGGTGATTGCAAGAAATACTTAGTACATTTTGTCACATTTAGTTTCTAATTTCTTTTTTGTTATAACTTTTGTATTTTATTTTCAAATGACTTAAAATTTATTTGAAAGCTACTCATAACTATTAATGAAAGCTACTCATCACCAAAAAGTCTTCTCAAATGGAAAATTTTTACATTAAAAAATAAAATCCTATCTTCTACAAATTAAAATGTCAAAAGTTGTATTTTCTTCACTAGAATTCTATGTCAGTGAATTCTATATCCAAAATTCTAGTGAAGAAAATACAACTTTTGACATTTTAATTTGTAGAAAATAGGATCTTTTTAAAATTTAGAAGTTTTCCATTTGAGAAGACTTTTTGGTGATGAGAATTGACCAAAAAACTCAACAAAATATTGTTTTATACCTTTGAAAAAAAATGTAGAGACAAGCTCTCTTTGTCGACTTCTACACCACATAAAAATAAGTATTTTTAAAATTCCTTTGAACAACAGCTATAAGTCTATTAAGAAACCATTCTCTCCTCATTTTAGCTCAAAATTCGTTTTTTTGGGTTCAAATGGAGCTAAAAAATCCCAAATCACTTATTGTGAGAAATTATTGGGGCTATTTGAAAATAGTAAATTATTTTTGAAAAATCTTCAAAAATTAGGAAAGGTACCTAATAGTTATGAGTATCTTTCAAATAAATTTTAAGTCATTTGAAAATAAAATACAAAAGTTATGGCCAAAAAACAATTCAAAAACTATGTGTGACAAAACACAACAAATAGTACAGTCAAGTGTTTCTTGCAATCACCCATGTATGTACATTTAAAAAGAAGGTACCCTAGGAAGGAAAAGCGTTGAAAAAATCTTTAAATAAGAGAACTAGAAGAGTGCAAAATTTCATGAAAGTAGGTACTTTGATGTTTTAATCTGTAAAAAATGGAAATTTTAAAAAAAAAAACAATTAAAAGTTGTCAATTTGGAAGACTTTATGATGAAGAGATTTCACCAAAAGAATGATCTCAAAACCATCTTGAATGTTCAAAAGTGTATGTGCAAGGAAGGCCTATTAGCACACATATAGAAGAAAGAAAATGATGATTTAAAAAAAAATTCCTTTAGCAAGAACATGCCTACCTAGTATGGGAATAGACCACAAATTTTTTTGATTTAGATCATTAATTTTAGATACTTTGTTATACTAAAAATAACTAGACTGCAAAGTGTGACAAATTATCTAAATAGAAATTTAATTATAAAATGATTTTTGAAAATTTCTAAAAAATAAGGAATTTGATTGTTGTTATATTAGACAATCATCTCTAATTAAAATTTCAAGTTAATCTGGTTCATACTTTAAAAGTTATGATCAATGACAACTCCATTATTTTAAGTGTGACGCAAAATAGTACTAGTCTTTCATGTTTTCACCCTAAAATAGAATAACCCAACATCATCAATTACTTAATGTTGTCAATCACTCAATTGTAACATCTATTGAATTCTTCCATTTGAGTCAATTGCTCACTCATTCCTACAATCTTAGCACCCTTTCAAGATCGTGACAATGCACTTGAGGAGGGGACACTTTAGTATGTGGTTTAGCATGGCCATAGACCTTACCTTGCTAATTTAATTCCAACATACTTTGAAAAATCTTTAAAAATTCATTCCTTACCTCAATGTCTTGATTCAATACGAAAATCCTTTTATAGTGGTCGTTTATTGATAATAAAAACACTCAAAGGTTGATACATGCTCGAGGATTGGAGAAAAGAAGAAATAAATAGACGCCAAAGGTGGGATGAGCCAAGATAAAATAAGACAAGGAAAGCCTTGGGATTGAATTGTAAGAGCCACATGAAAGAAAACATAAAAGAAGGGGGAGCTCTAGAGGTGAGACAAAAGAACCACAAGAAAATGAGGGAGACCCCCAAAATGCCTTGATTCTACTTGCAAATGCCTTCTCTCAAACTTCTCAATCCCTAACAAGTATGTGAGTGGGCATATAGCTTCTCCTCTGTATCTGGCATTGCAAAAAATGAAGGTATAAATGACTTGCCGACAATGAATACAAAAGTTATTTCTTGTCCACAAAGACTACAAAACGATCATTTTGCAATCAAAATCATTATTAAGTTACAATCATTGTGGACACTTGTAGTTTTTTAGTGTAGATGAGTGAATGTAAGAAGCACTTGTACTATTTGTTGCATTTTGGATTTTTTCTAATTTAGCACTATGAGTACTACGAGTACTATGAGTATTATATAGGGTTCGGAAAAAGAAATGTGGACTGTCTATTGAAATTCAGATCTACGGTTCTGATGACACATAGATCTGAGGTCAAGGATTATAAAGTTGCCATAAAAGCAATCTATAGTCATGGATCTTAGAAAAGAAGTCTTTATTGCACAAAATGTGGGCCCCTACTAGGACTATACATTCCTATCGTATACCCTGAAGTCCTATTCAAAGATGGAAACTCATATTTATGTTAGAAAATCATAGTTTCACATTTCCATTTTCGAAATTTACTTAAACCATTCAAAAAATTAATATTAAAAATGTCCATTGTTCCTAACTTGAACCCCTTTTCAATATTGAAACAAAAAGCAAAATTCCATTTTTTATTATTCAAAAATTCATTGAGAATGTTACTCATTTTAGGCCTATGCTGTTCAACTTTATTGCAATAGGCAATCAAAAATCCCTCTCTTGGAATGTTGTATTTCTATAGTAGGAAGCACTCTGCAAAATTTCATAATGTAACTTTTCAAAAAAGGTATTCCATGGTACTTAAAACCTCCAAATTGGCAAATTATCATTTGTAACATTCAGTCAATAGTACTATTTTAATATTAAATATTTTAAAAAATTATGTAAAAATTAGGGAAGGTGTATGATAATCATGAGTACCTTCTTTATAAATCTTAAGTCATTTGGAGCTTAAACACAAAAGTTATGGCCAAAAACAGATCAACACTTAAGTTGTGATGGAAAATAGTACAGTCAAGTGTTTCTTGCAATCACCTAGATAGCAAATTTTCTTGGAAATAGCCATGTAACAAAGGGTTTTGGCATGGTTTTCAATTAGTTTGTATAGTATTTGCAAATGAATTGCTTTCTAAACTTTTGGAACTTGAAGTTTTGATGTAATAATTATGGAGTTTCATGAAGTGAGTTAACTTGATCACTACAAGAGAAAGGGGTATTTTAATTATAGTCTTAGAAATAACATTTTAAGTGATGACCTTTTCAAGAGACTTTAAATAAGAAATAAGTGTCTTTTTAGTAAAATTTTACTAGAAAGACACTTATTTCTTATTTAAAATCTCCTACAAAGGTCATTACTTAAAATGTTATCTCTAGAACTATATTTAAAATACCCCTTTCTCTTGTAGTGGATGGATTGTGGTTGCAGGAATGTGGAACTTCTAAGACTTCACTGGGAGCAACTGAGTTTCTCATTCTTTGCAAAAGCTCCAAGACTAGCCAATGATGACATCCAGCCTTTGGGCCGGGCACTTCAATCCTCCTGGAAGGGTGATTTTGGAAGGATAAAATGTATATGAAAAACAAGCAATGTTGTGAAATTTGGATTCTATGTACAATCATGGAGTTCACAATTTCAATAATTCGTTGAACTTTTAGATCACTCCAAAACTTCCAATAAGAGTAAAACAAAGGGAATTCAACTTCTCAGATTTGTATCAATCCCCGACTGATGAGATAATTTAGAAGGGACAATCATATTTGACCAAGATGATTCCAGTTGTAGGTTGCAGTTTGTGGATGCAAGGACCGACATTGTGGGTTTATGGCAAATTTCATTAAAATGGTGGAATTGCATTACTTTGACACTTTTTGCAGTTTAGACCACACAATCTGCAATCTAAATCAGTCATAAATTTTTGAAGCATATACGCGCTGTAGATGTTTGAAATCTATACTTGTCCAAGATGTTTTAAATTGTGTAATCTAAAATCTAAACCGGTCATCAATAGATTTTTGAAGTCTATATGGATCCTAGAGGTTTGAAAATCTGTACCTATTCTAGATGTCAGTTTCCAGCTCAGATTGCGTGGTCTGAAAAACGGCATAAGGAATAACTTACCGCCGTTTTACTGTTCTGCTCCAAGTTGACTCCAAACTGCTCCCATTCGATTCCAGTTGTGAGGCTTGTCAGCTCTGCCAATTTCTTCGATCATGGAGCCCCGCAGAACAAATAGATCATACGATCATGCATAGTGCATTGCATACATTGCCCAACACGCAACCATGTATCAGGATTGGAGCATTTTCCATTGAATGATATTAATGAGAAGCGCTGGCAGGGAATAAACCTCACTGGATGAGAAGAATGTTGAGAAAAATATATTCATATATGTGTTGCAAGAGCTGGACATGAAGTCCACAGCTAGCGAGTGGCAGCATGAATCTGTTAGTGACACAGAACTTGGACTGCAGCTCATCAGCTTATTAGATGGAGCCCATGCTCAACAAGCTCCCAATCTCACCGAAGTAAATAATATTCTAACTCGTAGTTACGCAGTCAATTGATTGATGAATACATGTCTTTCCAGTGGAACTAATTATCTTAGCTTACTTAAGATCATGCACACTTGTTACATACCACCGGATTTGAACCAAAGAATTGAAAGGAATAGTGCACCGCGCGCGGTTCTATCTAATTAACTTGTCACAGAGAATGATCGATATGAGTTACATTTGGAACTCCTTCTGGATGAGGTCCACGGTCTGCTCGCTGATGCGGAAGCCCTTCTCCAGCACCTCGTCGTCGAGGTCCTTGGGCGTGAACAACGCCGCCGCCACCTGCTGCACCCCCGGGTTCTGGCTGCTCAAGGCGGCGAAGGCCAGCGCCGGGCCCTTGCCCACGTTCAGCTGGAAGTGCACCAGCGCCTTGGGGAACACGAACAGCTCGCCGGCACGGAGGGTGGTGGCGAACAGCCTGGGCGTGGGGGCGGTGGTGTCCACGAAGCCCACGTACAGCTCGCCCTTGGCCAAGATCAGGAGCTCCGTGGCGCGCGGGTGCGTGTGAGGGGGGTTGATGCCGCCCTTGGCGAAGTCGATGCGCGCGGCGGAGATGCCCAGGGTGTTCAGTCCCGCGAACTCCTTCACGGAGGCGGGGGTGACCTTGGCATAGTTGACGTTGCTGGTGTCTCCGGGATAGACCAAGGCGCGGGACACGAAGTCGGACACGGTCACTTGGGCGGCGGGCTTGCAAGGGAAGCCGTTGATGGTGTATTCGGTGGAGTTGTCTGCGACGCAGAAGTCTTGGAGGGGGTCGGCGTCGGCCGCCGTGGCGAGCATGGGCATGAGCACGGCCATGGTCGCCAGCACCGCCACGGTCACCCACACGCTGCGGCTGCTGCGGTTGGTCATGATGCCTGGATCGAGTTCACTTCCGAATTGGAAGACAGAGTCGGGTCCCTTGATTGAGTTGTTGGATTGGGTTGCAAGTCCGATCGAGGTGGAGAGCGCTGCGATCGAGTGTGTGTGAGAGCGAGGGAGGAGGCTTGAATGTCGAAGGAAGACTTGGCTGTTGTGAGTTACAATTGGCATGCGTTCAAGGCCTTTATACATATACTGTCGATTTGTCGATGAAGACCGGACTTGGGGTTGGGTTGCAGTGAGATGGATTCAAAGCCTGCTTCCCAGGACGCGTGCGTCCCGGGAGACCTGGAGAATCAGCAGTCGTCTCTCTGAGGACTCCGAGGTGACTGCATATCATGTGGGGCGCACGCACCCCAACTGAAGGGCTTCGCAAGTAGCTTAGCTGGTGCAGTGGATGAGCACCCAACTCCGGTTCAGACTATAAGTTACAGTAGTTAATCCAAGGCAAGCCTGAGATTGTTTTGGAGTGGGCCGACGAAGGATCGGATAGGAAGCTGGTGGGGAATGGCTTCTTGAGTTCTGCCTAGGCCCGTGATCGATCAGGCTTCGGGACCTATCTCGAAATAATTCTTCGATCAAACGTCGTTTCTTGATTTGTCAAATGCGTGTTTGCCTTTTCGTGCTTACCTTAATTTCTGCTTGCATTTGAGATCATGGGTCAAGTTCCTGGCATGTCGGCAAACAACTGAATTAGTCATGCTTTTGATTTCCTTAATTTCTGAGTTACACGCGGCACGTGTGAAGATATATGTTGGAAGCCATATCAGTGTTCAAATGGCCTCATTAAAATATTAACTTTCCACGACCACTTCAAATGGGAACATGCGCTCAGGCCTCAGGTCAGTCATGTGCACATCAGCTTTCTCCACGTTGGGAAATGAAACTGGGGAATTTTGCAAGAGTGTTGAAAATGATACGGAGTACAAGGAAATTGGAGGCAAATGACGGATATCACATGAGCCACAAGGCACTTCCTGCTGGGCAAGTTTTCTCCCATAACCCCAGAAGGACGGGCTGGTCTCCGTGGAAATCATGCTTTTTGAAACCGTGGGAATCATCTACTTTGAAAAGTTAAAAAACATTCATTGGAGACAAAGTCACTGTTCATGACCTCACCTCTTGGCACACAATTTCAAGGATGAACAGTTGCATTTTTGTTCTACGAGTACAAGAATTCGTTGTCATTCATTGGACACTTAGTGTACGCAGGGACGTTACAGGTTTTCTAACAGTCAATCAGAAAAGAAATCAGTTGAGTGTTGGTCACTACCTCACTCACAGTATCACAGTAAGATAATTCAAAGTCTAGAAAACGACAAATAGAAAACACCACTCTAGCTCCGCACTTCCCATCAGCTGAGTTTTTCTGCCATCAGAGAATTATTTGCGAGAATTTTTTTTTTAAATCTACATTTTCTGCCAAGGTAATCCACCCTCTTTGGGCCTACCTTTATGGTAGGATTTAACATACTCTAGAAAATAATACTCGTAGGATGAAGAAGTAAAGTCAGTTCTTTGTGGAAATTAATGAGTGTACAAGCTAAAAGCAAGGAAATTAAAGACATGTAATGTTGAAAATTTATTATTTTTGAGTCAAATAGGCGAGTCAACATTTGACAATCTATTGGTAAGAATTTTTTTTTAAGGTAAAATGAATGAATTTCTTCATTGATATACAATGAGAGCAAAAAATTGGAGAAATCAATGATATCCATCAACCACTATGAATCCTGTAAAGGTATAAGATAATTTGAAGATGAGAGTTTGACAACTCATTTTCAAATTGTTGGCATTGAGTTCAAAATAGATTTCAATCTTCATTTTGGTATAGTAGAATAATTTATGTGAGAAAACCTTGAGCCATTAAAAGTCGGGAAATCAAGCTAATTTTCATCTCCAAAAATGCATTTGTGACTTTTGATCCTTCAAAAAAGAGTGATGGATAGAAATCAAAGAGGATGTATAGATATGTCAAAGAGATATGGCGAATTTCATAAAAATGGTGATATTCCATGTGCCATTTTTCAAACTACACAGTCAAAATTGAAAACTAACATCTAGGATCAATATAGATTTTCATATATCTTGGTTGAATCTAGATTTCTAAAATCTATGAGTGGTTTAGATTTCAGATCGTGTGGTCTGGAACATCTTCTACTAGTGTAGATTCCAGACATCTACAACACATGTAGATTATAAAAATCTATGACAAATTTAGATTTTAGACCATGTGAAAAAAGTGTCAAACTAATGGAATGCTGCAATTTTAACAAAATTCACCATATAGTGGAAACACCCAAAACTGTGCAAATAAGGAATTCAGCATAGTTGGAGGCAGTGTTTTCTAAAAATGACATTTTTCTAGTATTAGCGAGTGAAAATCATGAATATTAAAAAAAAAAAGATTTTTCTGATACAGTATGTAATTTCTACAAATTTTCAAAGTGTTGACTCCCTAGACTTGTAAAACCGTCCAGTAGGTGCCCCAAAACTGAACCCTGCGAAAATTAGCATTTAGCCAACGAGATTCTCCCATGTGTCCTTCACCTATGTCAGCAAATTGTAATTACACATTTGGCGAACACATTAAGGAAAGTCTACTTACAGAATTGGGTGAATCTATGGTCCATCCCAAGGAACATGCACGGGAATGGATGTTTTGACCGTAGATGTCCTTTTGAATCCTTTGTTGAACTTTATCTAGTACATTTGATTGGAGGCTTTAAACCACAAACAAGTCTTTGGAAATGAAATGTAGCTTTATTTTTGACATGATCTTTGTTCAAAATTATATATATATATATAATGCCTCAATGAAATCTAAGATTTAAGATCTAAGTTAGGCACATTAAATATGATAAATAATTAAATATTTATTTGTTTTTGAAATGCAAAGTAAAAAAAGGTCCTTGAATACTACAAATAAAGTATATGGGTCGTTGCAAGAAACACTTACCAGTTTTGGCTCAAAATGGCTCAAAATCAATGAGTCCTGTGAGTCCTATGACCATTTGAAATTAAAAAATTTGAAATTGAAAAAAATATGGATAATTTGAAGAGTAATGAGAATATTATGTCTCTTGAAATTCAGACCTAATAAATTTTTTCTCTAAATGTTATAGACAATGGAAAATACAATGAAAATAGCTCTTTTTTCACTAATTTGGTAAAAATAGTAAAAAAATTCGAAAAACCAAAATGAAAAATTATATTTTTTCTTCAAGTAAAGGTCTTTCTTTTCCAACAAATTTCATCTTTGGAAAAAATTAATTCTATTCTCTACACTTGCGCAAAGTCAGCCACTTTGATGACATGTGGAGGTTGAACAGTATAGTATTTTCAAAAAATCTCTTTGAAGTCTTATGTAACTTTAGGTGAGGTCCTTGCATGCCAATTTTCAGCTCAAAATTTTCATTTTTGGGTAAAAAATAGGACTAAAACCCCCCAAAATGGCCAAGGTAGACAACCAATCGGGGGCAGTTTAAAAATAGTAAACTAATTTTTAAAAAATTGAAAAAATTACATAAGTAACATATAAAACTTTTGTGTGCACCTTCATTCCAAATTTCAAGTTGATAGGGCAAACTATGCAAAAGTTATGAGTAAAAAAATACTTGTTGGAGGTCAAGGGGACAAAAAATAGGACAAGTGTTTCTTGCAATCACCCATATATTGTAGTTTATCTTTTCAGTGGACAACGAGACTTGAGGTTTTTAAACAATGAGTTCTAGATAATTAGCCTTTAATGATTTTTTATTTGGTTACCCCTTTGTTAAGCTTAGTTAGTTCACCCCACATCCCATTGACCTAGGTTAATCCCCAAACTCATTCTTGTATTTTTGGAAATCAATTTGGTGAGCAATCAATATGAAGGTGATTGCAAGAAACACCTGTCCTATTTGTTGCATTTGGCTGATTTTTTTCAAGAGTACTTTAAAATTAGAAATTTAATTTTTTTTAAACTTGAAAAATATGAATAATGTATATACCTCTAAGATGAAGGTTTTCATTGAAGGAAATGGATAGAAAAATTCTCTAAGTAGGAGAACTTGAAAAGTGCCAAACCTCCAAAAAAATACATATCTTCATATTTTAATTAGGTAAAAATAGTAAAATAGATATTTTCAAAAAATAAAAAGTGTCCATTTGCAACAATTTTATGGAGATGGTCATTCACCAAAAAACCCACCAAAATAATATTTTATGTATTTCAAAATACAAGCAGAAGGGAGCTCACTCTGTAGACCTCCACACCACATAAAATTAACTATTTTTAAAAATCCTTCCTTGTAGAGCTAGAAATCTACTAGGAGACCATCTCATCTAAATTTCATGTTAGAATCATTAAAAAAAGGTATAGCCCAGTACTAAAAACCCCTAAACTATCAAGTGTGACATCTAATAGGGGTCTATTTTTGGATAGTAAACTATTTTTGAAAATTATGGAAAAATTATGGAAGGTTTATGATAGTTATGAGTACCTTTCCTACAAATCTTGAGTTAGTAGGAGCTAAAATACAAAAGTTATGGCCAAAAAACAGATCAGCATGTAACATGTGACACAAAATAGGACAAGTGTTTCTTGCAATCACCCATGAATTATTGCCATTTTCATTTGTATTTTTTATATATTTCACATTCATATCTATATTCAATACCTGTCTTCTATATCTATGTAGATACCTATATTTTAGAATATCCATATATGTATCCCTACTTTAGAATATCCATATCCCAAAGTATCCGTCTTTATATTATTTATTTTCCAAGATCAACAACATTGGAGAAAGGGGGGATTTTGTTTACAAGATTAATTGCTCATGATTTTTTAAAAAAGGGTTGAATTAATTGCAACTTGAACTTCTACTTAAAACTTTCTTAATAGATAGTATACACTACATCTATTCACAAAAAATTCATTTCTATTTCCATGAATGGAAAAATAAAAATCTAAATTATTGCCACATATGACAACTGCAAATTATATCATTTCATTTTTTAGTAGATATCACATAACTCTACTATATATAGAATACCTACTAAAACAAAAGCCTTCTAGTTCAGATTACATATGTATTTTTTTCCTCAAAAAACTCCAAAATAATGCATTTATATTAAAATGACTAGTTTTTAGAGTTGCTTTTTGGTAGCAACTAGGGCTATTGTAGGGATTTTCAAATGTGTCGCTTATCCAAAAGCGCTATCTCCATGCTACAAGATGTATTATCACCTACTTAATCACTTTAATAAGTTTTGTATGGAATATTCAAATAAAATATTTTTTGGTACCAAATAAAAAAATATAAATTTTTTATGACTCTAATAAAAATAATCTATAAATTGAAGAAATAAGTGACACTTTGGAAATCCCTACTTTATTATTTTTATAGATATTTAATTATGATATATTATTTATTTGGAATATTTAATGACCTTCAACATTTTGATATTCCTAGACATCTGGAATATTTGGATTATTTATAATTTTGATATTCTATTTTGATATTCTGTTTTTGAATTCTGATTTTTATATTCCAACTTGTTTTCTTGACCTTCAAATTGCAAAAAGAAGTCTCTAGATGACAAGATGTTGGAAAGAAAATTTCACACAATATAACTTGCTTGGATTTTTGTTACCAAGGTAGAAGCACTTTTAACCAACACTTTTTGAGCAACTCTACATATTTTAAGGTGGAATTAAGACAATAAACTAATTTTAATATATTGGCAATTCAAAATCACAAATTTTAAGAGGATTTTAAATCTCTCAATATGAATAAAATATGCTAAGAATTTGTGAAGTTCAAATACATGGTTTATTCCAAACCACATTTTGCATTCATGTATACAAAGTGTACATTTGAATTTACTATATCTACATATTTTCAAGATTGGATTAGAATATAGTCTTAGAGACTTTTAGAATGAGCCTCACATACACTAGGTCTTAGGAAAAAAACCACATTAGATATTCATAGAAAAAATTTGTAGAGTAAATTTTGAAATGCTACCATATATTGATTGGAGTTATGCATCTTATGTACTTTAAACCCGAAGTACTCCGATGTCCACTTTCTGGACAATATACAGATTGAAATCCAGATTTCTTTCTCATTACACTATAGATGAAAGTCATCCTAGTTTTTAGAAATTCTTTATGAAATAGTGGTCCTATTCAAGGGTTGGATTTGGTGTTTCTAGAGCACTTATTTTTCTTAAAGTACAAATGTAGAAGTATGTCGAGTGGTTGACTTGGATTCACTCTAATTCAAACATGGAATTGCGAAAACGAGGTCTTAGAATCAAAGAACATAAAAATTCTAAAAAATCACCATGTCAAGAGAACTTCATTTCAAATCCTTTCCAACAAAATTCACTCAAAAAATATTGGTGATAGAATTGGTGAATCTAACTATATGGATAGAATCTAAAACTCAAATGCTATAACTTTTATTTGTATCATAATTTGAAAATATGCTTCCAATTAGCTCTTTACAATGATTTTCTTGAAATCATCAATTTTGGAGATGAGTCTCGATACTTAGGGATTAACCTCATATTCTTTAGATGACCTTAATTATAGATTTTACATGTAACAAGTAGAATGAAAGACTTCACATCACTTTACAATGCTAACATTGTCCATTACAATCAAACATTATAATCTTTCAAAGTCATTGCATGAAATACTTGTACTATTTTTTATTACATGCCTCTAGCATATTAGTTTTTTGGCCAAAATTTTTGTGTTATGTCACCAAATGACTCAAAACTTATAGACAATGTACTTGTGACTAATATAAACCTATCCTTGATTTTTTAGAATTTAAAAAAAATATTTTATATCCAAAGATAGCCCCCAATTATATGTCAGACTTGCTAATTTGGAGATTTTAGTATTATTGAGTATCCAAATTAATGAATTTAAAATCTGGAATATAAATGAGATTGTCTTCTGTAGACTTGTAGACACCCTAATATCCTATGAAGGATTTGTAGAAATAAGTAATTATATGATTGTCGTGTAGAAGTCTAGGTACTGACCCTCTTTCTACTTGCATTTTGAAACATGTAAAAATAATTTTGGTGTTTTTTTTGGTGGATAACCATCTCAATAAAATTCTTGAAAATGGAAAAAAAGAAATTTTAATTTTAATTTTTTTTTCATATTTTATATTAAGTAAAACATCAAAGTATCTATTTTCTTGAGTTTTGGCACTTCTTTAGTTCTCCTACTTAAAGAATTTTTCTATGATTTCCTTTGGTAGTTACCTTCATCTTAATTATGGATGTATACATTGACCATATTTTTAAAAATTAATCAAAATTAAATTTTCTAATTTTAAAGTAATTAAAAAAAAAGGTATGAGTATTATAAAAATGCAATAAAATTGACAGGTGTTTCATACAATCACCCTTCAATCCATAAGTAATATTGTTGTGTTTTCTTTTTCCATATGATCTCTAATAACTCTTGTTTAAAATTGCTTAGCTCCAAATCAAATTTCTTTGATACAATTTATCAAAATGTTGGCTTGTTCAATTCAAAGCAAATTTCAACAGAAGCTTAGAAAAGGCTTTAACTGCATTCAAGCGCTAACCCGAAAGGACCAAGAGTATCAACGTGGACTTCAATTTGTTATTGTTTAACCCTTGAACGTCACAGCGGACGTTTTTCATACCCTCTTGAAATGCTGTAACTTCAAAGTGTTGTAACTTTTGCAGACAAGGTCAAAATTTGATAAAAATTGTTGGGAAAGTTGCGCCTTGTCTTCTAGTTTGTGTGGTAAAATTTTCAGATCAATCCACAACATAATGAGTTTTTAGCAGCCAATCAAAGTTTGCAGGCTCTAATTGAGTTCACAAACTGCATTTTAGGGCTGCAATTTCGGGGGCTTGTATCTCTTTCATCCAAGGTCCAAATTCAATAAAATTTGTTGGGTTTTCTTCTCCTTGAAGTTTAGTTATTGTGGTAAAAATTTAATGTCAATCCAAGTTGTTTTGAATTTTTGGGAGCAATTCGAAGTTCAAATCCCTACCTTTTTTGGAGAACAGTAAACTTCGGCGACTTGTATCTTCTTCATACAAAGTCCATTTTCAATCATTTATGTTGGGAAAGTTGCGCATAATAGTCTAGTTTGTGTGGCTAAAATTTTATGTCAATCAAAGAAGTTATGAGTGACTGAGAAGCATTCTAGTAGAAGGAGTTTCAACCATAGATGTGTTTTTTGCAGTTTTTCTTGCTCTTTTCAAGGTATTTCAAAGCCAATTTGTAACCACAATGAGTCAATTTAATAAATTTTTTTAACCAATGTGTTTGTTTACTAATTTTGAATCATTCTATAGTATAAAGTTTTTTCATTTGAGTAGGTTTAGAAATCAAATTTCACCTCCAAATGTGTTTTTATGGAAATTTCAGCATTCATTTTTAGCACTAAAACATTATAATCTTTAAATCTATGCGGTCAAATGACTCCAAATTTGATACACATCATCTACAACATGTTTACTAAAAGATTGTATGGTTAAGATCTTAATAACTAAGTGATATTTCGATCTATGACTCTTCAAATGGAATGACGCTTTAGAACCTATTTGGACTTCAGTCCTTTAGGGGTTAAGCAGTTTTGAGTGAGTCATTTGGTTTGTTCAATTAACTTTATATATGATTTATAAAACTTCATTTGATTATGGGAGATAATTCAATTGTTGCACTGATCAAACAAAGGCCGCCCTATTTATCATTTGGAGACCTCTTAATTTCTACTTCATTATAGCTTGGATGAAAATCATCTTTATTTTTAGAGATACTTATTGAAATTGTGGACCTATCCATTATTCAAGGGTTGGATTTGGTGTTACTGGAACATGTATTTTCTTTAATTTACAAATGTAGAAGAATGTCAAAGTAGTTGACTTGCATTGACTCTAGTTCAAACTAGGAATTGTAAAAATGAGGTTATAAAATCAATGAACACAAAAATTCCAAAAAAGTTGTCATGTCAAGAGTCAGAACCTCATTTCAAATCCTTTCTAAAAAAGTTTACTCTAAAAATGACAATATTTTGCTTGTATTTGAATTCAATTGAAAGGAAATTTGAATTTTTCCTTTCAAAATTTATTGAAAAATATTGGTCATAGTATTGGTGAATCTACTCGCATGGATAAAATCTACAACTCAAACTCGACAATCTTAGATGCATCTCAATTCCAAAATATTCTTCCAAATAGTAAATTTAGAGATGAGTCTGGAACTCTGGATGCTTAGGGGTTGATATTGATGTCTAAAATTTTCTGAAATAAACTACTTTTATTGTAAAGAGTGGTTGCAAGGAATGGTCCACTAGTTCTTTGACAAGGTCATCTGCAATGGTTTGAACTCAAAGTGCACTCTTGTACATAGAAACTAAACTTTAATTTTTAATACATATTAAAATATGCTGAGGATTGGATTATTATTATAATCAAAGAGCTCATTTTTATAATTTGTAAACAAATAATCTTGCCATGAATATTTAGTTGACTCCACACTACTCCCATTCCCCTCAATGTCTCAAAAGCTCAAAACTTGCCTCACACACTTTGGCAATCCAATTCAAAGTGCTATAACGTTGGCATTGAATGTCCAAATTTATTAAAACTTGTTGGAAAAGTTGAGCATAGTAGTCTAAATTGTGTGGAAAATTTTTCAAGATCAATTCAAGATGTGAAATTTATTTGGAAGCCAATCAAAGTTTACATGTTCAATTTGACTTCAACAAATTGTAGTTGATGGCTACAACTTTGAGGGCTTATTTCTTCTTCATCTAATTTTTGTTTTCTTCAAAATTTGTAGGGTTATATTCTTATAAAAGTGGGTGATTGTAAGAAACACTTGTCCTATTTTTTGTCCCCTTGACCTCCAACACATAGTTTTTTGCACATAACTTTTGCATATTTGGTTTATTTGTCTTGAAATTTGGAATGAAGGTGCACACAAAAGTTTTAGATGTTGAGTAATTTTTTTGTAATTTTCAAGATTAGCTTACTATTTTAAAATTGCCCCCAATTGGGTGTCTACTTTGGCCATTTTAGAGGTTTCTACACCTATTTTTGACCCCAAAATCTGAATTTGAAGCCACAAATTGGACAAGTTGGAGGTCTACTAACATTACAAGGTTTGACAATGAGTTTTTATGAAATTAGCAACACATTTATTGCACACATGGGGTCAAAGTGACCTTCTTAGGTACAAAGGCTATAAAGAGGGAAAAAATTTATAAGAGGAATTTTTATTGCAATGTGAGCACAATCTTGTTTAGAAAAATGAATTTTTTTTAAATTAAATTTTTTTTTGAATTACTAAAAATGAAAAGGTCTACAACCCCTGTTTTTGCTATTTTCTGCTACTCATGAACTCTATAGTACTTTGTAATAGTCTATAGTACTACATAGTACTAATAGACGGTTTAGATCTGCAGGTGCCTTGATCCAATGGTTAAGATTTGCAAGTGCAGTGCTAACATGTCGTATTGGTAGTATCGCCCAGTACAATTACTCTTGTAGCCAAAAACTACATTTCTGAGACAAAAATGTGAAGTGTTTCTTGCAATCAACCAAGTCAAAATATTGTGGTCAAACTTTCATGGCAACCTTAGTTGTTTTGAATGTTTAAGAGGAGTTCTCATTGTTCAAAAACTAGACAACTTTGGATTATAGAGAACTTTGGTGCTTATTTCTTCCTCATACAATGTTTGTTTCCAATAATTAATTTTTTTGAAAAAGTTGGGCATTCTAGTCTTGTTTGTGTATCCAAAATTTCATATCACTTTAAGACATCATGAGTGATTGCAAAGCATTTTAGTAGAAGGTGTACATAGTCAAAGAAGTGTTTATCGCACCCTTTTTTTGACATTTCAAAGTCATTTTGCTAAGTCAACACTATGAGTCAATTGAATGACATTCTTTTACACCAAAGTGTTAGTATATTGATTTCAAAGTACTTCTTAGTCTAAAGTTTTTCCATCTTGGTAAGTTTAAAAATCATTCAACTTTCACATCCAAATGTGTTTTTAGGTAAATTTCAGCATCTTTTTCCAATACGAAAATATTATAATCTTGCAATCTATGTCACCAAATGACTCTTAATTTGTTAAACATCATCTACAACATGCACACTATAAGATTATTCAGTTGAAATTTTCATACCTTAGTAACATGCAGATTTATATGCTTGAAAAAGCAAGGATGTTTTTAAACCCAAAAAGGCCTTGGCCTTCAAGGTCAAGGTTGTGAGGCTTTCTCAAAGCTATCACCAAGTGCTCAATATTCCATGGGCCTGAGGCGCAGCGAAACAAATAATATGACCACGCATAATAGTAAATTGCCCGACACTCAACCATGCCCAAAGTCGTGGAGCATTTTCCAGTGAATGATGTCAATGACCAGTGAATGGGAACCTCGATCCCAGGTCGAGGAGAATGGATTTCACAAAAGAATGTTAATTTATACGTTGCAAGAAATTAAGGCTGGTCATGAATCTGCGGAGTGACACGGAACTCACTCGGACTGCAGCTCATCAGATCGAGCAATTTGAGTCACACAAATGGCAATGGATCGAATGTTTTGCCAAGCTAAGGGATCCAGGCGCAAGCTCCCGAGCTCCCAATCCCACCGAAGTAAAGTAAATAAAATTCTAATCTAGCTCGTACTCAGTCAATTGATTGATGAATGCATGTCTTTCCAGGGGAACTAACTTAGCTAACCTTACTTAAGATCACACTTATTACATACCACCGGATTTGAACCAAAGAATTGAAGGAATAGTGCACCGCGGTTCTATCTATCATTGCATTGCGTTGCATTGGGAAGTATGAATGAATGATGCACGTGCATGGATCGGAGTTACATTTGGAACTCCTTCTGGATGAGGTCCACGGTCTGCTCGCTGATGCGGAAGCCCTTCTCCAGCACCTCGTCGTCGAGGTCCTTGGGCGTGAACAACGCCGCCGCCACCTGCTGCACCCCCGGGTTCTGGCTGCTCAAGGCGGCGAAGGCCAGCGCCGGGCCCTTGCCCACGTTCAGCTGGAAGTGCACCAGCGCCTTGGGGAACACGAACAGCTCGCCGGCACGGAGGGTGGTGGCGAACAGCCTGGGCGTGGGGGCGGTGGTGTCCACGAAGCCCACGTACAGCTCGCCCTTGGCCAAGATCAGGAGCTCCGTGGCGCGCGGGTGCGTGTGAGGGGGGTTGATGCCGCCCTTGGCGAAGTCGATGCGCGCGGCGGAGATGCCCAGGGTGTTCAGTCCCGCGAACTCCTTCACGGAGGCGGGGGTGACCTTGGCATAGTTGACGTTGTTGGTGTCTCCGGGATAGACCAAGGCGCGGGACACGAAGTCGGACACGGTCACTTGGGCGGCGGGCTTGCAAGGGAAGCCGTTGATGGTGTATCCGGTGGAGTTGTCTGCGACGCAGAAGTCTTGGAGGGGGTCGGCGTCGGCCGCCGTGGCGAGCATGGGCATGAGCACGGCCATGGTCGCCAGCACCGCCACGGTCACCCACACGCTGCGGCTGCTGCGGTTGGTCATGATGCCTGGATCGAGTTCACTTCCGAATTGGAAGACGGAGTCGGGTCCCTTGATTGAGTTGTTGGATTGGATTGCAAGTCCGATCGAGGTGGAGAGCGCTGCGATCGAGTGTGTGTACGTGAGAGCGAGGGAGGAGGCTTGAATGTCGAAGGAAGACTTGGTTGCTGTGAGTTGCACTGATTGCCTGGAGTTGGAGGCCTTTATATGCTGTCGATTTGTTCCTCCTCAGCTTGAGTCGATGAAGACCGGACGTGGGGTTGGGTTGCAGTGAGATGGATTCAATTCAAAGCTTCCCAGGACGCGTGCGTCCCGGGAGACCTGGAGAATTAATCTGTAGTCGTCTCTCCAGAAGCTGAGGACTCCGAGGTGGCTGCGATGCAAATTGTCGGGGACACGGGCCCAACCTGAAGGGCTTCGCAAGTAGCTTAGCTCTTGCAACGGACGAGCACCCAATTCCGTTGGGTTCAGACTACAGTAGTTAAGTTAATCAAAGGCTTAGCCTGAGATTGTTTTGGAGTGGGCCGAAGCTGGTGGGGAATGGCTTCTCGAGTTCAGCCTGGGCCCGTGATCGATCAGGCTCAGCTTCGGGACCTACTTCGACCTAATTCTTCAAACGTCATTTTCTGATTTAATTTGTCAAATGCGTGTTTGCCTTTTCGTGCTTACCTTAAATTCTGCTTGCATTTGAGATCATGGGTCAAGTTACTCGCATGTCGGCAAACAGTCATGCTCTTGATTTCTTTAATTTCTGAGTTATACGTGGCAGGTGTGAAGATTCAGGATGCCATGTCAGTGTCCAAATGGCCTCATCAAAATGTTGACTATCCATGACCACTTCACACGGGAGCATGCGCTCACTCCGCTGAGGTCAGTCACGTGCCCATTCGTTTTCTCCACGTTGGGAAATTCAAGGCTGGAGAATTTTGCAGGACTGTTGAAACTGATGCAAGGAAATTAGAGGCAAATGGCGGATATCACATGAGCCGCAGGCACTTTCTGGTGGGCAAGTTTTCTCGCATAATCCTGGAAGGACGGGCTGGTCTCGGTGGAAATCGTGCTTTTTGAAACCGTGGGAATCATCTACCTTGAAAAGTTCAAAAACATTCATTGGAGACCAAGCCATTGTTCAAAATTTTTACACAAAATTTCGAGGAAGAATTGCAGTTCCCAATTAGATTCAAGATTTAAGGTGGGTACACCCAAAGGTGCCCTGTTCCTAAAAGCGCCATCTACACTGCACATACATTTCCAAAATCAATCATGTTCACAAACTGTAGATGGCACTTTTAGAAATAGACTTTGACTATTAATAACTTTTGCATACGGTATCCAAATCCTATGTTCTTTGGTGTGTTGGAACATGCTTTCACTTGCCAACAAGACTACATAAAAATTTGAACTAATTAATAGCAGGAACTAGGCTCAGTATGAATAAGTGGCACTTTTGGGTGTACCTACATTAATTGTCATCCGTAAAACACTTATTTTGTTTATAATGATATAAACAAAAGGTTTCGACCCATGCAATGTTGTAGCTAATGTATTAGTGTTTACAAGGATGTTACACGGTTAACTTAGAACATCCCCACGCCGGCTCAATAGATGGCGCAAACTAGGTATTTGTCTAGGCCTGGCTGCACAAACTTCCCCACCGCATGCAAAATAAGACTCCACAAATGGCTGGCCACAGCCAAATTTGCTAAGCAAACGGGGAAATGAAGAGTGCTTGGCTTGGTTTGCTATGTACTTTGGTGCAATTTTCAAGACACAATTGATGCACAGGAGATCTTCCTCATAATGACAACTAGCAAAAGAGGCCTGGCCACCTCATCCCTGCATCACATTTAACAACAACAATGGAGTTGCATTAATGACAGACCTATCGTTATTTCTTGGATATCGTGTTTGTTGCCTTCGTTGTGTAGAATTCACCGAGTCAGAGTGGGACAAGACGCTCTACTCGGCTTCCTTCTACACAACAAACACACCTTGATTGGGCCTCTACCCCCTACCAAGCGTGGGGATGCTTTTAGCTTCTAATAGTCAATGTCCTAGTCTCTAAGGTGGTTACACCCAAAAGCGTAGCGGACTTCAAAGCGTCATTTACATTAGGTGTTTATACAATTCTAAAATCAATTATGTACACAGGCTGTGAATGGCACTTCTAAAAACATAGTTTGACGCTTAATAACTTTAATTTGCATATTGCATCTAAATATTGTGTTCTTTAGTGCATTGGAACATGCTTTCTTTTGCCAACACGGCAAGACTACAAAAAAATTTGAACAACCTAATGATAGTAACTAGGCACAATCTAATAAGTGGCACTTTTGAGTGTACCCACCTTAGTTAGTTATCTCAGTAAGATAATTCAAAGTATAGAAAAGAACGAATAGAAAACACCACTCCAGCTCTGTAGTTCACATCAGCTGAGTTTTTCTACCATTAGAGCATCTCCATCGCATGGATCAGAATTTGACTCAAAATCAAGCGCTTTGCAGGGCAAATGACAATGATCCATTGCGGCCAGAGTTGGAAAGCCCCACTAGTGAATAGTGTAGACAACCTTCTAAAAGAAATTTTTGTTTTTTTAATTAAGTTTTTCAATTTATTTTGCCTTGAATTAAAACCCAAAAACACTGGCTTTTTTTTCCCTTTGAAGTCTCACTCTCCTTGCTTGAGAAGATCTCAAAATACTTCGAGTTTGCAATGGAGCAAGGTTTGTTATATCCCCATGGGGTGGAGGGTGGTACTCCAACCCATGTGGGATATATGAATTCCAACTAGTTGGAATTAGAAATTCAAATTTTGAATTTTCAAAATCCAAATTTTTTTGAATTACCTAAAGATATATGTGTTGAGTTTTTGAAATTTGATCAAATCTTGAAACCCAATCAATACAATTGTGTTGATTTTGTCCAAAGGAAGATGTTCTTAACAACAATAAAATTTAGCATATATTAATTTATTTGCATGTAATTGGTTCAAGCATTTTTTTTCTATTGTATTAGTAGCTTCTGAGTAGCTTATGCAAAAAACGAATAATACAAATAGTACTAGCCTAGTTGCTTAATCCCTAAAAGTCAATTGTTTCCTTGGGGGACAATTTGGAGTTTGGGCAAGTTCTGATGACTTCAATTTTTAGTGAAACTTTTTGAAACTTTCTCATAATATAGGAAAACAGATAAGCTTTATGCGAATATAATTTTCATTTCAATTGGTGCCCAGGAGCAAAAGTTATACCACAAAAAGCCCAAATTTTGACTCAGTGGGCAAAGAAATAAATCTACAAAAACTTGATATTAAATTTTTTAATTCTTTTATCTTTTAGATTATATATTTTTTTATGTGTGAAGCTTTGAATCATTCCGTTTGGATTGGATATGTAAAAGTTATAAACAATCTTTTTTTTCAAGGAATTTGAGCATCTTCTTGAAAAAAAAACTTGTAGGATTCATTTCTAAATGCAATTTTTTCAAATTTTCAAAAAAAAATTGCTTGACAAGGTTAGAATTCTTGCTAGAACGATCTCACCATTGGGATTATTGTGTTTCAATCCCATCTTAAAGCTATTAATGATTTAATTTTTCTTTCAATCTTGGACCTACCTCTACTTAATAATTTTTTACAGAATCAAAATCAAACATTTTTTTTTGAAATTTTTTTCTTAGACTTTCAACTCAATTCTTAAACACAAATTTTCTTAAATTCAAAGTCCACAATGCAAAAAATTGCAACAAATGGCAATCAAGGTCATCTGAAATTGTAGAACAACGTTAAAAAAAATTTTCTTTTCTAACTTTGAATGCTTATATCTTTTGTAATCTATACGGTCAAACTTCATGAAATTTTTACCACATGATCTCACACAAACAAAGTACAAGATACTATAACTATATTCTAGGAAAAAACTTTTTTTTGTTCTTTTGGATGAACGCAACAAAAATGGTAGTTTTGAGTGGTTATTGATAGAAAAATGGCCTTGGACCTTTAGGGGTTAAAAATATATATGTACTAAAAAATTGCCTAATTCAAAGAAATTCAAGTTGCATGTGCCTTAATCTAATAAATTTTCATATGATTTGCATTTTAAAGTTGTCATGAGTTTAGTAATGACATCTCAAATTAAATTAACAACCATTAATCAAATGTCAAACTTCCATTATCCAATACAATCCTTTAGCGTCTTCTTTAGTTGTAATTAAGCTAAAGCTTAATGCAAAAATTTTAAGAGGAATTCTATCATAATTTAATAGCTCTAAATTTGAATGATAGTAGCTATGAATTGAATGACTTAAGAATTGTTAATTAAATGATAAGACTTGTGTCCCTAATGGATAGTAGGCTAGTGACTACAAGGTCATTGCAAGAAACACCTATACTATTTTGTATCACATGTTGCATGCTGATCTGTTTTTTGGCCATAACTTTTGTGTTTTGGCTCCAAATGACTCAAGATTTGTAGGGAAGATACTCATAACTATTATACACCTTCTTTGATTTTTTTCATAATTTTCAAAAATATTTTACTATCCAAAAATAGACCCCAATTGAATGTTACACTTTGCAGTTTAGGGTTTTTTTGTACTATGGAATACCTATCTTATTAATGATTTTGAGATGAAATTTGGATGAGATGGTCTTCTAGTAGACTTCTAGCTTTCCAGAGAAGGATTTTCAAAAATAGTTAATTTAATGTGGTGTAGAGGTCTACAAAATGAGCTTCTTTCTACTTGTATTTTGAAACATATTAAATATGATTTTGGTGGGTTTTTTGGTGAATGACCATCTCCATAAAGTTGTTGCAAATGGTCACTTTTTATTTTTTGAAAATACTTATTTTTACTGTTTTCCCCTAATTTTTGAATCAAAGTACCTATTTTCCTTAGATTTGGCACTTTTCAAGTTCTCCAACTTAGAGAATTTTTCTATCAATTTCCTTTAGTGAAAACCTTCATTTTAGAGGTATATAAATTATTCATATTTTTAAAACTTTTTTAAAATTAGTTTTCTAATTTTATAGTACTTGTGAAAAAATCATGAGTAGTATTGCAAAACGCAACAAAATTGATAGGTGTTTCTTGCAATGACCCTACAATTATGAAAAAATGGTAACCTAAATTTAAGTGAACAACTTGTTTGAATGGATAAATAATTTTAACTATATTTTAAGAATTTTCCATTTTAATAAATTATTATTTGGACTAGCTAATTGTTTTTTGTACTTTAATTAATTATTAGGCAAAAACTATCTAATAAGCTACTAAAAAGCTACTATGCCTGTATTTTTGAATTGTAAAAGTATTTGATGTCTCTTCCTCTATAGTCAATAAGGTATTCTTCATACTTTTGAAGTACATCAACTGAACTATGTATGAATAAACCTTGAATTTTCAAAGTGTTGAATTGGAAATGTCCCTTTTCTTTTTGTTAACAAACTCTAAATCTTGGGAAGAGTGTTTACCTTTAGATGGTTCTATTTAAAATACCTATGATATTTCAAGTTGTCTTTACCATTCCAATTTAAGAATATGAACTTTAAAAGTTGTCTTTATCCTAATGACATTGATGCATTGAAGGCAAGAGGCCAAGGATAGTTAATTTCTAGCCAATGATAAGCTCTAAAATTTGAGATTAAAGCCTAGAAAATGTCAATTAGAATTTTCACATTAAGTCAAATGAAATAAAGAAAAAATGATATAGTCAATGCTTTTGTTCTTAGAAAGAAAGAAAGTGCTCAAATTTTGAGTACTTTAGAATTCTCACCTTAAACTAAGATAATGGCATTTTATTATATGTTTTGCACGGGTGGAAGAATCATTGTCGTTTGAATATGAAAAATGCATTGAAATGGGCACATTAGATGAGATTTGAGGCCTCCAAATGACCATATCAAGTTTGTTCTTGAAATTGTTTCCAAAACTGCTAGTTGTTGTTAAGCTAACAATTACCTAAAAAAAAAAATTTAATTAAAAAAAAATTGGTTTTGAAATTCCAAAAAAATTCCAAAAAAAATCCTAAATTTTTTTAATTTAAAAAAAAAATTAATGATGTGGCACAATTACAATAGATTCTTGCATTTCTGCAATAGTTTCTATGTTCCATGAGTCTGGGAACTTGCACTCTCTTGGAGGCCTCAAATTTCTTATAATGCATTATACATGGAAAATAATTAGACTTTCATTTGTTTTTCAAATGCAAAGTGAAGTACAATGCTTCAACACTACATATATAATATATTGTACCCTGTCTTTTCAGTGGACAATAAGACTTGAGGTTTTCACACAATTAGTTCTATACATTTAGTCTCCAATGATTTTTTTTATTAAATTACCTCGTTCATTGGACTTGGTTACTTCACCCTATACCCCATTGAGTTGTATTTGTTTCCCCACTCATTCTTGTATTTTTGAGAATCAATTTGGTGAGGAATTGATATGAATTAGTACGTGCCATTTTCATTTGTATTTTGTATATACATTTCTTGTCCATATCCATATTCAATATTTGTCTTCTATACCTATAATTTAGAATATACATATACACATACATACACCTATTTAAGAGTACCTATATCCCGAAGTATTGGTCTCCATATTATTTATTTTATAAGATCAAGAACATTGGAAAAGGGAGAGATATTGTTTACAGGATTAATTGGTCACGATTTTTACAAAGAGAGGGTGGATTAATTGCAACTTGGACTTTTGTTTAAGTCTTTTTAGTAAACATTGCATCTATTCACAAAAAAATCATTTCTATGTCCATGAATGGAAAAAGGTAAATCTAAATTATTGTTACACATGTATCAAGTGCAATTGTATCATTTCAATTTTTTGTAGAAGTAACACAAAACTATACTATATATGTAATGACAATAAAAACAATAGCCTTCTAATTTGAAGTGTACATGCATTTTTTTTCTCAAAAAAATCCAAAATAATGTCCTTACATTCAAATGAGTAGTTTTTGGAGTTTCTTTTTGGTAGCAATTTGGACTAAAGTAGGGATTTTCACATATGTTAATGATCAAAAAGTGCTATCTTCATTCCACTAAATGTACAATCATCTACTCAATCAATACCTACCTCTACAAAAGAAACATTTATTACTAGAAAGTTAGAACATCTATTAGAAACAACTTTAACCCTTTGATAACTTTTGCATAGAATATTCAAATAAAATATTTCTTGGTGCATTGAACTTTTCTTTTAGTTGCCAATAAGAAAATATACATTTTTTATAAGTGTAATAATAATATCTATAAATTGAATAAAAAGGTGGCACTTTGGAAATCCTTGCTTTATAATTTTTGTATTCTAATTTCTATATTCAATTTTCAGATTCTAATTTCTATATTCTAATTTTGTTTCTTCACCTTGAAATTGTAAAATAAGCCCCTCAAAGACAAGTTGTTAAAAAGAAAATTTCACACAACATGGCTTGCTTGGATTTTTGTTACACAGGTAGAAGTACTTATAACCAATACTTTTAAGCAACTCTACATATATTAAAGTGGAATCAAGATAATAAATTATTTTTAATGTGTTGGCAATTGAAAATCACAAATTTTGAAAGAATTTTAATTCTCTCATTATGTACAAAATATGCTATGAATTTGTAAAGTTCAAATACATGGTTTATTCAAAAACACTTTGTACATTCATGTATACAAGGTATACATTTGAATTTTCTGTGCCTACATATTTTCAAGATTAGATTAGGTATAGTGTTGTCCAAGACTCTTTGAATGAGCCTCATATACACTAGGTCTTAGAGAAAACAACCACATTAGAAATTCATATAAAAAATTTGTAGAGTAAATTTTGAGATGCTACCATATATTGATTGGAGTTATGCATTTATTATGATCAAACATTATAATCTTTCAATCCATAAGCGATGTTGTTGTGTTTTCTTTTTCCATATGATTTCTAACATCTAGAGTTTAAAATTGCATAGCTATAACTCAGATTTCTTTGATACAATTTATCAAAATGTTGGCTCATTGTTCAAATTTCAACACCAAAAGCTTAGAAAAGACTTTCACTGCATTCAAGGGTTAACCTAAGGAGGATCAAGAGGGTCAATTGGAGCCTCAATTTATTATTGTTTGAGCAATTTTGAGTCTATCATTTGGGGACCAGCTTTCATTCAATCAAAGAAAAAATTTTAAAAAAATTAATTTAATTATATATATATAGTGCAACTTCATTTGATTATGGGAGATAATTCAATCATTGCATTGATCAAGCAAAGACCGCCCTATATATTTGGAGTCCTCTTAATTTCTACCTTAGATGATAATTGTCCTAATTTTTAGAGGGGTGATTGTAAGAAACACTTGTACTATTTGTTGCCTTGTCATGGGTATTTCAAGAGTACTTTAAAATCAAAAAAATAATTTTTTTTAAATTAAAAAAATATGACTAATGTGTACACTTTTAAGACCAAGGTCACCACCAAAAGAAGTGTATAGAAATTTTTTCCAAGTAGGAGACTTAGAAAAGTGACAAATCTTAAGTAAATACATATTTTGATGTTTTAATTAGAAAAAAAATGTGATTTAAAAAAAATAACAAAAAAATAGGCCATTTGCAACAACTTTATGGAGATGACCATTCACCAAAAATTGAGCAAAATTATTTTTTACGTGTTTCAAAATGCAACAAAAAATAGGCTCACTTTGTGGACTTCTACACCACATAAAATAATTATTTTAAAGGTTTCTTTGGCCATGAGCTACAAGCTAGTCTAGTAAAAGACCATCTCCTCCAAATTTCAACTCAAAATTTGTTTTTTTGTGTGCTAAATAATACTAAAAATCTCCAAATTTCCAAATGAGACATTAAATTGGGCTCTATTTTTGGATAGTTTAATTTATCTTGAAATCACATAAAATTTGGCAAGGTGTACAATAGCCATGAGTACCTTTTCTTCAAATCTTGAGTCATTTAGAGCCAAAACACAAAAGTTATGGCCAAAAAACAAATTAGTACACAATTTGATGCAAAATAGTACAAGTGTTTATTGCAATCACCTAAAGATACTTAATGAAATTGTAGACCTATCCAAAGGTTGCATTTGGAGTTACTAGAGCATACATTTTTCTTAAATTACAAATATAATTCCAAAAAATTGCCGTGTTAAGAGAACCTCATTTCAAATCCTTTTTAACAAAGTTTACTTAAAAAAATGATAATATTTTTCTTGTATTTGAATTCAAAAGGAATTTTGGATTTTCCCTTTCAAAATTTATTGAAAAATATTGGTGATAGCATTGGTGAATTTAACCGTATGAGATAGAATCTACAACCCAAACTTTATAATATTATATGCATTTCAATTCCAAAATATTCTTCCAAATAGTACTTTTAGATGATCTTTCCAAAATCATCAATTTTGGACATAAGTCTGGACACTTAGGGGTTAACATTGATGCCTAAATTTTTTTGAAACAAACTAATTTTATTGTAAAGGATGGTTGCAAGGAATGGTCCACTAGTTCTTTGACAAGGTCATGTGCAATGATTTGAACTCAAAGTGCACTCCTGTGCATAGAAACAGAACTTTAATTTTTAATACATATTAAAATATGTTTAGGATTGGATTATTATGGGCCCCTTGGTAGACACTTACGCTCCATTCACTGGAGCGGCGTCTACCAAGGGGAACGGGGAACGGGGTCGTCGTCCTGTCTCGGCTATAGGGCTTTCCCTTCCCTTCTGCGGGTTTTGCTGTCGGAGTTCGCCCCGTCCTGCGGATTTCGTCTCGATTGCGTGCGCGAGCTTACGATTTTCGGCTTCAGGTCTGTTGGAATTCGGAGTTTGCACTTGGATCGGAGGAGATCAAGTTTGTGTATCAATTCACTAGTTTGCAGATTATTTTTTTCTGAGGAAAGGGATTTTGATCGGAGATTGTTGTGATTGAAGGTTGTAAGTTAGGGTCTGTGTATTGATTTTGCTTTAGGGTAGCAAGTGCTGAGTGCTGACTGAGTATGAGCTCGATGTTTGCAACTGCACTTTAAAGCAATTTACATAGCCTCTTGTAATGTTGTTGTTTTTAAATTTTTGGAATCCGATTCCACTAACTTATGATCAACTTATGATTTTGTGATCCGTGGACCATGGAATTGCACTTTGTTTGTTTGGTTTACCTTCAGCTTAGTATCTCGGATCATATTAGTCTTAAATTGTATCAGATTTCTCTTAATTTCTAAGGGTTTGAGTCTTGTGAGTTTCTTCTTGTCAATATTATGGAACTCTGAAGAAGCTCCATTGCATTGTGATAGGTTCCGATCGTTGTATGCAGTGCAGCAAGATGGAAGAAGCATTTTTCAACAATATTGACACGAAGATTGAGAGTTTTTTTGGTGCAGGCAACTCTTTGCCATGGACAGACTCAGAAATGATTGTTGTAAGTGCACTTTTCTTCTTATGTCACATACCTAATGTACTTTTTGATAGAATAGTGATGTTCTTCAATTTGACGTAGCTTGAACTCGCAATCGGGATGCTCTACATATATTGAAGAACTGCTCTAGGAAGATACTGTAGATTTCATTGCGAGAAGTTTTGGATTCACCTCAGAATAATGTTTTATGTAGAGCTGCGAATTGGAAGCTTCTGGTGAAAAGGCTGCTGCTTCTTTATTATAATCAAAGAGCTCATTCTTATAATTTGTAAACACATAAGAAAGGAATTGCCATGAATATTTAGTTGACTCCACACTGCTCCCATTCCCCTCAATGCCTCAAAGCTCAAAAGTTGCCTCACACAGTTTGGCACTCCAATTCAAAGTGCTATTACTTTTACATTCAATGTCCAAATTTATTAAAATTTGTTGGAAAAGTTGAGCATAGTAGTCTAGTTTGTGGAAAATTTTTCAAGATCAATCCAAGAAGTGAAATTTATTTGGAAGCCAATCAATGTTTACATGTTCAATTTGAGTTCACCAAACTGCAGTTGATGGCTACAACTTTGAGGGCTAATTTTTCCTTTATATCTAATCATTAGAGAAAATTTGGACTCTCCAGAGGGCCGCTAAGAAGTGGCAAAAGGGACCCTCATTACATTTATTTAGTATGAGGTAGAATTTTTCCCCTATAGCTATGACGGATAAGTGTCATGTGCTCAACAGTGCAGCCAAACGTCAGAGCTTTGAAATATGAGCTCTTCAACTTCATTGAACGAAAGCTGTAAAAACTGAGATATTCTGCGTGGCAGTGAAGATATTCACACAAGCTGAACCGCATTTCTTGTCAGGAATCGGGCACTTTATACAGAAATCAAGCTTACACAGAAATCCTTATGGGTGATTGCAAGAAACACTTGTCCTATTTTGTGTCACACTACGTGTGTTGATCTGTTTTTTGGCCATAACTTTTGTGCTTTGGCTCTGATTGACTCAAGATTTGTAGGGAAGGTGCTCATAACTATCATAAACCTTCCATAATTTTTTCATAATTTTCAAAAATATTTTACTATACATAAATAGACCCCGATTGGATGTCACACTTGGCAGTTTAGGGGTTTCTAGTACTATGGAATACCTTTTTTTAATGATTTTAAGATGAAATTTGGATGAGATGGTCTTCTAATAGACTTCTAGCTCTCCAGGGAAGTATTTTTAAAAATAGTTAATTTTATGTGGTGTGGAGGTCTACAAAAAGAGCTCCCTTCTGCTTGTATTTTGAAACATATAAAATATTATTTTGGTGGTTTTTTTTGTGAATGACCATCTCCATAAAGTTGTTGAAAATGGCCTCTTTGTATTTTTTGAAAATATCTATTTTTACTATTTTTCCCTAATTAAAACATGAAGGTATGTATTTTCTGGAGGTTTGGCACTTTTCAAGTTCTCCTACTTAGAGAATTTTTCTATCCATTTCCTTTGGTGAAAACCTTCATCTTAGAGGTATATACACTATTCATATTTTTCATATTTTTTAAAAATTAATCTTCTAATTTTAAAGTACTCCTGCAAAAATCAGCCAAACGCAACAAAATCGGCAGGTGTTTCTTGCAATCACCCTTATATAGACTGGCTTGTCAAAGTTAGACGACCCTCTGGAGAGTCGATATTTTCTCTAATGTGTTTGTTTTCTTCAAATTTTGTAGGGTTATATTCTTATAGAAGTCTAAATATAGTGATCAAACTTTCATGGCAACCCAAGTTGTTTTGAATGTTTAAGAGGAAATCTCATTGTTTGGAAACCAAACATCTTTGGATGATAGTGAACTTTGGTGGTTTGTTTCTTCTTCATATAGTGTTTGTTTCTAACACTTTAAAAAAAAAAGTTGAACATTTTAGTCTTGTTTGTGTATCTAAAATTTCATATCAATTTAAGACATTATGAGTGATTGAGAAGCATTTTAGTAGGAGGTTTAGTCAAAGAAGTGTTTTTAGCACGCTTTTCTACTATTTTTTTGACATTTCAAAGTCATTTTGCTAACACTATGAGTCAATTGAATGATATTCTTTTTCACCAAAGTGTTTGTATATTGATTTCAAAGTACTTCTTAGTTTAAATTTTTTCCATTTGGGTATGTTTAGAAATCAACTTTCACCTCCAAATGTGTTTTTAGGAAAATTTCAGCATTTTTTCTAACACGAAAAAATTATAATCTTACAATCTATGGGGCCCAATGACTCCCAATTTGATCCATGTCATCTACAATGTGCACACTACAAAATTATATGGTTGAAATTTTCATACCTTAGTGACATGTACACAAGCATGCTTTTAAACCCAAAATGACTTGGACCTTGAGGGGTTAAAGTCGTGAGGCAATCTCAAAGCTTTCACCAGGCAGGTGCTATTTTTCGATCCATGGGCCTCAGCTGAACAATTAACATGACCATGCATATATATAGAGAGAGAACGTTGCGTGCATTGCATGCACGACACACAAGTCGTGGAGCACTTTCCAATGAATGATGTCAATGACGAGTAAGCTGGGAACCTCGACCGCAGGGCGAGGAGAATGGATTTCACAAAAGAATGTTAATTTATACGTTGCAAGAAATTAAGGCTGGTCATGAATCTGCGGAGTGACACGGAACTCACTCGGACTGCAGCTCATCAGATCGAGCAATTTGAGTCACACAAATGGCAATGGATCGAATGTTTTGCCAAGCTAAGGGATCCAGGCGCAAGCTCCCGAGCTCCCAATCCCACCGAAGTAAAGTAAATAAAATTCTAATCTAGCTCGTACTCAGTCAATTGATTGATGAATGCATGTCTTTCCAGGGGAACTAACTTAGCTAACCTTACTTAAGATCACACTTATTACATACCACCGGATTTGAACCAAAGAATTGAAGGAATAGTGCACCGCGGTTCTATCTATCATTGCATTGCGTTGCATTGGGAAGTATGAATGAATGATGCACGTGCATGGATCGGAGTTACATTTGGAACTCCTTCTGGATGAGGTCCACGGTCTGCTCGCTGATGCGGAAGCCCTTCTCCAGCACCTCGTCGTCGAGGTCCTTGGGCGTGAACAACGCCGCCGCCACCTGCTGCACCCCCGGGTTCTGGCTGCTCAAGGCGGCGAAGGCCAGCGCCGGGCCCTTGCCCACGTTCAGCTGGAAGTGCACCAGCGCCTTGGGGAACACGAACAGCTCGCCGGCACGGAGGGTGGTGGCGAACAGCCTGGGCGTGGGGGCGGTGGTGTCCACGAAGCCCACGTACAGCTCGCCCTTGGCCAAGATCAGGAGCTCCGTGGCGCGCGGGTGCGTGTGAGGGGGGTTGATGCCGCCCTTGGCGAAGTCGATGCGCGCGGCGGAGATGCCCAGGGTGTTCAGTCCCGCGAACTCCTTCACGGAGGCGGGGGTGACCTTGGCATAGTTGACGTTGTTGGTGTCTCCGGGATAGACCAAGGCGCGGGACACGAAGTCGGACACGGTCACTTGGGCGGCGGGCTTGCAAGGGAAGCCGTTGATGGTGTATCCGGTGGAGTTGTCTGCGACGCAGAAGTCTTGGAGGGGGTCGGCGTCGGCCGCCGTGGCGAGCATGGGCATGAGCACGGCCATGGTCGCCAGCACCGCCACGGTCACCCACACGCTGCGGCTGCTGCGGTTGGTCATGATGCCTGGATCGAGTTCACTTCCGAATTGGAAGACGGAGTCGGGTCCCTTGATTGAGTTGTTGGATTGGATTGCAAGTCCGATCGAGGTGGAGAGCGCTGCGATCGAGTGTGTGTACGTGAGAGCGAGGGAGGAGGCTTGAATGTCGAAGGAAGACTTGGTTGCTGTGAGTTGCACTGATTGCCTGGAGTTGGAGGCCTTTATATGCTGTCGATTTGTTCCTCCTCAGCTTGAGTCGATGAAGACCGGACGTGGGGTTGGGTTGCAGTGAGATGGATTCAATTCAAAGCTTCCCAGGACGCGTGCGTCCCGGGAGACCTGGAGAATTAATCTGTAGTCGTCTCTCCAGAAGCTGAGGACTTCGAGGTGGGGCGCATGCACCCAACTGAAGGGCTTCGCAAGTAGCTTAGCTGGTGCAGTGGATGAGCACCCAACTCCGGTTCAGACTAATAAAGTTCCAGTTCTTAATCAAAGGCTTGTTTTGGAGTGGGCCGACGAAGGAAGGGAAGCTGGTGGGGATCGATCAGGCTTGGGGACCTACTTCGACCTAATTCTTCAAACGTCATTTTCTGATTTAATTTGTCAAATGCGTGTTTGCCTTTTCGTGCTTACCTTAATTTCTGCTTGCATTTGAGATCATGGGTCAAGTTCCTGGCATGTCGGCAAACAGTCAAGCTTTTGATTTCTTTAATTTCTGAGTTACACGCGGCAGGTGTGAAGATGCAGGCCGGATGCCATGTGACCACTGACCAGTGTTCAAATGGCCTCATCCAAATATTATCTTTCCATGACCACTTCACACGGGAACATGCGCTCACTCCGCTGAGGTCAGTCACGTGCACATTCGTTTTCTCCACGTTGGGAAATTCAAGGCTGGAGAAGTTTGCAGGACTGTTGAAACTGATGCAAGGAAATTAGAGCCTTAGAGCTAGAAGGCTCTTAAATGGAGCGGGTTCTAAAATGGTGCCCTATCTTAAATGTACAGTAGTTGTACATGTAACTTTTTCATAGTCTTCAACAGTGTATTGATATTGTACATTTTAGCTAGGGCACCATTTTAGAGCCCTATGCCCTTTCAACTTCAAAATTTGATAACTAATTCCACAAAACTCAGAAAAATATGAAACGACTTGGGTTAGATGTCAATTCTACTTGTCTTGAAATTCTCCCTCCTTGAAATTCTTTTTCAGCCCTTAGATGGTCCATTATAGAACCTCTTACCTTAGAGGCAAATGGCGGATATCACATGAGCCGCAGGCACTTCCTGGAATCATGGTAGGCATGTTTTCTCCCTTAACCGCAAAAGGATGGGCTGGTCTTCATGGAAATCATGCTTTTTGAAACTGTGGGAATCATCTATTTTGAAAAATTCAGAAATATTGATTGGAGACCAAACTATTATTCAAAATTTGTGCACAAAAATCCAAGGATGAACAATTGCAATTTTGAGTTTGACACAAGAGATCATTGTGATATGTTAGATACTTAAATATTTGCTAGGGTGTTTAGAGGGTCATGCAAGTTTTCCTATATAATTAGAAAAGAAATTAGTCAAGTGTTAATCACTAAAGTGGTTACACCTAAAAGCATAGTTGACTTTAAAGCACCATCTACTTTAGGTGTACAATTCTAAAATTAGTTATGTATCGAGGCTATGAATGGCGCTTTTTGAAAGAGACTTTGATGCTCAATAACTTTAATTTGCATATTGTATCTAAAATGGTGCATTCTTTAGTACATTGGAACATGCTTTCAAAATTTGAACAATCTAATTATAGTAACTAAGCACAGTACCAATAAGCGGCACTTCTACCCACCTTACCAGGAAGATAATTCAAAGTGTAGAAAATAACAAATAGAAAACACTACTCTAGCTCTGCAATTTCCAAAAAAATTATTATTTTTGAATAAAATAGCAAGTCAATATATGACAATCTATTGGCAGAAATATTTTTAAAAGTAAAATGAATGAATTTCTTCATTGATATAAAATGAAAACAAAAAAAATGGAGAGGTCATCAATATCCATTGGCCATCATGAATCCTGTAAAGGTATAGGATGAATTGAAGATGAAAGCTTGACAACTCATTTTCAAATCATTGGAATTCAATGCAAAATAGAATTTCAATCTTTGTTTTGGTATAGTAGAATAATTACTACCAAAAATCCTTGGACCTCAAAAAGTTGGAAAATCAAGCTAGTTTTCATCTCCAAAAATGCATTTGTGATTTTGATCTTTCAAAAAAGAGTGATAGAAAGAAATCAAAGAAGATGTACAAAAATGTCAAAGAAATGTCCTTTCCAACCTTTTGTTGAACTTTATCTATGGCAAATTTCGTTAAAATGGTGGTATTCCATTAGTTTCATTTTTTTGACAGTTCAAACCGCACAGTCTAAAATGAAAAACTATCACAGATTTTTGAAATCTACATATGTTGTAGATGTCTGAAATCTATATCTATCTAAGATATTTTAGACCGCGCTGTTTGAAATCTAAATCTTTATAGATTTTAAAAATCTATATGTGCCTTAGATTTCTAAAAATCTATACTTGGGTTGTTGCAAGAAACACTTACCGGTTTTGGCTCAAAATGGCTCAAAATTAGTAAGTCCTATGAATCCTATAACCCTTTGAAATAAAAAAATTGAAAATTGAAAAAAATATGGATAATTTGAAGAGCAATGAGAATATTATGTCTCTTGAAATTCAGACCTAATAAAAATTTTCTCTAAATGTTATAGACAATGGAAAATACAATGAAAATAACTCTTTTTTCACTAATTTGGTAAACCTAATTCAAAAATTCAAAATTCAAAAGATGAATATGAAAAATCTATTTTTTTTCCAAGTAAAGGTCTTTCTTTTCCAACAAATTTCATCTTTGGAAAAAATTAATTCTATTCTCTACAGTTGTGCAAAGTCAGCCACTTTGACAACATGTGGAGGTTGAACAATATAGTATTTTCAAAAAATCTTTGTGTGGTCTTGTGTAACTTTAGGTGAGGTCCTTGCATGCCAATTTTGAGGTCAAAATTTGCATTTTTGGGTCAAAAATAGGACTAAAATCCCTCAAAATGGCCAAAGTAGACACCCAATTGGGGGCAGTTAAAAAATAGCAAACTAATTTTGAAAGAATTGAAAAAATTACACAAAATGTAAAACTTTTGGAGGCACCTTCATTTTAAGTTTCAAGTCAATTGAACAAAATATGAAAAAGTTATGAGCAGAAAACTACCTACTAAAGGTCAAGGGGACAAAAAAAAGGACAAGTGTTTCTTGCAATCATCCACTTGTCCTAGATGTCAATTTCAGTTCAAAGTGCACGGTTTGTAAAATGGCATTTGGAATACCACCATTTTAACGAAATTTTCCATATCTAGAACATTTGATTGGAGGCCCTAAATCACAAACAAGTTTTGGGAAATGAGATGTAGCTTTATTTTTAACATGACCTTAGTTTTTCTGAAAAAAGTGTTATTCTATTATGCTTGAATGAGGTCTAAGATTCTACCTCTGATACATTTCTACTTTTGACTTGATTAGGAGGCTATGAATTCCTACAAGTCCTAATTTATTCATATTGCACATGGGTTGCTTTAATTCCTACCAATATAAGAAAAAACACTTTGTAAGATAATATGAAAATGAATTGATAAATGTTGGTTGTATTTGTTGGGTAGGACATCTTCATTTTGACAAATAATAAATACAAATGTGTTGATTTTTTTTCAAGATTTCATCAAATTTCTAGTATTCAAAATTTCAAATATTCAAATTTGTAGGCAAAAATCACAACAAAAGTAAGGCTACCACATCTGCAAATCCACCATGTCAACAGGACTATAAAATTTAATTAAAAAATTTAACTGATATTTAATTTAATTTAACCCCTAAAAGATGAGCTTTCTAAATTTGGCAACATAGCAAATTTAGGTAGGTATGTGTGAGTGGAGGTATTCATATTTCAAGCCAAAATTTTGATGGAACGAGGATTATCTTTCGTATGTACTAAAATTCAAGAAATTTGAATATTTATAAGTAAAAAATTATGGCCTAATGTGTTGGGTCATTGCAAGGAACACTTGTACTATTTTGTGTCACACGTTGTATTCTGGTCTATTTTTTGGCCATAACTTTTGTGTTTTTGCTTCAAATGACTCAAGATTTATAGGATAGGTATTTATAACTATCATACAGCTTCCATAATTTTTTTAAAATTTTCAAAAATATTTTACTATCCAAAAATAGACCTTGATTGAATGTCACACTTTGCAATTTAGGGGGTTCTAGTACTATATAGAACACCTTTTTTTTTAATGATTTTGAGATGAAATTTCGATGAGATGGTCTTCTAGTAGACTTCTAGCTTTCCAAGAAAGGATTTTCAAAAATAGTTAATTTTATGTGGTGTGGAGGTCTACAAAGAGAGCTTCTTTCTGCTTGTATTTTGAAACATATAAAATATGATTTTGGTCGGTTTTTTGGTGATTGACCATCTCCATAGAGTTGTTGCAAATGGCCTCTTTTTATTTTTTGTATTTACTTACTTTTACTATTTTTCCCTAATTTTTGACTCAAAGTACCTATTTTCTTGAGATTTGGCACTTTTCAAGTTCTCCTACTTAGAGAATTTTTCTATCCATTTCCTTTGGTGAAAACCTTCATTTTACAGGTGTATACATTATTCGTTTTTTTTTTAAATTTAAAATTAGTTTTCTAATTTTATAGTACTCTTAAAAAAGTCATGAGTAATGTGGCTAAATGCAACAAAATCGACAGGTGTTTCTTGCAATGATCCTGTTGCTTAAATTTATAATTGGTAAATTTGAGCAGATTTGAAAAAATACCTTTTCTAAAAACAAAATTTGAAATTTGTTTTCTTGATTGTGTTTGCGTAGAAAACTTTGAATCATTTCATTCTGATCAATGAGTCAAAAGTTATGAGGCGTTTTTGTTTGTGGGCACTTACGGATTTCCAACTCTAAAATAAACTTTGAAATCCTTTGTTTTACTCAATTTCCAATGTTTTTCTAAAAAACAAACAAACCATAGGGTATATAAAATGTTTATTCAACATTGCAACTATTGGAATTGGCATTTTTCAATCCTTTAAAGAATTTTTTAACAATTTTGTAATTTGAATCATTTGTTATTTTTTTCTACTAACTGTTTTTTTTCCTAAATGTTGTACAATTCCAAATAATTTGAAATTTTTTAGGTAAAGTACCCTACTTGACATCAACAATGACAATGAATCTAAAGAAGCACAATTATTTTGCACCATTTTTCATATGTTTATTGCCTATTGAAGGCAGCTATCCTTTTTTCTGCAATAAAAAAAGAATGATTTTTCAACATTCAAATAATAATATCTTGCAATCTATAAGGTGAAAGCTCTTAAATTTCATTTGCATGTTTTCAAACCAATTTACTACAACATCCAATGGTTACAAATCTCAATAGTTTTCTAAAAACATTTGGCATTAGTACTAGAAATAGCCATTTTTGGAGTAATTATAGTAAAGTAACTTAAGGAATTAACTTAATACTATATATATTCAAAGTAGTCTAATGAATTATGTTTAACCCCTAAAGGTCAGAGACTATGTCTTCACCAAAAACACACTAAAACTGTCATTTCTACTACAAGCATCAATTTTTTTTTATAAATTTTTTTGACACATGTAACCATAAGATCTTCTAGGAAATTGGTTTCAAAAGATGTGGAAAAAATTTCAGAAATTTCCACCGTGTAGATTGCAAGATATTAGCATTTGAATTGACAAAACCCCTTTTTTTGTCCCTGCAAAAAATCGGGCAGTTGCACTTCATAAGGTTATATTTCTATGAAAAAATGCCCAAAATGGTGGTTCTTCTTTGGATTCATTCTTCATAGCAAGTTGGATACATGCTCAAAAAAATTCGCATCATTTGGAATTGTACACCATATAGGAAAAAATTAATGAATAGAAAGAAGTAGAGAGTGATTCAAAATACTAAATTGCTAAAAAAATTATTTAAGGAATCAAAAAAGGCCAATCCCAGTGGTTGTAATGTTGTGATAAACAATCAACATCCAAAGTTTTAATTTTTTTCAAAAATATTTAAAATTGAGTAAAGTAAAGGCTTTCAAAGTTTATTTTAGAGTAGAAAATCCATAACTACCCGCAAACTAAATCTCCTCATAACTTTCATCTCATAAATCAAAATGGAATGATTCAAAACTTTTTACATATATATATATGCATATAGAAAATCAATTTCAAATTATTAATTTCAAAAAAATGTTTTTATAAGAAAATTTTGGGCTGCCCATTGACCAATGAAAACTATATATCATGCAATAACTTTTTGACCATGTAGTCAAAAGTTATGAAAAATTTTGGGCCTTCAAGATACTCTTGGGGCACATCTTGTGTGAAAATTTCAAAGAAAAAAAATAAAAACTTCATCCATAGTGAGCTACCCAAAATCGCTATGTTGCCAAAAAAATGTAGTTTGGTCCTTTAGGGGTTAATTGAGCATTGAGTGCCTCATGGATTGGTATTAGGAGAGGAGAGATGACAACCTCTTTACACAAGTGGGATGGTAGGAGGTAAAACAAAACATATGGGATACATAAATGAAGATTCAACCACTCATAATTATGTTATGATCAACAAATTATGTTAAAAGTGGAATTTCAAATCTCATTTAAGCATTATAGAATAATTTTTTTCAAAAAACTTTAAGTAAATAAAAGATGAAAAATCACATGAAGTTTCATCTCCAAAAGTCTCTAATAAAAATCAATGGACAAATTTTAAAGAGGAAGTTTTGAATTATCAAAAATATTGATCTTTCCAATCCCTCTTTGAAATTTGTTTACAACTTTTGATTGAAGACTTGAAATGTCAAATGGATTTTAGAAATAAAATTGAATCTGATTTCCTAATTTTTTTTAGTTCAAGATTTTTTTTAAAAATTATTTTGCTATGCCTAAATGAGGTCTAAAATTCTATTTAGAGTATGTTTGCTAAATTGCTAGATTACTACACAAAATTCCATTTTTTTCACAATCAACACAAATTACTTCATTTTATGTTGATTAGGGCTCCTTTTTTTTGTAGTGTACCACCTTTTTTGTATAAACTCCTTGTCTCCTCATTCCTCTTCATGCATGAAGTTGCTTTTGAAGATATATGAAAGGCACGATGAAAGGCTCATGCATGAGGTATTAGTATGAGTAGACTTGTATTTAGGGTAGAAAATCAAGGGTAAATAAAGAATAAGAGGCTTAATTAGATGGATAATAAAATATCCATATATGTGCAATGAAAATAGTTTAGATTGGCTTTCAAACATTATTAATATTAATATTAATATTATTTTATTTAAATGCTGAATTTTGAAAATTATATTTCAAAGTACCAAACCTTAGTTTGGACTTTAATGAAGTATTTGGCACCAAAATATGCAACTTGCTATCCAAACATTGATGTAGTTGTATTTGGATACATAGATAGAGTCATCATTAAATTTTTATTCTAAACTTGATTTCATACCAAGTTTTTAAAATTTGGAAAGTTACCCTTAATTCTTTGACTCAAACTTTTATTTAGGCAATCTCTCACCGCTATGAATATTTTTTTCTACGATGCATAAATGGGATTTGAAATTTATCTAAGTTTTCTTTATAAGCACCAACAACCTTCTCCTTTCAAGATTTGTGATTAATCCATTGTCTCCAAAAGTTATATTATCACTTCCATTTGGCTTCATAAGGATAAGATAATGTCTAAATACGTGTCTAAAGTGTATTCATCATTTTCTATTGCGTGTTCATGATGCCACAACCCACAAAGCTTATAGAATTGGTTTTAGGAGTAGTTACTTTTCAAAAAGATGTTGCAAATTTATGAGCAATTGTTCATGTGCAATGCATCAATTATGAAAAGTAAACTCTTCATCTAATATGCTAGTTTGCAAAAAAGGACTGAAAAGTTTAAAAATTCATGGTAATGCACGTCATTATTCTTGTCTAAAATGTAAGCCGTTTTGATCATTGGAGTCTAGGCTTGACTTTGCACACAACTATTTTCAAAACTTTGAGAATTCATAGCATATTCATATGGTGTTCCAAAAATGCATTGGCTGGACAAGAATCTTGATCAAATTTTCTTTTGACTCCGATTAACCCTTGAACAACAAAATAGTGACCGTGGAAATCATGCATTTTGATTCCGTGTGACATCATCTATTTTGGAAAAGCCAAATATATTCATTGGAAGTCATAGCCTTGTAGAAGATCTCCCCTTTCCACCCCTAAAACCGAGGACCAATAGCTGCACTTCCATTCTACAAGGAAAGATTCTCTCTCATTTAGTGGATGCAAAATGTCCTCTTCGGTGTTTAAAAGATAAGATCAAACAAACATTGGAGTTACATAAAAATGGAGACCATTGGCAAATGCTTATTTGGACAATTTTAGGTGCAACTATCTATATGTGTGGCAAAATTACAACTTGCCAAACTATTTAGTTGTCATTTTAACTTGTTAAGTCATAAAGTCCCTATGCATTTTTTCATCAAATTGCACTCAAAACTACTATTTCAATTGCAACATGCAAAAAATTTAGAAATTATTTTTTAACTTATGTAACTATAGGATCTTGTACTATATAGGTATATAAATGTGTGGAAGAAATTCTAGACACTTTAATTGCATTGATTGCAATACATTAGCATTAGAAGTGAAGATAATTTTTTTTGCACCTTGCCTTGCCTAGATTTTAAGGCCTTGAAATTTCTTACCTTAAAATTTTTGCACTACTAATATTGAGCTTAAATATTTTCATATTAAATAATTGAGTTAAAAATCTAGGAAAAGAAACTGAAAAAGCACAAACTTCATTTTGCATTCTTTTAAAAGTAGTAAGTAGAATTAGGTGCAAGATTGAATAGAAAAAAATTTAATTGTTAATAGCTCTAAGATAGGATTGAAAGACAATAACTCCAATGGTGAAATTGTTTTAGGGAGAATTATTGCTTTCTCATCTACTTTTTCTTTTCAAATTGTAAAGATTGCATTCAAAAATGAATTCTACAAATTATTTTCTTAGAAAAACACTTATTGGTTGCTTTACAAACAATAACTTTTTCATCACTTTTTCCAAATAGTCAAATTAAATCTTTCTATGAGAATTAAAAGTAAATAAATAAAATTGACTTTTTGTGATTCTTTTTGGATTGCTTGACATTCTCCATTTTGGGCTAAAGAGGGCATAACTTTTACTACTATGCATCACACTCCTAGAAATAAGTATTGTTTGCATCACCTTAGACATTACTCAATACACTAGAAAAGTAAACTTGGAAGGACAATTAAACATTGTTTTAAGCTTGACTAAAGACATTGTTCATGTGAAGCAATGTTTTGGTACATGCTTTTAGTAATGTTTCCTGCTTCCTTGGGAACAAGTGAACTTGAGTTCTCATGTTATTGTACTTGTTCTTTTCTTTGGGAACATTCATTCTCAGTAATTTGTCTAGTAGTGTGAAGGCAAATTTTCAACATTTTGGACCAATTCAAAATTTAGTTTGGTATATAGTATTGTACAAGACAATATGCGATTTGTATGGTATTCTATATACAATACAATATATTGTACTATACACTATGCAGATACAATATTCAATACATCTTCTACTTCTTTGGCTATAAAAATACTCAACATACGTTGTTTAGTAAGAGAGAGCCATGTGTTTTATACTTCACGGGAGCCTCATGAAGCACAATGCTTATGGGATATTGCCCTCAACAAAGAATGAAGATGGAAACTTGTTGGGAACACAATATGTCAGAGTTCTATCATTAAACTTTGCTTAAACGTTGTTAGAAAATTGCCTCTTGCCAAACGTTGCTTCAAGCATTGCTTTGTTCCTGACAGCACAATAAGCGTTGCTACAAAAGTTGCAAACCCCTTATTCTAGTAGTGTCAATTCAAACAAAAGTTATATTCTCCAAAAGTTGATGTGTTTTTCCTATCTTCAAAAAAAAAAATTTTAAATCACAACAAAAATTGAAACTGTAGAAGCCTACCTATAATCTATTTTGTTTGTTGAATGGACAAATAGAACTTTTAGAGATTAAATTGACATAATTCTAAGACCAAAGAATGCAAAGCAAAATGTACACTCTTGAAGCTTTAAAGACTTGGAGGGTGAATGCAAGAAACACCTATACTATTTGTTGCGTTTTACTACAAAACTCATGACGTTTTCTGGAGGACTCTAAAATTAAAAAATTAATTTGAATTTTTTTTGAAAAATATGAATAATGTATACACCTCTAAGATGAAGGTTTCACCAAAGGAAATTGATAGAAAAATTCTCTAAGTAAGAGAACTTAAAAAGCGCCAAACTTGAAGAAAATACATATCTTCATGTTTTACTTTGGTAAAGATAGTAAATACAAAAAATAAAAAGTGGACATTTGCAACAACTCTATGGAGATGGTCATTCACCAAAAAAACCACCAAAATAATATTATATATGTTTCAAGATTCAAGCAGAAAGAAGCTCACTTTGTAGACTTCCATACCACATAAAAATAACTTTTTACAAATTCCTCACGTGGAGAGATGTAAGTCTACTAGAAGACCATTTCAAAAGAAAAAATTCTCAAAATCATTAAAAAAAAGGTACTCCTTAGTACTAAAAACCTCCAAATTATCATTTGTGACATTTAATCACTAGTATTATTTTAGTATTAAAATATTTTTGAAAATTATGAAAAATTTATGTAAGGTGTATGATAGTAATGAGTACCTTCTCTATAAATCTTGACTCATTTCAAGCAAAAATGAAAAAATTATCGCCAAAAAACATATTAGCACTTAGGTTGTGACAGAAAATAGTACAAGTGTTTCTTACATTCACCTTAGAGAGGTACATAAATCTATTTCATGCCACAATGCTACATGTTTAGAAAGTAATAGTTAGGATGTCCTCCATTTTATCTAAACAATTGATGTTTAAACTACACTAAATATTGAAACTAGGTTGCATTTATAATTAGGTTGCCTTACCTCAAGAATTTTGCTTTACAAGCCATCAAAGTCATCAAACATTTCTATTAATACTTCCATTCCATAGAGGTTCATGAATTTTCACTACGCTATTAACTAATTAAAAAGTAGCACATTCTTTTCCAATATTAATTATAAATATAATTTATGTAATGTAGAATGTTGAGAAATAAGTGACGGGCAACCTAATTTCAATATTTACAACAAGAGGTTGGCCATTAATCCACTTTGACTTGCATTTGAATCTTTAGTGCATGAGGTAATGACCATTGGCTATTTTGAATTATGATCTATATACAACTAGTGAAACTAGGTTGCCTTTCACTAATTGAAGTAAATTATTTTACTAGAGTATAGAAAGAATTTTAGCTTATTTGACCCAATGGATTGAAAGATTACATTGTTTGAAGTAATAAACGGCTTCCTTTTTATTTTCTAAAATAGGGTCAACAAACTTTGGGCTTCAATGGAGTAAAATTTTTGCTCTACACAAAAATGAGGATTTTGATCATTCATAAATTATATGATGTTAGGTTCTCTCATAAAAAAAATTTAGGAGAAAATATGGAGTCTAGTTTACTCTAAATCCCCTTGCAATTCAAAACATTAAATGAATTGACAATATAATAGTCATTTTTTGATGATTTCTTGTACAATAAGGAAATTTTTTGTTTGAAATCCAAACCTTGAAAAGTTAGTGACAAACATTTGGAGTGTAGAAAATTTTAAAGAATTTTGACATCACGAATTGCAAAATTATAGGACTTGAAGTTAGAAGAAAATGTTTCTATGACAAATCACATCTACTTTGTTAGCTACACAATTGAATGTCATATTCTATTATTTACATATATGTCATATTTCAAAAGGTGGTGAACTTTTTTGCAAAAGATTCTAAAAAAAACTCCTAAATTGCTCAAGTTGCCTAAAAAATTCAAGGCAACATAACTTTTGCTTCGGGAACTTAACCCGGAACTTGATTGAATACAAACAATTTTTCACCAAGAATGTGTACATTGACACATTGTGTTCAAAATTCATGAACATCTAACCAAAAATGAATCTATAAGAATCTACCCAAGATTTCTTGTGTACATTCAATAGACACTTGGTCATGTGGAGATTAATCAAGTTAGCTTGTAAGTAGATATCAATATATCATGAGTTGTGAGAACTATTGAGATTTGAACACTCTTCTCATATTCTACAACACTAACGGTGAGCAGAAAGTGAGTTGATGGCAGGAAAACTTAACTCATGAGCCGGTCAAAGTGGTGTCTTCTATTTGATATTTTATACACTTTGAATTATCTTACTATGGTAGTGCCTAGCACTCAACTGACATATTTTCTAGTTTGAGAGAAACTTGCATTGACTATTAGGTCATTCCAAGAAAGGGTGTTCAAAAAGCTAAACGTTTTTCTCAAGGTACTCTTTTTTTCTTTGGGAGTACTTTAAAACTAAGAATTTTCTTAAAAAAAAAGAAAAAATATGTTTCATGTATACATCTTTAAAAAGAACGTGTTCTAAGAAGGAAAAGTGTACGGGTCATTGTAAGAAACACCGTCCAACAATAGAGAAAATATTGACTCTCCAGAGGGCCGTCCAACTTTGACAAGCTAGTCTATATAAAGAATTCTGTGTAAATTTGATTTCTGTATAAAGTGTTCGATTTCTGACAGGAGATGTGGTTCAGCTTGTGTGTATATCTTCACTGCCGCGTAGAATATGTCAGTTTTTACAGCTTTCGTCCAATGAAGGTGAAGAGCTCATATTTCAAAGCTCTAACGTTTGGCTGCACTGTTGAGTACATGACACTTGTCCGTCACAGCTATAGGGGAAAATTTCTACCTCGTACTAAATCAATGTAATGAGGGTCCCTTTTGCCACTTCTTAGCGGCCCTCTAGAAAGTCCAGATTTTCTCTAATGAAAGCGTAGCGTTTTCACAATACTCTTTTTTTCCTTCGAGAGGGCTTTAAAATTAGAAAAACAATTTTTGAAAATAATAAAAAATATGTTTCATGTATATATCTTTAAGAAGAAGGTACCGTAGAAAGGAAAATTATAGGAAAAATCTCTAAGTAGGAGAACTAGGAAAGTGCAAAATCTCATGAAAATTGGTACTTTTACATTTTAATTTGTAAAAAATAGGAAATCAATTTTAAAATAAACTAAAAATTGGCCATTCTTAAAGAGTTCATTTTGATGAGATTTCACCAAAAGAACAATCTTAGAGCCATCTTCAATGTTCAGAAATTGTACACAACGGAAAAAAATTTGCACTCATGTGGAGGACATGAAATAACATATTTTTGGATTTCATTCAAAAGTTATAAATTTTACACTTATATGTATATACCATGAAAGTTTTGTTTATTAATCATTAAATGTGGGCACTCATAACGTAGTGATTTTTGTAAACTACAAATTGTGACGCTCAACAAAAACGATTTTCAAATATAAATTGTTATTTTTAAAATTTTTGAAAAATAAGAAATCTAATAACCTTCAAGTTAGGTATGTTCAATAAAAATTTCAAATTCATTGGACTTAATCTCCAAAAGTTATAGTAGACAACAAAAAAGTGGTTCTCATTATGACATGAAATAGGACCGGTGTTTCTTGCAATGATCCATACAAAATTCCTCTAAGTAGGTGAACTAGAAAAGTGCAACATCTCATAAAAATAGTTACTATCATTGTAATTTCACATTTTAAATTTTAAATTTATAAAAAGAATTTAATATAAATAAAAAAAACCTAAAAATTGTTCATTTGAAAAGAATTCATTGCAATGATATTTTAACAAAATATGATCTAAAGAACTCTCTTCAATGTTTAAAAATTGTATGCAATGGAAGTGTTGTTCATAATCATGTAGTCGACATAAAATAATAAATTTTCAAATTTCCTTAAATAAATACATGCGTTTCTACTTTGCACATAAAACATAAAGTTTGACTTTTGGATCATTAAATTTGGGGACTTGTAACGTAAGGGCAAAACACCCATTCCCGCACCAGGTCCTTGCAGTGGAGCATAAATTCACCCAAATATGTTCCTAGAGTGTAGTTAATGTGTTTGCCACATGTGTGATTGTAATTTGCTGACACAATTGAAGGACACATAAGAAAATCTGGTTGGCTCACTGCTGATTTTCGCAAGGTTCAGTTTTGGGGCACCTACAGGACGGTTCCGCAGGTCTAGGGAGCCAACACTTTGAAAATTTGTAGAAATTACATACTGTGTCCGAAAAATCTAATTTTTTTTTTGAATATTCATGATTTTCACTCGCTAATACTACAAAAATATCATTACTAGAAAACTCTGCCTCCAACTATGCTGAATTCCTTATTTGCACGGTTTTGGGTGTTTCCACTGTAGTGGAAACCCTATTAAAAACCAGAAAACTTGCCCACCAGGATTCCAGGAAGTGCCTACGGCTCATGTGATATCCGCCATTTGCCTCTAATTTCCTTGCACTTTTTAATAATAGAATAACACCTAATTTTTTAATAGAATAACACCTAACCTCTAATTTTTTAATAATAGAATAACACTTTTTTCAGAAAAACTAAGGTCATGTTAAAAATAAAGCTACATCTCATTTCCCAAAACTTGTTTGTGATTTAGGGCCTCCAATCAAATGTTCTAGATATGGAAAATTTCGTTAAAATGGTGGTATTCCAAATGCCATTTTACAAACCATGCACTTTGAACTGAAATTGACATCTAGGACAAGTGGATGATTGCAAGAAACACTTGTCCTTTTTTTTGTCCCCTTGACCTTTAGTAGGTAGTTTTCTGCTCATAACTTTTTCATATTTTGTTCAATTGACTTGAAACTTAAAATGAAGGTGCCTCCAAAAGTTTTACATTTTGTGTAATTTTTTCAATTCTTTCAAAATTAGTTTGCTATTTTTTAACTGCCCCCAATTGGGTGTCTACTTTGGCCATTTTGAGGGATTTTAGTCCTATTTTTGACCCAAAAATGCAAATTTTGACCTCAAAATTGGCATGCAAGGACCTCACCTAAAGTTACACAAGACCACACAAAGATTTTTTGAAAATACTATATTGTTCAACCTCCACATGTTGTCAAAGTGGCTGACTTTGCACAACTGTAGAGAATAGAATTAATTTTTTCCAAAGATGAAATTTGTTGGAAAAGAAAGACCTTTACTTGGAAAAAAAATAGATTTTTCATATTCATCTTTTGAATTTTGAATTTTTGAATTAGGTTTACCAAATTAGTGAAAAAAGAGTTATTTTCATTGTATTTTCCATTGTCTATAACATTTAGAGAAAATTTTTATTAGGTCTGAATTTCAAGAGACATAATATTCTCATTGCTCTTCAAATTATCCATATTTTTTTCAATTTTCAATTTTTTTATTTCAAAGGGTTATAGGATTCATAGGACTTACTAATTTTGAGCCATTTTGAGCCAAAACCGGTAAGTGTTTCTTGCAACAACCCAAGTATAGATTTTTAGAAATCTAAGGCACATATAGATTTTTAAAATCTATAAAGATTTAGATTTCAAACAGCGCGGTCTAAAATATCTTAGATAGATATAGATTTCAGACATCTACAACATATGTAGATTTCAAAAATCTGTGATAGTTTTTCATTTTAGACTGTGCGGTTTGAACTGTCAAAAAAATGAAACTAATGGAATACCACCATTTTAACGAAATTTGCCATAGATAAAGTTCAACAAAAGGTTGGAAAGGACATTTCTTTGACATTTTTGTACATCTTCTTTGATTTCTTTCTATCACTCTTTTTTGAAAGATCAAAATCACAAATGCATTTTTGGAGATGAAAACTAGCTTGATTTTCCAACTTTTTGAGGTCCAAGGATTTTTGGTAGTAATTATTCTACTATACCAAAACAAAGATTGAAATTCTATTTTGCATTGAATTCCAATGATTTGAAAATGAGTTGTCAAGCTTTCATCTTCAATTCATCCTATACCTTTACAGGATTCATGATGGCCAATGGATATTGATGACCTCTCCATTTTTTTTGTTTTCATTTTATATCAATGAAGAAATTCATTCATTTTACTTTTAAAAATATTTCTGCCAATAGATTGTCATATATTGACTTGCTATTTTATTCAAAAATAATAATTTTTTTGGAAATTGCAGAGCTAGAGTAGTGTTTTCTATTTGTTATTTTCTACACTTTGAATTATCTTCCTGGTAAGGTGGGTAGAAGTGCCGCTTATTGGTACTGTGCTTAGTTACTATAATTAGATTGTTCAAATTTTGAAAGCATGTTCCAATGTACTAAAGAATGCACCATTTTAGATACAATATGCAAATTAAAGTTATTGAGCATCAAAGTCTCTTTCAAAAAGCGCCATTCATAGCCTCGATACATAACTAATTTTAGAATTGTACACCTAAAGTAGATGGTGCTTTAAAGTCAACTATGCTTTTAGGTGTAACCACTTTAGTGATTAACACTTGACTAATTTCTTTTCTAATTATATAGGAAAACTTGCATGACCCTCTAAACACCCTAGCAAATATTTAAGTATCTAACATATCACAATGATCTCTTGTGTCAAACTCAAAATTGCAATTGTTCATCCTTGGATTTTTGTGCACAAATTTTGAATAATAGTTTGGTCTCCAATCAATATTTCTGAATTTTTCAAAATAGATGATTCCCACAGTTTCAAAAAGCATGATTTCCATGAAGACCAGCCCATCCTTTTGCGGTTAAGGGAGAAAACATGCCTACCATGATTCCAGGAAGTGCCTGCGGCTCATGTGATATCCGCCATTTGCCTCTAAGGTAAGAGGTTCTATAATGGACCATCTAAGGGCTGAAAAAGAATTTCAAGGAGGGAGAATTTCAAGACAAGTAGAATTGACATCTAACCCAAGTCGTTTCATATTTTTCTGAGTTTTGTGGAATTAGTTATCAAATTTTGAAGTTGAAAGGGCATAGGGCTCTAAAATGGTGCCCTAGCTAAAATGTACAATATCAATACACTGTTGAAGACTATGAAAAAGTTACATGTACAACTACTGTACATTTAAGATAGGGCACCATTTTAGAACCCGCTCCATTTAAGAGCCTTCTAGCTCTAAGGCTCTAATTTCCTTGCATCAGTTTCAACAGTCCTGCAAACTTCTCCAGCCTTGAATTTCCCAACGTGGAGAAAACGAATGTGCACGTGACTGACCTCAGCGGAGTGAGCGCATGTTCCCGTGTGAAGTGGTCATGGAAAGATAATATTTGGATGAGGCCATTTGAACACTGGTCAGTGGTCACATGGCATCCGGCCTGCATCTTCACACCTGCCGCGTGTAACTCAGAAATTAAAGAAATCAAAAGCTTGACTGTTTGCCGACATGCCAGGAACTTGACCCATGATCTCAAATGCAAGCAGAAATTAAGGTAAGCACGAAAAGGCAAACACGCATTTGACAAATTAAATCAGAAAATGACGTTTGAAGAATTAGGTCGAAGTAGGTCCCCAAGCCTGATCGATCCCCACCAGCTTCCCTTCCTTCGTCGGCCCACTCCAAAACAAGCCTTTGATTAAGAACTGGAACTTTATTAGTCTGAACCGGAGTTGGGTGCTCATCCACTGCACCAGCTAAGCTACTTGCGAAGCCCTTCAGTTGGGTGCGTGCGCCCCACCTCGAAGTCCTCAGCTTCTGGAGAGACGACTACAGATTAATTCTCCAGGTCTCCCGGGACGCACGCGTCCTGGGAAGCTTTGAATTGAATCCATCTCACTGCAACCCAACCCCACGTCCGGTCTTCATCGACTCAAGCTGAGGAGGAACAAATCGACAGCATATAAAGGCCTCCAACTCCAGGCAATCAGTGCAACTCACAGCAACCAAGTCTTCCTTCGACATTCAAGCCTCCTCCCTCGCTCTCACGTACACACACTCGATCGCAGCGCTCTCCACCTCGATCGGACTTGCAATCCAATCCAACAACTCAATCAAGGGACCCGACTCCGTCTTCCAATTCGGAAGTGAACTCGATCCAGGCATCATGACCAACCGCAGCAGCCGCAGCGTGTGGGTGACCGTGGCGGTGCTGGCGACCATGGCCGTGCTCATGCCCATGCTCGCCACGGCGGCCGACGCCGACCCCCTCCAAGACTTCTGCGTCGCAGACAACTCCACCGGATACACCATCAACGGCTTCCCTTGCAAGCCCGCCGCCCAAGTGACCGTGTCCGACTTCGTGTCCCGCGCCTTGGTCTATCCCGGAGACACCAACAACGTCAACTATGCCAAGGTCACCCCCGCCTCCGTGAAGGAGTTCGCGGGACTGAACACCCTGGGCATCTCCGCCGCGCGCATCGACTTCGCCAAGGGCGGCATCAACCCCCCTCACACGCACCCGCGCGCCACGGAGCTCCTGATCTTGGCCAAGGGCGAGCTGTACGTGGGCTTCGTGGACACCACCGCCCCCACGCCCAGGCTGTTCGCCACCACCCTCCGTGCCGGCGAGCTGTTCGTGTTCCCCAAGGCGCTGGTGCACTTCCAGCTGAACGTGGGCAAGGGCCCGGCGCTGGCCTTCGCCGCCTTGAGCAGCCAGAACCCGGGGGTGCAGCAGGTGGCGGCGGCGTTGTTCACGCCCAAGGACCTCGACGACGAGGTGCTGGAGAAGGGCTTCCGCATCAGCGAGCAGACCGTGGACCTCATCCAGAAGGAGTTCCAAATGTAATTTCGTGGATCATTCATACTTCCCAATGCAATGCAATGATAGATAGATAGATAGAACCGCGGTGCACTATTCCTTTCAATTCTTTGGTTCAAATCCGGTGGTATATAACAAGTGTGATCTTAAGTAAGCGAAGTTAGTTCCACTGGGAAGACATGTATTCATCAATCAATTGACTGCGTAACTACGAGTTAATTAGATAGAACCGCGCGCGGTGTACTATTCCTTTCAATTCTTTGGTTCAAATCCGGTGGTATGTAACAAGTGTGATCTTAAGTAAGCTAAGATAATTAGCTCCACCGGGAAGACATGTATTCATCAATCAATTGACTGAGTACGAGCTAGATTAGAATTTTATTTACTTCGGTGCGATTGGGAGCTCGGGAGCTTGCGCCTGGACCCCTTAGCTTGGCAAAACATTCGATCCATTGCCATTTGTGTGACTCAAATTGCTCGATCTGATGAGCTGCAGTCCGAGTGAGTTCCGTGTCACTCCGCAGATTCATGACCAGCCTGAATTTCTTGCAACGTATAAATTAACATTCTTTTGTGAAATCCATTCTCCTCGCCCTGCGGTCGAGGTTCCCAGCTTACTCGTCATTGACATCATTCATTGGAAAGTGCTCCACGACTTGTGTGTCGTGCATGCAATGCACGCAACGTTCTATATAAGTTAATTATATGCATGGCCATGTTACTTGTTCAGCTGAGAAAATAGCACCTGCCTCAGGGGAAAGCTTTGAGATTGCCTCACAACTGTAATGGAATGGGCCAGGAGCAGTTCGGAGTCAACTAAATCTTCTTGTCAATGAATTCCTTTCTTATGTGTTCCCAAATTATGAAAAAATTTCTCTTTGACTATTTTAATAATGCAATCCTAAAGACCTAAACATGTAACATGTTTTAATACGGATTAAAAATTAGAGTTCAGTTTCTGTGCACAAGAGTGCACGTTGAGTTCAAATCATTGCACATGATCGACCTTGTCTAAGAACCGGTGGACCATTCCTTGCAACCATCCTTTACAATAAAATTAGTTTGCGGCTCCAGGAAATTTTAGACATCAATGTTAAGAGAATCTTAAGTTAGTTTCCTTTGATGTAAGTTATCCGAGGTCTCCAAATGATAAATAGGGCTGCCTTTGTTTGATCAGTGCAACAATTGAATTATCTCCCATAATCAAATGAAGTTTTATAAATCATATCTGAAGTTGATTGAACAAAAGATGGTCCCCAAATGACAGACTCAAAACTGCTCAAACAATAACAAATTGAGACCCAATTTGACCCTATTGGTCCTCTTTAGGTTAACGCTTGAATCGGCAGTCAAAGTCTTTTCTCTAAGCTTCCGTTGAAATTTTCTCTAAATTGAACAATAAGCTATCATTTTGATAAATTGTATCAAAGAAAACTGAGTTATAACTATGCAATTTTAAACCAGAGATGTTAGAGATCATATGGAAAAAAGAAAACACAACAATATTATGTATGGGTTGAAAGATTATAATGTTTCATTGTATTAGATAGTTTTAGAATCTCAAGGGGTAAACTCTTCTTTACAATTTAAAACCATGTGTGGTATTTAATGGAGGGTATTTATCCCCTTCCAATTTTTTTTCACCCTTCTATTATTAGATAAAAAGCTATTAGTGCATATTTTCTTTATCCTATTTTTTTTTGTAAAATCTTGAAGGGTCTATTTTTGAGCACCCTATTTTTTTCCTATATTCAAAAAGTAAGAAGTATAGAAAAGATTTGCAATATATTGCAAAAGCAAATATGCTGAAAGCAAAAGTCACCACCTAGATATGTCTAATTTTCTTTGAGAACAAGCTGCAACAGTGAATCATTTCAAAAACCAGCAGTGACTATATATCTCACCATTTTGCAACAAACAAATACAAATGTATAATTTGTCCTATAGCATACAATCTAAAGTAGTGAGAATTTGAGAGAAGATGAATGCAATGACATACATATACAAAAACAAATAGAAACTTTATATTAAAGTATAACTAAAAAACAACAAGTTCAAATGCATTTCAAAACTAAGAACCTGTAGATTCAAGTTCAAGATTGTTCTAATACCATTCAGTCCCTCGTAAGGTGTGAATCTGCCATACGTTTTAGGATAACTGATAGCCTTAAAATGTGTATATGTACCGCAATACAAGTTGCAATAGTGACATATTTCAAGTAACTTGTAGATGCTAAAATAGACAAAAGACCCAAAAAACTGTCATTGCGCTTTAGAGAGCACAATTAGGCCATTGAAGAGCAATCTAGCGATGAAGGCTTGGGCAGATGCCACAAGGATGCTGCCACTATAGGGACTCTTGGCCATCCTCTTCCAAAATTGCACTTAGTCCATAAAAATCATTAATTGAGAATTCATCAAAAGGACAAGTTTGCCATCTATTGTCAAGGAGAAGGCATTAATTGCAAGTTCTAATTCTTTTCAAAAATACCACAAATTCAAAAAGTTAGTTCAAGACAACACAATGAATCAGCAGAGTTAGCAACCCGTCCTTAGATTTCATTTGAATTCTAAATCATAGGCAAAAACTGGAGAATGATTCTGAAACCCGAGGTTCCAAGCCCCCCTTTTCACATCTTAAGTGCATTCTAAACCAAATCAAAACCAAACCCCCGAAGGATGCTGGAACACAAGTTTTCCCTTCTTTGCAAATTCTTTTTATTAAGGTGCAATCATATTCATTACTATGTTCTATGTCCTATTATTTACTATGCCCTATTATTTATTATGTGTCTTGAATTATGATTTGGAGGTAAAATTGAGTCTTTTTCTTCTTTCACTTTGGTTTTTACAAAGGAAATATCTTAGCCTATTTGTATTATTCTTAAAATGGCAATGTTGATGCCACATATGGACTTTGGAGTAGTTGAGTCTTTTATAAGTGTCTTGATCGGTCTTGAATATTTCTTTTGTCTTGTATATTTGTCTTCAATATTTGATTGTCTTCATAATAATAATTACCACAAGCATTCCTCCCCTTTTATAGTTTTTCCTAGTGATAGAAGAACTAATCCTATTAACTTAATCGTTTTTCCTATGGCTATAGGTCTATACATATTCTAATTGAAATATTCCTAAACATTACAACTATTTATCTCTTACACAATTCCTTCCTAGAAACTAGCCTAGTGATTGCTAGTTAGTAATCTAACTTCAATGCCTTAGTGGTCTTCCACCATTTATTCCGGTTTAAAAGTGGTACTTTGTAAAGTTAATATTTTGTCCATATAAGCTCATTTTCTTTTATTTCTTGCATCATCTTGTACACTGAAGGATATTCTTTTTGTTTTGTTATCATTATATCCCAACATTCATAAATATCTTCATTTTATTAATTTCCAAAAGTACCAAAAAATCATAGTGTTCAACGATATTTCGGTTATTTCCAAAATTAATAATTGTCTTATCACAATACTTTTGTAGGTTTTGATATTCCTATGTAATAGATTATGATATATTGTAACTCTAAATATATTTATTGGATTATCATTGAAGTATTAACAATTATTTATTGAGGGTTAAAATAGGGAATAATCGTATCTTTTACTAAGGGAGTAATATTAGGTTAATAGATGCATAAGGCATGCAAAGTGTACAACAACTATAAGCAAATGAAGGCACGCATAGGAGGCTATGTAACTTACCAAAATTTGCAATATTAAATCATTACAGGATTGTCAAATTCTACAATTTCAATACAAAATTGAAGCGCATCGTAAAGCTAGATGCTCAACCCTAAACCGATGGTGAAAGCAATTAAGAAGTCTTGAATTAGCACAGTGAACAAGCATAGCTAGAAACAAATTTGGCCTAAACCCTAAACCTTGAGTACAAATTAGAGATTACAAACATGGGAAGCTTTGAATCATTCTATTTGGATTCATGAGTCAAAAGTTATGAGGAATTTTAGTTTGCAGGTAGGTATGGGTTTTTTTTTAAGCTTTTGGATGTTGTATTGGTTTGGTAAACGGAATAACTAATGACTTGTTCTAAGAATGTAACCTTTTCTGCTTTCACAGACAATTTTGGTATCTTAATGCAACCCAGAAGCCTCGATAGGTCCATAACCCTAATAAACACAAGCGCCCCATATGGCCTTTTGTACAACATTTCAAACTTTTCTACCGATAGCACACTCCCTATTAACCCCTAAAGGACCAAGCTAAGCCCTGTTTTCTGCCCTAAAACACTAAAAACTACCAATTCTATAGCAAAGAGTAAGAGAAAATTTTAATTAATTTTTTTCCACAACTAACCATAGGATCTTATACCTCACTAGTCTAAGACAATGTGGAAAAAATTTCAGAATTTTTGACCACACAGATTGCAAGATACTTGCATTTAAAGTGGGAAAAACTAGTTTTTCAATACATTGCGGGACTGGATTTTTTGACTTTGAACATTTTTAACTTAAAAATTTTGCACTAAAGAGTTTTGAGCTTTAATTATTTGTAGTGCAAAATTGAGTTGAGAATCTAGGAAAAAAACAAAAAATTCAAAAAAACTTATTTCCATTCTTAAAAAATTTGTTCAGTAGAAGTAGGTACAAGATAGAAGGAAAATCTAAAAATCTAAAAATCTTTTAGATGGAATTAAAATGCACTAATCCTAATGGTGAGATTGTTATAGCAAGTAAACTAAATCATGAGAAAAATTGCAAAAATTGCATCCAGAAATGAATCCTACAAGTTATTTTTTTCAAGAAAATGCTCTAATTGCCCGAAAAACAAGAATGTCCATAACTTTCTCATAACAAATACAAATAAAATGAATCAAATATTCCTAGATATACAAAAATATAATATATAAGAAGAAAAATTCAAAAAAAAATTCAAAAATTTTCTTCGCTGCTCGAACTCCCTGCTATCCCCTATTTTGAGCTTATTTGGGCATAACTTTTGTTCCCAGGCACCGATTGAAAAAAAATTATATCCCCACGAAGATATTCAATTTTTCTATCTTCAAAAAAAGTTTCAAAAAATTAGGACAAAAATTCAGCCTGTAGGTACCTGCCCAAAATTGCATTTGTCCCCCAAAGGGACAATGGTCCTTTAGGGGTTAACGATCCAAACTTCCCTAACCAGTTTTTGCTCTAAAAAATCAGATCCAAATCCAAGAATTTGACTCTAATTATTTATCCCAACTGCAGATCGGAGTGCGGCGCCTCCATTGCAAATCCTTCGACCCACAGAAAATACAATATGGTCATTCCAGTCGTGGCTTTTTCTTCGATCTCCAAGTAGTGTAATACTACATCCTCTAACTCAAACTATAACCAAAGAACCCTTTTGATAACATGTGTAACGCTTGGAACTCGTCTAATAGGGTCTCTCCAAGAAATCTAGACAAGCTATTGATACCGGAAGATGAACCACCAATCCGACCTAGAACCAATCGTTTAATAAGACCTTCTCAATGCGATCTTATCCCAACCAACTCCTTTTCCGAAAGTTCCACCGAGAGCTTCCAGTCTTTGTCGATCTTTGTCACTGCAGCGCTTTGATCATGGGTCGTTGCATGGACTGTTGTAGACGGCTCTGGACCCTCTGATGAGGTCCACCCCGATCTTATAAGCTCCGGGAGCTCAACCTCATGTTTTGAATTCACTATCCTCCTTGCACGAATCCCACTAGAGGACAAGAAGAACAAATCAGCAACTCTAGCTAACAACAGCGGCATGTCTTGTTTGCATCGCAAAATACGTTCTTAGGATTTTGCTGTAGTTTGAATTTTAAAAATCAAACTTCGGCTCTACTATGAGTAACCTCTCCACCTCTAAGCTAGGTATCACCTCCAATCACTACTGCAATCCCTGCACAACTTAATGCACCTCTCCTGCAAAGAAATCGAAGCCAAAAACTTCACACAAGTATCCCCTCTGGACCCTATTCCAATGATTGTCGGTTGCCTCTTATTGCTTCAATTTCGATGTTTTCATTCCCTTCAATTGATCTAAACCACCATAGCTGGACCCTGACCACAGCGGAAGCCAATCTATCACTCAAAACACACTACCACAAGCTAGAAAATACAAAATTGGCAATGAAAGGCAGAAAAACGATGTTTCCAACACCCTTCTGAAAATCATGGAGCAAAAACCCTAGAGAGAGAAGCGAGAATGATTCATCTTCTACATGCTTGCCTAATGTAATCATAATTTTTATCCTTCTCACAAGATTTTCTTGCTCTAACACCTACAACTCTAGTTTTCTACCAACTTCCTCTATTCCTTTACAATATAATTAATCAATCATTAGAAATTATGCAAAGGTTGTGCAACATTATGTAGCTAGTATTAAAGGGTGATTGCAAGAAAGACCAATACTATTTTGGATCACATTTAGAGTGACAAAATTGCTTTTTACTTGAACTTTTGTAGGTGGGACGTGATGGACTTGTAATATTTATTGGAGATGAATAATTTAAGTGCTATGATATCTTTTACCTTTTTAGAAAAAAAAATCATTATGTATTTAAAAGTCAATTTTTCTTATTTGTCACACTTTGAGGTTTCTGAAGTCTTACAATTGGGGAATATCCAAAATCAATATGAAGTATTTGGAGTCTATTTCCATAGTAAGGGGACATGAGTCTACAAAGGGAATCTAAAAACACATTGTTTTATGAAATTTGTGCAAATATGTCTCCCTTGAGTGCACACTTTTGAACATTGAAAATTGTTTTGTGTTGAAATTTTGTGTCTAGCAAGTCCTCATGAATTGCCAATTTCTAATTTTTTTTGGTTCATTATTTTTCCTTTACTATTTATTATTTTATTCCTTATTGTATCTATTTTGTATAATAAATTATCTTTCTTTTCACATAGTATTGTTTTAGTACTTGCAAGTAGTCCATAGTACTTGCAACCATCCTAAACAACTTCTGAAACTTATTGCCACAAAGGGCAATCCATTTTTTTCATCAAAACTCTCCACTAATAGTCCATTAAGATCTTAAAAGCTTGTTCAACACAAATGTAGTTTGATCTCTAAATAAAATTTCAATTTGCCATGTAATCTCTTAAGCCTACATTGTTTCTTCTATTGAATGGCAAATACATACATAGATGTACTTAATACACAATGGTTCATATAAGCTTGTATGGCTGATATTTATCTTTTCTATATTTTTGCCCCACCTTTGTAAGTTGAAAATTGTCTAATTATGCATATTCCTTTTCCACCCAAAATTCGTAGTCCTAAAATACAAACTTACTCTTTTATCCACTATTCCTTGAAGTAATGATGAGTCAATTGATTTTCTACAATAATAGTCTTTACCTCTTGTTAGTGAAGCTAAAAACTAAAAACTAATATGTGAAGCATCTATCTATATCTTCAATTATGTGAGTTGTAATATAATGTATAAAGTTTCAAATTTTTTGCTTTAAATCCTATATTGTATTTCTTGTGGAACATGAACAAACCATTGTTGCAAATGCACTTTGACCATATCATTAAATTCTTGAAATGTAATAGAGACAATTGGTTTAGCAACTTCAAACAAACCACCTATTACTTGCAATCTTGTTCGAAGTTTCATTAAAGAGATTGCAATTCTACTTACCACTCACATACTATCTCAATGGTTTGTATCTTTTTAAGTAAAAAACTCTAAGTTTTACAAATAGAAAATAGAATCATGTTTCATGAGAAACATAAGTCTTACTCTTGAACATGCTCTAAGTGTATGACCTTAGTAAGTATCCATTAGTAAACCTCCTCTGTCTTAAAAATGATTACACTATAAACTCTCTTTTTCAAAACAATTCTATTCTAAAACAATTCAAAAAACAAATACAATAGAGCTAACTTTTTCTAGTCATTTATCAAAATTAAGCCTTGTCAACCTATCACATTCTTTATAACTACATTGAAACAACAAGAAATAACCATGGTTATCAAACCTCTTTGCCTTCAATGATTCATTGTGAATAATTGCAAAACAGAAGGAGACATGTAAGAAAATTAGAAGAAAACATGAAGAGGAGAAGAAGAGAAATTCAAAAATAAAAGTTTGGATGATGCTACGAAAACCAAATGGTCTTCCAATGGTTTTCCATAGGCTAAGCCTATAGTCTTAGATTACAAATTTTTGTTCTAGATTGTCACTTTTTAGTTTACACCAAGAACATTTCTAGAGAACTAACTTTCATTTTTGATGAACTTGAAATGTATCATGATATTCTCATCCACCAAAGTAGAATTCCACTAGGTGCTATTTGCATATTTTGAGTAAATCAGAGGTGGAGCTCAAGGGACCAAGCTATAAGCCATTTCTCATCATACTTCTTGATGTGCATTGATCTTCCAAGCAAAAACAAGTTTTTAATTGGAGGTAAAACAATGAGATAAGAGAAGTATAACTTTTGGTAATTGTAGTAAGTCGAGTTGATGAGAGGGAGAGTGGGCTTATTTATCCTAAAATTATGGAGAATAGAAAATGACAAAGGGACTTGATCTCCATCACCAAAATCAAAGTTGTCCATTTCTCCATGCAAACTACCATATGTGTAGGTCACTTTTGGTAGGTCATGCCAAAATATTTTATTTTTTGCAATTTGACAATTCAATAGACATGTAGGAATTTCTAAAATTTTCAGCACTTTATGAAGATATTCCTAATTTTGGATTGATTCTTTCTATTCATGTGTACATGTGTTCTTTTTTCTAATTATTCTCAAGAATTATTTTTTCAAATTTTTAAAAATAGTTGTGAATAATTTTCTAAATTTTGACATCTTCCAAATTTTTCCAAGTTGTTTACGAAACTAACCTACACGTACAATACCTAAGTCATAAGAGGTTTTTTCGGGGTATTGAGAGACTGTTTCAACCTCGTTCCCCATTCTATGAACCAGCCAGTGCTGGTCAGAATTAAAACAAATTAAAACAATAAAAAATTAAAAAATTAAAAAATTATAATAAAAAAAATTAAATAATTTATTTATGTAATAAAATATTATTATCTGATGTGGCAGTCTCTATGCCACATCAGATCAGCTGCTGGGACAGTTTTCAGCGAGTTCCCACAATCCGGGAACTCGCAGTCTCCCAACATGGTAAGAAAACCTCTTATGCCAAGAAAATATCGGGTCCAAGCATGCAAACAACTCCTTGCTCTCTACAGTAGTAGGAATAACTTTGGAGCTTGGTGTAAACCATTGGCCCTTGTGTAGGCAAACCGTACTAGAGCAAACCCCATTGTTTTTCATTCTGGAGCTCCAACTTCTTACTAAAAAAAAAGAACCATTGTTGGTAGCAAAGTCGACCCCACATTTTGTCTTTTGTGACTTACTTCACTCCCCCTATTCTACTCTTTGACGCTATGCAAAACTCCCGGGGTCTGCAGTAGCGCCTTCCCATCCCTTTTCCTTCTTCAGCCCTGATCAGAGTTCTTTCTTCTAGCACCAAGGTGCTACAGTTATAGTGTTTTGGCACAGTCACAGTGGTTCAAATTTAGAAGGACCATCCTTCATTCCTTCCTGCATGGTGTATTGCTACAGTTGCCCTTGATGCCAGAAAAAAAAACCCTGGCCCTGATCCAGGCAGCACCTGGAGTAACCGACGCCACTGTGTGGCGCGGAAGCGCACCACTTGGAATCTCCGCCCACCGTCGCTTTCGACGTCCGTCACTGGCTTGCGTTGCAGCCCGACTGCCCGACGGAGGGCGTCATTCAAGTCCTTCCGTCCTTCCTCCTCGAGACCCTGGCTGACTCCAGACGAGGAGTAATAATACGAATTCAGAAAAGCCAGAAAAGGGCACTCAAGATTGAAGAGGCCATTGAACCAGTCCCATGAAGTGGATCTGGGTGGATTGGCCCCCTCGCTCGGCCTTACCATATTTTATAAAAGCCCCATAGTTTACTCCTACTTCCTTCACCCCGTAGAAAAATTGGGGTCTCTGATCGTAAATATGAATTCAAAATTTGCAAAAAAAAATTTGTGTGAAAAATAAAAAACTACTGCATTTTACCCAAGTGGCCGAGCGAGGGGGTCAGTTCTCTCTACCCATGAAGTGCAACCAGCAGGCTGGATTTACCCCAGAGGCAAATGCTGAAATTTTTTATTTTTTGCACATTATTTTTTTCACGCATTTTGAATTCATATTTGCAATCATAGACCCCTAATTAGCAGAGGGGAGAGAGGGTTGTGTCTATAGTAGTGTGATGAGCTAGTTGCAAAGGCTAGGCAAAGGTGAAAGTGAAAAAAAGAACCCCTTATTTTTTGCCATGTTAATTTTGTTGATGATACCTCCCCTAACTAATTTGGGGCCACTAATTGCAAATATAAACTCAGAATTTGCAAATTTTATCGTGCATCGCAAATAGAATGTTCTTATGTTTTCTCTAGGGACAAAAAAGGAGGGGGAGGGGGAAACATAATGGCCTCCGCAATTGACTTGAGACACTACTATAAGATGGCTACACCTAAAAGCACACCTGACCTAAAAGTGCCATCTACATGTAGTGTACATTTCCAAAATAAGTCATGTTTACAGACTGTGGATGGTGCTTTTAGAAACAAACTTTGATCGTTAATAACTTTTGCATAATGTATCCAAATGCTATGTTTTTTGGTGCATTAGAACGTGCTTTCACTTGCCAACAAAACTATATGAAAATCTAAATAGTTTCATAATAGTAACTAGGCATAGTACCAATAAGTGGTGTTGTTAGGTGTACCCACCTTAGATGTGACCAAGTAAGAGCCAACCCAAAACACAGCACAAAATAGGGACATTTTTTTACTTTTACCCTTGGATACCACGCATTTTACCCTGCTGATCACACTTCGTGGGACGGATTTAACGTCCTGCCACTCAAAGAACATCACGGCAACGTCGCCCTTCTCAAGTAAAGTTCGCTTTCCCCGCCTTCGGGGCCACTGATGACCTGACCCGCCCCGCCCCTCGTCTCGTCTCGTCTCTCTTGGCCGGTAGCCGCCTGCTGCCTTACCTCCATTTCTTATCCTCCCCCGGCCGAACTGACCAAGGATCAGCATTCAGGCAACTGTCGACGAGGCTCGTCAACTAAGTGAACCTGCATTGCCCAAAGCGGAAGCAGTTATTATAACTGCGCGTGGACCCGCATTGCATTGCGATGGACTCTTGCTAGATTATTGCTTTCGTCGGGTTCTGATTGGGATTGAACTTGGGATTGCGATACGCGCGTTCGCAATGGCGAGCAAGCCGGGCGCCTGGACGGAGCCTCCGTGGACAAGTCTCGGGGCGTGGAAGGTGGGTGCTGCTTCCATCCCTCAATGCCTTGCCGGCCTTGGTGGTCTTGGTTTCATTTAGGCAGCTGCGTGTGGAAGTGAAGTCCTTTCAAACAGTAGTTGCAAACGAAAATGTCGACAGCTCGTTGCTCTTGATTTGGAGTTTGTGACTATCTTTAGGATATGTAGCTAGTGTTGGAATTAATAGGGGAGTTCTGATTCGAGAATGGAACGAGGTTGAGATTTCTTAGGTCGGGTGGAGGCCGGTGGAATCTGTGGGTTTAACAGTTTAACAGTTTTGAAGCGAAATGGGCAGAGCTTGATTGGTATGGGGATAGACGGTTTCTTGGAGAGAAAGGAGTCTGTAGTTTTTGCTGTTGGGTTTATGGATTTGTTGTGAAGCGAATTCAACTCAACAGGATTAAGCTGCACCGTGCACATATCTTGGGAAAAATATCTAGCGGGTTTGAATTTGAATTTTTGGGGATGCATTAGTGGCCATCATCATGGGTTTCTGGATTTGGTGGGATTATCAAAGTTTGTTGTTACGAAACGCAGAGTCTGGTTGGAAGGGTGATGGAAATTGTCTTGGAAAGTGACGCGTAGCGCTTTGAAGTCTGTTCGATTCAGTTCCACCTTGTTGGTGCATGTAACTATCTATGTAAGGATATACAGCTCGTGTTCGAATTGGTGAGGTACCATTACCGGCATTTAATATTTTTGGGTTTCTAGATTTGGATTAGGTTGGAGGGACTCTGAACGTTTTGTTGTAGCGGAATGCACAGAGTCTGGTGAAAGTGGTGATTTAAGCTGGCTTGGAAAGAAACGAGTAACTCTAGATGCTGATGCTTTGGATTTTGTTCTGACGCTCGTTGAAGGTTTAAGTATTAACTTGCTCCTTCCTGGTGTAAACCTGTCACTATCTTCGGATACCGTTGGAATTGCTGAGATAGCATTAGTGACAATCAACGTGAATTTGTTTTATTTTGGTGCAACTTTTAATGTTTGATGGAACGAAATGCACAGAGCTTTAAGAACCGTGACAGATTGACGTTGCCTTTAAAAGAAACGTGTACCTTTAGGAGCTCGTATTTGCATTTTGTACTGAAGTTTGTACACTCAAGCCTCGTCGCTAAACTGACATTACTAAATATCCCGCACCACGGCTTTCCCACGCTATCATTGACTGGAGTACCAAACTAGGTCGTACCGAAATAGTTGGGACCCCGGGTGGTAAGGTTTGAGTGTACATAATATAAATGCCTTTGCTTTTATTGATGGCGAATTTCATTAAAATGGCGAAATTCCATTACTTTTTGCAGTTCAGCCCGCACAGTCTGAAATCTGAATCAGGCAATGATTTTTGAAAACAATACGCGTAATAGATGTCTGAATTCTGGCGAGACGAGTCGGAGATGTTTCAGACCGTTCAGTCTGAAATCCAAATGCTTTATAGATTTTTGAAATCTACAAGAGACCTAGATGTTTGAAAATCCATTCCAATTCTAGATGTCTGTTTGCAGTTCAGGTTGCGCGGTCTGCAAAATGGCATATGGAATACCGCCATTTTAATCAAGTTCGCCATAATTGGTGTTTGTCACTATCTGAGCATCGTAGACTCCGCGACAGAATAGTTTTGATAGTGCTAGAATTGAATGGCAATGCTCAAAGCATTAGTAGCAATCCATCCGTCCATCCACAGGTTCATGGATTCGCAGGTCGACATCCTGCTGATCAATAGTTTTATTGAATTTTCTCTGTGGGTGTGTGGAATGCGTGGTTGCAGTACACTCTGTTTCTCCCTTTTGCAGTGAAAGCAGTGCACACGAATTTTCTGGGAGGCCATGAAGCGGACAATTGGTGTTTCCACATGTTGTGCGCCTCCGCGCTGCGATATTTGCACGGCCAAGCGTGGATGAGCGTCTCAAGGTGCGACTGGCTCACTGGGAAGTACCGAATTCAGACCAAAGGCATTTCGTTTGAGCAAGTGGACAGGGAAAGCAACTGGTACTCATCTCAACATACCATACTTTTGAATTGGATTCAGTTGTCCTGTTTTTTTTTGCCGTTTCGCAATTTATTTTCTTCAATGGAAAGGAAGAGGTGGCATTATTTTATTAGGTCACCGGAATTAGGGTGTCAGAGACAGAACCCTCTTCTCCAAACTAGATCAAGATGAAGGCTGTGAAATCATGAAGATTTGTAGCTTCTGAAGAGTGTGGGAAGGAAATGCTTTTGACCGTGAATCACCCTCCGTCTTTTTGCTTTTTCCCTTTTGCAATTTCTATCTCCATGAAAGTGGAAGGTGTCACTTTGTACTGCATAGTCAAACTAGTCCAATAGAGACATAGGTCTCTCCTCCAAACTGAAATCTACACTGTCGCCTTCCTTCTCTTTTTCCCCTTTTGCAATTTCTATCTCAATGAAAGTGAGGTGTCATCATGGACTAGACAGGAATGTATGAGGTCCATAAAGTGGCCATTTAAGAGCTGAAAATGAATTTGGGGAGGTTAAACTTCTTGAAATGTTTTTTCAGTAAATTCTCCTTGAAAGACAAATGAAATAAGCATCTAATGCAAGTTGTTTCATATTATTTGGAGCTTTGTGGAATTAGTTATGAAGTTTTGAAGTTAAAAGGAAACAATCATTGGAAGCATCTACCTCCTGAAATGTACACTATTTGAACACTGTTGGTGCAATCAAATTGTAAAATGTATAAATAGTAGAGATATAACCCTCTCTTCCAAAGTAGAACAAGACCATCAAATCTTTAAGATCTATGACTCTTCCAAAGTGCATGGGAAAGATTAAATTATGACTCTAAATAGAAGTGGGAAGAGAGCGTTAGGTGAAAAGGTTTAATTTGGTCTTCTTTCTTCTTTTTATCCATCATTACAATCTTGTGTGATCCTTGCAAACTAAATCTTGACTTTTCTTTGCCACCATAATTTTGTTTGATACCGAAAGCTTTGCCATTCCTTGCAATATATAATTTGCTCTAATCGCACATGTTTGTTTGTTGTGCTTTGCTACTACATAGTGGGATTGTAAACTTATAAAAGAATTCAGGTATAGTGAACAACAAGGAGGGTGCACACTAAGTAATTTATTAATGTTTGGTTTGGCAAGCAATTTGAATGTAATGACTTGATTGTAATGAGTGTTTAATTTCTTTTGCAGGGATGATTACATAATTCTTCACGTAATTGTAGCAACACTGGTGCATGCCGTGTTGCCAGGATTTCAAAACTTCCCAGTCTTTTGGAATTCAAGAGGAATTCTCATCCTCCTGTTTTTGCATATGGGACCAGCTGAGTTTATCTATTACTGGCTTCACCGTGCTCTCCACCATCACGTACTCTTCAACAAGTACCATTCACATCACCACTCGTCGTTCATCCCTGAACCTGTTTCTGGTATATCAACTTCTACATTGATTTTATTTATGACTTCATGTTGGAGTGAATTTACAGCAAAATACTTGCCTAATGCTTGTATGAAATGGACTAATTTTAGGGGTGTTTGGGGGATTTGGGGTGTGGTTGGGTGAATAGGATCGGTGCATCCCTTTGCTGAACATTTGATGTACACTGCAAACTTTGCTATTCCATTCTTAGGGACTTGGGCTCTTGGAGGGGCATGTATGGGCATGTTCTACTTCTATTGGCTCTTCTTTGACGTTATGAACTCCATCGGGCATTGTAACTTTGAATTTATTCCAACTTGGGTGTTCAGCGTTTGTCCTCCTTTGAAGTATCTAGTGTACACACCAACGTAAGAAGCCTTACTCAACTTTTTTTCTTTTGTACATGAAACTCATTCTTGTAGCTCTAGGTGTTATAATCCTTTTCCATTATTACAATTTAAAAGGGTTAAGATCCCAAGCTAGTTGTAAGGTTCTCTTCTATAGTAGGATACTTACATAGTTGGGTACTTGGACCATCATGGCTTGCAGGTACCATTCATTACATCATTCCCATGTCCACACCAACTTTGCACTCTTCATGCCATTGTATGATTACCTTGGTGGAACCGCGGACAAAGCATCTGACTCATCATACGAGCAAGTGCGCAAGGGCAAGCAAGAAAAGCCGAACTTTGTGTTTCTTGTACATGGAACAGAGTTGTTGTCCACTTTTCATCTACCATGTGGGATTGCTTCTTTTGGAGCTTGGCCGTATGCCCCGAATTGGTTCCTTTGGTTGTTGTGGCCTCTTTCAGTGTTCTTTATGATTCTCTTTTGGGTCTTTGGCAATGTCTTCACCTCAGACACATATCGATTGAAGGATTTGCGGACGGAGACGTGGGTGGTGCCTAGATTTGGATTCCAGGTACTTTACAGTCACTTTGGAATATTTGGGGATTTCCAATTAGTACTTGCTAGAAGCAACATTCTTTTTATTTGTGATTCAAAGCTACAATTGTGGTAAAAGTCAGTTAGTCCCTCCAAAATTGATCATGGAAATAGCCTTGTATCACGAAAAAGAAATGTTAGGTGGAAGATATCTAGCAACTGTAGGATGCCCTTCCAACATAGAGTTCTCCTTGTGAATTGCATTTACTTATTTTGCCCTTCTCTGTAAACAATCGCCATTAGGTGGTGTATAAAAATTCTTGAAACAAAATCATTTTATAAGAAACGATACATGGTTAATAGTTTCATGCACCATGACATCTAATGTGATTGCTTGGAATATTTCCAAATGTAGTTTTAATGTTTGACAAGTATACAACAATCAATGATATAGTGGCTAGTGTGCAAAATATTTTAGAATGTCATTGTAGAGGCATATTAATAAAGGTTTATTAACATTGAGTGTAATATTGTTGTGGCAGTATTTTCTTCCATTCGAAAAGGAGCGCATCAACCGCCTCATAGAACATGCCATTTTAAAAGCTCAAGACAAAGGAGCTCGGGTGATTAGTCTTGGTGCTCTAAACAAGGTAAGAACTCTATAATTAAGAAAAATTCTATTGATTTTAGGTTGCAATTAGGTGCAATTAATTACCTTATACATCAACAAAGCAAATCCATCTTATGAGCTTTTGATATGATAAAATGGGACCAGTGCTCTCAGAGTATAACCGTTGCAATGGGTGATGGACAGAACGAGAGCCTCAATGGAGGTGGAACCCTGTTTGTGAACAAGCACAAAGACCTTCAGATCCGAGTTGTCCACGGGAACACTTTGACTGCAGCAGTCATTCTCAACGAGCTTCCCAAAGGGGTGAAGGAGATTTTCATCACCGGTGCTACATCAAAGTTGGGCCGCGCAATTGCACTCCATTTATGTCAACGAGGTGTGCGAGTTTTGGTGAGTGTAATTTTTTGCCCACAATCAACCTTGAATTTCCTTAGCATCTTGAATTAATGTTCAAATCATTCTAGAAATTGGTTAGACAAAATGGGTACACAATACTTAGAAAATAATAGATAATTGCATTACAAAAGCCGCATTAAAATTTACAAGTTTTCTGTTAGTTTGTGTGTTTCATGAAGTGGGTATTGCAGATCTTCAAATTAATTTAGGGAGTTCATACTGGTTTTGAAATATTTTTGGGTAAACTCTCCTTGAAAGACAAATGGAGTTGGCATCTAACCTAAATCTTTTCATACTTTTTGGGAGCTTAGTGGAATGAGTTATGAACTTTTGAAGTTGAAACTTTTGTGCTACGTTCAGATGTTGACAACTTCGCGAGATCGGTTTGAGACGATCCAATCAGAGTTGGCCCCCCAGTACCGAGAAAACATGGTCCAAGTGACCAAATACCAAGCTGGCCAATCGTGCAAAGTTTGGGTGATGGGGAAATGGGCGACGCCGGATGAACAAAAATGGGCACCTCCGGGCACACACTTCCACCAATTTGTGGTACCCCAGATTGAGGAATGCCGAACTGACTGCACTTACGGGAAGCTCTCGGCCATGCACGTGCCCAAAGAAATGAAAGGCTTTCGTACATGCGAGGTAAGTTAGTACCCAACAATTCTCACACAACCCAGCTTGCATCTTTGATTAATTAATTTGGTTCCTCTTTTCAATTTGATTTTCACATATTGATAAGGTGGGTACACCCAAAAGTGACACTTTTTGGTACTGTGCCTAGTAACTATTACCAGTCTGATCAAATTTTCATATTGTCTTCTTGGCAAGTGAAAGCACGTTCCAATGCACCAAAAAACGCAGCATTTGGATATAATATGCAAAAGTTATTAAGGTTCAAAGTTTGTTTCTAAAAGCGCTCCAGCCAAATAGGTACATAATGGAATTCAGAAATGTACAGCAACTATAGATGGCACTTTTAGGTGAGGTGCAATTTTAGGTGTACCCACCTTAGGGGTTAGGGGAAAAGAAATCTCAGTAGGCTCATGTAAGGTAAGTATGCCATTGATCACACACTGCATCAACCAGACATCAACCGGACAAGAACCGGACAATAACTGAAAGTTAGGAACAGGGACAGGCACCACACACTCTACTCTACAGTGAAGGGCTGCAAGGACTTTTTTTTGTTAAATTTTAGATTTTGTAACCTGAAGTTGAAATATCAATTGCAAGAAGAAACCTTTTTGCACTTTTTTTTTTGGAATTGAATCTTAATATGGCATTTAATAATCAAGCCAAGTTTGAAGACATACAAGTTCCTCAAATATTGTGGAGAAGGGTTTGAATTTTGCTTGTGTGATGATTGGCATGTCTACCTTATGCATGTATGTAAATTTATTTTTTTTCAACATAAGATTTCATTATTGAGAGAGAGAGTTGAATGTTGGTTTTGGGTTTTGCAGATGACAATGCCGAGAGGTGTGGTGCACGCTTGTCATGCGGGAGGACTTGTCCACCTTTTGGAAGGGTGGGAGCACCATGAAGTTGGTGCCATCGATGTGAGCCGCATCGACAAAACATGGGATGCGGCTCTCAAACATGGATTCAAACCTGTTTGTTGAGTTGAGTTGAGTTGGGCACAATCTTTGATTTCTAAGTTTGGATTTGCCTCAAGTGTGTTTTAGTGTTGACTGGTTTACATACCAGAGAATACCATTTTGCAGTTAATCATCTGTAGGTTGTTTGTAAGCCAGCACTTCAATACATTTTTCTGCGGTGTTCAACTAATTTCATCTTGGGGTTTAACTCTAATTTAGCCAATTTTCATAGCGTTGGGTCAGTCATGTTGCTTCATTCTTCAATGGGATTTAATAAAAGCAGTTGTAGAAACAAAGGTTTGATACCTAAGTAGTGGTGAAGTTGTCATCACTTTTCAAGTTGAAGTTGTTGCTCAAGTTGTTACAACCACAAATATTGGCTTTAGAGTGGGCATATTTTCTATAATTTCTTTTTCAATAAAGCTTGACATGACTAAAGTTTTTTGGGTTCAATAATCGTATTGGAGGATTTCTCTTTTCAAATGGTACTCACGCCAAGAGTATCACTAGCAATTCACATTCATGATGTGTAGAATTTTCTCCATTGGACTCTTCAATCACAATAGCTTTAACAACATTGGTTTGCAACTTTCACGTGAATCTTCTCTTCTTATGGAGGTGTAGTTCAATATGATGTTAGGAATCATTAACATTCCTATCTAGAACAAATGTAGGTTTATCTTTGGACCATTGATTCATGTCACAAAGACTATTCTTGGCATCAACTACAAAATGATTAGGGTTTTGTATAATCTCATATGAAGAAAGATATATTATATATAAACTTGTAGCATATTAAGGGAATAATATCCAATTTTTTGGTGTCATGCTTAATCCCTCAAGGACCAAGGGGACATAATGTGTCTTCTTTAAATTTTCAATGGCAAATTCTCAATAAGGTGAAACAAATCTCAATATTTTGTAAGCTAGGATCTTGTAGAGTAACAAGTCTGCATACTTCTTGCATTGTATGATTTTCAAAATTTGAATGTGAGAAGTATTTAAAATTTTATTAAAGAAATGTAGTCTAGTAGAAAAGGGAGCAAATATAGTATTTTTTCAATGAAAGGAGTAGTAGAGATGGAAAAAAATATTTTCTTGAACATTTTTAGTCTTTATTATTTACAAAAAAAGAATTTATGAAGAAAAAATTTCAAATTTTTATTTTGATCAATTTTTTTTAAAAAAGGTTCAATCTAATATGATAAGAATACAAAATAATTAGAATGATTCTAATTTTTTTGAAGATGTTCCAAAAAATATGATAATAATAATGATTTTTGAATTTCAAGAATTTTCTCATATCTAATTTTGAAATAGGATCCAATTTGATCAATTTTAACTTTCTACTCCTATTTGAAAATGTGTACAAATTTGAGGGAGTTTTTATTTTTCAAAATTTCAAATAAAAAATATTAGATTTTCCTTAGATTCCAAGACAATATTTAGGGTGTGTGTGATGATGCTTTATTAATCTTCTTATAAAGTTTTTTCCTCCGAAATCTACGTCAATTTCTACCAATGAATGAAGTTGATCATCCATCATTGTTATAATCTAAAAATCCAACAATTAAAATTTTGCACAATTAATTCCATGTATACTAGACAAAGTATTCTTCACTTTTATATGGTTGAAATTAAGAATTTCAAGCACATCTATGTGCAAAAAAATATTGAAGTGGCATAATTCATTGAAAAACTTCATTGTCAAAAAGTCGTCGGGACTTGAGAGGTTAATGTCATAGTGAGCAATTTTTTTGTTATGATTTCGTTCAACTGTTTGAATTTCATATTTCTTAATTTCCAACTTTAGGTACTTTCTAGAATGATTGTTCCTTGATGTTCAAGATTTTTTTTTAATGTTCATGGATGATTTCTATAAGTTTCAAGAAATGCTCATGCAATGCACAATCAATATATAGGAGCAATATTAGTTGTAAATGCTTCACTCCTTGAGTTTTGTCATTGTTAATTCTATCAATATCTTTTTCACCTTTTTTTATTTGTTTTGTTGATGTGTACATTCTTGAGCAATTGTTGGAGAAGACAACAGCTTGATGATTCTATAATTTGGGTGAAATCTAATCCCATGGAGTTCTTAGTTGTTGATGCTTCTTCTTAATGATTTAGCAAATGATGAAATTGTGAATAGAACAATTGATTGTGGATGTTCGGATGCTATTTTATTAGAATGCAGATAATCCAAAAGCACCACTAATTGTTAATTTGTTTAATTACAATTATTAGACCCTTCTATTTTATTTTATTTTCTTAGTGGCAAGTAAAAGGAGGTTTGACCTATGAAGGCATGAAAGAACACAACATTTGGGTATTATATGCAAAAGTTATGAAGAAACAAAGTTTGATTCTAAAAACATTTTTTTCACATGGATACATAATTGATTTTAGAAATGTGTACATATTGTAGATGGTAGTTTAGGATCAATGGCTTTTTGGGGTACTTACTTTAGTGCAAATAAGATTGAGCCTTCTATAAGTGCATTTTTATTTATTTATTTTTAATGGACTTTAAACCAAAGGGAGTGAGGAAGGTTTGCATTGAGACAAAGTCACAAACTACATGTGCAGAAGTTTGAATAGAATCTTATTTAAAAGCAAGCAACTACAAAAGGGACAAAGCCTACTTTGTATCATAGTTGCCTTGTGTCTATTTTGGAAATTGCAAAAAGGTCTTTTCAACAATCTATACCTTAAGTTAGGTTGTTTGTATCTTTTGTTTGTTTATTTGCTTTGTTTGTTATACTATCAAAAAAACCTCGGTGAGGAGAGGTGCATGGACTTTGTTTCATGACATTTGAACCTACAATGTGAAAGTTATGGAATTTCAAAGTTTCTAACAATTAAATTAAAAAAATTTGAAACTTTTATTTTCGTTGTAGCAGAGCCACATACACAAGCACAACTTGTAATATATATATATCGACATGTAAAAAAATTATAAAATCTGGAAGATAATACATTTATTTACTTACAAGTGTACCTAGTAATTTGAAATAGAGAAATGCAATCCAAAGAATTTGTAAGAATTTGGTAATTTTGTAATAATTCACTAGGAAGGGAGATATATTGCTATGTATTTCGTCAAAAAAATTCGTATTTCTTTAACCTCTAAATGTTCAAATTGAAAACTTAAGATAATGGAAAAAGCTTTCAAAAAGACAAAATTACTCTAAAATATCTATATCATCATTTACTCTTATAGAATGTTTTTTCTTCTTTCCATTGATACAATGCATGACATTAGGCTTGATGCTTCCTCAATATTAATTGGATGAAAAATACTTTTTCGAAATGTTCATTAACTTCTTGGATAGATGAGCAGTTTGGAGTTAAAAGCAAATTTCACTGAAAAAGAACCTTGATATCTACATTTCCTTTCATGATTTGGTACATAGTTCCGTAATGAAATTATTCTCTTCATTTGTATGGGTATATGAGACAAAAAAAAGTCTTATAAATGGTTAAAGAATTCTTTGGTAGTAGTATTAATTATGAAGAACAAATGATAATTCATCATATTTTTGTGCACAATTTTGTTAACCCTTTAAGGACCGGTCGACCACTTTTGGGTTGATTTTTGTATTTTTTGTTTATTATTAATCATAGAATATCTCATTTCAAAAAACTTAGAGAACAACGCAATTAGAGTGTCTTTGTACGCTCCTAACAAAGCCAATTTCGAGAAAATGTGTGCAAAAATGCATTAGTTATGCTTGTCTGAACTTAAATTGCCTAGCCTTTCATATGTGAAATATTGCAAAAATATATATAATGAATGTAAAAGAAGACTATTTATATGTGTGAAAGAACTAATTGGAAGGTTTAGGATTGGTTTTTGAAGCATTTAGTGAAATTTATGCCCAATTGTGGCAAACCCTAATTAGCATCACTCTCAGAGGCTATTTGCAACACATTAATCTTTGAAAATTAATTACAAGGATGTGAACTGTTGGATCGCTTTCATTTTTTGTTTGATTCAAGGATTTGTCCTATAGAACCAATTCATATAATTTGATTTAGAATTACATTCATAGAATGGTCACAAAATGAGACTTTTCAAGAATTGTGTTAAGGAATTGTGCCCGCCCCCCAAATCAACCACGGTCCTTAAAGGGTTAACCCTTCAAGTTCCAAAGCCATTTTTCTAGGTCCAAAACCACTTAAAACTATCATTTTTAATGCAAACAACCAAAATATCAAACATTTGTTTCTTCCCTACATCCAACATGATTTTGCACTACACTAGTATAAGAATGTGTGAATGCATTGAAGAATTGAGAGTATCCATACAACAGAATTTTTATTAGCCAATAAATATTTGAAGGTAATATTCTTCTTCTAGCCCTAGTGTGTCTTGGATGCAATGAATACATACAAAATAATTAAAAAAAGAAAAACAATTGTCATTGAATTTGGAATCTAAATGTAACTCCAATAAATGTGACTCAAGTCTAGGAGTGCTACAAAACTACAAACCACTAATAAAATCTTAGAACATCATCAATGCTAGAGCCCCTATATAAAGCAATAATCTTGCTAATGTAATATTTTCTTCCTATCCTAAAGACATTACTTTATAAAAGTTCTACTACCAATTGTACAACATCTTGTGAGCCAAAATCAATGATTTTGTACAAAAAAGTAGAATTTGCAAAACTACTTGTATCTCATGGTAAAATAGTCTAATTTTGCATATCAGCTATTAATCACATCATATTGATGAATGCTAGTAGTAACAAATATTAGCAAGAAAACTTGAATTTGTTCATTATGAAAATGTCATCAAAAGACCCTAAAGCTCAAAAGTTGAGGTGCCTGAGCAACTCATCATCTTCATATGAAGGTAATGAGCCTTTTTCTCCTCCAAAATTGCTAAGTTTCAATGCTTTCCACTAATTTTTCCTAAACTCTTCTACCACAATTAGTTTAATCTTATAATGGTAAATATTTGTAGCTTCCAATACTTTAAAAATCAAATTTTCATCCAATTACATGCATTCAAGAAAGAATAAATAGATGGTATAAATGGATGACATAAGGGAGTTAACAATGTTGATTGCTTTTTAAAAATGTGTATTATATTTTAAACATAGTAATAACAATAATGATCAACTAAGGGGCTAAATTTTCCCTTTGATACAAAATACACTAAATACCAAGACTTTTCATACATTATAAACAAAGAATTAGAAATTTAGTGTTTGAATTATGCCATATTTGCTCTCCTCATAAATGTAACCCACCTTACCTTACAAATACTGAAGTATAGGCAAAAGTTGCAAGTATATTCAAAATGTTGCCTAAAAACAACCTAACTTGAACATGGACACAAATATAATTTTTGCAAATTCATATTTAATATCTCTTCTTTTTTTAAAGTAACTTTCATGGAAAAAAGTTCAGGAAGTTGTACGGTACGTCAAGATTTTATCCATAACCACTCTTCCTAAGGAACCTTGCAAAACTCCTGTTCGCAAACTCAAGGTCCTCACACAATTTGTAGCACGGAGGAAGTTTGTGTGATGGGGTAACAGCAAGAGTGGTAAGGATGTGAGATTCAACTACAAAAAAATTACACATTCTTCTTGGAAACCCTAAATCACGAAAAACAATTCCAGAGATGAACCCTGTAAAATGCCTAGTTTGAACCAAAATTTGCCCACGTGTGTCCGACACAATTGATTGCTGCCACTCACTTGTAAGCTTAGTAGGTGGAAACATAGCATAAAATTGGGCCACAACATCTGGTAACTTAAGGTTACTTACAAGAAGAATGACCAGGTCATGAGGAACAAAACAGATTCGCAAATTCGCAGACACCTAGTCAGAGGGCAACCATCGGTTGTAAGCAATACTCAGTTGTAGTCTTTGGTACCAGCTTGGCGAAGGTTACGGACATGATCTATTCATACAAATAATGTAAAATGGGTAACAACCCATCCGAATTCAGCGGACTAATTCCGCACACCTTCCATCGGTGTTGAATCTCGGAAAACGGCAGAATCATGTGTACACGTGTTTAGCATACCTCTTCAGTCACCGCCCTAAAAACTCTCCCAGAAAATAAATTCCTGAGAGAACAGTTGTACTCAAAAGGATAACTACAGTAGAATATCCTTGCACAGGGTCTGAGGGAAACAATATTTGTACTGGTTTGTGCATAGAACGTGCCTCCCTCAAAACCCATCTTCTCACGCCAGTAGGTCTTCTCACAGATGGAAAACACTATATCCAATATCACCTGGGGCAGAAGACATGGGAGTAAGTCAGCAAGCGAAATTGGAAGCAAGAATCTTGGTCAGAGCACTTCATCCAAGACAGAAAGGGAATACAAATTGAAGCCGGATCCAAATAGGAACCTCACCTTCAGGTATGGAGGCCAAGTACGTTATAGCCTGTAGTTGCCTGAAGTGGCTCTCAAAAAAAATTCAGACACCATGTTCTAGAGTAATTTGTTTCACAATCTCCGCTTCAACTGCGCCAGTAGTCTCCTTAACAGAGAATCGACCCCCTCTGAGAGGGATAAGATCTTGACGGCTGACTCCGTTCATGGTTGCCTGCTTGACCTTCCTCGCGAACACCGGATTTTGACACAGGAGGCCCTGATATTTCATCCCCACACAACGAGCCTGATTCTACATCCAACCCTTCTATGAGCACCTGGCTGAGCTCCTTCAAGCCCACTGCGTGCTCCAGTCGCTTACTGGCTCGAACACCATTTCGACATTCGAGAGAGACCTTGTGTGCTGACGATGGAGCAACTTGGGTCTGCAGAGGCCGTTGCTCTTCCACGCTTGGTCGAGGCTGGCACTGCGATCCCATCGGTGAGGACAGCTCGCCATTGGCCACACCTGTTCCGATCATAGTGCTCTGTAGCTGTTGTCCGCCTTCAGCGATCAGCGGTGCAACCGTGCCTGCTGAACCCTGGAACCTCGTCATTGAGGGGGAAGGGATGACGAGAGCTACGGGTGGACGGAGCAGGGGTGCTGCGCCAATTTCGACTCCTGCTACTACACCTTGCATAGCCCCTGTTGCAGGAAGGGCAGGCGGTGCACCGGGTCGCCAACTGTTCTGTGGTAAGTCACCTTGGTGCCATGTTGACGGATTGGTTTGTGAATCCGGAATGCCAAGTTGTGGTCTCACAAGGCAACCGTTCGGTGTCGTCGGTGCTGCTTGCAGCTGTTGCGTTTTGTAAAATAATAAGTGAGCGATGGAACGATCAATGGGATTTGTTTGAGTCTCCACCATGTTCATGTTCATCCTGCAAATACCCAGAAAAGCGTCAGTTATAACGTTGTGAGCGTCCATGCGACAAACTTGTGCTACGAGAAATACATGCTTTGCAAAGACAAACAAAACTTGAGCTGTGCAGAAGTACCTAGATACCCTGCTCGATGAGCAAGGATCACTGTTTATTGAGGTCTCAAGACCATCAGAGGCACAATCACCGTCTTCGGAGGCCTGAGTGATGCTGCAAGATTCCTCACCACCACCTCTCCCACCGGTGCCCTTCCTCCTCATCGCACTTCTTGCTAACCTATAAAGAGCGTCCCTTATGCACAACTTCGTCTCTACTTCCAACTGCAAACAGACCAAACAAAAATCTCCTTTAAATGCTGTAAAAGAGCATGTTCACAAAAATCTGGCACAAAGCCTGACCTGATTGCACAAAGCCTGACGAAGTGCAAGAGTTTGATGGCGTATACTAGATTTCTTGAAAGAACAGCAGGAAGCATGAGCTGAACATTACCGATTTCAAAGCATTCTGAAGTTGATCAAGGACCACTGCTTCAACTGAACCACATTCGTCTTCAGATGTAGTTTCCAAGCTAGTTTGCCCCACTGATAGGGATGGCTCGAAGTCACTTTCTACCCCCGACATCTTCATCTCGCTCCCAGTGACTGCTACATCTGGCTGCCTTACAGGCATGACCTGGGGTAGCTGCGCAGGCACGTTGCCAAGGCTTGGGCTCGGACTAGAATCCATGGGAGTTGCACCCTGAACCACGAACTGTTGTTGCTGCTGTTCAACAGCAAAACGTGCCTGCATCTGCTGCAAATACCTCAGCTTCTCAATCTTCTCTTGTGGAGTCATAGATGAACTACTCGGGGGAGGGCAAATGGGTGTATCCACGGACGGTCGAAGTTGAAACTGCTGGTGCTGTGCCACAGCAACCGGTTGGAAAGAACAGGGTTGTTGGTAACCCAGAAACAAACCCTGTTGCACCTGAGGGGAGATAGTCGTTGGTGGCAATGGCTGGATGTGGCGCATGGCAGGACTGTGCCCAACATGAATGTAAGGAGGTGCAGGGCGCATCATTGGTTGCATGGGTGAGGGATTCAAACGGGGAGCTCCAAACCCATATAACGAAGCTGTTGATGGCTGATTAAAGTGATTTGAATGTGCCGGCAACTGCATAGAAATCGGTTGCAGCATATGTGGCGGCGGTACAACACCATTGTTGTAAGCTGAACCATGAACAAATTTTCGGTGATTCAGCTGTCGCCTAGATCTCGCTTCATCCCTTTTACGGTTCGCAGCATGCCGCCGTGCTCTCTGAGCCTAACACGAACGAAGATACAGGATTACGATGATCGTCAGAGAACAGATCGTCCCTAATAGTTTACCATCTCACAACCCTTCTGAATACCAAATATTTCCAAGTGTGACATCCAGAAAAGAGAGATAGGGAGCAAGAACATGGGCTAATACCTGAGCAATACTGGCTTTTTCGGAATCTGAATGACTGACAGACGAAGCACCCGTACCGTCTTCAGACATGTCCATACCTTCACAAGCACCGTTCCTCTTGGGTATAGGAACATCTGCAGCCATAGCCTGCAACAACGGAACGTCATCAGTGTCAAATACAACAATCGCTAGGCTAATTTTCAGTTTGCGGTTCTGCGAACCCAGTCTAGTGGCGAAATAAAATCAACACTGCTCACTGTCGAAAAAGCTGCACTAGGCAATCTCTCGGTCACTACGCAAACTGGTCACATTCAAGCCCCGTTTCGCTCTGATTTCTCGAGCATTCGCCACCACAAAATTTTACTCAAGTTTGTAAATATGTGTTACTCGAAAAGAGTGTCGATGATCACAAACTTCACTAACCTCTCCGTCTTGCAAACAATCACTGGCCATGAACTGGGAGCCTGCTTGAGGACCAGACCATCGTTCATCAGCAGGCATGTATTCGGCAGTTTTTTCCCCGGCTTTTGCCTTATCTAAAGCTGGTCGGGCGAGACGAGAATCGCCCGGGACGAACTCCATTCTCAAGTTAGCCGCATCTAATTTGCCGTTTGTCGTAGTGCCACACTCGGAACGAAGAGGTGACTTGGGTACGTTCCCATTCTCTGCAAGCACAGCAGGAGGGGATGCTGGACCATGCCACTGCATGCTGTCCACCGCAGAATTAGCAGTTGCCGGTCCAAAAGTCACCTCTGGTCCAGAACTGCAAGCCACAATGCACATCATTAGAGATGCAAACCCTCAGCATGACGTAAAGGAAAGATGGGCCAACTCCACGAAAAGGATAGAAACTGCAACCATTAGACAAGAAGTGCGGATACATTGGGCACAATTTGTTAGCCGAAAGATGGGCTAACCTGAGCAAATTGTCAACATCTTCCAGATTTGCAAAGCACTGATCCCAGTTGTAATCTGATTTGATGGCCTCACTGGCAGCGCCAAATAACTGCATCCCTTCTTCTTGATCATCCACATCATCTGAAGTGAAGTAGCAGGCCGTTGAAAGAATCCTAGCATCCTCTTCAGTGTAAGGATCAGACATAAGGACCCCCAGATCAGCGCTCCCCATTGTAAAAGGTTCGCTCTTAATGTCATCCTTGCCAGTCATACTTTCCCTTCCTGTCACAATTGCCAGCACCCAGCTTTCCTCAACACACTTTAACTCTCTTAATGGCCCATTGAATCTTTCGATAAGTAAACAAAAAATATGCCGGAGAATTCAGATTTCAGTTCATGACCACCGCGAGGTAACCTAACAAGAGGCAAGCTTAGAGCTGCACAGCCCTGATGACATTCAAAAACATGTGCTCCGAGATTGCCAAGAACTACACGCACTAAACGATCCTGATACATCATCCAATACCCAAGACATTTAAAAAGTCGCTCCACAGCCAAAGTTATATCCGCATGATGCAAACTCTAAAATGGACACAACCGAATCTATAATTCTTTAGCTTATTCAAGAAAACACCTCTTCATTGCAGTCTTCATTAAGATAATATGAACTCCAGAAGATATATTAAGCCATGGTGCTCGCAACCCTGAAGTGAAGTGTATTCCATACTGCAGACTTCTAAATTAGAGACTGCGACGGGTTGTCACAAAGAGAAAAGGACCTGGAAGCATGGTTGGTGAAAGGAAGCTCGATTGTTGCGAAAGAGAAAACTTCGTCAAGGTGTGGTCTGACCCAGTGATGAGGTCATTCCACATAACTGGCTTGCAAGGTAGAAGGGACTGCAACATCGACTCTCCAGGTTGCTCCAATAATTATTTCACGGGTCTTCCTGGTAGTTACTTTCAAGACGAAATGGATTCTTACCGCCTTCCTCCGTAACACTGCTCCACTACGACTCAATCTTCTGCCCGTCACGTCGGAATAAAACGCCCACGCTTCTCACGTCCTTCCTCTAATCCTATCCTTCAAATTTTCTGGAACCAACTCAACAACAGAGCATCACACTGCACCGCAAATAACCGCATGTCAGAAGAGACCAAATCTTCCGGACATTTTGAGCACCATATTTTCTGCAACCCAACTCCAAGAGTCCACAATTCTTTGAATGATGGGTCCCTGCGTACTATCACCAAGCATGGGAGCTTTGCAAGTGCACACCTTATCGGCTTCACAGTGGACGTTGAACAAGTCAGGTAACCCAGACCATCAGTATCACTAGCAAACCCTTGACGTTCAATATTCTACACCTGTTCCTAAAACACAAACACCAGAGACAAACAAAACGACAAGAATGTGATCCAAAGAAATTCAAAGCAAGAAGCAAGCACCGGGGGTTCGAAAGTCATCCATTCTTAAAGATCGAACCAGAGCGGGGGGAAATGAACCAAGACTGCGATCTGATAGAAGGAGCACCATATATGCCTCTTGAAGTCGCTCTTGCACGCACTCACAGCACAAAAACTCCTCAGGTGACCACATTTTCGGATCCTCACTTGATTTCCACTACTACTCTAGTTCTCCTGCTTAGCTCCCCTGTTCCCTAACACCGAGGAAAGTCACCTCTACACGGTAGACCAGGGCTGTGTTCTCTAAACGGACTTACCTGCAATCCATTCCGCCACGTTCAGCACCACACTCTGATCCTCCCAAAATGCTTCTACACTATCTCATCACCAGGATGATAATAATCTTTCGATATCATCATCATCATCATAAGGTCCTCGCTCGTCAAGGCTTCGTTCAAACAAAGAGGCTCGTTCAAGAAAAAACACTATGGATCAAGAAACTGGATCCGAGAGCGAGAGCGAGTAGTATGGATTTCACAAGTGTCCACCAACCTCAGAAATAAACAAGCTTCTACCCGGCGCGGTTCTGGAAGCCACACGGTGGCCCTTTCGAGCTGACTTCCCAACACGATCCTCCTTGTCGAAATCTGCCACTGCAATACGCCATCACTCAACGGCCAAACTCCGCCACCACGACGAAGACAGACCACGAACCACTCCAAACCTCTCTTCCTTCAAACGACACCACACAAAACACGAGCTGCACGCTCTACTACAGGCTTCTTCTTCCCTCTCCACACCTCAAAACTGCTGAACTCGCACCTCAAGCACGCATTTCCACCGCTAAAACAAGAGTCGCCACCCGTGCACGACGGTCATTCCCCGGAGTCAGCCGGAACCGAAGACTGCCACTTTCACCACCGCAAGCATCATCGACAACCCTGCGCTTCATCTTCTTCCTCCTCCCAGGCAACGCTCTCACCTCGCAACCAAAAACTCAAGGCGCTCCGTCAGCCACAAGCATGGCTATGGGGATGCATCCATGCCCCCATGACCAGGCTCGTGCTCCATGACCATCGACAGATGCCCATCCATGTGGGCGCTGGGCGTCACATCCAGTTGGACGCAATCCAGGCGCTTGATCGCAACCGGCTTACACGTGAAGATAGGCTGGCCAAAAACAGTTTGACCCTGACAGGCGGTCATGGGGCATGTGGAAATAGGTTCATGGGGCATGCGGAAATAGGGCATGGGCATGGGCATGGATGCATCCTGGCCCATATCTACGCAGTCAAAATAGGGAGTCGGTTTCCACGGCCCCCTAGTGGCGTGACTAGTGGCTCACACCGGGCTTCGGGCTCTTGTGGTACACAGGCTGCCACTTGGCACCCCGGGCTGGCAGATGCTTCCATCTGATTCCTGGCTGGGGAGCTCTCCGCTGCGAACGCTTGAACGCTGTCAGCGTTTTCCGTTCGACTGGAAGACGTTTCGTCGTCGTGGACGGAAATCGGCCCGGGAAGGTCAGCTCAGGCGGCCGCGACCGTCGGGGCTTGCCGTGCCAGTTTCCAACTCCGTTGCTTGAAACTTCCTGGCTTAGAGCCCTCGGCCAATCGCTACATGGCATGTCGGGGTTTAAGCTTTTAATAAACCTGGGAGGACATTTGTGGTCAGGGGCTGGACTGATGAAGAGGAACGCGGGCCATCCGCCAATCGCTGGAAGCCAGGTCGCTTGTGGGGAGGAAATGGTATGACATTTAATTCGTGGCTGCCAGAAAAACAGGAGAGTGAGGTGGAGCGGCCATTGCGTGTACAGTACTTCTGAACAGTGATCCGAATTGGCAGAGCTGGGCGGGGTCCACTCATCAGCCCTTTCAAAACATTTTTCATGTCAGTTTTCCGTAATAGACAAGGATAGGTTGTATCCTGGAATCCAATCCGTATGTATTTGTACTTTCGGAAGTCGAATTGAATTCGTTATGAATCAAGTTGATAGGATTGAAGGTTCACGTCTGCGGATTAACGACTTGCATATCTTGGATCGGGAAAATGTCACTAAAATATGAGCGCATTGTTTACCATCTTCCTCCTTCTCGTAGAGTTTCATCATGTCATCAATTCGTAATTAAAGATTGTAATTGCAGCTTCAGTAGAAAACTGTGCTATGGCATGACAGCAGAAAGGATTATTTCGTATCATCATGCCCTTGAACAAGGGCAAATTGGGTACATCATCACTCACTTGCTAGGCTTGCTAAAATAGAAGAGAAACGCAGTACTGGCCTACAAATAAAACTCCAAGCATGAAAACAAGAACCTTCTGACACAGATAGTGGATCACACCTAGATAGTTTTGACTTTGCTCATAGCTGGCTCGGCCACCCCAGCTTCAATATTGTTTCGGACTCCTCTTACGCCCTTGATCAAGTCCAACCCAATCCTGTTTTCACCAACAAATTCGACATATCGCCAAGATTGCACACATAGAGAGGCAGAGGCAGAAGTAGAGGCACTCTAAATTTGTTAGTATGATTGGGAATGCCAAACAAATCTCAAAGGCAAGGGTGTGCATCAACTACAAAACGCAGAAAGCAACCCAAACTTGAGCAAACTCATGTGATCTTAAGAAATTCACCCACCAAGTGCTGCTCATCAGCCTTGGTTTGAGCATTGCGGTGGTATACACGAAGCTTAGCAACAAGTTCTTGGCTGCACATTCACAGTCAGCACCTGATTGTATTGTTCCGCACCCGAAGTGTTTAAATGAGGCTTTAAACAGGGTTGACAGAGAAGGGACGAGACATTCCATCTCTGTTAGGATTCAGAACTGAGGACCTTGGCACGAAGACTAAAAAATTTTGATTGAATTCCTCTTCAGAAAAAAGCACTCCCCCACTAGGATTCCGTTGCTACGACCTTGTCAACGAGAAGCACCAGGAACATGAAACCTATCTATCGTTGCTATACTTCAATATTGTTTGCAAGGGCGAAAAGGATCTATCGTAGTACCTTGGGAATCCTCAGCAAATTCAGCTACAGCGAGTTGCTGTCGTGAACCCAAAGGAGTTTTCCAGGTTTTCTAAGTCGGGTTCTAAGTATACTGACAAAGCGGCTTAAGCCGCTCCCCCTCCTGCTACCACCTGCCACAGAAAAAAGAAAAACTTGAAAAGAATGAAGCGTTTGGAAGTAGCGGTACACATTCAATTCAGACTGAGCTTAATTGGGTTTTGTCATTAGAATCCTTGCATTGAACCCAACACTTCCGTTGCGGTGACCCACACAAATGCTTCAAAGTCGACGAAATTGTGGTGAAGAACATCCAATTAGCGCCCTCGAACTTTGGGGAATCTTGATGAGAATGACGTCATCGTCACACACTCGTTCCTCGGTGACTTTGTCCGCGTTTCCTAGTCGAGATGCTTGCAACGTCTCAACCCCTTCCGTATCAGCAGAAGTAAGAACCTGCATCGATTTGATCGTTTTCAAAACTTGAAAGCTTTGCATGATTCATTCATGCAGCCGATCAGGGGAGCAAATACTTCGTCAAGACACCGAATATTTCAATTTCTAAGACCGGATCAGTAATGAGAACACTCAAAGTATTGCTGATAACTATATGAACTCCGCTATTTGTGAGAATTAAGCAACGAAATCCAAAACTCTGGCACTCAAACTTTAGATTGTTATGAACACCAGCAATACTTCAAGGAAAATGGTAGCAATATAAGAAATCTGTAAAAAAACTCAGCGTTCAAATAAAGGATGAGAAGAACAGTCTGCACCTCAGTGGTTGGCAATGTGATGCATATTTTCGGAAAGGCAATAGAGTTGGCCTCCACAATTTATTGCATCCACAAGAGACAATTGACAAGGCCCCTATAATTTGATCATAGTTCCTTAAGGAACAAGGATTCATGGTAAAGAATCAAAATCAATAAACTAAGAAGAAGCGAAGATGACAACGTTGATTCACTAGAGTGAACCCCCATTGTTTTTCATTCTTGAGATTTAGATTTGTGTCACTTTTCATTAAAAAATGATTCATTGTAAGTAGCTAAGTCAGATTCATGTTTTGTCCTTTGTAACTACTTCCACTCACCTCAAATTTTATTGCCTATTTTAAAGATTGAAAAGTAACAGGGTTTGCAATAGTGATTTCAAAACATTTACCTAATGAAAAGTGTGCAATCTCCCAATGCACACTAATTAACAACCTTTGTAAGATAAGCATGAAAAATAATATACATACCTTAAAATCCATAATTATCATCCATATCCTTAGTAGAAAGGACCTTATTCCACCCTAAATATTTTCAATTCACTCCTCAATAATGTGTGCTTCCTTAAGCCCTAACTATAAAAATTGCATTTTTTTTGGCAACATAGTGATTTTGGGCAAGTCATTACAAATGGAGTTGTTGTTTTTTCTTTGAAAATTTCACAAAACATGTGCCTAGGGAGTAGCTTTAACCCCATAATGACCTTGAGTTTTCTTTAGCTTTAAGGAATGTATTCTACATTGAATAAAATGCCAACATTTTGATAAGTTGTACCAATTTTTTTTGAATTGTAACTGTACAAATTAAAATTAGACATGTTAGAGATTATATAGGAAAAGAAAATACAACAATATCAATTATAGATTGAAAGATTATAATGTTTGATTATAGGGGTGTTAAAACTATAAAAACGATTTGAAGTCTTTCAATCCTCTTTTCACATGTCAAATCTAAAAATTTGATCACCAAAAAAATATGAGGTTAAACAGCCTAATATGCACAACTCCAATCAATTTATGGCTTCTCAAAATGTAGTCTACAATTTTTTTAAATGAATTTATAATGTGATTTTTTCTTCAAGATCTAGTTTATTTGAGACTCATTTCCAAGAGCCCTCAACACTACGAAAAGTCAAGATTGCAATGGACACCCTTGCATAGAATCTTGAATTAAAAAATCATGATCATTCACTTTCAAAATCAGATTTTTGATGCTAAAATTAGATATGTTAAGGAATCTTCCAAAAATATAAACTTCTAAAAATAATAACTTGGATAGGTTTTATTTAGCTTCTAAAAATGCTTGAGGATAGATTCTGCCCTCAAGGTCATTCTTGGGTTAAGGCCCAACAATTTTCATAACTATTGACTACATGATGGTCAAAAAGTTATTGTATGATACGTGATTTTCATTGCTTAGTAGGTAGCCCGAGCAGCTTAAAAAACTTCTTTAAGTAACACTTTTTTGAGAAACGAAAATTTGAAATTGATTCTTCAGGTTTATAGGTAGGTATGGTATGTCAGCGTGACTTAAGTATTTGCCCCCATACCTTTGATTTCACTGCATTGCCATGGACACATTGGAGCATTTCAGAATGACACAAGGTACCAAAAACAAGAATAGGGTTTCCAACATACCAATATAAAACAAAGCAACACAAAAACATGAAAGAAAACAAAATAAAATGCAGAATTTACATCAAGAACAATACTTTGGAACATTATTTGAGAATTCGTATTCTAATGCTGATCTAATGGCTACAAAAGCATCTTTTATTAAAATGTATTTGCTAATGCTCTTAATGTATGCTCTAAACAAATGCCCAACTCACTTCCAAACTAGGATAAAACAAAAGGAAAAATGTTCACTGTTGTATAATACAACTTCAAGGAATGAGTGATTTAACCCCTAAAGATTTTGGGCCATGTTTTCACTGGAAACAGTTCAAAATTGCCATTTTTAGTATAAGTACCAACTCTTAGAGAAAAAAAATTTGGACACATGTAACTATAGGATCTTGTATTAAGTTAGTTCAAGAAGATGTAGAAAACATTTCAAAATTTTCTACTTTGTAGATTGCAAGATATTAGCCTTCAAATTGAATTTTTTTTTTTAATTTTGCAAAAAAAAATAGGTAGTTGCACTTCTAATGGTCACATTTGCAAGAAAATATGTCCAATATAGTGGTTGCTCCTTGGATTCATACTTCAAAGAAAGTTGGCTAAATGCTTGAAAATTTTCAAATCATTTGGAATTGTACAACATATAGGGAAAAAACAATAAGTAGAAAGAAATAGAGAATAATTTAAAATATTAATTTATTAACAATTTATTTATGGAATTGAAAAATTGAAAAATGCCAAATCCCAATGGTTGTAATGTTGTAATAAACAACCTACACCTAATGTTTTTATTTTATTTCCAAAATATTAGAAATTGAATAAAATAAAGGACTTCAAAGTTTATTTTAGAATCAAGATTCCATAATTATCCACAAACTACCCACAAACTAAATCTCCTCATAACTTTCATCTCATTAATCAAAATGAAATGATTTAAAAATGTCCAAATATTTATAAATCTAATAAACCAATTTCAAATTTTGATTTCTTCCAAAAGTGAAGTTTAAGGAAGTTATTTTAGGTGCCTAAGCTACATGTTGAGCAATGAAAACTACTTATCATACATTTTAACCATGGAGTCAAAACTTATGAAAATTCTTGGGCCTTAAAGCTACTCTTTAGACACATGTTGTGTGAAAATTTCAAAGGAAAAAATTAAAACTCCATTTTTAGTGTGTGTCTCAAAATTGTTATGTTGCCAAAAAACATAGTTTAGGGCTTTAGAGATCAAAGATTTCAAACTTAGAGTCAAACCAAGCTTGTATAAACTTATTGAAGTACAAAGTCTATAATTTAAAGTAGATGATTTGTACTTCAATAAGTAATAGAGTAATCAATAATAGAATGAATTCCTTTATTTAAGAACATTATGTTGTATAGGAGAGGGTTCAAAAATGGTATAGGCTTCTTGAGCTAGCTCATATATGGCTTTGAAATGGATACTAGATTGTGGGGAAATGGACTCTTGATTGATTACATTAGAGTATGATAAGAGTTGTCTTTTACTTCTTCAATAGATGATTTAACCCTTTAAGGACCGTGGTTGATTTGGGAGGTGGGTGTAGTTCTTCAAGGAAGTGAATTTTGTGGCTACTCCAAGGATGTAATCTTAGATTGAATCGTATAAAGTGTTGCCATGAGGGAGATTCTTCAACCTAACAAAAAACCAAATTCATCCAATGGTACAAATTGCTATAAATAAATAGAAGGTCCATAAATCAACCTTTTAAGGGCTAGAATTGAATTTTGGGGATGGTGGAACATCTTTAAATATTTTTCAGTAAATTTTTCTCTAGAGGCAAGTAGAATAGGCATCTAACCCAAGTCATTTCATATTTTTTAAAGCTTTTTGAAATTAGTTACAAATTTTTGAAGTTCACAAAAAATGGTCATTTGTGTTCATTAGTGGTCATCAAAAGCAATACCCTTCTAAAATGTGCAGATTTGGTACATTGAAGAAAGCAAAATGTACCTCTAAATCATGTTTGCTTTTAGAGCCTTATTGGAATTTGAGTTTGTTTCCCTTAATCTTCAAATATCAATGACTTGGATGACCCTTTAGAATTTGCGCTATATAAATTTCAATGCATAAGTTTATTTTGGGCATTCATGAGATTACAAAGCAACACTTATGCCTAATAATGACATCAAGATACAAAAAAATATCACAAAATGCTTGATTTTTTTTGTATTTTTGTTGAACACTTCCCATTTTAGAGTCCACGCTATTTGAGTTTGCAACCTCATAGCTAATGCATTAATGCTCTAATTCTCTTAAAATTGGTTTTGTTTGAAGCTCATGAAGACACTCTAATTGTGTTACTGTTTGAGATTTTTGTGATCAAATGTATTTTGAACAATATTAGACCAAGAGTGCAAAAATCAACCAAAAAGTGATCGACCGGTCCTTAAAGGGTTAAGAGCCACAATGGGTTTTTTGTTAACTAAGTGGATAGGTGTCTACTAAATTTATTCAAAATAAGAATTGATAGTCCAACTACCTTCTTACAAATGTTAAAAAATTTGAAATAATGATTGATTCAAGCATTCATTTCAGTTTTAGAAAGGGTCACTTTTAGAAACCATTTCTATTACTTTTTACATGTTGCAATGTTAGTTTTTGAACAAAGCCATATTTTTTTCCAAACCAAGCATGTGTGGTTTTTTGAGGCCTACGAATCACAAATAGGTCCCTATGCAAGATCTCTTTTGAAAATTTATAAGTAATTCATAAATGCTTTGAAAATTATGAAACAACTTGTGTTAAATTCTTCATCTATTTTTTTGTGAATGAAAAATGAACTAAAAATATTCCCATCTAGAAAAATACATGAAAAAGGCACACCAGCCTTTAAATGAGTAGTTTTTTTAGCCTCCTCTCTTACATGCCTACACCAACTACATCTTCAATATGTCTATTCCATGTTGCTTTGAAAACATGTACATCGCCTTGATGCAGGTGAGGTGGTTTGCAAACAAGAACTTTGTCCTGACAAATTCTCATCCCATTGCCACTAACACATCGTAAATAGTTTTTAGGATTAGTCATATAGATCTTTAGTTTAATCTTATAAGAGCATGGTCACAACTACACTATGAAGCAACATTGTAAATGATTTGTACCAAGGGAGATCAATGGTGCAAAATGTTTAGAATGTTGCTTCACAGTACAGCTATGGGTGTGCTCTAACACTATTGCGGATATTAAGTGTACAATAGATGACGGAGAATTCTTGCATGTAAAAGAGAATTGCAATTGTTCATCTTTGAAATTTTGTACAAAAAGGGGGAGGTCATGAATAGTAGTTTGGTCTCCAATGAAGACTTTTGAATTTTCTAAAATACATGATTTGTATGGTTTCAAAAAGCATGATAATCATTTCCGTAGAGACCAACCCATCCTTATAGGGTTAAAACAAAATAAAATCTAGACTCAAAACGGCATTGAAAATAGAAAAAGTAGTTACCAAACTTACAAGAAGATGGCCACTTGATTTTTCTCTAGCAAGCCAATGGAATCAACACAACCCATTAAATATGCAGTATTCGGCACTGGCACCATCCCCAAAGTGAATAACCTTGAAGCTTACTTTTTACCATCTCCAGGATAGTGATCTCAGAACAAATTCAGGGTTTTTAGCCAAATGTTCATTTTTGGAAGATCTTTTAAAATTTATACAAAGGGCATGAAAAAATTAAGTAGAAAATGAGAAAAATTTAGCCAATTTTGGGATCGTCTACTACAGGAAATTGATACAGTGCCAAATTTTACACCTAGATTCTTGGCCCAAAGTTGATAATACTCAAAATATATGGAGTCTAAATAATGCAATAAAGCTCTAAAGAATTGGACATGTAGTGCCTCACAAGGAGCTTTGTTTGTCTATAATTTGATTTTGTTCACTTTGATCATGACCTGAAAATACTTTGTCATTTTTTTCTTAGAACTTCAAATAAACTTTTTGTGCCTTGGCATACTGGTATAAGGTGGGTACATCCAAAAGCTCCAAAAATTGGTATTGTGCCTAGTTATTATAATTAGGTTAGAACTTTAGATTTTCATATAGTCTTGTTGGCAAGTGAAAGCACATTCCAATGCACCAAAGAATGCAACAATTGGATATAGTATGCAAATTAAAGTTATCAAGGGTCAAAGTTTGTTTATGAAAGCACCATCTATAGTTTGTATACATAACTAATTTTGGATATGTACACAGAGTGTAGATGGTACTTTAAAGTCAAAGGCACTTTTGGATGTACCCACTATACATCATTTTAGATTGTTGTACAAAAAAATTGAAGGAAATTAACATTTATAGAATTTAAAATATCAACAATTTAGCAAACATACAAATGATGTTGGTTCTTACAATATTTGAATTCTTTTTTGAAATTGAGAATGAGATTGCATGAACCATTGTATATATAGAGTCTACAAGATGTAATATGGACCATTGTTCCATCATATTGTTCTTGCATTTGAAATATTTTTGAATAGAGTAATGCATTTAATTTATATTTTATAGCCACATAATGATTTCTTAGGTTTAATTTTTTGTATGAAGACTAGAGTTCATATTGCACATAATTGATAAAAAAAATCCCAAAAAATAAACTATAATTGTCAAAATTATCAAAAAATTGAAAAATGCCAAATATTACACTAATTTGCATGACATATACACTTTTTTGACCATAAAAATTTAAACAAAACATAACAAAAATCTAAAAAATTAAAAAATGGCATTATAACGAAGCAACTCAAATGTTTTCATGTTGGTTTGTTCTCTCAAAATGAAGTGTCATAAATGATATGGTCAAAAAACCTATGACCACCCAAATTTTTTATCAAGATATATTGTACAATATCTTTTTTGTTGTCTGTATTTTTTAGAGAAAGAATTAGTTGAATTGACTAAAATGCACATGAAATTGTATTAATGTGATAAGAATTCAAATTAATATGAATTTTCAAACACTTTGGTGCAAAAATACAAAATCATTATATGGGGGATACTTCCCGTCTTTTAGCAACCCACGTGCGGCAAAATATAGGGTGGATTTAATTCATTTTGGGTAATATTTATAGGTATTTATAAAAGAATTACATATAAAGTAGGGGACATGAAAAGTGGCAAGTTCATTATAAGTAATGTAGGTAGCAACGATGCTAGCGTGTGAGCATGAACATGCGAGCATGTGAGCTTCTAATATGTATATAAGTAGATATACTATCACCTTTAAAGGTGTTTATAATAAAAATACCTATAATATAGATACTTATAGTATAAATATACTCTTATCATAGAAGGTTTCTATAATATGAGCACCTATACTATAGGTGCATCATCTTTGAGGCTCATAAGCTTACACTTCTATGCTCACATATTAGCAACTGTGATGTAGATAGCCAAAAAATATGGTCCATTAATTTTTAGGTACATGTAATTTAGGGGCAAAAGAATTAGATCCAAGGAATTGTATTTATTAGGGTCTATTTATACTACATCAAAATTATAGTATAGTACTATGTTAGACTTATAATATAGTACTCGTATGTTAGAGTGACAAGATGAAACTCCAAATCAATGGATGAAGGTGTGATTTCACAAACTTAGAGTTTTAGAATAGCCACTAGATGGCAAATGATAGATTGAATGTTTTTTTTTCAAATGTGCAAGTATGTATTAGAAACGCAACAAGATGTTGCTGCTAGAGTTTTTTCATTTGTTGGCATGCATTTCTTCTTGTCCACATTTTGACATTGAGGCACATTTTTAGTACTTTGTACATTTAGTACTTTCATTGACTTCAGCTCTATGTTTTTGAACACTTCCTGCATATGGCTTCTAATTGTTGAGTACAACTTTCAATTCTAATGTTTTGTGTTTGATTCATTTATACTAATTGATGTTTAGAAACTGAATCTTTTTTTCAATGAACTTTTTCTTTGTCACTTTTATTTTTTCATTAGTTTTTTATTTAGTTTTTTTACTTACAAAAAATATAGGCTAAAAAATTGCATTAACCTACATATTATAAGTAATGATATGGATGATTATGTAGGAAAATTTTTGCATTAGGTAATGATAGGGGCCCTTTTAATGTTGCTTAGGAGGTAAATAGGCCCCCAAAAAATACCCCTTTGCCGCAAGTGGGTCCCTCAAATGTAGTAAGAGTGTCCCCCATGAACCATTAGTAGTGGGAATTATAACCATTTAAAAAAGGTTCAAAGTCAATGACCTACCACCCTAATTCCATTTGATGAATGTTTTAAGAACACAAGTTCAACAAGCTTGAAGCACTTCTTTTATTGCCTAAAGCACTAAATTATTTCCAAAGTTTTAAGAGATTGATTTAGGTCTATTCCCCCAAAGGCCAAAATTGTTCCCTATACAACCAACCAACCATTGTTGGTCTAATTTTTTGAATTTCAAATTAAAAAATTTAGCCAAAAATTTCAGAAAGTATAAAAGACTCAAAATTGAATTAAAATTTTATTTTAAAGAAATAAAATAATTAATAATTGATTTTAAATTTTAATTCATTAATATTATTTGACGTGACAGTTTCTTAGCTACGTCAATGTGCTTACATGGCTAAGGTCTCGGTCTTCTCAATGCATTCCTTCAATCCCGCAATCTCATCTAAACACTTCAAAAAACGTCCAATGCTACAAATTGTTTTGATGAGCATTTATTCATAAGTAAACTCACCTAATGCATTCCTTCAATCCCGCAATCTCATCTAAACACTTCAAAAACGTCCAATGCTACAAATTGTTTTGATGAGCATTTATTCATAAGTAAACTCACCTAATGCATTCCTTCAATCCCGCAATCTCATCTAAACACTTCAAAAAACGTCCAATGCTACAAATTGTTTTGATGAGCATTTATTCATAAGTAAACTCACCTAAATCAACATTTGTTGAACCACATCTTTATCAACCTTAAACTATCAATAAAAGATGTGAACTTCATAACATTCAGTAGCAACCTGTCACACTGCCTCCCAGCAAATGAAATGGTGTGGAATATCCCACACCATTCCATCCAGCAGATAAAATGGTGTGGAATATTCCACACCATTCAGTAACTAAAGTTGCAAACTTCAAGAAATGTCAGATGAAATTAGGTGATGGGGACTTCACAAAGGGAAAGGCAGTCCTTTTATGGGCTACTGAATGTTATATTCATATCATTCTTCAACACCAGCACATTCTACAAAATAGGTGGGTCCTCTCGATGTGAGAATTGGATGATTGACAACATTGGATTATTCAACCTTACTCTATAGTATCATAAGTGAAAAGGGCAAGATTGGTGCTTCTTTGCCAATTATATTTTTTTCTAAAAATGAGAATCAGCACATGCTAAAAAAACAACTTTTTTTTTGCCAATATTCTTTTTCTCACCATACAATTTTTTATTGTTTATTGTTTTTTTACTTTAAAAAAATTAATTGTCCTAAAGTTTTGGCATTTATTTCAAGAATTATTTTCTGCTACCCCTGCTCTACAACTACCATAAATTAGGCCCTTTTTGTAAAATTCCCATGTATGCTTTCCGTGGGTGTGGACCAATCAAGTGATTCCACATGGCAAATTTTGGACAAAAATAGTTCCTTTGAGCAGAATCTGCTATCAATGCACGGGTATGGAAAGAGCACTGCACCCGCTCGAAATTCAGTTGCATCATTCACCAAACCCATGCAACTCTCAAACTCTGAACGATTCCTGGTCGATTACTCATAAACTTATGAATCCAATTTCCACAGCCGGTGATTGTCCAGAATGTAAACTCCAAGTATCCTTCCAAAAGGGAGTTGCACAAACAGAAAATATGAACACCAAACAAGCCTCAATTATTCCAGAATCAGAGGATGTGCAAAGTTTTCCTCCCTGGAATGAGAGGATGGTGGCAAAATTTTCACTTCGGGAGGAAAATTCTAATCACAAACTCTGATAGCAGACCTGCAGAGGACCCAGTCCTGATAAATAACTTACAGAAGGTTCACGACCTCAAATGAAGGCCTCTGATACCATTCCCAGCGAATTGCTCGACAAAAACATCTGGACGCCCGCTGAACCGTAGGTTACACTACAGAAAAAGCCTCGCAGCCGGTCGGTCAGTCGAATCGTGTCTTTGTCGCTGTGGCAAGCAAGAATCTGAATCTGAATCAATTTGTTGGGATTGGAGGTTCACGTCTGCGGATTGACGACTTGCATATCATGGATCGGGAAAAAATCACTAAAACATGAGCTCATTGTTCACCATCTTCCTCCTTGTAGAGCGAGTTTGATCGTATCATCAATTGTGAAGCCAGTGATTGCAGCTTCAGGAGCAAACTGTGCAAAGGCGTGACATCAAACAGATTAGTATCATCGTGCCCTTGAGCAACGGCAAATTGGGTACATCATCACTCACTTGCTGGTCTAGTTATTAAACTGGCCTACAAATAAAACTCCAAGCATGAAAACAAGAACCTTCTGACACAGATAGTGGATCACACCTAGATAGTTTTGACTTTGCTCATGGCTGGCTGGCTCGGTCATCCCATCATTCCCAAATCATTTCTCCAGAAGATAAACTTATAGAGATAAAGATGACAACAAGCACTTGTCCTTCACTATTGATAAGCCTATACCAGGCATCTTCTCGCAATTGGTGCAAACTCTCCACTACATCAACCTGTACAACAACCGATGGTCAATCATGAAGCAAACGGCAAGTGTTAGGCAGCATGTATGATCGATCAGGCTCTTTGTGCCTCTTTGTTGCTTCAACAAACCTTATTGCCCCAAACTCCATCAATCCTTGTTGAAAATGGGACCAATTCACGAAAGGGACCTTCAAACAATTGCATTGCTACATGGTGACAAACATTGGGGATTATCTTGACAATCATTAGCCTCTTATCTTCATTATACAAACCCCTCCTTTGTAGGAGCTCACAACGATGACAAAGAGAATCAATTCGCTAAATGTCAAAAGTTGACACATTCTCAACAACAAGGTATTGAAGCTTCAAATCCTCAAGAAAACGCTTTGTGTGCTCTGCAAGGCACCTCTTAAACTTCCTCCAACATCGGATTTTGATAATATTTCAATGATAATTCAGAAATGGATGATTCAAGCTTGAGTGCTGCTATTGCTAGCACCAATCTCCACACTACTATCCTCTTCATCCAAAGAAGACATCTTTGGAAGAGACAACTGAAAAATCCTATCCTCTTCAGCCAAAGAAGACATCTTTGGAAGAAACAATACAAAAGCCCTACAACACTACCATTATAGGGATCATAAATCTTACAAGATTCGACACAATATTGAAATCTTTACAAACATGGCAAAAAGAACCCCTCAAATATGTTTTCTTATTAAACTATAGAAACATAACATTCAGGATCTCTAAAGTACTTACAACCGCTTAGGATTTAAAGCCCACTCAAGCTCAAAATAAGCTCAATTGTAATGGCATTCTGAGGTCAAAATACATCCGGTCACTGATTTGTTTAAGCACTGAACCAAATTCACTTAACCTTGCTCCATTTCTAATTCGCTTGCATTGCGCAATTTCACCAACGAACAACGACTCAATGGGAAAACCAGCTATCAGACCTATTAAATTACAAGGACTTTAATCACCACTCTTAAAGAAGATGATTCTCGACAATGCAAAGCAGAATTTACTGACATGCAACCAAAGAGCCTGCGAGTCATGTTGTTTGCATAAACCTCGCACATCAAGGTAAAGCATTTTCAGAGGGGGTGGCCCCGCTATACATGCATATAAACTATTTTTTTCCCTTGAAACACATTCATATAAACTTCAAATAATACGTTGAGGAGCAGGACTGCAGGAAGGATACGTTGCCATCATGGTGAATTTAACAAGTGGGCTACTTCAGATTCACCACAATATTCTGCTGACATTTCAGCTTTTGAGTGAAGGGAATTCAGTCTCAAAATTTCTCAGCACTTTCATTCACGTACTGAGAATTTCAGATGCTGAAGCGGAACCCTAATCCTGAGTCGTGCTAGCTCCGGACCTCGTTCGATGAAGCTGTGGAGTGCAGTTGCAGTAATTGTACCTTTCTGGTGACCATCCGTGAGATTCACATCCTGTGAGCCTCCCACAAGAGTCCTCGCTCAGGTTCAATATCTGCTTCCATTCAAAACTTCTCCTGTCTCGTCGGCGGTAGAGTCGTGACGATCCTAACACGGCGGACAGCTTTAAGATGCCCATCACAAGAATATGTTATGCACAATTAAGCTAGCAAGCGCAATCGCAAGAACAAAGTAGACCTCTGAAAAGAATTTAGAAACAGTTTCCCCTCCAGAACGTCCTCAAAGAGTATGTAAATTAATGATTGCTGCCCACTTCTTCAACTGCCCAACTATTATAAATTGCGGAATCAAGCCATTCCTGAGATAGCTATGCCGTCGCCAAGCAGCATCACGAGTACTGCTTGAGCAGCATTAGCCTCTTCGTGCAACTTCGAAAAGCCAACATATACCTGACAACAAGCCTTCCATGGCGGAGGCCCTTGCGCGCAGGCATATCGTTTAGTGCGCTTCGGACACGAGTCAAGAGATTGGCCTATGCTTTCGTTAGAAGAGCTTGGATGTGCTCCAGGACTTCATCACACACAATTCAACCTCAGACTCCACACCAGACATGAAAACGTGGATTGCCGGTGCAAATTTTGTTCGGTTTCGTTTCCGACTTTCAAGTGCTCCCCTTCCAACAGTGACTCTTTTGGTAAGGCACTCTGGAATTGAAGTAGCGACTGAGCAGATTCTTTGGAATTCAAGGAAACCTTTTCTTGCCGTTCCTCTTGGGTCAAGGGCGAGTGATGGAAGCGTGCACTCAACAAGCCAGTAGTGAGAGAGTCAAACGGAACCAAATGCGCCGAGAACTAAAATACTCGCGGACTAGCTTCTCTTCCTCGTCTGACCAGACTGTTCCTCCCCGGCATTTCACACCGATGTCCATGACAGCTTGAAAACCGATTTGGGACGTGACTTCCAGTGGCTCAATGCAGCGCCACACTTCCAATTGGCTTGTATAGGTAGTTCATGCGAGAGAAGCAATCCTCGTAGTAACGCACTTCTATGTGAATCTCAAGGTGGAATTTCATCTCCCAAGGCACCTTGGATTGAGCGCACCTCTCGCTCATGCGTGCATATGCCGAAGTATGTGCTGCAGTACTGTCGCAATTAATCTGCTCGCTTTCGCCTTCACTTCGCCCACCTGAAAGATTCCCATGTGCAACTTGGGACGGATCGATCCACACTAAATCGTCGTCTTTTGGTGCTGACCAGTGCTTCCTGCTGGCTCCTCCATGCTCGACTTCTCCACCAAGAATCGAAGATGGTACGTGACCTCAAGGTTGCAATCGGCGACGACCTCACTCCCCGCCATGTCTTGCAAATGGACTCTGAATCTCCTCTCAACGGAAGGCTCGCTCACGGGGACTTTGAATTGCTGGTACTAACCAGTTTCTGAAAGTCTCGATCAGTGAATTGAATGTGGAGGAACAAAGTTGCTCACCGTTTGAAGAACACTACCTGCCTGCTGAGAAGCTCTCAAAACAACGTGACTGATCGAGAAGAGAGACCTTCGATGTGGTCAATAGAATCTCGTCTTCCTTCTAACTCAAAATGGTGGCATCTGAGCTGATCTCTTAAGGGTGGAGTGTCAAGTTCGTTAACATAGTGAAAAATCAGGAGCTAGATTGGCATTTCCCCAGCTAGAAGTAGTGCATGTGTGGAATCTCAGCTCCGGGCTTCTCCTTGTAAGTTGAGCTTCAAGCACCTGTCGTGAATGTCAACTTGACCGAGCTGATATAATTGTGAAATGCTGTTCAATCTATAAGGACATGAATTGATCTTCATACAGCTGCATCAATGCATCAAATTTGCAAATTATCACCCTTAGGATTTGGGCTTGCAGGGAAGATAGCCTATATATATTGCACTCATGTTAGCAGAGTGTCCAGGGGTTTGGGGGGCATTTAAATGCCTACTGAAAGCACCAATGATAATTGGGACTGTATACACTCAAAAACACCACAAATTGGTATTGTGCCTATTTAGTAACATGAGGCTGGTCAGATTTTCATATTGTCTTGTTGGCAAGTGAAAGGAGGTTCAATTAGGGCTTTTGGGGGGGCTTTCTAGTGCCAAATTGTGAATGAAAATTGAAGTACATTCATGTGATATGTGCTAATGTGATATTTTCTATCTGATGTGGATGAAAGTTGAAATAAAGAGCACCACTGTAGCATTTTATATCACCACTTTGGCACTTTATGAAAATGAAGAAAAGCAATAATGAAGGGTGAATGTAAGAAACACTTGTACTATTTGTTGCGTTTGGTTGATTTTTTCGGGAGTACTTTAAAATTAGAAAAATATTTGTTTTTAAATTTAAAAAATATGACTAATGTAAACACCTTTAAGATGAAGAAAACTACCAAAGGAAATTTGTTAAGAAAATCTCTAAGTAGGAGAATTTGAAAAGTGCCAAACCTCAAGAAAATACATACTTTGATGTTTTAATTAGTAAAAAATAGGAATTTTTTTATTTAAATAAAATAAAAATTGACCATTTGCAAAAACTTTATAGAGATGGTTATTCATCAAAAAAATCACCAAAATCATTTTGTACATGTTTCCAAAAAAATGTAGGAGGCTCATATTGTGGACTTGTACACCACACAAAAATAACCATTTTTAAAAATGGCAAATTTCAATAAATTGGCAATATTCACTATGCCATTTTTTAGACCACATGGTCTAAACTAAAAGCTAACATCTAGGACAAGTATAGATTTTTGAAATCTATATATATTGTAGATGTTTGAAATCTATACATGTCCAAGATGTTTTACATTGCACGAATTGAAACATCTTGGACAAGTATAGATTTCAAAAATCTATGACAAGTTTAGATTTCGAACCGTGCGATTTGAACTATAAAAGCTGCCAAATTAATGGCATTGCGCTGTTTTAACAAAATTCCCCATAAATCCCTTTGCTAGAAAGCTACAAGTCTATTAGAAGACCATTTCATCCAAATTTGAGCTCAAAATCATTAAAAAATAAGGTACTCAATAGTACTAAAAACCTCCAAATTGGCATTTGTGACATTCAATTGGGGGTTATTTTTAAATAGTTAAAATTTTTAATTACAAAAAAATTATACAAAGTGTAGAATAGTCATGAGTACCTTTACTATAAATTTCAAGTCATTTCGAGTTAAAATACAAAAGTTATGGACAAAAAACAAATTAGCAGATGCCGTATAACACAAAATAGTACAAGTATTTCTTACATTCACCCTGAATATCTAGTACAGACTATACCACTAGCTTTTCACTTGTAGTTTTATCTAGAACTATCCACTATATTAAATGTCCTAGTCACACTTAGAAACATTCTAAGTTCTAATAAAAATCTAAGATCATTGACTTAAATTTGTTAAATTTTAGAGCGCTTGTCTTCATCTTCGAGTTGTTTAAATCTAGTACATCATCTAATCCCTTTGTACATTCTAATGCACATGTCATCATCTAAAGTTGTTTAGCTTGAGTGAATTGTCTACTGTACATGTTATGATCTTGGAAGTTGTTCTAAGTTATACATGTAAATGTTTGAATTGGGTTACAAACCTAAATTCACCATGACTCATCATATACCTCTATTATTGTTAAGGTTCTTGAAATTTAAGAATCGAGGTGTAAAAGTCAAATTTCAATGGCATGAGTAATTTATTGATTTGAATTTACACTAGATTCATATTAATTAACACCTACAAGCCCTAGGTACCTCATTCTAGTGTCATTAAGTTCAAAAAAATCTTATCAAAAAATTAATTTTAGATTTATTATTATTTTTTGGTAAATAGTCTTTCAAACATATAATTAGCATCAAAAAATCATATTAGGGTCACTGCAAGAAACACCTATCCTATTTCATGTCACAATTTGAACCACTTTTTTGTTGTCTACAATAACTTTTGGAGATTAAGTCCAATGAAAATGAAATTTTTATTGAGCATACCTAACTTGAAGTTTATTAGATACCTTATTTTTCAGAAATTAAAAAAAATCATTTTATATTTAAAAAACATTTTCGTTGAGCGTCACAAAATTACGTTTATAGTTATCATTACGTTCGCAGTGTCTAAATTTAATGATTTCAAGACGAAACTTTCATGGTCTATTTGCATAGGTATAAAACCTATGAATTCCAAAAAAAAATCTAAAAATATGTTTTTTTATGTCCTCTACATGAGTACAAATTTTTTTTCATGGCACGCAATTTTTGAACATTGATGATGGTTCTAAGATCGTTCCTTTGGTCAAATCTCATTGAAATCAACTTTCCTCAAATGGACAATTTTTATTTTTTTTTTAAATTGATTTTCCTATTTTTTACAAATTAAAATGTCGAAGTAATAATTTTCATGAGATTTTGCACTTTTCTAGATATCCTACTTAGAGATTTTTCCTATGCTTTTCCTTTCTAGGGTATATTCTTCTTAAAGGTTTATACATAAAACATATTTTTCACTTTTTTTAAAATTTGTTTTTCTAATTTTAAAGTACTCCCGAAAAAAAAAGACTACGTTGCAAAACGCTACGCTTTTTGGTAGGTGTTTCTTGCAACGACCCATTAAACAAATCAAAACTTTTGATTTTTTCCTAATCTAGATTTTGTGCAAGCTAGAAGGTCATTACAAAACTTGATTCTTTTGAATTAGGAACTCTTGATGATCAATTTCAAGCACATTGAGACTTAAGGACGAAATCACATTGCAAATTCATTTTAGAAATTTATAGGATACTTACTGAGATGATGTATAGTGATTAAATGTTTATATACATTATATTCTTTAATTTTATAACCATTATTATTATTTAAATTGTATTATTTTCTTGACTATAACTATAGTTTTAGATTTGACATCTAAAATGAGGGATGGAGAGACTTCAAGTCACTTTTAAATTCTTAACTCCTTCATGAATTAGTAACATTGAAGCATTAGAATCTTTCAATCCATATTTGATTTTTTTTATTGATTTTTTTAATAATTCATGACACATCTAGTATTACTACAATTACAATTTATTTTTTAAAATTGCTAAAACTTATCAAATATTTCACTCGTTATCCACGATTGTCAACATCAACACAAAGTGTCTTCTTATGAGCATCAACTTATCAAATTTATCATTCAAAAAAAATGCTTTGGACATTTAGAGATAAATCTAAAAGTATTAAAAATAAGCATGGAATGATGGAACTTAAGATGGCTCTTTCTTAGAATTTCATCTTAACTCTTTAATGTTTTTGAACGCTATTCTCCAGATTGACATTGTCAGATTATTTTTAAATTACATGAAGCTCATTGTTGGCTTGGTTCTTTGATCTATGTAATACATTGCAATAACATTTGACTATTTGTAAACTTAATTAAAATTAGTGTACTACATAACATTCTTAAACTTCAAGGCAAGGCCCTTTTTGCTTTCCATGAATCAAGATGTGTAACTTATACAATGATATTATTGAAAGACTCTTTGCCTTTCCATTCAAGAATATTAAGTACATGTTAAAGTAGTTGTATCTAATTCTACCCCTCTCTCCATTCTACAATGTTGGGATTTTCTGAAGTGTATCAAATATAACCATCTATTTGGGATTTCTCCAACTTAGCATATAATGCATTGGTGCAACATGGTTGCAAAGTGATAGAGCACATTGAGGTCTTTAGTGAATGATTTTGGGTCATTTCAAAAACACTTCAAGTGACACTTGTAGAATACTTTTGACTTTGAATACACATTGAAAATACAAAAAATTTGAAAAGTAATTTTATTTTATTGAAAATTTATGATGTTTATTTGGCTATAGGTAGAAAGTAACCCCTAATTGTAATTTTGACTACATCTATAGATACACATCAACTTATTAAGTGAACAATTTAAGATATTTCTACTTTGTGTATTAGAAAGTCTAGAGAATTATACTTATTTAGAGGACCTACGGGCTAGGTAGAGGACAATGCCCGAGGAAGAGGGGAATGCCCTTAAAAAGGGTCAACGAGGAGGGTAAAGCTGAATGAGGAGGCCATTTTTTGAACACAATTCCCTCCTCCTTGGGCATTGCCCAATGTAAACAATGGGTAGGAAGTTATCCTGCAAAGAAATCTTAGATGAACAAAGGCTAGTTGGATGAAAAATTCGTGATGCCCGATTACACAAGCAAAATTATGTAATCAGAAGAAAAACACTAATTCTAAGAAATAACTTGCCCCAAAAATGAACTAGAAATTTTCAACTAGTGGTTTACATCGGAGGGAATTGCCTAAATTCAGAATTTGCAAATTTAATCAGGTGTGGAAAATAAGATGGGTACACCTAAAAGCACCACTTTTGGTATTGTGCCTAGTAACTATTACTGGTCTGATCAAATTTTCATATAGTCTTCTTGGCAAGTGAAAGCTTGTTCCAATGCACCAAAAAACGCAGCATTGGGATAAAATTGAGTTATTTGTAAAGTACCCTAAACCGGGGTTTAAACCCATGAGTTTTGTGAAAAAGTCAATCGAGTTTAAAAAAAGTCGAAATAAGAGTGAATATGAAACTTATTTTTCCATCAAAATGGTGCCTAAAAAAGTTTGGTCCCCACTTTTGAAGTCGTGTGACATAAGTATCTTGCAAAAAAGTTTGACGCTTCAACTATAGTTGCCTTCTCAACTTCAAAAAAAGTCATGCTCAAAGTGAGGGGGACTTTACAAATAGCTCAAATATGCAAAAGTTATTATGGTTCAAAGTCTGTTTCTAAAAGTGCTCCAGCCAAACAGGTACATAATGGAATTCAGAAATGTACAGCAACTATACATTAGAAAAAATTTGGACTCTCCAGAGGGCTGCTAAGAAGTGGCGAAAGGGACCCTCATTACATTTATTTAGTATGAGGCAGAATTTTTCCCCTATAGCTGTGACGGACAAGTGTCATGTGCTCAACAGTGCAGCCAAACGTCAGAGCTTCGAAATACGAGCTCTTCAACTTCATTGGACGAAAGCTGTAAAAATTGACATATTCTGCATGGCAGTGAAGATATTCACACAAGCTGAACCGCATCTCTTGTCAGGAATCGGGCACTTTATCCAAAAATCAAGCTTACACAAAAATTCTTATATAGACCGGCTTGTCAAAGTTAGACAGCCCTCCGGAGAGTCGATATTTTCTCTAATGCATGGCGCTTTTAGGTGAGGTGCAATTTGGGGTGTACCCACCTTAGAACATTTCAGCGTTTTCCCTCAGGGAAGAGCGAGGGGGTCAATTCCCCTCCCCGAGGCACGAACCAGTCGTCTCGTGAAGACACCTTGAGAACTGTAAACATTTGCGTAAAGTCAGGGTTTGAGAGTGATCACGAAACATCACGAGAGATCACCGAAGCGAACTTTCAAAGCAGTATGGACCCCCAGGAACCCCCAGTGAAGTTTTTATTGATTCCCGAATATTGACGTCCTTTTGGCTTTTGAGTTTTGAGCATCACGGCGGGTTGATACACGCAAATTCGCAAAGACAGACTGAATTACTAATCTGCGGTTGTACAGTGCATAGCCACAATTCAACAGGTGGTTTCGGGGATGATTTTATTCATGGTATGGACAAACTTTCACTTCAAGAACGGCGTTCGTCACATTCTTGATTACAGTTCTTTCCTGCAAATCGGTTCAGTAATCGTCGCATAGATGTTCTGGAGTCATAGCATTTGGTTACATACGCGTCAATCGACTTCATTCCAAACTTACCACATGAGAAACGTTTTAAGAGAGATTATCAGATGGTTCGAGGTTCTCCACGATCTATGAGACGTTTCCTTATCCAGGTCCGGAAGTTCTTCTTGAAAATCTTGAATTTCTTGTTGAGACTTTCTCAGTGCTTGTAAGTTTGAACTTCGACTTTCTCATTTTGCGTTCTTACATTTCGGAAAGCTTCGTTAAATCCTACTGTTCGAATCCGCTTGTGTGACTTATAGAAAGCGGTGACTTATCGTATATAAATGCTGCAGTGTATTGATGCTGCTACTCTTGGACTCCTGGAGGCACCCTAGCTTGGAGTTGAGTCTTAGGATTGAAATGGGAGCAGCAATGAGGAGGACGCATGGCGACTTGTTTGGTGTTTCCCTGCTGTTTACATCGGTCTTACTGGTCATTGTCTCCCGAAGTGCTGCCCTTGGTGAGCAACGTCTCACTGACTCCGCTATCAAGCTAGAGCCGCAAAGTCTATTGGAATCAGGTTGAGAGACAACCTCATTAGTTTGAATTTCTCTGAAGTTCACAATCTTTTGTATCACTGGCTATAAGAAGTTTACTAATTGCTGTCGAGTGCATAGGCCCTGACGAAATAGCCATCGCGAGGTGTCCGGGAATGGGAGCTTTTGCCGGTCGCCTAAAATGCCTCGCAAAATCTTACGCTCCATTGCTTAAGTTCGATTCTGGAGAAATCTTCATCCCTTCCAGCGTTGCTGACTTTCTACCTGACATGAAACTTGTAAGCAGAAACTCCAGTTAACCTTGCTCCAATTTTGATTCATCACCTTAGCCAGGGATACTGAAAAACATAATCGATTGTTCCATTCGTTCGTTGTATTCCGGTTTTGAAATTGCACTCTTATTGTCTTGAGGCTGTGATTTGTTTGATTCTTTTGCCAAAGACTCTATTCTTAAATTGCCGTGGAAGTACACATACAGAAATTTAGAAATGTAAGAATACTTAACTTATTACAGAGCTAGAGATCGAAGAACTGAAAAGGGGCGTTTTATTTCGTTTTCTCAAAATCCTTCTGTAGCCACTGCGTCCCATGTTTGCCTAATCGTTGAGACCGGGAACCTTTCATTTAATTCCTTCTTTTAATTGCGTCATATTTGTTCAGAGGTAGAGACTCTTTAGTGCTGAAAGTACTCACAAAAGTTAGAAACACGATAAAATTGTTCACATTGAAATTGAACTGGAAATTGGGCATCGTTCAATTCGTTCTAATATACCAGCTATAAAAATGCCATTGCTATCAGTATGCCTAATCAGAGAAAATCTGCGTTCTAGATTACTGCAGATGGATCGGACATACCAAACCAACCGCACCGGTTGCGCTCCTCGAACATGGTTTATATGTCCGCAACGCCATTAGCGCCATTTCTGACAACAATAAAGTTTCTGAATGAAACCGAGATCGACCCGCGCTTCATGTTCGGACGTAAACCGTTGAAGAACAACACCATCCCTATCTACACCTCCATCGTCCGCACAGAGACTAGTGCGCTCTTCGATTTCATCTACTACGCCTTCTACCCCTACAACCAAGGCCATCGCGCTGGCAACCAAGTGTTTGGAAACTGGGTTTATGTCACCCTGCGCATCAGCTTCAAAAATTCCCCGAATTCTCGGTTGCTCCAAGCGTTCACCAGCCAGCACTCGGGCGGAGAGTGCTTCACTCCTTCCAATATCACGTTTGTTGTAGATACTCCACATCCTATACTCTACGTCGCCAGAGGCTCCGACGACACTTACTATAAGCGAGGTGCCCTAAATTTGGAATTCATATTGTTTGCAATGTTGCACTCATCTTTGCATTTGTAAGGATATGCTCGTGATCCAGAGTTGAAACAGCATTTGCAGCCATAATGTTTTTTCAACGTGGCGTCCAACAGGGGTCCTAGGGCACTAGTGTGAATGATCTGACACGCGATTGAAAGTTTGGTATTAACAACTTCACTCCAAAATAGAAAATAATTGTGCTGATGTGCATTGATTCTTGCCATGTTTTGATTTCAGGTAGAACCGTGTTCCTCCATATACCTGGGTTGGGAATTCCACTAGCGGCCTGGATGGTGTTAATGCTGCACAATAGGCGACGTGAACAATATCGCCTTGAGAATTGAGGGCCAACCCCTTGCCAGTGAGCTCCTATTCCTTTGTCTTGCATTGATATTGCTTTGCAGAGTATCGAAATAGAGCAAATGGGTCTGCGCATTGGATTTATTCATGCACTCATAAACAATTATGATTGTACAGACTATCCATTATTCTTATGGCTTGCTTAGTGGATGGATCCAGCAACTACTCTCGGCAAACTTGTTGCGGAGGAACGACCATGCACTTTGTAGATTGCAAGTGGGGATGAATGCTAGGAGCTACAGTTTCCATTTAGTCTTGCTTTGGAAATTGGTTCTGAACAAAGGATGGAAAGTTACATACGCAATGCTGTGCTGCAGAGAAGTACAGGCGGTGGGGGTACAACGATAGGTGGGGCAACAAAGAAGGTCCAGAAGAGGCTCTTGAACAGTTCCTCTTAACTTAGAAAATGGGCGATTTATCCAGGAGTTCATACACTGAAGTTTTAACTTGACCTATCTGCATTTGAGAATTGTCCTGTACTCTTGTTCTCATGACATAGTCGAAGTATTCACATGGAGGTTGCCAAAGTGTAGGGCAAGCCACTTAAATCATGGAGGTAACTGTGCACGTTGCTGCAAGTTCAAGTCTCATTTGCCTCATATTGGTAGGGTCGTGAGAAGGAATTCCTTACGCTACGGAGTGTAAAGAAAAAAAATTGAATGAACTGCACCATTTGGAGCTCAAGGTTTGAGGTATACGAGTCTAAATTGCCAAACCATCATGCCATGGAATTGAAGTTATCATCATAAACCATCCCTGAACTTTTATCAGCAGTTGTAAATCCTTCGACATTAAACAATCCTAAGAATTTTGCATATCTGGCCAGTTCAACTCTTCGATGAATTGTAAGATATTTATGAACAATCAAATTCGGCAACACTCAAAGAGATGACTGAAGTCTGTATTGCCTCTGGACAGTGAGGCCTACACCGCCATTGATGGGCTTTGCTACTTCAATATCCGAGACAACAAGATGCTGAGCACAATTGTGAATAAAGAGTTGAAATACAAGAAAGTCGACGCTGAGCGACGGGAGAATGAAAACCTGTATTGATACTAGTCGTGAATTTCCGTTCTATTAATGAACTTACCCATCTGATAGCGCTTACAAGTACTTACAAGAGGACGATTCAAACCCTAAAGCTACAACCCAAGTGTGAGTTTTTTTACTTTCTCATGCACATCTGCACTGAAGCATCAGGCCAAGGCAACACTCAAGCAGACAGTCAGGTAAGATTTACTCCGTGTTAGTTTAGAGCATCTGCAATCCTTCTGCTGACAGGTCCAGTATTGGCACTGTGCTGGGTACAAACAAAATTTCATTTAAATTTGAGCTCCAATGCAACCGTTATTGGGGCCTTCAATTCCATGGCCTCAATATGCGACCACCCAGGATCGGTTAATATGCAATATATGGAGGGTCCTTGAGTTGGCTCTTTAGGAAATAATCATTATTGTCAACGCTTTTCAAGCATTGATATGTGTGCTAATCAATGTAACTTTCCTTCGTTTTCAAGGAAAGCCTTTTTTTAATAGAGATTCTTTTCTTTCTTTCTTTTTATAATACAAAAAAATCCACTTGACGTTTGGATTGTGAGCTTTGCATTGAGTCATTTTGTACAAAGAAAAAACTGGCATTGTACAAACCACACAAAATGGCCCTCCATTTGCCTTTACAGGGCTTATTTGCCGTTGCAGATGCCCTTGTTTGGACCTATATTTTGAAAGTTATGGATTTTGGATTATCTTATGAATCTTTTAATCAATTCTTTGTCATATTCCTTTACCTTTAGCTTATACTTTATTCACCTTTTACTTCATATATATAGAGAGAGAGAGATAGATAGATAGATATAGATAGATATAGATAGATATAGATAGATATAGATAGATATAGATAGATATAGATAGATATAGATAGATATATAGATATATGCTTGTACATGTGTGTCTCTCTCTAAGGTAAACTACTCCATTATGGACAAAATGGGAGCAAGCCCATTATAGGCAAAATTGTGATGGTGGTCTATATTCAAGTTTTGAAATGTACACCACCATTACAATTTTGCCCACAATTAGCTTGCTTCCATTTTGTCCATAATGGGTAGTTTACTTTATATATGCATCCCTCAATTGCTTTGCATTTTTTGGTATTGTTGAAAAGCCCTGTAAGGGAACAAGAGCATGGGCTTTATTTATGATAATCTAACCCACAATGTGAAAGATATTGGATTTAGGAGTTTTTATGAATTATAAAATTAACCCCTAATTGCAAAAACTACATTCAATGGTAACATAGCAATCAATTTCAACAATTCACTATAAATGGAGTTTTTATTTTTATTTATTTTTAAATGTCACACAATATGTGCTAAGAAGTAGTTTAACCCATTAAGGACCGTGGTTGATTTTGGAGGTGGGGAAAACATTTTCTAGCCCCAAGCTTAACATAGAAAAAATACCAAATTGTGATGCATTTTGAAGGTCTAACCATACTGATGAAAAGGGCATGAAAATTTGAGCCTCTTCAATAATTTTTTTTGGCAACTGAAGGTTATCTTGTTAGAATATTTTTGTATTTTTAGCCCATATTTTGTTAGTTTTTTCAACCCCAAAACTGCACACTAGCACAAATTGCTATAATTCTTGTTCCAATGCATTCAATTCCCAATTCTCCACACATGTCCCCTTCTCTCCATATCCAAATTCATTTTAAAACTTTGGCTACCAATGAAAAAGTGTCAATATCAACCAAAAAGTGGTCAACCAATCTTTAATGAGTTAAGGGCCCAACAATTTTTATAACTACTCAATATCTAGTTAAAAAAAATTTGTATGATGTGTAATTTTCATTGTTTGGTGGATAACTCAAGCGACTAAAAAACTTCTTTGAAAATCACTCTTTTAATAAAAAAAATATTTGAAATTATTTTTTTGGATTTGTATAAACTTAGTAAGCTTTTAATCATTCCATTATGATTCATGAGATGAAAGTTATGAGGAGTTATAGTTTGCAAGTAGGTATGGAGTCTCTAAAACTACAAATAACCTATATACAATAACCTATTTGCTACTAGCATAGCTCTTCAATTATCTAGCACATAACGAATTGTAAATTTTTCAATTACAACCTTTCATCTTTATGATTCAAGGGTGTAGGAAGCAAGTGGAAAGGAAAATAAGTTGGGAGATGCAACTTACAATGACAATGGTGATAGATTATTGTAGGATGACACCATTTTAGCATTGAAAAGTCAATGATTGGTTATGATTTTATACTAAGTTCTTTTTCTTGAAAATAAATTGAAAAGAAGGGAATGATTCTAGCTTAAAGGTAGGTTCATCTTTTGGAATGGTACCTCATCACTTACCTGAAGCTAGGTTAGAAGGAGTGAGTGCGATTGTGCATTTGCAATGAAATTAACTACTAAAATGTAGTGAAATTATGATTCAATTGATCTCTATGAGAATTCAAATTGTTTGGTGTAAGAATTTGGTCAATTCTTAAGGCATTAGGGTATGAGATCCAATGCTCAAGATAGCATTGGTAGGTGATGTCTAGGTGACCTTGAATGCAATTCCAAATGCATACAAGACAAGAAAATTTGAAAAATTATCACTTCCTTTACAATTTGGGGGACACTTGGGTTGGATTACAAAACCATGCGAGTTAAAACATAGGGTTCATTTTATTCATGAAGTGATAATCCTTCTACTACATTATAAAATTTTACAACTATAGTAGGATGCTTTAAACTCAAAAAAGAGTAAAAGTTGAGAATCTAATTAAAATATACCTAGAGTATTCTATGAAATTCTAAAATACGCCTCAAGTATTTCAAATATGTAATGGCCTTCATTTAAATATCCTCTTAACACCTATGGTTACAATATGTTACAAGAACAAGTTCTTTGATATAGATGTATAATATCATTTTTGAAGGAGATTCTTTAGGGCCCACATGTCGTTTAATTTTAAATTTAACCCTAAAGTTCTTTGACTATGTTTTCACCAAAAATACTCCAAATGTGCCATTTCTAATTCAAACACCAAATTTTAGAGGAAAAAAATGCTCATGGATACATGTGACCCTAGGATCCAATAATACAATAGTTTGAAATGTTGTGAAAAAAATTTAGAAATTTCTACTATGTGGATTGGAGGGTTTCTATTATGTGAGCTTAGGAGTGTGAACCCATGAGCCTAAAAACTTTAAACCTATGGTATAAGTGTTTATAATCAAGAAACATTCTATGATTATAATGCATCTATATTGTAGATATCTATATTATATGTGTTTATGTTACAAGCACCTTTATGGTTGTAGGATATCTACTTATATATCTACTTAAGGCTCACATATTCACATTTTGATGCTTACATACTAGCACTATTGCTATCAATTGAAAGATATTAGCATTTGATTTGACAAAAATATTCTTCTGGTCTTTATGAAAAACAGAGCATTTGCAATTGACAAGGTCACATTTGTATGAAAAATGTCCATATTAGTGGTGCTTCTTTGGATTCATCCTTCAAAAAAGTTGGCTACATGCTCAAAAATTTCAAAATCATTTAACCCCTAAAGTTCCATGACTATGTATTCACCAAAAATGCTCAAAAACTGTCATTTCTAATACAACTACCAATTTTCTTGAAAAAAACAATTTTTGACACATGTAACTATAGGATCTTGTAGTATAATGTCTAAAAAATATGTGGTAAAAATTTCAAAAAATTCCACCATGTGGATCAAAAGATATAAGCATTCAAATTCACCAAAACCATTTTTTCAATCCTACAAAAAACCGGGCAGCTGCACTTCACAAGCTCACTTCTCAAGGAAAAAATGTTGAAAATGGTGGTGCCTCTTTGAATTCACTTTCCTAAACAAGATGGAGATATGCTCAAAAAATTTCATGTCATTTGGAATTGCACAACATATAGGAAAAAAATAGTAAGTAAAAAGAAGTAGAGAATAATTCATAATACTAAATTGTTAAAAATTTAATTATGGAATTAAAAAATGACAATCCCAATGGTTGTAATGTTGTAATAATCAATCTGCATCCTAGGGTTTTATTTTCTTACAAAAATATTGAAAATTGAGTGAAATAAACGACTTCGAAGTTTCTTTAATAGTGGAGAATCCATTACTGCCCGCAAACAAAAAAAACTCATAACTTTTGACTCTTTGATTGAAATGGAATGATTCAAAGCTTTCCACTTATATATAAATGTAGAAAACCGGTTTAAAATTTTCATTTTTGAAGAAAGTGATTTTTTTTATCTGCCCGAACTGCCCAGTTACGAAAAAAAGTAACATATTAGGCCATAACTTTTGACTCATATCTCCAAATGTCATGAAATTTGGTACAGATGAAGATATTCCTCGCCCCCACCTTCTATTAAAATTTCAGCCCAAAATATTCAAATTTCCAATCACACGTACGTGCCCAAAATTTCTATACAGCCAAAAAACACATGTTGGTCCTTTAGGGGTTAAAATTATACAACATATAGGAAAAAAATAGTAAGTAGAAAAAAGGAGAAAATGACTCAACATACTAAATTGTGGATGGTTTAGATATGGAATTTCCAATCCAATGGTTGTATTGTTGTAATAAACAATCTACGCCCTTTAATTTATTTCTTAAAAATAAAATATTGAAAATAAAGGTCTTCCAAGTTTAATTTAGAGTAGAGTATCTATAACTACTGATAAATAAAAATTTCTCATATGTGTCATGTCATTAATCAAATTGGAACAATTCAATGCTTTCCATTTATATATAAATCTAGAAAACCAATTTCAACTTTTTACTTTTGGTAAAAGTGAATTTGTTAATTTGCAAGGGCTACCTAAGTAGAAAAATAAACTAATGATCATACAATAATTTTTTAACTATGTAATCAAAAGCTATAAAAATTGTTGGGCATTAAAAAAACCTTGTTCACATGTTGTGTAAAAATTTCGAAGTGAGAAAAAATAGAATTGTATTCCATTTGTAGTGAGTTGTCCAAAATCATTGTGTTGTCAGAAAACAGAGTATGGTTCTTCATAGATTAATAAAAAGAATTGCTTTTACTTTTATTTTTGCTATAGCAACACACTAATGTAAGAGGTTCTAAAAGCAAGCACACTCTAAAATGGAGCCCCTCCTTAAATGTACTTTATTTGTTCATATCACTTTTTCATAGCCTTCAACAATGTACAAACACTATACATTTCAAGAGGGGTTCCATTTCAAACCCCCAATGCCAATTCAACTTCAAAATTTTATAACTATGTACTTCTACAAAGCTCCAAAATATATAAAACAACTTGCATTAGATGTCAATTCCACTTGTCTTTAGGGAAAATTTACTGAAAAATATTTCAAGATGTTTCACCTCATCCCCAAAATTCAATTCTAGCCCTTAGATGCTCCATTTATTGACCTCCTACCTTAATGTATGTTATGTTTGTGGATTTTGCTTTACTTTCTTTTTTTAACAAATAAAATGGGATTTCATTGTTACTAAGGTAGGAGGCTCAAACTCCGACAAGGCATTTTGAACCAAACATGACTCAGAGGTACATTTTGCTTCCTGCAATATTCCAAAATGTCTCAGCCGTGTACATTCTAGGAGGTGGTTACTTTTAGAGCCCTAGGCATTTCAACTTCAAAATTTCATAACTAATTCCACAAAGCTCAAAAAAATATGAAACAACTTGCATTGGATGTCATTTCCTCTTGTCTTTCAAAGAAAATTTATTGAGAAATATTTCAAGATGTCTTCCCTCCCCAAAATTCGGCTTCAGCGCTTACATTAGACTGTCGCTTTATGGACCTCCTCCCTTAGTGGATCACTTCAACATATTCTATCTGAGGTTCAGAGCTGCAGAGTTGCTGCTGGGTCAGATGACCTCACTCAATATGAAGTACAGTATCGTAGAGTACAGTACCGGGTTGTTTGCCGTGGGGATCTCTATTATCATGGTGTTTACAGGCTTACCCTTCTGATAGGACAGTGGTTCGTGGCATAGTAGGGTACAAATGAACAAACATCATGGCATCCGTGTTCAAACTAAGTTACGATTGATTTTCAAGCATAGTGTGCGTTTTTGAGTGACGTAGCGGTACAATTTTTTTTAGGGAATATTAAATGATATATTTTCAGCAGTAATCATTGATTTACTACGGACAATATTGCTCTCTTGTTATGAATGCACACTCACTAGTAGAAAACGCAGGAATTTTGACAGAATTTTGTTGATTTGGTCACGTTGTCTTGGTCACTATTTTGTTAATTTTGACATAATTATGTTGAAATCAACAAAACAGTGACTAGGACAACGCGACCAAATCAACAAAATTCTGTCAAAATTCCTTCATTTTCTACTAGTGACTCTTTCAGATGAATAATTTAAGTTGACCTTGCATTTTGCACATTTCATCCATTTAAATAGATATAAACTACTGCATCCCTCCAAAAAAGATGACTTTTTTGTACTACTCAAAATAAATAAATAAACTATCTTATTTCCAAGCCATCAAATTGGTGCAAATTATATTTTTCATATAAAATAATTTGAAGTGTCGTCTTAGTCTATGAGGTTTAAGGTAGGTTAACCTCTAAAGGTTTTTGACTATGTTTTCACCAAAAATGCTCCAAAACTACCATTTCTAATACAAGTGCAGTTCTTTTCTTAAACACATTTTTGACTCATGTGACTATAGGATCTTGTAGTAAGGTGGTTTGTAAACATGTGGAAAAAATTTCAGAAATTTCCACCGTGTAGATTGCAAGATATAAGCATTTGAATTGACAAAAATTCTTTTTTTTATCCCTGCGAAAATCCGGGCAGCTGCACTTCACAAGGTCACATTCATATGAAAAAACATTCAAAATGGTGGTTACCCTTTGAATTCATACTTCAATGCAAGTTGGCTACATTCTCGAAAAATTTCAAACCATTTGGAATTGTACAACATATAGGAAAAAATAAGTAAGTAGAAAGAAGTAAAAAATGAGCCAAAATACTAAATTGTGAACATTTTATTCATGGAATTGAAAATTTTCAATCCCAATGGTTAAAATGTTGTAATAAACAATCTACACCTTCTGTTTTTATTTTTTTTCCAAAAATATAAAAAATTGAATTAAATGAAGAATTTCAAACTTGTTTTGTACTATAGAGATTCTGAAACTGGCCACAAACTATCCCAAACTCAAAATCTTCATAACTTTTGACTCATTGATCGGAATGGATTGATTCAAAGCTTCACATGTTTGTATAAACCTAAAGAACCAATTTGAAATTTTACTTTTAAAAAAGAAGTTTTTTTGAAGAAATATTTTCAGCTGCTCGGGCTACCCACCGAGTAAAGAAAACAACATATCCTGCCATAACTTTTTAACCGTGAAGTCAAAAGTTATGAAAATTGTTGGGCCTTAAAGCTACTCCTCGGGCACACATTGTATCAAAATTTGAAAGAAAAAAAAAAGAAAAACTCCATCCGTAGTGAGCTGCCCAAAAAATTTATAATCTCAAAAAATGTTGTTCAGGGCTTTAGGGGTTAAAGCATCGTCATCCCTTTGGTTCATTGCATACTAATACATCTAGAGCATACTATAAATCAAATGCCTTTTCACATTTATTTTGGTCATTTCAATTCTACATTTGAAAAATACCCTTGCCCATGGTCTAAACAAAAACATATAGCTTTGCATTGTTGCTTCTAAAAGGGACAGCTACTCTTGTCCATTTGGAGTCTAATGTTCTTCTTTGGACTTTCTACATGGTTGGAGTGGTAATCCAAAATCATCCCCTCAAATTGTGGTATAATGAAATGATCATTTTGCCTTGTGTTTAAAATATATAATGGTATTCCTTGAAACTTTAAAATCATGACTTTCCAACCCAATTCCACATTGAAAAAGTCATAATGTAATCTTTGTAGTTTTTACAACATTAGAATGTTAAAAGATACAACTAGGTTGGGGGTAGTTTTGGGTATATGTAGAATGTACATTGTACATCGAGCCATTCTTAACATACATTATATTCACACCAATCTTTTAAACAAAAGCTAACTTACTTGTTTTAGTGTAGAATATGATTAATTGATCTTGGAGGAATTAAAGGGTAGCTTCATAGAATTATAGCATCTCAAATGATAGTAATTTGATAATGTTGTATAGACCAAGGCTTTTTGGAGGGGCTTTTTTGTACTAGATTGCACAAGAAAAAATAATTTGGCTAAAAAACATTAAAGAAAATTGCCAAAAAACTCGGATGAAATCGCTAGATAACTTTCATTTTTAAAAAATATTAGATGAAATTGCCTAATTGTGGATGAAAACCATACTATACATCCAATAAGTAGATGAATGCTGCAATTTGGAGCACCACTATAACATTTTATATCACTACTACGGTACTTTTTCAAAAATGAAAAAAAACACCTAGTATAGACAATAAGATCACATACATACATTCACTCTATAGCTTCATGTTTGAGATGCTCTTTGTATAATGATTAGACATTCAAGTGTCTTATTTTTTGAAAGCATGTACATAAAAAATATACGTTGTGCAACTTCTACAATGAAGTGTGATGCAAAACCAAATTATATATCAATCAATGAGATGGTAGCCCTAGTCATAGTCATCCTACAATACCATGTGGCTATAATGCTTGTTTTGTCTACAATGGAGCAATCACAAGCTTCAATGTGTCATAGTTGTATCTACTTTTGATGCAACTTTGGTAGGCATTAACTAGGGCATTAAAAGAGTTTGGTGCATTGATTTACCACTTTCCCTTGGTATACTCATTTGTAAATATATTGGAGGAGAAGGGATGTACATACATACTTTTTTAGATTTGTTTGTGTGATTTTATCCATGCAAAGGTATATAATATTATGGTGGGTCTTAATATCTAAGTTGTGGGAAGAAGAAAAATTTAATTGAAAAATTTAATTGCGACTCTTTAGAATTTATGCATTTTTTTTGGGTACATTTCATATTTACAATGTATTTTGATTATTCACACAATTGTGTAATGCTATTAGAAAACTAAAAAATAATATTGATGTAACCACTATGATCCCTTGTAATTAAAGAAAAAACTTTCTTTTAATTCAATATCTCATGAGGTTAATGAATTTACATATATAAAAAAGAATCATATTACAACATCAAGGGAAATGTGTGATGATCCATCAATGGTGTTGGATGTTAGGAGTTAAATCATGATTTCTTCACAAATTGCTTGTGATGTTGAATCCAAACCACAATTTATTTTCTTGCAATGGTGAGATCAAAACAAAATTTAGAAAATAAAACAAAACAATTTAAAGAGATTAGCTCAAATACAATCAAATCTTATTGTTGTTTTAGAAGAAATAGAAGTTGATTAATCTTTATAAGACAAACCAACTCCAAAGAATATAATAAAAAGTTAAATCCAATTTAATATAGTTCTTGGTTTTGAATATATTTAAACTTGAGTAATAAAATATTATTCCAATAATTTTAATCTACTTTAGTTTGTTTTTTTCCCAAATTACTAAAATTGTAATTTTTATTACACTTCAAAAGAAGCATCTTAAAGTTTTAAATACGCTATTTTTGAACTTCTTTTTATTAAATTTCTTAGTGTGAGCTCAATTAATACACCAATTATACATCGGTCAATATCACCACTATGTCTATTTTTAGACAATTTTATAATAATTAAGGTATTTTTATCATTACTATGATTTTTATAAAGATTTTTAAAAATTCATATAAATTAGTTTTAATTTTTTTAATTATAAAAATATGACATTAAATTTTACATATAAATTTCCACATGAGGATAATTACAAATTTTGAAAGGTGTGTTTTAACATAAAAAACTAATGAAGATTACAATTAGAAAAATGGGTGTTTTAAGTGAGTTTTAAAGTACAGTCTTAGAGATAAGATTATAAGTAGTGACCTTTAAGGTGATTTTTAGCAAAAATTTATTGGAAATACATGTATTTTTTTTAAAGAGAAAAAATAAATACTCTACTTGTAGTAAGCTGCCTCAAATCCCTATGTTGCCAAAAAATGGTCTTTGGACCTTTAGTAGTTAATTTCTACCAAATCTAACTCTTGTGCAAGATAATAAGATGATTTTGTTTAGTGTATGATCATCTTCTACACCCCTCCAACTACCCCAACTCCTTCAATTGAGATCTATCCAATTTAGAGGGCATGGCCACTTGTATTACCAACACTACAACTCACTAAAATATACTTCCAACCAATCACAAGTCACATAACTTGCAAAAGCAAAAAGTAAGCTTTCATTTACTATAATGACTCCCTAATCTAAAAAATATATATCTTATAGAGGGATTAATTATTTATCATCCCGAAACTAAAGAGATTGGAGTATTTGGAAAGTTGTAGGAAATGCTTGATTAAGTCTATAGTAGTGAAAGAAGGTGGTTGTAGAGGTTTTGCCAACGATGAAAGTAAAAAAAAAAAGCCCCCCTATTTTGTGCCATGCTAATTCTATTGTTAATACGTGTCCAAGCTAATTTGGGACCTTTTATTGCAAATATGAACTGAAAATTTGCAAATTTTACTATGCGTTACAAATACAAAGTTCTTGCATTTTCCACTACTGTGGTAGAAGCACCCATTCCCAATCAACATCCTATAGCCAACATGTAGATTGACATATTTCCAATCAAGGCTAGAATGCTTTTTTTTTCCTTCTCTTTTTCAAAGTTGAGACTAAAGTCAATTATAACACATGTCTCATGGTAGTGAGTAAGAAAATAGGAAGAAATGATTGGAAGGGTAGTTTTTTGAACGATCGAAATTAGAAGACTCTAGAGATTGGCTACAAGTCTAGTGCATTTTTGCCTTTCAAATTTAATATTGTGTATATTCAATTTATTCAATTTATGTGATAAAATTACCAAAGGTTTTGCAATCTTCATCATTTCTATCATTGCACCTCTAAAAATATTTGCTTTGCCTTATATAACACCATATCATGTCTAGAATACCTTAAACAATCAGTCATGGATGGTTCTACCTTATAGGCGTAATCGAGATGGCTCCGTTCTCTCCTTTGCACTAGAGGCATAATGTGATCCCAAATACCAAGGAATGAATTAAAGCTATAATATGAATTGAACTATTAGCTAACTTGTTGGGATGTTCTTGTGAGGTGGTCTTTGTGGATTGAATTTGTAAAGAGTGGGTGTAGTGCTTGGAGGATTTGAGTGGTTAAACCTTAGACGCATATATTTAAATCAATAATACCTTGGAAAATTTGAATGCTAGGAGCTTATTCATTCTACAAGAACAAAAGGGACCCTTCTAGCACTAGTTAACAATATTATGAGAACACTAAATCCTCCATATGAAGTGGGCCAAACACGATAAGTTTTGGATTTTTTTAAGTGAAGGTAAAAAAAGCCCCCCTGTTTTGTGCCATGTCTAGGGTATGTTTAGTCTAATTTCAGACTTTTGATTGCAAATCTAAATTCAGAATTTGCAAAATAAATGTACAAAAAACTAAAAAATTAATGTGTTCTCCCCAAAGTGAATCTAGCTTGTTGGGCCTATTTTTTGGGGAAGCAAATAAAACACAATTCTATTGCAAAGAGAGAGGACAAAATTGCTAGCCACATGTGACATGGCAGGTTACTAGGCCCACTCAAGGTTCGGGAACATTAGAAGAAATCTAAGGGCATCAGAAGACTGTGTGTTCCTGGACTGCGGGAACACAATTTCTGCCACGTGAACAGAAATCCGACATGGTCAAGAGAGTGCCATGTCATTAATTTTATTTATTTTAAATTTTTTTTGGGCATTTTTTCATATTTCAAGACCCAAATTTATTTTTGGGTAAATGATGCTATGACATCGGCCAGCAGTTAGGGAACAGTTTCGGGGAACAACCCCAAAAATGGCCCTTTGGAGGCCTCAAATTTCTTCTAATGATATTTTGGGTTCTACCAGCTCTCTTCTTTCTGTTCCCAAAATGAACCAGTTTTTCAAGTATGAAGTTTCCATAGTTTACTCTGTTTTTAATCTCTAAAACCCTAAACTACATTTTTTGGCAACATAGAAATTTTGGGCAACTCACTATGAATGGAGTTTTTATTTTTTTTCTTTGAAATTTTTATAGAACATGTGTTCAAGGAGTAGCTTTAAGGCCCAACAATTTTCATAACTTTTGACTACATGGTTTAAAAGTTATGGCATGATATGTTGTTTCCTTTAAATTGCAAGCAGCTTGGGCAACAAAAAAAAACTTCTTTAAAAATTGTTTTTTTAAGAAATAAAATTTTGAAATAGATTTATTAGATTTTTATCTATGAGTAAAGCTTTGAATCATTTCATTTCAATAAAGGAGTCAAAAGTTATAAGGAATCTCAGTTTGGGGTAGTTTGTGGGTAGTTATAGAATTTCTACTCTACAAAAAAGTTTGAAATTCTTTATTTAATTCAATTTTTAATATTTTTGAAAAAAACCACTAAAACATTGGGTGAAGATTATTTATTACAATATTTTAACCATTGGGATTGACATTTTTCATTTAAAAAAATAAATTGTTCACAATTTACTGTTGTTAAGCATGTTTTACTTCTTTCTACTTACTTTTTTTTCCTATCTGTTGTACAATTCCAAATGATTTGAATTTTTTTGAGCATATAGACAACTTGCATTGTAAAATGAATTCAAAGAGTTACCATCATTTTGAGTATTTTTTCATAAAAATTTGACCTTGTAAAGTGGATCTGCCTGGATTTTTATAGGGATAAAAAAAAGATTTTTTCTAGTTGAAATGTTAATATTTTGCACTCCACACGGTGGAAATTTCAAAAGAAAATTCCACATCTTTTCAAACAACCTAACTACAAGATCCTATTATTAAATATGTCAAAAAATGTTTTTTTTCAAAAAAATTGCACTTGTACTAGAAATTGCAATTTCGTAGTGATTTTGGTGGAAACATAGTCAAAAACCTTTAGGGGTTAACTCAAAATTTAAAAAATTGTAGATTTTTCACCAAATTTTTTCCACTTCTTCCAATTTGTAAATGGTTTTTTTCTCAAATTCATCCGGCTAACATTGAACTAGCCTCCGGGTCTTCCTTGACCTTGGGCCCACTTTGAATAGAGGATTTAGTCCCTTGTTTGTCTCGTGTTGTTGGTCTAGTTGTCTTGGCCCCAACCACTTGTGGTTGGCAGATCTATAATTTATAGGTTTTGTCCTTTTGGACAAAGACCATGGTAATGACTATGGGTTTTAGCTCTTTCTTTCCAAATCTTATATATAATCCTATGCACACTATATGACAGTGATGTGGATAGACATTTGCTTGCTCAAGGCATGTTGATCCATGGTTCGCCAAGGAGGGTTGCCTAGGTTGTGTTCATTATCTATTTTGTTTAAATAATTCTCTTTTATTTCCCTTTGCTCTAGTATTTTCTAGCAATAAAACTAATCCCATCATTCACCTCCATTAGATGAAATTTGAAGGCATTAAAAGACTGCGGGTTTCCGGACTACGGAAATGCAATTTTTGCCTTGTGAACTCGAATCCTACGTGATCGTGACCCTGCCACGTAATTAATTAATTTTTTTCAATTTTTTTTGAACTTCTTTTCATATTTCAAGACCGAATTTTTATTTATTTTTTATTAAAGCCAACTTGACAACAGCCAACGGCATTGGGAGCCGTTTCGGAACAGACCCGAAACGGGCCGGTAAGGTAGGTACACCCAAAAGTGCCATGTTCCTAAAAGCGCCATCTACAATGCACATACATTTCCAAAATCCGTCATGTTCAAAGGCTGTAGATGGCGCTTTCAGAAACAAACTTTGACCATTAATAGCTTCTGCATACGGTATCCAAATCCTCTGTTCTTTGGTGCGTTGGAACATGCTTTCACTTGCCAACAAGACTGCATAAAAATCTGAACTAGTTAATAACAGGAACTAGGCACAGTATGAATAAGTGGCGCTTTGGGGTGTACGGTGTACCTACCTTAATGTCCTCAGATTTCTTTTAATGAGACACAGCCTCACGGTCAAACCATTCTTGTTTCGTTGGCAATGGAATTCCGTTTCATTTGTTTCCAAGAAAAGAATGGAGGATTTATTAGCGTCCTCCATGTCATGATGAAGAGTCCCCTTTCCCAGGACGCCAGGGGGAGTGGGGGCCCACCCACCCCCGTTTCCATTGAATGCTGGAGGGCGAGATTTAGCCAGAGCTGGTGCCAGGCCCCGAGGATTTGAGGAATGGCTTCGCAAGGGGCCAAACTTCGAGAGCGAGCGAATCTCTCCCTTCCTGCTCCTGCTCCGCTGTGCACGCTCGGACGGATATCGAGGCAGGCGACTTCGTAACGCGGGACGCTAAATCCGACCCACGAAGTGGGACCAGCAGGGTAAAACTGGACTTATCCGGGGTAAAAGTAAAAAAGTCCCCTATTTTGTGCCGTGTTTTTAGCTCTCCTACCCTCTGTAAGGGGCGTTTCACACTATGGCCATCCAAGTCGAGAGGCCGTCGATTCCGCCAATCAGATATGAGAAACCATGATTTTCACCAATCAGATTTGAAAAAACCATGGCCTCTCAACTTGGACGGCCATAGTGTGAAACACCCCTAAGAGCACTTCCAATGCGTGTCTGCAAACAACACGGGAATGGTGCAAACGGGCGTTTTGACGTTGCTTTGCCAAAAATTGCTTCCAAATGCAACTGCTACTGCCAATTGCTTTTCACAGGGCTCTGTATATAAGAGCCCTTGCTCTGCATATTTGGGTGATTTGCCAAGCACGGAATACAACTCCGTGAGCAAATTCTTTGACAATGATGACACGTGGTGGTAGTTCCGAGGTTTGAAGATGCAAAGATTCTTTGGGAGGATTAAAAAAAGGAGAATTTGTCGTCTCCAATTTGTTGTTGTGTTTGGGTGTTGGAAGCTGAAAATGAACTTGGCATGATCCCTACTACGGCAACATATCCAGGCCTTACAATTTCCCGTGTTGTTTTCAGATTAAGCATTGGAGGTGCTTTAAGGTATATACAATTGCAAATATGAATTCAAAATTTGCAAAAAATAAAAAATTATAACTTTTGTCTTTGGGGTAAATCTAGCCCATTGCTTCCACTTTGTACAACAGATTTAGTGGCCTCCTTTTGTAACAATATATATATTTTTTCATTTATTTTAGGCAATGCAAAAAGCGATAATCACTGGAAGGATGAAGGTATTTATATCCACTGAAATCAATGAAACTTGCAATAGAAGTAGCTACTCCTTTTTCAATGCACTCTCATTCTTCACTTAATCAAGAAATGACAATTTAGGGTGGACTTGCAACAAGCTCTTGACGATGGAATACACTTTGATTGTAAAGGTTTCTAGATGTTGGTTATTCTCCTTTAGAAGAAAAGAATGGGTGTGGTGAAGAGTTTGCAAGCTAAGTATATTTTGTAACCTTCATTGTCTATCCTTGCACATCAAGCTACCACTGAATACTTGCAATACTACAAGTTGGCTTGTGTATTTTTAGTCGTAGGTGAACTTGTTCTTTAAAGAAGTCCTCTACACAACACAAAAGAGGTGTTAGACCTTCTACACCTAAAATTGTTGTACATTAGCTCATGTTTTCTTGTACAAAAGAAATTGTTCATTCTTTAGAAAAATTTGTCTTCATGAAGAAGATGTGAATACCCCTAATGTATGGATGAAATTTTATTTATTTATCCAAAATGATGTCCATTCATCCAAAATAGAGCAATACCTTTCCGAAATTTGATATCAAGTCAACAATTTCATCCATTGAAAGGCAAGAATATGTTGCCAAATATTATATATGAAAAAGTTTTCATTGCTTTTGAGCAAAAATTTGCTAAAAAGAACTTTGCTTTATAATAAGTTAGCTTAATCCCTAAAAGCCCATTGTCCCCTCGGGGGACAATTTGGAGTTCGGGTAGGTTATGATGACCTCAATTTTTAGTGAAACTTTTTGAAACTTTTTCATAAGATAGGATAACTTATTATCTTCATGGGAATATAATTTTTATTTCAATTGGTGCCCAGGAGCAAAAGTTATACCACAAAAAGCCCAAATTTTAACTCAGTGGAAAAAAATAAATCCATAAAAACTTGAAATTAAATTTTTAAATTTTTTTGTCTTATAGATTATATTATTGTCTATGTGTGAAGCTTTGATTCATTCCATTTGGATTAGTTATGTGAAAGTTCTGAACAATCTTATTTTTTGAGCAGTTTGAGCATCTTCTTGAAAAAATAACTTGCAGGATTCACTTTTGAATGCAATTTTCACATTTTTTTCAAAAAAAAATTCTTGAAAAGGTTTAATTTACTTTTTAGAACAATCTCACCGTTGTGATTATTGTGTTTCAATTCCATCTTAGAGCTATTAACAATTTAATTTTTCTTTCAATCTTGAACCTACCTCTAATTAATAATTTTTTAAAGAATGAAAATCAACCTCTTTTTTAGGAATTTTTTTTCTTAGACTTTCAACTCAATTCTTAAATACAAATTCTTTTTAATTCAAAGTCCATAGTGTAAAAAATTTCAACAAATGGCAATCAAAGTCATCTAAAATTGCAGGACAATTGAGTTATTTGTAAAGTCCCGCCCACTTAGGGCATGACTTTTTTTGAAGTTGAAAAAGCAACTATAGTTGAAGCATCAAACTGTTTTGCAAGATACTTATGTCACACGACTTCAAAAGTGGGGACTAAACTTTTTTAGGCACCATTTTGATGGAAAAATAAGTTTCATTCCCACTTTTATTTCGACTTTTTTAACTCAACCAGCTTTTTCACAAAACTCATGGGCTTAAACCCCGATTTAGGGTACTTTACAAATAACTCAAATGTTTTAAAAAACTATGTTTTCTAATTTTGAATATTCATATCTTCCAATCTATACGGTCAAACTTCATGAAATTTTTACCACATGATCTCAAACAAATAAAGTAGAAGATACTATGGTTAGATTCTATAAAAACATTTGTTTTTGTTCTTTTGGATGAACGCAACCAAAATGGCAGTTTTGAGTGTTTTTTTTTTACACTAATAGTAACTTACACTGAACCAGAGAGCTACTGTAGCTCTCGGCAGAGGTTTTAAAAATAAATAAATTTCAAACTGATTTTTCTAACTTTTTTTCTTTTTAATCATATTTCATACCATTTTGGTAGTAGGGAATTTTCATTGCAAACACCCTGATTACCTCCAAGGATGCCAAAAAATTATTCTTGAATTTGATGGTGTGAGTAATAAGGGGTCTTTTGATTAGTGTACAATAAGATTTTGAATTAGGGTACAATTAGATTTTGGCTTAGGATACAATGAGATTTTGGATTAGGGTGTAGTAAGATTTTTGAATTAGGGTACAATAAGATTTTGTAGTCAAATCACAAACACAAATATCTATTTCAAGCTTATTTTAGGCTTGGTACAATGAAATGTGATTGTCGCTTACACTTTGAGGTTGCTTTTAAGGTAGATGGTCCCATTTCCACCCATTTCACCATCCAAATCCATGGAGAAATGAGTCAAATCTATCTAGTAATTAATTTGACAAAATTAGTGCATTAATGTCATTTAGAATAACATGTCAATAGGTGATTGATGAAAGCTTAGATGCTAAAAAAGGTGGTTATGGGTTGTTATTAGGATGTTCATGACCCTATCCATGGGTGGTTTTGTAATTTAGGGCTGAATATTTCAAAAGTTTACAAAAATTACAATTTAGATTGAAAATTACTATTCTCCTTGGGTTTGATTTGTGAAACATGTGCACACTCTTGAAAAATATGTGCCCCTTTTGGAAGTGGCCCCAAGATAGTCAAATTGCAAAGTAGTTTTTGAACTCCATACCAACCCGCAAACTAAAATTCCTCATAACTTTTGACTCCTTAATCCAAATGGAATGATTCAAAGCTTCCCATGTCTGTAAAAACCTAAAGAATCAATTTGAAATCTCACTTTTGAAAAAAAAGTTTTTTTGAAGAAGTTTTTTCAGCTGCCCGGGCTGCCCCAAGTTCAAACAAAACAACATATCATGCCATAACTTCTTAAACTTGTAATCAAAAGTTATGAAAATTATTGGGCCTTGAAGTTACTACTCGAACACATATTGTGTCAAAATTTCAAAGAAAGAAAACAAAAACTCCATTCATAGTGAGTTGCCCAAAATCGCTATGTTGCCAAAAAACGCAGTTTGGTCCTTTAGGGGTTAAACTCACTAGCATGGATATCCTAGGATGTTATCTACTTTTCTTTTTGTGTTGGATTTTAGACTTGTCAATGGCAACCAAAGGTTTAGATCATCTCCATGATTACGCCAAATCTTTATCATGCCAAAAATTTACAAGAATCTTTAAAAATATCGATTTACTAAAAAACACTCCAATGTGTTTTTTTTAACTGTAAAGAATAAATAGAAAAGGAATCTATTAATTCTCACATACTCAAGTGTATGATCTAACACTAGGAAAGTATGAAAAGTTGTAGGGAAAGATTTGGAAAATTTTGCTAAGAACATTGTAAGATATTGGCAATAAAAGTAAAATTCTTCTTTTCTTAAAGATTGAATTTAAAAATGAATCTTGGACAATAGAACTTCTTGTAAGCTTGGGAATCAAGACTCAAGATTAATTTGACACAACACTATAAATAATTTCATTAGTTCAAAGAATGAAGATTATTAGAAATTTAATTATATGATATTTTTAAAAAACTATATAAATTGCTCTAATTTTTTTGTCTAATTGTCATAACACTATTTTATACAGAATAAACAAAAAAAAAATTGAACTTTTTTTGCATTTCAGGACCCAATTTTTTTTGGGATAATTGTTTGACAATTGTTGACCTAACAACAATTAGTACTATAGTTTTGGGAACAGACCTGAAATGGGCTTTGGAAGGCCTCAAATCTCCCCTAATGTTCTTCACATATCATCAGTTTTTTACCATAGACCAAAGTAATTTTTACTAAATTATCCATAGTCAAAATAAACTTTTAGTACACATTTTCTACAACATCACATCAAATCCATAGTCCAATAGCCGTTCACTGCTCAACTCGTGATGTCTCAAAAAACATGAAATGTTTTTTGAAAACAACATCCCAAACATGGGTTTCTTATAGTGTGATCAAACTCTTAATTAAGCCAACTTCATAGGTTGGAGTTTTTTTGTCTTTATTTGTTGAGACCTTTAGGATCTAGTTTGATCCTTAGATCCTAAATATCATGACATTGTTAAATAGAATAACCCATCTTCCAAATAATATTAAAATCTAAGAATATTGGTTAAGAATAGAGTTCTTTTGACTATAGGCTATTGAAGATTCACCACCTCATGATGTTGTTCTTAGAAATCTTATTCTTCTTTATGTTTATGGGAACAAATTTTTCTTGGTGATAAGCATTATAATGAATTCTAAATTTCTAAATTTGATCATGGAGGGTGAATAAAAAAATTCATAGATCCTTTTGAGGCTTAGATTCTACAAAAACAAATGTTGTTTAACCTTGGGCCCTAGCTTGTTGGATATTTGCATGAATGTTCGTCAAAATGGAGCATTTTTTACCTAAGAGCATCTCCACTAGGAAATAGAGAAATGAGCATTGCAACTACACCTTGTCATGTGATAGTTGCAGGGCTAATTTTACTTAGTCATTATCCCCTTAGCTACTACTAGGCACTTTGTAGGCCCTTGCAAACCCATAGGATTTTTGTTTCCCAAGGCAATGTAATAATGACACTTCTAAGAGTTTTGATGTTCTTCCCTTGAAGCTTGGTGCATGATGACATTGAATTTTGAGATCCTTCATTGACTAATACGACATAAGCGATCAATTTGAGAATTTTTTTAGCTCTTTTCAACTAAGTGTAGTTTGGAGTGTGGTGGCAAAAATTTGCAAAGTCCTACATTGAAAAACTCTAAATTCTTTAGTAGTAAAATTGAGGAAAAAGCTTGACTCCATTAAACTCTTCACTAGGACAAAGACAACATTCTGCAATCAAATTGAGATGTTCTAAACCTTTATGGCTTAACTTTAATAGTAGAACCTTCCATAACCATAACATTCAGTTTCCTTTATGCACCTTGCTCATCACATTAAGCCTCAACACCTCCAATTGGCTACTAATCAATATAGATTATTCTACAACATCTATTACAATATTTTTTTAGTAACTATTTGTCGGCTATTTGCACCAAAGTAATGGGATATGCGCCACACCCTTTGAGGACAAATAGGAAAATCGTGGACAAAATTGCCAAAATATCTCAAATTGAAAATAATAAATTGGATGGAATCCCTAGATTGTAGATGAAAACAAAATTATAGGATACTTGATATGTGATATTCTCTATCTAATATGTGGATGAACATTGAAATTTAGAGTACTACTATAACATGTAACATTGCTATTGTAGCACTTCATTAAAAATGAAAAAAACAAACTTTATTCACTCCAAAGCCAAAGACATTGACTCAATAGTACATGAATAAGTTACTAAATTTTATGAGAAACTCTTCATTTACCTTGGTCATTCAAACTAGAGCTACTCCTCTACTATGTTATAGTATGCGAAGGTTGGATTCCATAGAAATTAAATCAATTCTGAAATAAAGTGACATAGGTCATCTTGTGAGTGGTCTGAAGTGACATGGACCCTTGAGAATCTAACATAGAAATTCAATTTCGGCACTCTAATGCCGAGTTAGACCTTTACGTATGGTAAACAGGTCTACCCCAGCCCTTATTTTTTAGTTTTTGAGAAAGTGCCAAGATGGCGACCACTTAAAATTTGATGAAGCATTTATATCTCCATCCATCCATCTTATTGACCAAAAAACACTTTTCAGTCATATCCATGCACTTTTTCATCCAAATTTGGCGATCTCATCTATATTTTGAATAGAAATGAAGAAATTCTGGCAAAAAAAGATTACTTTTATCTGGCGAAAAGTAGACATTTATTATGGAATGGTGCAATCTGGCACAAAATCGCCAAAAAACAGGCTGGTCTGCCCCAGTTCGCGTTCTTTCCGCTTCCAAGTTCCAACGTGTGCCTCCTTCTGTTCCAGTCTTCAGTAGCTTCCTTCAATTCCAGCCCACAAGCATCTGTGTCGGAACCTCCATGTCATCGTTACCAAACAGCATTCTCTGATTCTCTCCAACTCTCGCGCTCATTCTCTCTCGGTCTCCGCATCTCGCGGTGGTCTCTTGGGGTGTCACGAAGTAGTTCGCCACTCCCGCGGCTATGGAGTTCACTTGATTTCTTCCTGGCATTTCTTTTTGAGAGCGTCTGAAGTGAACGAGTTGACTATGTCGGTACTTCACCGACGCAGGGGGAACAGAGCCGCTGACTCTTTACAATATCGCAACTACACGCACGACCGAGGTGTTTTTAGTTTCGTTCTCATTCAATTCGTTGCCCAGGGTTGTGTGACCAGTGAGGACCACGGGGGAGTGGATTCTGGAGAAACGATTGACGAAGTTGTCCTTGAACACTGCAGTTCGCATCTTCTGGGGAAGGCCACCCGCAATGTGTGATTGCAATGTCACTCTTTTCTGGGTTGCTCGAGTTACGTAGGATGCTGGCTTCTGAAAAACTGGAGCGGAGGCGACGCTGCAAGCAGATGTAAAGGTTTCACTTCTTGATTGTCGCGATTGTCGCGGTTGGAAAGATCAAGAGGGCTAGTAAGAGGCTAGGATTTTCATGTTTTTCGATTTCCGTGGTTGGGGAGATCGAGAGAACAAGAAGCTTTCGTGTTTTCGATTGTCGTAGTCGGAGAAACTCGATAGAACAAGAGGCTTTTCATTTCATGTTTTCGATTGTCGTGGTTTAAGGAAAAACGAGAGAGCGAGAGGCTAGTTAAATTCATTGGCTTGGTGTATTCTGTGCGTGGTTTTTATTCCATTGGGAGGATTAGGCTGCTTTAGGGTCACGAGTGCAGCTCCACCACTAGAATTCACCCCTACAAAGTCGCTTGGAGCAACGTTAAAACGTTGCTACTAAACGTTGCAATGTACCTGAACAACTTTGTTAAGAAACCTTGAAATGAAACGATTCTATACTCTCCAAATTCTTGTAGTGTTTTAGCTTGGTGAGACATTGCCGAGTTAGTCTGTAGTCTTTCGCTCTTGCGTGAAAGAAGAAAACATAATCTCGAAAATACAGTACTTGCTGGGTTTGATAGTTAAATGTATTATTTTCAAAATTTTGGAAAATTTTGGAATTTTTTGGTCACAAAATTGATGTCCGTGTAGAGGAAGCTGGAATTTAGTAGAGTACTCCGTTGACGAATTTGGATTATAAATGTTCGATAACTTTCAGCTGGAATTGCCGAGTTACTTCAGAGGGACGAGGGAATGGTCCAGTGGGTGATATTAGGGCTTTCAAAGCTCATTTGATGGACAAAGAGGAACTTGTGCTTACGGGATTTTCTTTCTGTGTTGGAGAGGAGCTGCGGCGTGATGTAAGAACTGTAGGAGAAGGTGAAGTGAGCACTGACTAGGTGAGCACTCCCTCCACGCTGCAAACTCATCTTAGCTCTTCCATACGTGATTCCACATGACAGTTCCGGAAATTCGCAATGGAGGCCACCCTAGAATTTTAAGGAGTCCCAAACTAATGAAATCCAGTGGATGCAAGATGGCTACAATCCAGCCACACAGGGCATGTAATGTAGCCAACAATTTCTAAATTTGGTTTGCCATAGTCGAAATGGTCCAATTTCCTCTGGATTGGCGAATGAAATGGACTCAGCAGTAACGCTCAGAGCCCCTGTTCGTAATGGTTCCTGTTCAAAGGTGCCGTTTCAAAAGAGATTCCCCTTTCGTCTGATTTCTCCGCCTAAGATGTGAAATACTGGATATTATAAGTTACCGTGTTTTGTTTTGCTCTGCGCATGGATCAAATTCAACCACCCCAGCGAATATCTTGTTCTAGTGGAGGGATCATATTCAGGACCAGTCAATTCTCTCCTAATTGTGCTGTCTCTGTTTGTGAAGGAATCATACTCGCGTCTGGTTATTCCCCGTGTGTCGTCTCTCTTCTGTGTGTAACAGCAGAGGAATTTCAATCTTATCTGGGGACGAATGCTGCACCTGAATAGTACAGCACGGGTACATTCTCTCTTTAGAACATACATGATTGGGGTGTCTCCTGAAGAGTACTCTGTCTGTGTTACTTTGCATTGCCCGGTGAAGGGCACGAACGTTATTCTGTAGAAAAAGCCTACGTACCAGTTTTCAAATTAGCCCTTTAGGGATTGACAATTCAGGATTTGAATGTCCAATATGATTCAAAATGGGCCAAACTTCTATCACCTGAATCAGTGAAGACATTGCAAGTTTTGCTCAGAAAATGAATGAAACTGTCGTCCACATCTGACCCTCTCAGAAGTGCTTATAAGCTTAATGTGTTAGTTTCATCAACGAAACCGACGCCCACATCTTGCACTCTCGGAAACACGAATTTTTTTTTTGTCCAATATGGGTCTCTTGGTCCTTTAGGGTTAAATATCAAGTGATATGTGAAGCTTCTGTTTGGAACTTTTGCAGGAAAATATGATTTGAATGTCGATTCAGAATGTCATCAGGTAAGGAAAAAGCCATTCAAAATACCTTGTCCTAGGTGCATGGCATAGGTCCAAGATGGAGCAGCTCCCTCCCGCACTGGAGAAGTTGATCCTGCAAGTGCAGCGGCGGCACTCGCAGAAGATTAACGATATCGTACGACTTTGGTTGCACAAGGCCGGGGAGGAGAAGGCGCTCCAAATTCTAACAAAAGTTGAGCATGTCGAATCGATTTATAATCTGTGTGGCTTTATTATGAACGAGGTCAAGAAAACCTTAGGCTGTGTTTCTCCTTTAGTCCCCTCTGGAATGAAAGTGAGTACTGCTGGGAGTGCAGCTTGTGCGCCTTGGCCTGTTACAGAACAGGAGTCACCCAAACTGCCTGAGCCTGGGCCTGCTATCAGTGATAGTTTATCAGATGCAACGCTGCTGGCAATCGACTTTGAGATTGGGATTCATAACAAGCCAGGGGGTTGTGAAAGCTATGGAGAGAGGCCAAATTCAACGTTACAAATGCCACCAGTATCAAGCCAAGGCAGCACAGGGAGTGTGGGGTGTGGGGATGGTGTTGTTGGTGATGTTATTCCATGCAATTTCGAGCTGTTTCACCATCTAGAGCGTCCTCCAATGCCAGAGCCTTATTCATGTTTGGGTACGCCACCATCATCCTCACACTCTGTTGAAGACAGCAGCTCTCAGAAGAAACGATCTGTTGTTGCGGAGGATGGAATTTTCGGTAGTAGGAACGTGAAGGCTAAGCAGGAGGGGGAGAGGCATGAGCAGCCAAAGCTGTTTGGTTTTTTTAATCAATCCAAACTTCCTTCTCCTGCTTTGGTTCCTTGCGCCTCACGTCCCATTTTGAGCGGTTCTGTGTTTGCAGATTCCCGTAAACTTGACTTTGGTGGTTTGGAGCCAACTACTCCACCCTCCTATCACTCATCAAAGCTTCTTACTCCGAAGTATGAGGGCAGTGGGAGACATCTTAAGGAGTGCAAGTTTCGTTTCAAGGGGTGTGCGCTTCTGGGGTCAGAGTTTCCAACGACAGACCCAGACTGGATCCGTGCTTTTGGAGAGCTCTCGTTCACCAAACGATTCCTCATCTTGGACCACTGTAAAGAGTAAGAATCTAAACCCTAAAAATTCCAGTCAAAATAGAAAGTCTAGTTTAGAAGCTAATAAGTCGATTTCTTCTCTGTATTGGTATATTTTATTACATGCATTTAAACTTCCTAATTGCTTTATTTCAAGTCCTATTAAAATGGATGGGGCCAATATCGGCCATTGGGGAATTTACTTGTTAGATCCCAGTTTAAGGGAACAGAGTTCAAAACTAATTTGATTTGGAGCTTGCATTCTTTTCACTTGTGAAATACCAATCTTTTTGCGTTTGTTTTCTTTGTAAGCGACCGAATAAGTTCACGTCTTGTAGTGAATATTGGTGCAAATATATTGATTGAACTGTGCAGGCCAGAGGGATTTCCACCAGTGGAAGAGCTGACGGCCTTCAAAAATATGGAGGTTGATGTGGTGGATAATCGGCTTTTTCACCGAGCTAACCGTGCTTCCCACATTGCCATGGTGAGCATTTCTAAATTCTTTTGGTAGATTACAATGCTTTGATCTGTTCATTCGTACTTGGTCTCACAAGCTGTTTGTGTGTAGAGAGATTGGTCTAAGTTGAAGGAAGGACAGTTAGTATTCACCTGCAATGTGAGTCTCTCTGGCAAATGCGAATTTTCGGTAAGTATTCTCTCAACCAATGAATAGTCTTTACCGTTTTACATCCTGAGTCTTTGTGCTTGATTTCTTAAAATCTTTTTAATTGAGATTGTTTCAAGGCATGCTGCAATGACGCACACAGTAATCCTTCGTGACCGTCCTGCTTGTTCAGCTGTTCAGAGTAGGTGTTTCTATCGAATGCTTTGACCAAGATTTCAAGGTTTTTAAATGATCAATCTGACTAATCATATTGTGAAAAACAAAATTCATATTGGGCCAAATTTCATATCACCAAAACAAGTGGATGAACATTGCATGTGCTCGTCAAGAATCAAATTAAGTTGATCGACAGAAATACGACCCACTCAAAAGTGCTAAAAGAAAAACATAAGTTCTTTAGAAATTTAGTCCGTGGAATTTACAGGTAAAAAATTTGATGGTTTTCACAGGGTCCGAGGTTTGAAAACGGGAGCACACCACTGCAGCGCGCATTTCGCCCGGAGAATGTCCTCAGGGTCAATTTCGAAGACACCGCACATTCAAACCACATGATCTTAGATCGGTACAGATGCCTCGGTATACACGGTATTCATTGTGGCTTGAAGAAATTCCTTTTCTACGGTATGTTAGCGAGACCGATGTGTCTTTCTGAGCCTGACTTTGTATTTTGCTTGTACCTATCAGGGCATTCAATGCTAAGCTTGAGAACTCAATCCGGCTGTTCAAATACTTTTTATTACTTGATTGGAATTTTTTGCGGCGGATGATGTCCCCATTTTGTTTATTATTACGACAAAGGTTGAATCCTTTATGAATTGTTAAATCTTGAATTAGAAGGCCTCCGATCATGAGTCGAGACTTCCCGTGAACCGTGAGTTTTACATCTGTTATTGAATCTTTAAATATCTCATCTCGTACGAGTCTCATGTATTTGACTTACTTTTCAACCCCTATGGGTCTCTATCTCAAAAGAGTACTCAATGTCCATGATTTGAGATTCCAATGCCATTTTAGCTTTATTTCTCTGCTCCGAGCACTGTAGTGTGCGCCTGTTGGACGTGATAATACTTTACATTGATTAGATCAAGCATTGGGACTTGGTGTGTGAATATCAAACATTGCAGAAATACATTTCCCCAAGATTTTGATGCATATTACATCGTGAGTCTTATTGTGAAGTTTGTTTCAATCTTGTGTGCAGCATATAAGGATGCTGATTCTAAAAAGAAGCAAGGAGTTTCCAAGAAATCAACGTATGGTTGCCGGAGTGTGTTTCTTGCCATCGATTCCTTGGCATCGGCAGACACAGAAGACATCTTGCAGAGATTCAAAAGTATCGCTGAAGCGCGAAGCTACATCATGCATCCCACTGTGCCGTCTTTGGCCAAGTCGATTTCAAGGTACCAGTATAGAAATCCCTTTTGAGTGGTTGATGAAATAGAGTCTCTGCTTTCAACTCTTCGATCACGATAACATGCAGCAGATAGAATCTTCAGTAAAAAATCCTCCCATCTGAAATTGAGGACACCGTATCGAAATAAAATGACATTTTTATTAATATTGCAGTGCTTAAGTTGAAATCAATACACTCAACTAATGCTATAATCTCTATCTAATTGCACTCTGTAATTGCACATCCCTTGCACTGTACATGCTATTTTCCAATCTGATTCGGCAACTTCCACTGATCTACATGTGACACAGGTCAGACTGCATTTAGCTACCGTTTTTTACTCCCGAGGCTGTGCAATTAGAATGAGTTGATTTTTTTTGAGAGTAACTTTTAATGATTTAAGCAACCAAGGTTATGATTTTCGAATCTGTTCTTTTTGTGAAACTGAGTCGCTATCACTAATGAGAAGCGGGATGTTAATTTCTCGGCAAGAACTGACTCTTAGGTTGGCTGTGATGCTTAAGGCTTGTCTAAGGCTAACCTGTTCGTCTGTAGGCTGCAGCTGGCGTTGTCGCAAACAACTCAGATACCACTGGTTAAAGTTCACGTGGAATATATCGATGACATACCTTGCCAGGTACCTTTTACTCTCTTTTTTCTCAGAGAATTTTTCTTTTAGTCGATTAGAGAGGACTTGAGGAATGGTGCTCATGGTTCTTTTTCACTGTAATCGTAAGTGTCCGAGTGCTAAATAACTACTTAATTTTTTTACTTGAATCTCGTGCCAGGATGAAAATGGGAATGAAGTGAAGGATTCAAACAACAAACCTCTGATTCATACAGATGGTTGTGGGTTCATTTCAAAGAACTTGGCTGCAATGATTCAAGGCATAGTCATTAAGGGTGTCAAGCGGCAAGAGAAGACTGATCTAAAAACTAAGCAGGTACTACAAAAGATTTTTTCAATCTCTCGGTACAACATATGGCTCAACCTTTGAACTAATGCATGCTTTCCCATTGTCACCTCTTTTTTTCATATTTTCTAATTCTTCACTTTGAAACTAAAAATCATACCATAATGAAGTCAAACAAAAAGGGTTTTAATTTGATTCTAGAATTTTGCCTTGGCTTTAAAATGTGGACTCCAAATTTGAAGTTCAAACTTATTTTTTCATTTCAAATGATAAGTCGAATCTCAGATTAGATTGCTTTGAATAAATTAGATTGAAACATGCATTTAGGATACAAAACCATCACAACATGGAACAAAATCCCAGGGATTCAATGGATAACCAACGTTTGTCGACTTTCTGAAAACACACTTTGACGTTTTAATTATTTCTGTGATTGGGCAGCCCCAGAGTATTTTCGTGTACATGATGTCTTAGGTCTATGAATTGACCGAAACTTTCATTACTGTGTGGCACTAAGTGTGAGTTTTGTGACTTGAGAAAGCCCTTACGCTCCTTCTGGGATTAGTTAAGAATATAATCAATTGGCCGTCTTCTCATCCAATGCAGGAATATCCTTTGATGGTGCAAGTTCGGGGATTCGACCAAGGCAATGTCTGGAAAGGTGTCCATGTTGTCAACCTCAAGGTAAGGTGTGACACTAGTCTGTTGGCATGGCTAAGCAGTCTTTGGAAATGAACTTGAATGTAATTTGCTGATTGATTAGGGTTTTGTGATCAATTTTCTTAATCCTAATGACCTGATCCATTTAGATCCCAGACAACACAATTCAAGTGCGGCGTTCCATGTTGAAAGTGAAGCGTGATGATATGCTTCGCTCAACCGCTTTCAATTCTTTGGAACTATGCAATACCAGGTATATTCTACACTGCTCTTATAGGAAGTCCTTGGTTTTGTGATTACTGTTGTAAAGTAACAACTCGTAAAAGAAATCTGAACCTATTTCCTATTATTAAAACGACTTTATTTATTTATTTTGAATGAGGGTCAGAGTTGCACTTGGATGTTGCTACCGTAATACCAAATTTGCAGGTCGCACTAACCCTGAAAAAAATATGAAAGCCTGCATTTCATTTGTGATAATGCATTTTAATTGTGGTAATGCAGCCGCAAGCCCTCAGATGCAAAACTATTCCAACACTTAATTTTGCTTCTTAAGCGTGGGGGTGTGCAAGACGAAGTCTTTCTAAGTTATGTGGAAGCGGCTATAAACAAGCTCAAGGAGTATTTTACAACTCCTCATGAGGCACTACGTGGTAAGTGTTCACTTAAAGCTTTGCTACATGATTGAGACAACATATTTTCCTAGTATTATCAACTTGGGGCGAGGAAGGGTGTTACATTGGCAATGTATCAATTTCTTGTAGTTGGGAGTATTTGATTTCCAAATGGCCAGTTTTTAGCAAATAAATTGTTACTTTTGGTTTAGATTCAGTTGAAGATATCTGTTTTTTTGCATCCTCTTTGGGCTGTGTTCTTACTGTGATGCACATGTGTGAAGTTGTCGTTAAGAACATGGACTCGCACAGCCATGCACTGTTAGCGGTGGAAATGCTGATGGCCGGGTTGAAGCCTGGGAAAGAGCCTTTTTTACAAAAGATTCTCCTGGAGATGGTAAAAAGTAAGCTTCAAGGTTATTCTTTGGGGAAGGTGCCAGTGCCGAATACTGTATACTTAATGGGTTGTGCTGATCCCACTGGCTTGCTGGAGAGAAACCAAGTGGCCATCCTCTTGTAAGCTCGGTAACCACTTTTTCAATTTTCAATGCCTTTCTGAGTTTTGCTTTTATTTCCTTTCAAAAGCAAGGTTCATGTGATTAATCTTGATAATTGTTTGTGTTGTGACAGTGGCCACGGTTTGAGAATTTGTCGCGACAAAGTCCTCGTTTACAAGCCACCTGGCCTGCATCAAGGCGATGTGCACGTTTTCGAGGCGACATGGTATAAGGAAATCGAAGCTGTGGTTGGTGTGGGCACGTACGGTATAATGTTTTCAACAAAAGGCACTCGTTCTATTACTGATGAAATGGCTGGGAGCGATCTTGATGGGGATCAATATTGGGTATCATGGAACGATGAGGTATCTTGAAAGAATCTTAGTACCGTATGTGTGTTTTTAATCCTTGATATCGTTCTCAACTTCTTTTAACCCGACTCTGATAGTTGACCGTGTGGGGAGTGCTTTAGTTGGTGGACAGTTTCACTCCTAGTGATCCTTGGGAGGCTCCTAACACTCAAGATGCAGAACCATTACCCCGGCCAACTGATGCAGATGAATTCGAGAGTTTGCACTTCAACAAGTTTATACAAGCTCGGTTTGACCCCAGGTTTGAATTCTTTGAATACACATTCTCCTTGAAGTGATTACTAGTCCTTTTGTTTTGTCCTATTTTGGAAGTGAACTGAACACTTGTTGGAGAATATTGAAGCATATTAGAGCAATAGCACACACATTTTAATAAACGATGCTTTTGCAGCCATTAGATAAGCACTCGAAAACAAATTCTCAAACATTGTTTCAAAGCATTATTCTTGATGTAGATGCTGCATTTTCTTTTGTTATCTTTCATGTTTTGTGTTGTTTTGTTTTATTGCGGTCTGTTCGAAACCATGTTCTTGTTTTTGGTAACATTGGCTTGGTCAATGTCATCCTGATATGCCCCAGTGTGTCCATGGCAATGCAGCAAAATCAAAGGCATGGCGGCAAATGCCTGGCTCACATTGACAGATTATACCATGAGTAGGAATGTGCCTGAGAGGGACCGAATACTTTCAAACGAACGTATTCCAGCGATTGTTAATTTGTTCTATGAGTCTTTGGATGCAGACAAGTCTGGTAAAGAGGTAAATATTTTGTTTCCCTGACCCTGTACTTTCCATCCAAAACTCTCGTTCGCTTTGAAAGAGAACTAATATCGAAGTGTGCGTTCTGTCAAACCAGGTGAAATGGTGCAAAGAGCTACAATGCACGAAATATCCACACTTTTTAGAGAAGAATAAGGATGATGCTAACCTGGACCCAAGCAAACAAAAGAGGAATGGCTCAAGCACTAAGACCAAAAAAAAATACGAGGAGTATGAATCGACTTCCATTCTTGGGAGAATATATGATTTGGTGAAGAAAGAGAACTTTGACACGCTACTCGAGGGTTCGTCTTCTGCTGTCTTGCATCCTTTGCATCCTTGCATCTTGTGTGCCTGTTGCATGTCCTCAGTTCCAATTCCAGGTGGCAGTTATAAGCAATTACTGTGGACCACGATTTGTGCAAAGATTGTGGGCGACTTGAGTTCGGAATTATTGTAGTGCTGGTATTGAAGATATATTTGGACAATATTTAATTCATTCCCCGCAATATTTACAAGGAACTCAATTACAGATTTGTGAAAAGTTTAAATGACCACTGCTGGACCGTTTTCATTGTGCAGTTGAAGTAGATGAACAATTTGAATGTGAAGGCTGGAAGAAGTATAGCCAATGCTGGAGCGAGCACTTTATCAATTACAAGAAAGGGATGCAAACTGAAATTCAGAAAAGTGAGGAGCAGGAGTTTAAGAACTGTGCCTCCGAGAACATCTTTACTCATTACAAAAAGGTACGTCTTTTTCTTGTTCTTTCCAGGAGGCCCAAATTTAAGTCCGATGGTTTTCCCAGTTTTGAGGAGGTCATATTGAACTCTTTAATGCTTGAATACTTTTTTGGACTTTTTGCTTATTTTTCCTAGTTCTCTGTACTTCAAAATACTTTTCATTACGAATTCATCACATTGGTCATAAAGACGGGCTGTCTCTTAAGAGATTCAAGCATCGCTCTTGATGAATGAGAAGGAATTCGGACCAAACATTTAGTTGCTGTGAAGCACTTCGTCTGTTCACCGGCTGGATATGAATGTCGGAGAGGTCTTCCGGTAAACTTTTCTTTTTGGGGTTGCAATTTTATCGAGCCCTGAGGAGTAGTGTTAACAGTTGAGTCTGAGAATTCAATGTTCCTTCTTCTTTTGCTGTAAGTTCAGTTTGTATGAAGGATTTGCTTTGCTACTTTTTATCAGATCTTCGTTGGCGAGGGCAAGTCTGAAGAGCAGAGATTCCAGGAAGCCTCTGCAATCTACGCAGTGGTGTATGAAGATTCAAGGAGCAAAGAACTGAATCGTCAAACTCTGCAATTTGCCTGGAAAGTGGCCGGTTCAGAGCTTTGTTCAATTTATTCCAGAAGAACAAGCGAAGGATCCATGTGCCTGGCTCGGGAAAACCTGAGTCTCTTCTTAAGGCAGTAGTTATTCCTTTGCCGCAATTTTTCTTCCATGGGTTGGATTCTGGAGAGACTTTTGTGACTATCTGACTATGATTTTCTCAGCATAGATAGGTGGGACAGAATTTTCCTTTGTAATTGTACAAACACAATTCTTTTCTCAAGGAAATTTATTTTGAACTCACTGCCGCAGTAATTGTAGTTTGAGATAAGTTACAAGTCCCTCCAGTATTGAATAACTAGAGTGGAGATATCCGTTACCAAATTGAGTATGAGCTTCTTAGGCGACACCAGCTGCCGACCCCTAAAGTTCTCTGTGAATGGGTTTTTGTGCTTTGGATGACTGCAGGGCTGGTGGATGGAGAAAACATTTTTTCATCCAATTTTTGTGGGGAGTTGCTTTGAGTGTATTTTCAATGAATAGTACTCCCTCTATTCCACTAAAAACTCCAAATTAGGAAGAATTTTTGTTTCACTAAAAAGCTTTGTTTTTATAATTTCAACCATTTACAAAATGTTTGTTGTATTGAATGACCTTGTGGAGGAACATGAAACAATCTAAAAGCATTCCTTTAGATTTGCAAGCTTGGCCTTGCCCATATGAAGCACATTGTATTAATTGCTCCTTTACACACTAGTATTGATAGTGTGTTTAGTGACCACTTCAACACTATAAAAATTTGATCATAAAAAGGACTAGGTTTCTTTATTGTGGATATTTAGGTTAGGAAACATGTTTCTAAAATCCTAGTGTTGCCACCTCCCTTTAATTAAATAATCTAAAATGATAAAGCTAACAACATTTATACACTATGCTCAAAAATCATACTTTGCACATGGATTTTGGATGTGTAAATGATAGCTCCTAAGTTGGAGATTTTGTATAGATCTAAGGATGGATTACTCTTTCTTGAATACATGTATTGTTGGTACTAAGACTAAAAATATAGTTAATCCCTCATAGGAAAGATTTCAGGAGGTTTTTAGTGGAACAAAGGGAGTATTGGAGACTCAATCCCTCATTATGATCTTAAAGAGACTTGGTCTTACCAAATTTTTCAAAAAAAGATTCATAATCTACAAATCACTTTGTAATGTATTTTGTCCAATATTTGCTCTTTAATTTTTTATAAATATTATACTTTTTGAATATGAGACCAAGTAATGGATTGAAGTTTATTAAGTTTAATTTCTATTCCAATTGGGAAATTTGAAGAAATCTTGAACTTCAATGTTTTATTGCACTTTGAACTTTGCACCTATAACTCATTTGTTGGTTTTCTAATTCTAGAATGATATGATAACTTTCTTAATTCCATGATATTTTACACTATAATACACACCAATCATGAAATTTCAAGATTTTATAGCAAATTTCGGTTTGATATGAATTTTCTTCATGTTTTCTTTTCTTGTTTCCTTTGAAAAATTCATTTCTACATAAACAATGAATAATTATTAAAAAAACCCTTCAAATTGTTGTCTACACCTATGCTTGAAGAGCTATTAAATTTTAAAAAGAAATTAGATATGTATAAATTTTTGAAATTAAATAATTATTATTATTATCATATTCTTTTTTAGCTTCTTTAAGAAATTTGGAATCATTCTAATTATTTTCTCATATCTTGTTTGTTTGTAAAGAATAATGACTAAAAATCACAAGGAAAATATTTTTTTCCATCTCTACTACTCTTTTCATTGAAAAAATATTATATTTGCTCCTTCTTTCTACTAGACAACTCTTCGTAAATAAAATTTTAAATACTTCTCACACTAAAATCTTGAAAATTAAAATATGCAACAATTATGTAAACTTGTTACTCTACAAGATCCTAGTTTTTAAAATATTGAGATTTTCTTCACGGGTGAATGCAAGAAACACCTGTACTATTTGTTGCATCTTACTTCTGTACTCATGACTTTTTCTAGAGTACTTTAAAATTATAAAATTAATTTGAAAAAAAATTGAAAAATACGAATAATGTATACACCTCTAAGATGAAGGTTTTCACTAAAGGAAATAGATAGAAAATTTCTCTAAGTGGGAGAATCTAAAAAGCGCCAAACCTTAAGAAAATACATACCTTCATGTTTTAATTCGGGAAAAATAGCAAAAAAAATTAAATACAAAAAAAAAGTGGCCATTTGCAACAACTCTATAGAGATGGTCATCCACCAAAAAAACCACCAAAATAATATTTTATATGTTTCAAAATTCAAGCAGAAAGAAGTTCACTTTGTAGACTTCTATACCACATTAAAATAATTTTTTCAAAATCCCTCACATGGAGAGATGTAAGTCTACTAAAAGACCATTTCATCCAAATTTCATCTCAAAATCATTAAAAAAAAGGTACTCCTTAGTACTAAAAACCTACAAATTCTCATTTGTGACATTTAATCACTAGTACTATTTTAGTATTAAACTATTTTTGAAAATTATGAAAAAATTATGTGAGGTGTATGATAGTCATGAGTACCTTCTCTAGAAATCTTAAGTCATTTAAAAAAAAATGCAAAAGTTATGGCCAAAAAACAGATCAGCACTTAGATTGTGATGGAAAATAGTACAAGTGTTTCTTGCATTCACCCTCACCCTACTGAGAATTTGCCATTGAAAATTTGAAGGGGACACATTATGTTCCTTTGGTCCTTGAAGGATTAAGTATTTAAGCTTAGCCATTTTTACAACAAAAATGCAAACAATTTACCATCTAATATTACAAAAAAATTGGTCCTTGTGAAGGAATGTTTGATTTTGACCATTGTGTAAATCCAAGGAATAAGATTTCAAAACTCATGTGGATTTGAAAGATTCAACTTCAGTCTTTGTATGCATTGGAATTGATATTTTTGAAGAATCTTTATTCTTAAAGTTCAAACAAAGCTTTGTTAGCTATAGTTGTAATGGTCACTAGATCACCAATATGCTTTAGTTAATATTCTCCACTATGATACTATTAGCATTTTGTGCACAATACTAACATGTCAAAAAAATTAAATTGAACAATCTAAAACATGATAAACTATTGTGATAGGAATGACCCAAGATCCACATAATTTCATAGTTTCATTTTAATGATCTAGTGAAAGTCATGTGTCAATTAACAATATTTATATTCTGACATACTCTAATCATGGAACAAAAGCATGATTGACTATCCTTAAGTAGTCATTCTAATATTAATAAAAGTACCTATACAAAGAATAAGTCAATAATTATTGGTGTTTGTTCAATAGCTTGATTAATATATAAATAAGCTACATGTGTACACTAATCAATTAGACATAGTTGAAATAGAATGGTGATCTAGCAGACATTGGATCCAGTGTTGGATATTCCTTATAAAGCTATAATACTTCTAATATTTCTAAAAAGAATTTAGATTCTTTTAGGGCAAGGCTATTATAGAAATAAAATAAAATAAAAATCCATTTTTATTTTCCACCCTTCATTATTTATGAAGACCTTAAAACCCATTATTATCATGCTAATTTATTTTCAAGTCATGTCTAAAATTTAGAATGAAGGTAATTATAATAATCTTTTATTTGATAGTATATATGTGTACTACAAGAAAAATATGAGTGCACTCCTCAAGCTAGTCCTAATTTTTTGACATATCTTAGAAGTTAATTAGCATCATGAAAATGGATTTAGAATCTTGGTATAAATAATGAAGGGTAGGGGATTATTATGAGTTTTATCCTTTTTCAATTTCTACATTAGTGTTGCCAAAAAATAATCTAAACATTTTATATGTACCTCTACCAAATGGCATGTTTAATGTACAAGTTTCAAAATAGTATCTTAGGTAGGATCCAATGTTTGCTAAATTTAACCCCTAAAGGACCAACCCTTTGTTTTTGGCAACATAACTTTTTTGGGCAGGTACATGTGAATGGAGTTTTTAATATTTTTCTTTGAAATTTTTACACAACATGGGATCTAGGAATATCTTTAAGGCCCAACAATTTTCATAACTTTTGACTACATTGTCAAAAAGTTATTGCATAATATGTTGCTTTTTTCTCAACTCGGGCAGTTCGGGCAGATCTGAAAAAATCACTTTTTTGAAAAATTGAAATTTGAAATTGGTTTTTCAAACTTATATGTACATGGAAAGCTTTAAATCATTCTAATTTGATCAATGAGATGAAAGTTATGAAGTTTTTTAGTTTGTGGGCAGTTATGGATTCTTTACTTTGAAATAAACTTTGAAATCGTTTATCTAACTCAATTTTCAATATTTTTGAAAAACAATAAAAACATTAGATGTAGATATTTTATTATAATGTCACAACCGTTGGGATTGTCATTTTTTAATTCTATAATTAAATTCTTAACAATTTAGTATATTACATGATTCACTACTTCTTTCTACTTACTATTTTTTTTCTATATGTTGTACAATTCCAAATGATTTGAAATTTTTTGAGCACGTAGCCAACTTGTTCTTACTAAAGAATCCAAAGAAGCACAACCATTTTGACCATTTTTTCATACAAATCAGACCTTCTGAACCGCAGCTGCCCAATTTTCAGCAGGGTTAAAAAAATGAAAATTTCAAATTCAAACGCTAATATCTTGCAATCCACACGGTGGATTCTTCTGAAATTTTTTCCACATCATTTCTATCTACTTTACTACAAGATCCTACGGTTACATTTGTCCAAAAATATTTTTTTTCTAAAACTTGGTACTTGCACTAAAAATGACAGTTTTGGAGAGTTTTTAGTGGAAACATAGTCAAAGAACTTTAGGGGTTAAATATTATAATTAGTATATAGAATGTAGTTGTGAAGAATGAAGAACAAAAATTATGAAGGTGGGTGACGACATGCATCTTGGATATAGAAGAAGCAATTGAAGGTTTTGACTTTCACTAAATTTAGGGATTTAGGATATTGTTTGCTTGCACAAAACTTAGATACAAGTTGAGAATACTATAGGTGTGCTAAGATTGCTAACATGCCTAAGATTTTTTTTTAAGAAGAAGCTCATAGTTTAGGGTTTGGGGTAGAGAGAAGGTTTGAGGTTTACAATTGTACAAATTGTAGGAATTCAACTTCAATGTAAAGGTCTTGAGCAAGTCTTGGAGAGTTGACCGGGAACCTCCCCCTACATCTATGCATGATGGCACTACATGAACAAGATGTTGCAAACCTTCACTTATTGTAATCTATTCTTTTGGGTATATTGCAAGTGGAAGTAATAATGTGAAATTAAGATGGTTAGGCTCATTCTTCCAACATGAAAATTTCAAGATTTTAACAAAAATTCCTTTGGCATATCCACCAAGTAAGATAAGTTCCCAAATTCTAGTGGCACATCCACCAAGCTTGAACATACATTCAAATCAAGAGTAGTCAAACAAGACAAGTTCCCCAATTCCTTTGGCAAGGCCACCAAACTTGAACACCAACTCAATTTGAAAGTAGTCAAAGAAGACAAGTACCTCACTTCTTTTGGCAATCCCGGGGAGGACCCACGTGCGGCGGTGGGGTATTTTTAGGGGGGCTATCAATTACTTGTAATCATTACTTAGCAACATTAAAAGAGCCCCTATTTGACCATAAAGCGGAAAAATCAGCCATATTATCATCCCTATTTTATTTTAAAAACACTTTGCCTTTTTAATGTCCCCTAATTTATATGTAAATCTTTTATAAATTTTACCTGAGATTATTTAAATGTACCCTAAATTCCACCGCACGTAGGTTATTAAAAAACGGGAAGTGTCCTCCCCTAGTTGGCAATGCCACCAAGCTTGAACACCAACTCAAATTGAAGGTACTCAAAGAAGACAAATTCCCCACTTCCTTTGGAAAGGCCACCAGGGTGAATGCAAGAAACACTTGTACTATTTTCCGTCACAATCTAAGTACTGATCTGTTTTTTGGCCATAACTTTTGCATTTTTGCTCAATGACTCAAGATTTCTAGAGAAGGTACTTATGTCTATCATACACCTCACATAATTTTTTCATAATTTTCAAAAATAGTTTAATACTAAAATAGTACTAGTGATTAAATGTCACAAATGAGAATTTGGAGGTTTTTAGTACTAAGGAGTACCTTTTTTTAATGATTTTGAGATGAAATTTGGATGAGATGGTCTTCTAGTAGATTTACATCTCTCTGTGTGAGGGATTTTGAAAAAAGTTATTTTTATGTGGTGTAGAAGTCTACAAAGTGAACTCCTTTCTGCTTGAATTTTGAAACGTATAAAATATTATTTTGGTTTTTTTTTTTGGTGAATGACCATTTCCATAGAATTGTTGCAAATGGATACTTTTTATTTTTTGAATTTACTTATTTTTACTATTTTCCCCAAGTTAAAACATGAAGGTATGTATTTTCTTGAGGTTTGGCGCTTTTTAAATTCTCCTACTTAGAGAATTTTTCTATCAATTTCCTTTAGTGAAAACCTTCATCTTAGGGGTCTATACATTGTTCAAATTTTTCAAATTTTTTCAAATTAATTTTTTAATTTTAAAGTACTCCAAAAAAAGTCATGAGTACTGTAGTAAAACGCAACAAATAGTACAGGTGTTTCTTACATTCACCCACCAAGCTTAAACAATAATTTAAATTGAGAGTGGTCAAGGAAGACAAGTTCTCTATTTCTTTTGGCAAGGCCACTAAGCTTGAACACTTCCTAAAATTGAAAGTGATCAAGTAAGACAAGTTCCCCACTTCCTTCAACAAGGCCACCAAACTTGAACACCAGCTCAAATTCATAGTGGTCAAACGAGATAAGTTCCCCACTTCTTTTGGCAACGCCACCAACCTTGAACACTTCTTTAAATTCAGAGTAGTCAAGTAAGATAAGTTCTTTACTTCCATTGGCAAGGTGGCCAAACTCAAACATCCATTCAAATCAAGAGTGGTCAAATAAGACAAGTTTTCCAAATCCTTTGGCAAGGTCACCAAACTTGAACATCCATTCAAATTGAGAGTGGTCAAACAAGACAAGTTTTTCAAATCCTTTGGCAAGGTCACCAAGCTTGAACATCTACTCAAATCAAGACTCAAGAGTGGCCAAACAAAACAAGTTCCCCACTTCCTTTGGCACAATCACTAAGCTTGAACATTGACTCAAATTGAAAGTGATCAAGTAAGACAAGTTCCCCACTTCCTTTGGCATGATCACTAAGCCTGAACATTGACTCAAACTGAGAGTGGTCAAGCAAGACAAGTTCCCTACTTCCTTTGGTAAGGTAGCCAAACTTGAACATTCACTCAAATAAAGAGTGGTCAAGCAAGACAAGTTTTCTAAATCCTTTAGTAAGGCTAACACCCGGGGAGGACACTTCTTGTATATTTGGGGTGGTTAAGCAAGACAAGTTCCCCACTTCCTTTGGCAAGGCCACCAAGTTTGAATAACAACTCAAATTGAGAGTGGTCAAACAAGACAAGTTCCCCACTTCCTTTGGCAAGGTGGCCAAGCTTGAACATTCACTCAAATGGAGAGTGGTCAAGCAAGACAAGTTCCCTTGTTCCTTTAGCAAGGCTACCAAATTTGAACATCCAGTCAAATGAAGAGTGGTCAAGCAATACAAATTCCCCAATTTTTTTGGCAAGGCCATCAACTAACGACGCTAGCATGTGAATTGTGAGCGTTAAGTTGTGAGCCTAGAGCCTCCAGCACAACAATTTTTGGATATTCTGGCCTAAAAAAATTTTTTGGCTTCATTTTTTTATAAATTTTTTCAAAAAATTCACTACTTCTATTGGTTTTTTGACCTATGACCGTGGCCCCTATAACCGTAGATGGTGTTAAATTTTACATATTTGTGTGTTTAATTTTTTAAGAACTATACGCTCACAAATTTTAATGTTTGAGAAAGGTTTGAGTTTTTTAGATCAAGGTTGTAGAATAAATTAGATCAAACACTTGAAGCATAGTATAGTCTAATCATTTTGGGTAAATTGTTAAGTGGTTTCAGATTTAGGTGAACTCAATGCCAAATTTTGTAAATTCTAATATCCCGTAGCTACTGAAATTTTAAACATTTTGTAGTATAAGAGGACCTGCATTGATAAAAACAGTACTTGAGGGTTAGTGTAAGATGAATGGTAGTCATGAAAAAGTCTAGGGGATTTTCTTGGATCTTCAATTAGTCATTCCAGTAAAAAATGAATTTTGAAGGTATGAATTCATTGTAATACAGTGATACATGTTACATGTGGCTAATAAGACTGAATTTGTAGTTGAATAAATGCGAAGCTATTTTAAATGCGATGTGTGAGAAATCATTTCAATTATAACATAAGAAACGAATTCATTACAAATGGTTGAGAAGCATTTGGAAATGCCTATACGCCTACTTTGGAACTGTGATGATTCCGGCTCGGACTAGAAGTAGCTTCAATTCATTGAAGCTATAACTAGGCGCATGAATGAACTTGTCTTTATGGACATCCATCTTGCAAAAATACCTATACAGATAGTATAAGTGTTTGCAGTTCACGTATTGTTGACGACCTCCTATAGCAGCAATTGCCATATTGACAAAATCCGGGCATGTGCAGTTGGGGAACAAACCCACTGTCACTTGATAAGTATTTTTGTTTGGGTCTGTCCTAGTCTCTAGGATGACTATTGCACCAAGTCCTAGAAAGGGGAGTAGCATCACTCCGAGAATTTGGCCCATAACATTTTGTACACTCTCCCACTTGTTTCAATGTTCAACTGTTGGTGCCTTTGCAATCCTGCAGGTGGGTCTGTTGTTCCTAATCGTTGGATATTCATCCAGATTTTGGGGCACTGGTTGGTCGTATAAAACAGTCTTGAAAACGTTTGACATGGTAAAGAGTCTATGTGGTAAAAGTGTTGGTTGATCTTGGAGTCGGAAGCCCGCATGTTGAAGCATCAATGTTTCCTCTCGATTCAAGTTTGTCCCTGTCAAAATCGGCCAAACCTCCAGGACCTTGGGCCAATCAATGACTCATGCTTGCTTCGTCCCTTTGACACATTGCTCAATGTCGTCCCAACAAAACCAAAAATCCGCGACGACTTCTCTCTTAGTCCCGTAGTCTTTCTTCCTTTCTCAATAAGTGGGAGCCAGTGTCCCCTTGCTCCCTTTGGCAATTCTGGCAATGCACTTGATGTTCATCCTTTGTTGCTGAGCTTGGCATCTTGTGTTGGATTTGTGGGAGATCCTCGCAATGTGCTACTTGGATGTGTCGCAATCACTTTCACATGCAACTGCAACATGTTGAGTGGTGGTACCCTTGGACAGTTGACTTGGTCCCTGCAAAGAGAGTAGAGAAGCAATGGTGGATTTGGTCATTACCCTTGGTTGTGAGAAGTTGATCTTATCCGGTTTATGTGAGTCCCCAGCATCACCAGTGGGTACGTCTAACTTCCTCTTGGTGCTCCCAAAGATTTCTTCTTCCTCTAAATGCGGCACCCTTGTTCTGACCCCCTCTGTCCTAGACAGCATTACTACTAGAAAAAAGGGCCCGTTTTTGCATAGATTGAGTTGATTATTGTTGATTTCAGCAATTATTTATGTTGAAATGGCTAATTTGTCCATTTTGTTTGGACAATCAACATAGATTGCCTAAACAAAACAGATTTTTGTTGATTTATGATCAATCAACTAAAAATATTGAGTTTAATCAACATAGATTGCCTAAAATTGTTGACTTCTATTTATTTGAAATGTATAATCATCGAAGAATAAAGACTTCAACCAAAATTAAAGTAGTTTTTTAGGAAATTTTAGAATCTTTCAAAATCTTTTTGGAATCTATTAGAATCTTTTAAATTCCTCAAAAAACTTTTAGAATACTTCATAAATCTTTCAAAATCTTTTAGGAATCTTCAAATCCTCTATCTAAATTTTATTACTAGAATATTTTTTTAAATCTATTAAAAGTTGTTAAATATATTGGAATCTTTTCAAATTTATTTGAATCTATTCGAATATTTATAAAAAATTAATTTTCCAAAATCTTTTTTAAATCATTTGGAATCTTTTGGAAAATATGAATTCCGATCTTGAATTTTAATAAAAAATTTATCAAATATGATTTGAATTTAATTTTTGAATTCCTATGAAATTCAATAATTATGATTTGAATTTAAATTTTTTTATCAAATTTATCTCTAATTCAAATTTTGATTCAAGTAACTTAATGAAAATTTGAACTTTGATTTAACTTAGTCTAATTAATTTCAGATTTGATGAAAATCCTAATTCTAATTCTAGTGTAATTTTGATCCTATACAATATATAGTTTGATTAGAGTTCAAACTTACAAATTCATTGAATTCCTTACTTATATTTTAAAATATTTTTGTTCTAAATCTAATTTGATTTTAATTCTAAGTTTTGAATCAAAAAAGTTAAATTTTTGAGCCATTTACAATTCAATTTCAAACTTTCAATTATTTGAATATGAGCTCTTTAAGCCTTAAATTGTCAACAACATTTCTCTACTAAAACATTCAATATTCAATTTTTGGTGCACTCATTCAAGAAGCCAAAAATATATATATATATATTTAATTAATTCATAGGATTAAGTACAATTTCACTTGTCCTAAATCATATTCTAAAATATTCTAGGTTGTTCTAGTAAATAAATTTAACCTTGAAATAAAATTTTGATTGAAAAAAAAAATTGCATCAACAAATGAATTCTATAGATTATTTTATCACTAAAATGCTTAAATGCATATAAATTAAGAATCTTTAAAAAACTTCAACACAAGTACAATTAGAGTGAATCAAAGCTTCACATATACATAAAACACAATGTTTGAGTGAAAAATAATCAAAAAAATTTATTTTGACAATTTGTGGTGTTGTTTGTGTTGCCTACCAAGTTTAGTTTTGAGCTTATTGTGGCAAAGCTTTTGTTCCCAAGCACTAATTGAAATAAAAATTATAATTGTAAAAATATAATAAGATTTTATTATATGTCAAAGTTTCATCATAAATTGAAGTCATACAAACTTGCTTGAAATCCATTTTGTCTTTTGAAGGGACACTAGTAAATAAAAATAAATAATCTAAACTTTGAACTATTCAAAATGTAAATTTTCAAATATTCAAAATTTTGAATTTGAAATATTCAAAATTAAATATTTGATCTATTCAGACTTTTAGATTAAAACTATTCAAAAATGAAATGATTTAATTTCAAGTTTTGGCCAAACTACTTCTAGAAAATTGGTTGTCAGATTCTCCAAACATGTTATAAAAAATTGAAAATTTTATCAATAAAACTAGACTTCAATATCTATTGAATTCAACAAGTTTCATAGAAATTGGACTTACGACAAAGGAGAAAATGGCTTGCAAAGTTGGCTGACTGTAAAAACACAGTGGAAGTGAATGAATTAAACTAACTTCGGCCAAACAAGCTCTAGAAAAATGGTTGTCAAAGTTTCCAAACATCTTACAAAAAATTGAAAATTTTACCACTAGAAATAGACTTTGATATCCATTGAACCTCCTATCAAAAGTTATGGACAAATTTCAAAGAGGAATTAGAAAGAAAATTTTCTTTGACAATTTCAAACATCCTCTCTGAAATTTGTCCATAACTTTTGATTGGAAGATCAAAATTCCAAATGGATTTTTGGAGATGAAAGTTAAATTGATTCACCACATTTTCTTAGTTCAAAGTTTTTTGAAAAAAATCATTCTACTACTCCTAAATGAGGTCTGAAATTTTACTTAGAGTATGTTTTCTAGTTTTTGACTTAACTAGAAGTGGTTGAGCTCCTACTCATCCTAAAACCACATCCCATAAGGTTTGTCCGACCTCCTACCACCTCAATTGTATAAAGAGATTGTCTTCTTTTCCATTGAAGCACCAAAGTAAGTGCCATTCAAAGATTTCTTTCCCTATCTATTGAAACATTTGGAATGTGGTATTGTAATTTTAAGCCATTTCTTTTGAAGAACAGAATCTATATTGGGAACTTTAATAAATTATATTTCAATTTAAATAGTTATAATTTAATTAATTTAATTTCAATTAATGCAGCAGATTTTTCCTATATGATAGTCCACATGGCAATTTTTTGTTAATAAATTTTTTTTGATGACGTGGCAGTTGTTCAAATCTGACGTGGCACATTCATGAGGACATTCATCCTATATGGCATAATCAACAGAAACTCTGCTGAAAAGTGTCCGAATCAAGCCGTCCGAACCAACTCTTTTTTTAGTAAAAATATACTAAAATATATGCTGAAATGGACATCGATTTTTCTAGTAGTGCATGTTCAATGCCTCAGCAATTTTTTGGAGTCTTTGCTGCGCCTTGTAGCTCTCAACGTGAGCTCACCTTTAGATGGACTACTACTGGATGCATGACCTCTGAGGTACGCGAGGTAATTAGTCATTTGCATCCAAGTACGTATACTATCATCACAGTGGCATTGAAGAGATTGTTTCCTCTCTTCTCAGACATTTGTAGCCACTTGTTATGAACTGTTTTGGATAGATTGCATGATGGGAGATCGGCCATTTCCTCCAAATTCAATTTCTACGGATTCATAAAAGTAAGGCAAGAAGTTAGTAGTGACTGTTGTTTCTACACCGAAGGCGGTACTAGGGTGCAGAGTTTTATTGAAGCCAAGGAATGCTATGAGATTGAATGGTTCTAACATACATTTCCATATTCTCAACAAAATAATTCAATCACTCTAGAAACAAATAATTTTCGAGTTTTTAATAACCTTTGTTTAGTACTGTAGTGTCTTTAAAACATTCGTGGTTTAAAAAACCACTCAATTTTAGTAATGGGCTCAGAAAGAGGAGTCACTGTAGATGCCATGGAATCCTTAGTCGGCTTCGACTAAGCCTTCACTAGTATTTGGAGCGACCCCTCGATTAGGGTCCCTCTCCGTAAACCACATCTAAAAATTCGGGACCAAGGTGCACAACATACAAGACTATAGAACATATTTGGTTCACTATTTCATGCATGATGGCATACAATTAGGTGGACCATTGTACCTACGAACACTCATTGAGAAAACAAAAAAGGGTTCCATGGTTTTTTATAACATAGAAGCTCACCATGTCCATAAAACCTCTCCATTGCTTGTATCGAAAATGCCAGAACGCCAACCAATAGTCCAAGTGATGAAGTGCATCTTCTGATGCTACTCCGGAGGACAACCACTACAAGCGAATAGCGAGATACCGTGTCTCCGCTTCATCCATGTTCTTTGAATCCTTGTATTGTTTGCAGAGCAAAATGTGTTGTTTTTGGAATGGCTCCTTGATGTGCTTTTGCATGTGTTTATGAAGCAAACTACTCCAATGTAGCAAGCACGTCCTTTCTCGATTCTCCATTTTCTCACTAGCAATACCACTGCCATAGATGATGCGGACTCCACTCTAATTGGCCATAGTGCTGTCTACCATGAACCCTTTGAAATTCGTGTGTTCCAGTCCATGTCGTGCCATGACCACATTCAAGCTCCTCCAAAACTGTACTTGGACCTCAGTATCTTTGGATTGCATATCAGACATTGCAATGGTCATGAACTTTTTGTACTTCAGGTTGTACACGTGGCATGCCATAGTGCTCCACTCTTGGACGCGCTTGACATGGTCAAACATGATCTACGTATTCTCCAAGTCCCCACCAGGTTGCATTCGTTTCACGAGGTTCACTCCACTTCCGAGTCCCTCTATGAGCATCTTGAAAATGTAAACCTTTTCCTTCCCTTGTCTAGGAAGACACTATCATGTATGAATTTGAACTTGGAGTGCTTCTTTATAGTCATGATGTTGTCAATGACCCCAATCCGATTGTTTGTGCGAAACAAAGATATAACATTCCTAATGTTTGGACTACTTAGAATTTGGAATCTATCCATGATGACCTCTTCCAGTTCTTCTTCCTTTAGCATCTCCTTGTCACCTTCTCCGTTGTGGAAGAGGTAGTTTGTGAGGAAGTCTTTACTAGCAAAGAGGGCTATAGTTGAGTTGGTGGCTTTGGGTGGCTTTACCACCTGCTCCGCAATGAGCCCACTAATTTTCTCTGCAGAATCTCTATACATTCCCTTGGCTACAGGATGGGTATGGACTCCGAGATGAATGGCGGCCCTACTCACTTTTGGGTCGTCACTATACGAGTAGTACATCCTAACCTGACACAAGCTAAGGCACATAGGTGCCATCCTACAAACCTTGCAAGCTAGGGTAGAGTCTTTTGGAGGACTCTCTTTGACCACAAAAGGAAACATAGTATACCCAGTCCACTATGTTTCATTTTTTCCTCCCAACCCTCCTAAGAAAATCACAATCAGGATTTTTACAAGCAAAGCGACCAGCACAGTATACCTTACGGAATTTGAGGTTGTCAGAATTGTGGATGTTGTGACTAGCTTGCACCACGGATGTCCGTCGTATCGCTTGTCCATTCCCTCCAAATTCCGTACAACTGAAAAGGTTGAAGATGATCTGCAAGGAGGAAACTCAAAGATGACGTCACCATTGAAGAGTGGTGGTAGAAACTGGATCCGATGGTGTTTCACGGATGTGAGATCTATGGACGACAATTCGTTTCTAGAGCGGTGCATTGATGCTAGTCTTTTCAAGCAGTCCATGATGCTCACTCTCTCTATCGGGTATGGGTGCAGTGGAGGGCGAGAGAATAGTGATGGTCACTAGTAGAAAAATCAGCGTCCAAAGTAACAAAAAAATGTTGATTTTTTTTGTTGATTTTTATGTTAATCAGGACGTGTTGATATGGACATTACATAGCACAAATATGTTGATTTGGACGTCCAAATCAACACTTTTGTGTGGTTTATCAACACAAAAGTGTTGATGAAGTAACTAGAAAGTGTTGATTTGGCAACAAAAAAATGTTAATTTTCAACATTTTATTTTCATAAAAGAATTAAAATTTTTAATCTAATGGGCTGATGCCACGTGGCAACCCCTGCCATGCGGACCAGGCCACCCAGGCAGCCACCTATCAACCACACCAAGCAGCCACAGCAGGTACACTAGGCCACCGCCCAATGCAGGCAAGCAACCGGTGGGGTACTGGGATTCGAACCCCGCACCTCAGGGTTGGGTAGCCAAAGTCCTCAGCCAGCAGACCATATACATGGTCTCATGCACATGGGAGGGTGTGTTTTCCATTTATTGCCTTTCTCGATATTTTCTCATGTGCAATGTGAAGACAGCAGACTTCAATGGCCGTTTTCGCGTGGTAAATTAACATTTCTCTTAAAACTTTGAACTAATAAAAGTTAGTAAATGAAGTAAACTTTCATCTCCAAAAATCCGTTTGCAATTTGGAGTCTTCAATTTAAAGTTATGGACAAAAATCAGAGAGGGTGTTTAAAAGTGTCAAAGGAAAATGGCCATTCCAACCTTTCTCTGAATTTGGTCCATAACTTTGAATTGAAGACTCCAAATTGCAAACGGATTTTTGGAGTTGAAAGTTTACTTCATTTACCAACTTTTCTTAGTTCAAAGTTTTAAGAAATAAGTTAATTTACTATATGAAAACGGCCATTGAAGTCTGCTGAATTTTGTAAACGCCGATTTGTGAATGATCAAGTTTAAAAAAAAATTGTATGTACTATTACCTTCAAGCATGAATATGAAATATTTTTTTGAATGTCGAAGTATAAATTTTGAACATATTTCTTCAATATATAATGAACACTTGCAAGTTCAAGAATTGACATTCATTTTTTTGGATAAATTCTTTGGAAGATAAAACTTAAACAATTGGGAATTAAAAAATTATTACCTCTAAATGACCAAATAGCATTTTTCTAACAATATAGAGATCTTAGGTAGCTCATTGTGGACAGAAATTCAATTTTTCTCCTTTAACCCTCAAGGCCTAACAATGCTTTTTTAATTGAGATTTTCAGTGGATTGTCCAATTTTCATGTTTTTTTTGCACATGGACATGTTTGAAATTTTTAATTTTAAATATTAAAAAAGTGAAGGATACTTTGTCTTGTATGCATGAAATTAATTGTGGAAAAAACTAAGCACTGGATTTTTAAATTATAACAATTTACTAAGGATGATCAACTCTTTAAGGAAAAAAACACAATTCCTAGAGAAAAAAATTATAAAAAGGTAAATAATGATTTATTGCCCCCCAAAAAAACAATTTTAGAATCTAAGGCAAATGTATGGTTTTTTAATTTAAAAAACTAAAATATTAAATTTTCTCCCAAGTTTGTAGACATTTTCAAGTAAAAGGAGTAGAAAGCCAAAATTGACCAAATATGGATCCTACAAAAAACTTAAAAATGATAAATTTATTATTTTTTAAAATTTAATAATTAACATCATTAGTATATATTTTTTGGAACATCTCCAAAATTTTCGGAATCATTCTAATTATTTTTATACTCTTTATCACAACAAATTGGATTTAATATTTTTTAAATTGCTAAAAAGAAAACTTTGAATTTTTGTACTCCAAAGTCCAAACCTAGTTTGATTGTGCAAAGTAAAGACTAGAAATGTTCAAAAGAAAATTTCCATCCATACTATTCCTTTCATTGTAAGCAAATTATATTTGCTCCCTTTTCATTTTAGACTACATTTCTAAAATACAATTCTAAATACTTCCCATGCATATAAATTGAAAATTTGAAAACTGAAGAATAGCGTAGAAATTAATATGAAACTTAACAAAGTGGAGATAGTTTTTTAAAGATTATTTCATTGTAAATTGAACAAACTTTGGAGGTTGTTAATTTTGGCATAGAAAAAAACTTAATTGAAAACATTTTGAACTAAAAAAAGGAAAGAATTTTAACAAAGTTTCATCTTCAAAAATCCGTTTGAAATTTGGAGATTTTACTCAAAATTTTTTGACAAAGTTTAGAGAAAGGTTGGAAAATCATCACATTTGACATTTTGGACATTTTTTAACATCCTCTCTGAATTTTGTTCAAAACTTTTGATTGGACAAACAAAACTTAAAATGACTTATTAGAGATGGAAGTTTTTTAGAATTTACAACTTCTCTTAGTTTAGAAGTTTTTGCAAAAGATTCTTTAACTATACCAAAATGGCTTCCAAAGTCTTTTGAATTTATTAAAAAAACAATTTTCAACACTCCTCTAAAATTTGTCCATAACTTTTGATTGGAGATTTGAAATCTCAAAAAAATTGTTGGAGATGAAAGTCAAATTTAATTCCACAACTTTTCTCAGTTGAAAGTTCTCTGAAAAATGTTTATTTACTATGTGTAAATGACCTCCAAAGTCTGCTGTTTTTATTGAACACAGAAATCTAAATATTTAATTTTTTTATAAAGACATTGCAATATAAATATTTTAAGAGATTCTATAAGATTCCAAAAGATTCTAGAAGGTTCAAAAAGTGTTCAACAAAAATTTGTTGATTTTGTCACTTACTATCCAAATCAACAAAAAAAAATGTCACCCTTAACAAAAAAATGTGAAATTGGACATTGCAGTACCCGAATCAACAAAAAATTAACATATTTCTGTTGATTTGGACGTCATTTTCTACTAGTGGGTGATGGAGTGTTGGATGGTGTGCTTCGCGCGGACTCTATCTTAGCCTTCGTGTCTAGTGCAATTTGCGTAGAAGATGGTGTCTTCTACATTCTCAAACCTGGGGATTCCCCTTCGGATTTGTTGGACAACTCTACAATGGGGTCCAATTTTTCTACCTTGACAGGATGGAGAGGTGCATTCTTGGGTAGTACATGAACAGTAGGGGGGGGGGGGTGTGAAGAAGGTGAAAGCGTGTTTGCATTATAGGGCATATCTACACTAGACGCCGTTGATTATCTACTCCCAATTTCTGTGGAGGCGACTAGCATAGCAAGGGGTAGTCCAAAAGCTCTATAATTTCCCGGGGCTAGGTACCAACAGTACCCAGCATCCTCTACACACTTTTCGATTGGAATAGATTCCACTAGTTCACCAGTGTCAGACCTTTTTTCTTCCTCTACGTATATGGATCGCTCTACAAACTTGAAGTGGACATGTAGTAGATGACAAAGTACCCTAGCCTTTCCCTAATCATGAACCGGAAACATAAAGGGAACCTCGTGCCCGTCTACTCTGATGCAAGCCATTTCCAATATGCATGCTCATGTGCGGAGAGATTGTAAAAAATGCAGTATCAACTAGAAGGGAATAGAGTGGCTATGAATTGTACAATGTGTTGAAGAATGTTTTTGTGAAAGTGAAGAGAAGGATGAAGAGAGCCTACTTCCAATGACTAGGTACCTTCTACATTTTTTAGGGAGATCCATGATTCATTTCACCGTTGCGCGTAGATCAAATTTGAATTCAAATGTAGGCATCAATGCCCCTTCATCGAATCCCGTTTGCATTATGAGTATTCCATATTAGTGGGTCGACCGTAGTGCATAAAAAAAATGTAAATTAGCCGTCCTAAGCAGATTTTGGTTAGATTGTAATATTGTAAGGTCGACGGTGGCCCGGTAGCATTAATGCTGTCTGACGTAGATTTTAGTTCAGATTTATTTGAGGGACAACCGGCGGTTTGGAATGTTTTTTCAAATGATCCCCTTGCATTAACAACCATCCATTGTAATGATAAGGTTGGCCCTTGATTTTTGAGCCGTGGACATTGAACCGGCCTAGGAATTTGAATTCCCCTTCACGACACAATGGGCTCTTCCATTAAATCTTCTTCAATGTGGGAACGGACCTCCAAAAATTCTATCATAAATTGGTTGGCAGCGAAGTATGCTAATGAAGGCAGGGGCTTCCCTAAGTACTTCAAAGACAAGGGTCACTTTATTTTTAATTCTAGGGGTTCATTGGTGCATAGTGAGGGAAGTTATCATTTAGGTTTTAGTTATGAAGATGTCATACCTTGTTCCATGTCCCCATGCTGGAAGATGAGGAGAGTTTTTCCCCTAAAAATGTGAGAGTTGCGAGGAGGCGAAAGAAAGGTAGTTCTTTCTTGTTTTCAAATTCAAAGGCATTCCGTAGGTCTAGGATGAAGCGTGCGACGAAGAATTTGTCCAAAAGTAGTCAGTCCTCTCCATCTGACTTGCGCAAGGTCTTGAGGTATGGCGAGGAGGGCATTGTTGGAGATCCTGAAGTCCGCAATCAGAGGTCTATGGCTGCCGGAGAGAATTCCGACGGCAACACCAACAGACGCAGTCAGTCTAGAGATGAGAGACGTGCCAACCCGACTCAAGTGAGCATATAATCATTGTACTATTAGTGTTTTCTACGGTTTGATGAAACTTTGTCTAGATTTCAGTTCATGCATATTTTTAAAGGAAGGGGACCAACCAGTGAGTGAATGAGTGCCATGATATGAATTGATAACAATATTGTAATTGCATTAGCCATTGATTTGAGATTATTGAGCGAGTGAACTGATCGGTTTGTAGTGGTCAAAGGATTTTCGAGTGTACCCAAAAGAACTGAAGAAGCAAGGCAACTGGGCCGACAATTCATGTGAAGGTGGTCTAGTTTCAGTGTTTAGGATGATTTAGAAATCTAGGAGCATAACTAGGACAATTTAGTGCAATGAACTTTCCATGTAAGCAGGTTTATGAATTCAAAGTTATTCGAATGAAGCAGAAGTAGATTACATTTGTGACACTGCCTTTCAAGATTAGAATTATAGTAGTAAACGTGCCATTCCACTTTGCGGGATCAAAACATGATTACTACGGTGTGAGCCCTCGAGATGGCACTCAGGACTTTGGGTCCATTTTTTGGGATTAAATAGCGAAATCTAGCTAAAATATACAAGAAAAAGACATAAAAAGAGTGTTAAAGGAGTTTTGGTGTCAGACTATGCCAAAATGGTAGAAAACCAACTTAGAAGGTGAAAAATTCCTAATTCTAGGAATTTGTATCATTCTAAGTCTCAGAAGTAAGTTTGTGTGGAAATTTAGTAGTTCCGAGAGAAATAAGAAAATGAGAGTTAGTCAGTCCTAGTGTCTGTCTGTGCAAAATCAACCTTTTAAGGATACACATGACATACTGACTAAGCCAAAAGAGTCTACTACGAGCCTAGAAGATTTACCAAGGCTTAAATTCGATTTTAGGATAAATTGAATTTAAAAGTAAAACAATTACAAATGACTTGGAGAATTGGAATTTCACAAGATGAAAGATGGAGAATTGGAGATTGAAGACTCCAGAAAGGTGTTCCACGGGTAGGAGCATGCCAAGAGCAAACAAGAATTAAACAATTGTCCAAGATTCCTGGGCATCGGGAATTAAATTGTCTAATTGGGCAAAGAAATTCCAAATTACTAAAGATAGACTAGCGCAAGGTTGCATGGAACTTACGCTAAGAATCTAGGAGTGCCCTAAATCATACCCAATTTATTTTGTATTTTTTCGAAATTCCACGTTGACTCCATGGGAAGTCAACCGCACATAGAAATGTTCGTAAATTCCTAGAAATTACGTATGATGCGGTAAAATCTCACTAAAAATTAGAATAGGATTTTGTGTGTTTAATAAGCGCCCAGTCAAGTTTGAAGACATTTCGACATTCCCAACTACCAAAACTGACATCGACATCGAATTTCAATGGAATTTACAATTTGGCGGCAAGTTGACCGGCGTATCAGGAGCGAATGATGTCCGATTGTTGCAAATAAGGAGTCATTCCTTCATTACTCTCACAGACATTCCTAACAACCTTGGCCTGACAGAATTCATCAAAATGTGCAAATCCTAAAAGTTAGATTTTTGACTTTTAATTGGAGTTACCGTAATTCCAATTTGGGCACGCAAACGGCCTAGGAGTGAGGGGTAAGGGGTCCTTGAGGCTAATTGGGGTCTTCTGAAGACAATGGCGCAAACGGTTTTCCGTTTCGAGTTGTTCCCTAAAAGATAGAGAGGGTCAGCTCTTAGTTTGACTTTTTAATCGTTAATTGCAGTTAATTAAGAGTGATTTTGGAAATATCTCTTGGAAAATCAAAGATTGGATTTGGTCAAGATCTCTTTCTTGCGTAAAAAGCCATCTTTGGGCTAAAAAAAGACAATTTTCAAAATGACTTTTGGTTAATTTGCAAAATATATACGTAAATTAAGATTAATTCCAAAATATCTTGGGTTAAGATCTTGGATTTGATTTGGCCAAGATTTCATTAGCCAAATGGGGATGTTTTTAGAAATTTCCACCATTAAACAAGTATTATTTTGGAATTACATTAGGATAATTTAGGATAGAAAGTAACAAAGTGTTTTCACTGGCAATTACTGAGAGGGGCCCAGCCACGGTATATAAGGGCCCTTCTCGAGGTTGCCAGTACCCTCATTCTTCTCACACTGACACTTTATTCCTCTCCTCTTATTCGTGCTACCGACGTGATCGGAGCACTACTTGGACCAAACATCTTGGCCAGGCTATATTATTATTATTTTTTTAAATTCGAAGGCTTAGGGCCCCTTCAATTGAGTTGCATTCATACTATTGTACTTGGGACTAATTCCCACTTTGAGTGATCCGTGATCCGTGGAAATTTCAAGTATTGAACGCCAAAGTTCGGTTCAAACACTGTCATGTGTACCTCCTTTGGATGCAAAATCTTGAAATACTAAGACATTTTAAGTATTTAAAGTGAAAGTTAGGTTCAAACACTATCATGTGTACCTCCTTTTGCGAGTAAAATTCTTGAAATCCTATTGCAGAAACTTGAGCGGCAAAGCTTTGGACTTTCCTTAAACAAATTTACTCAAAGCCAAAGGCCATACACCACTTCTCCCCGTATTTAAATACACAAATACCTAGAATTTAAGCCACCCTTGCATTGCAAACAATTGCAAGCGTGCAACGGAATTTCCACTTGGTATAATACTCATGCTAAAGTGTTGTCAAAGTTTGATAACACTAACAATATTTATCCTTAGTTAGTGATAAAATTTGATCCAATTTAGAGTTTTGTCAAAAAACCAAAATTGCAAAAACTAGAGCTGGACCAGCTAGTTCGGCCAAGACCAGTTCAGCAAAGACAGTGGAGCAACAAGGAAGGCAGCGGAGCATCAAAGGGGGTAGTTAGACCCCCCGCCCGCCCAATCGCGCCCCGCCACGTGGCGGGCGTTGACGGGGCCCAACCGGGGGTCCAACCACCCCGGGACTACCACGTGGCAGGGGCTGGGCGAGTACCGAACTAAACCAGAAGGGGCTGAGCGGGTACCGAACCGAACTAGAGGGAGCCAACAGGGAGCTGAACTGAACCAGAGTGGGGAGCCAAAGGAGGTGGGCAAACCACACACCAACACTCACATTCTTACACACATACAAAATCAACTCTTTGTTCAACACTATCAAACTCCCAAGTAAGTTGTCCTCCCTAAAAATTTGTCATTACGATCATTTGATTTTTAGTCAAATTAAATAAGAGTTGTCAAAGAAACTCACAACTCCTAAATTCAACTTTTCACCAAAAATCTAACAATTGTAACATCAAGAAATATTGTTCCGGTTCGTACCAACTAAAACTCCATAGCCAACATCTTCCTCATCAACTTTGTAAAACATTTGGAAGCCAAATGAAGAAGGAAGGAAGGGATTAGGAGAATTAAGAACAAGGAATATACACACATGAAGGAATTAAGATTAAAAAACCAATATTAAAACAATCTCATTATTGAATAAGGTTCTTGATTCCCTAGCCTTGACCCTTGAACATTAAAGAATTAATTTCTAAAGAATCTTACTATTGAATTGGTTCTCAATCTTTAGGAATGTTCTACATTCTTTGGTCGTTAGTCATTAATTAGATTCTTAGAAGGTTTGGATTTTGTTGGTTTTGTTTTATTAGGCCTAATAAGCCAAAAAAGAAACAAACAAATTAACAACCAATTTCTTAAAAACTAATGCAAATTCAAAAATTCATTAGATTTGAAAAGATTTGATGATAATTTTTTATTTAAGACAAATGGGAAAAGACAAATTGACAACTAATTTCTTTAAGAATTAATAAGGATTCAAAAATTCATTAGATTTGAAAAGATTTGATGATAATTTTTTATTTAAAATACTTTAATAAGACAAAAGGGAAAAGACAAATTGACAACCAATTTCTTTAGGAATTAATGAGAATTTAAAATTAATTAAATTTGAAAAGAATTGATGAAAAATTCTTATACTTAATTTCATTTTGAAATTCGAATATTCGTTAAAAGAACCAAACCAACAATAACAAAAACTAACCACTAAAACTTCATTGATTTTTAGAATAGATTAATTGCTAAAAACTTGCCCAAATAGGTAGACTAAGTTGAATTGCAGTATACTCTAATTACCGAGAAATTAGGAATAAAAAGAATTATGCATTTAAATTAGCGCTACATAACCTTTATTTTTTCTTTCAACCAGGATAGATTTAATTGACCGACAACATGAGAATTAATATGAATTAGATGGGGAGCCGTGATGATTTCGATGGCGAGGTCGTGGGAGAGTACCTTCACATGATGATGTTTGACGACGGGACTATGGGATCTATGCCGAGGAGGTAAATCGGTCCCACTTGATTTTTATTCTCATTATTTTACTATTAAGTTTCTTTTTACCCAACGCTTGGATTTAGAACTAGACAATTTGCATTTGACAAAGAAGAATAGAATAGGATAGATTAGTTGAATTTCAAATAGAATAGCTAAAGTTGTAGACTCAAATTAGATTAAAATCACTTAAAAGATGTGACTAAAAGAGTTCATTGCTTGGAAGGCTCTCTTTGAACACCCAATTAGAGAGAAAATTCAATTAGACACAGGACCCATGTGATAAACTTTTAGCTCAAGGGTGGAGTTAGAAGCACTCACATACGGCAGTAGTCAATAAAACCTAAGCAACAAAACGTGTGAACCATTTACACATAGAACATGTAAATTGGGAATGAGACCACTTCCATTGTTTGAGCTTGTTCATGTTCTCTATATATTTTTCGTCACAGTAGGGTGTCCTCCACTGTAGGCAGTCATAGAGAAGAGAAACGGGCATAGGAAGATTATAACTGTAGTCCAATTTACAACACATAGAACAAATAATAACAAAGTAATAACGAATTAAGTTACATATACATTCACGTTCAGTTATATAGAAATAGAAAACTAGAGTTAAGAATGAAAAAATATTAATAAAAAATCCATGGAACAATGAACTCTAATTGGAATAAATTTATAAATAATATCAATTTATTAAAGAAGAATATAATTCACTTAATAGAAAACTAAAAATAACTTTAAGCAAGCGCAAATTGTTTTATATAATTAAATGAAATTTAAATAAAAATTTAAATAAAAAAAATAAAAAAAATAAAATCTATTTTTGGCACATCCTTTCATGAAGGCCCCATTCTACTAATTTTCAACCATTTGCTTTATGTTTAACAGAAATGCCTAGCATCATATCCTGATCTTTTGGTATCACTGAGTGAAACTGTCAAACTATCTTAACAGATCATAGTAACACTTTGACATACTTAGATCAGTCTAAGTTATACAACATCTTTCAGTGTCATCAAGCACATGTTTTCATAAAATATTAGCAACATTGCAAAGATAATACATGAAAGAAAGTAAGTATCACATCAAAAACTCTCTTAAGAATATGAACCAGTTGAAAGGAGTTTTGAGGTATACTAAACTTGTGATTTCTCTTTTTTCCACAAATTTCGAGAGGTATAGGGCCTCACCTGTGCCCATCCCAAAAACACCACAACAAATTGTGAGATTAGTGAGGATACACCAGGTGTCTACAGCCCTAATACGTGTATTATTGCTTTCATCTGAAATGCAAAGAAATCAATCACACAAACATCCTAAGCAAGTAAGCATAACCACAATTTGATTCCAAAGTAACATCAATCAACTTGGGCATTGCCTAACTACTATGATGTAGCCATAGTCCCCTGTGTAAGCTCTATGAGTGTTGTGCAATGGTTGAATAAATAGTGCAGACCAAAAAGTTTTCTCACTGTTTGAGTAACTACAAAGCTTGACTAGTTCTATCTTGTGAGACTATGTCCAAAAGCTTGCTCAAGCATGTATACTAGTGTATGCAAGGATTGCAAGCAAATTTGAGTCTTGCAAAATAATTTACCCAAAGATGTCTACTTTCTAGCTTAATTAATTTAGTAATCAATAAGTCAGTAAAGATGGTAATTAGCCATCTCAAATTCTCAAGTACATGATTATGCAGTGACGGTCATATGGTACTTGAACTACCTGACACTGTAATATTCAGTGCATCCTTGCACTTTATTATAAGCCACCAATTAGGTCAATAAAGGGCTATGATCTGTTTGAATCTTTTTGTAAGCTAAATGTAATAGCTATCATAAGCAAGTGTAGTAGGTAGCTTGTGATTCAACCTATGTGAGAGTTTCATGACTGTACTCAGCAATTTTCAAGGAAATTACATAAGGTCGAGTTCGTAATACTATTATAAAACTTTTTACTACATAAATGGGGAATAATGTACAATGTTATTTCAAAAAATAATAACATATAATATGAAATAAAAATAAAAATCTCTCCAAACTGAATTCTTAATAAGTAGCTTTTGAAGCGTATATTTTTGTGCACTTAGCCACAGTGCCATATTATAAGCTGGTTTCTAGCACTAGAATATAGAAGCTAGAAAAAAGAAAAAAAGAAAAAAAAGTGGGGCCGAAGGGCCCCCACAGTGGCTTGCTGCCACTGTGCAACGCTGCTACTGTGGACTAGTGGCAGGCTGCACTGCCGAGGCTTGGAGCCCCACGCCTTACACCTACATCAAAATCAATGACGAAAAATTGGATCGGAGCCCTACGCCTTCCTCAAATCCAATGTCTGAAAATTAGATACTTCGAATGCGGCCAACTCCGTGTGCCGACACAAATTAATTGTCCATTAACCCCTAAAGGACCAGCCTGGTGTTTTTGGCAACATAGCGATTTTGGCCAGGTACATGTGAGTGGAGATTTTCATATTTTGAACTGAAATTTTAATAGAATGTGTGGACGAGGAGTACCTTTCATGTGTACTAAATTTCATTGGAATTGGATATTAGAGTGAAAAGTTATTAAGGAAAAGGTTGTTTGTTTCTCAGATGGAGCAGGGTGGGCAGGGACATTTACACTACGCACAAAATTTCCAAAACATGCCCAAAACTGAAAGGGTAGGGTTTGGGGAAGGGTTTAAGAACATCCCATGGTCTGGCCCTTTCTAGGATTCAGCCTGACATGTTCTAAAGGAACTAAATGCACTTACTAGGGCATCTTGGCACTACTAAAAAAACAGTGCCTAAATTAACAAAACATTAACAATTTTTTGTTAATTTGGATACTCTAATGTCCATTTTCATAAATATTTGTTAATTGTGCCCAAATTAACAAAATTGTCTCATTTTTTTTGTTGATTTGGATAGTACAATTACCACATCAACAAAATTTTGTTAATTTTTTTGGAATCTTTTAAAATCTCTTAGAATCTCTTGAAAAAGTTTAAAAAGTTTTAAAATCTTCAAAAACCTTTAAAAATCTTCAATATACAATGTAGATTTAAGAATAAAATAAGTACACATTCAATTTGGTGTTTATTAAAGTCAGCAGACTTTAGGGTCAATTTTCACCTTGTAAAATTAATTTTTTCAATAAATTTTGGACTAATGAAAGTTGTAAAATTAATATATCTTTCACCTCCAACAATTTTTTTGAGATTTAGATCTTCCAATCAAAAGTTATGAACAAAAATCAGAGAGGAGTAAAAATGGACATTCTTTTTTACATTTTTAAACACCTTCTCTGATTTTTGTCCATACCTTTTAATTGAAAGATCGAAATCTTAATTGGATTGTTGCAGGTGAAAGATATCTTCATCTTACAACTTTCATTGGTGCAAAGGTTTTTTTGAAAAGTTTATCTACTAGGACAAAATCGCCACTAAAGTCTACTGACTTTTGATGGGAAAAAAGTTAAAGAATAATATAATTAAAATTATATGTCTCAACTCGAAATTCAAATATAAGTATAATTTTAATCCTTTTGTTTCTTTGTAAACCTTTGGAGTCTTAATTTTACAATGTAGATTTCTTTTTAAATTAAATCATCACAAATCGGATTTTTGAAAAGTCAGCAGACTTTAGGGGCGATTCAGACCTAGTAAAAGAACTTTTTTGGAAAAACTTTGAACTAAATAAAGTTGATAAATAAAGTCTTCTTTCACCTCCAACAATTTTTTTGAGATTTGGATCTTCCAATCAAAAGTTATGGACAAAAATCAGAGAGGGAGTTTGAAAATTTTAAAAATAAATGTTCATTTTCACCCCTCTCTGATTTTTGTTTATAACTTTTGATTGGAAGATCTAAATCTCAAAAAAATTGTTGGAGGTGTAAGAATACTTTATTTATCAACTTTCTTTAGTTCAAAGTTTTTCTAAAAAAGTTCTTTTACTAGGTTTGAATCGCCTCTAAAGTCTGCTGACTTTTAAAAAAAATTGAAAAAAACCCAAAAAAACTATCTAAATACATTTCTACTTCTCCAGTGATCACACATCTTGAGTGCTTGTTGCCTTGGCAAGGGCCTTGGCCTCCAACCATGAGGTTGTGAGTTCAAACCCTAGTGGCTTCATTTCCTCATTGGCCGCCATGTGGCAGTTGGATAGGTTGCCATGTGGTTGTTGGCCACGTGGCACCACCCTAGAGGTTGGTAAAATATTTGAATTTTTTAAAATTTATTTTAAAAAAAATGTTCAAATTAACAAAAAAATCAACACTTTTTTGTTGAAAATTGACATTTTTTTGTTTAGAAATCAACACGTTTGTGTTCAAAAGTACCCAAATTAACACGTCCAAATCAACAAAAAAAATCAACACTTTTGTATTCAATTTTGCTAATTTGGTCACTGTTTTTTTCTACTAGTGTGGGAATGCAAATTTCAGCAGTTGGGACAGTTGAAATTCATGGACAATTGAAATAGACAATACAACTGCCACAAGAAAGTTCATACATGGAAAGCAAGGTTTAGGGTTGCACACAGAATTTCTAAAGTCTAAAAGAAAAAAGAAAATGAATTGAAGAATTCATAACAAGAAAGGTGGTCTCTTCAATATACAACATTTTTTTCCATTTCAAGCATATACTTCAAAATAGTTGTCAAAAATTGGAATCTACTTCCAACTCTAATGAATATATTCAACAAGTATGAACATTTGAGGCCCATAATCACTGACATCCTAAACTACTATCTTGTGACACAATTGAAGACAATATTGATCATAGGACAAGCTGCCATATCAAATTCTCAATCTACTTCCAGAACTTGCAAATATTTGCAAGAATTCTACAAATCTAATGTCAGTTACTGCCATCTTCTTCTAGAATTGAACAAGACATTTATCATACAGCCACCAAAGGCAAATCACTACCAAAATTCAATACAGCCGCCAAGTAATTAATGCAAATGACTAAGGACAAGTTCCAACTTATACATAACTTTGAAGCACCCACACATTGCCGTTCTACTTTGCATAGACTAGTTCACAGCAATATTGAGAGCAAAAGAGAGGATATCATACTTCTGCAATATAAGCATGGATGGATTTTTGCACGTTGAGGAGAGTCACGTTGAATCTGGTACTCCTGTCTGTAGTTTAGAATCTCAAAGCATTATCAATAGATTGAGAGATCAAAGTGGAGGAGGTTCGGAGCTCCACAGGCCATTCATTTAGTTGCCAACGATAGAAGCAGCTACTTCGGGAGGAGAAACATCAATGTTTTTGCAAGTGCTTCTAAGTCCCAACTCCAATCAAATCAAGTTACAACAGTTACTCCGGGAGTGGGAAGGAGCGAGTGCACTCCAATTGTCCAAAATTGTGGCACTATTGGACGTTCTTCATCTATGGTCCTTGCTTGTTCGGAAGGGAACTACGAAGTGGCCAACTGATCCAACTACGGCAAACTACAGGCATCATTTATACAGACAAGCTACGCATGTCCTAGGATGGCGAGAGAGACGATCATTTCACGTTGACATTCACTCCTTCATCAAAGACAACATCTGGCCAGATCTTACTTCCACATTGACTGTAGCAGGGATCAAACGAGATGCCACGACTGTTGCGCTTCCTCAAGGGCAAATGGGTAAGAGTTTTTCCTAAAAATTTTGAACTTCATGCATTGACACTGGTATCAATAGAGCTATGGAGCCTCATTGTTGGGGTGCAAAACTACTCCCCATTTTTTTTTTGGACGTTCAATTATTCCCTTCTTTTTCCTGTGATTGCAATACAATGCGAAGGTGATCTGATCGATCAAACTAGAAACACGTAACATAACAACAATGTGCTCAGTAAATCTCGTGTTGTCAGCTCTCTAGGTCTGATTCAATCAATACAAAGAAAGACTCTCTAACTAGCTCACTAGTTCAATCGGACCTACTGCTCTAGTTCAGACCCTGAATTCAATTAGGCTACTGATCGATCGACCGATCCATCCTCAGTTCATTTTTCCTAGGCCGCCCAAGCTAAGTCGATCGCACATTTTTTCGTGAAAATTTCGGGTTTAGACTCATGAAATACCATCATATCTCATTGATGTTGGTATCTCATGAATTATACCCATGAGTTTAGGGTAAAAATTTCGAATTTAATGCATTGCTTGGGCCAGGCTAAGTCAATCCTCAGTTTATTCTGCCTAGGCCTGGCCCTTCATTCACTTTGACCTCCAATTGTGATTTTGTTCAATGCAGGAAGAATGAAAGGCTGAATTCATTAGTGTTTCTAGAATTCAAACAATCACGCTTTGAAATACGATGGACATAATGACTTACGAAGTCGTTAGCTGCACATGGATTAGCAATTGTTATGCGCAGATCGAAGGCATCTTTCAGTCCTAAACAGGGATGTCACTCTAGTTCCGATTCCAGGAATGTCGCTCCAGTTCCGATTCCAGGGGGGCTTTGATCGGTCGATGAAACGCCTTTGAGTCTTCCAATTCCAGGGGGGCTTTAGTCAATGAAACGCCTCTGAGTCTTCACCGGTTTAGGGTATTGCACACCCAAACTAGAGCGAGATGAGATTGAGCCATTGAATCCATTTGCCGTGCATGTGCATATGCTAAACCGACTCAAGCACTTATTGCAGTTTTGACCGCACACCCCAAGCTCCAGTATGTTTGAAACTGCGGCTGAAGTACTCGCTACACTTTCACGATCAGTTTATGACTCAAGTTGCTACAAATTGAGTTCGACTTCTAACAACTACCTGATCCATCATGCTAATAGGGAGCATGTGCAAAACTGATTTGTGCTCATTCTAACAGACTAACCTGTACAATTGTCCAATGCAAGTTGCAAGTGATGATCAGCCACCTCGCCAAAGTGCCTGCATCCAGGAGGCTGAACTAACCCCTCCGGATCCTCATGAACAAAGTGCGATTTTGAACCTGTTTGAAGTCGACGAAGATAGTAACAAAACAGACAATCATGAGGAGGGCAATCCAATCACTCTACATCATTCTAATGATGCACATACTTACAACTCCAACAATGACTTCACTGACATGTAGATAGGTGATGTCGAAGACGACTTCACCACTTCACAAGAGAGAAACTTACAGTATCACGGGCGCGACTCTAGTTGCAGAGAGTTCACTAAATCTGACTCAGAGGATTCCGACGACTTCTTCGACAATAGTTGGCCTCTAGAATTGTGTCATTCCTCACTCTCACTGCAACGTGACCACGCCGCTCATCAACATCAGGTTGAGCATCATGGACATTTGCATGGAGAGAGACGAAGCCTAGAAGGCACGTCACTTGACCGTTGTGGGGAGGCAAAGGCGGGAACCAGTTGGAAGGGTGCGTGTGAGCTGTCTGGAATCCAAGGCGAGGAGAATGTGAGGCTGGGTGCGGTGGACGGGATTTCGGGTGAGGTGGGTGGAGTTTTGTGCAGGCTGAGTGAAGTGGGCGGGGTTTGTGGCAGGCCGGGAGAGGTGGGTGGTTCAGGCGTGGAGGTGGGTACATTTCAGCCCTACGGAGGGGAGGACGCCCAAGGATTACTCCACCTGGCCCCTTGACTTGGGGATGATTACGTACCAGACCTCAGTGGACTTGCAGACCCACTATTTGAAGGTTCAGTTCAACTATAATTCCAGGGAACTTAGGCCAGGCCCCACCCCTTCCTTGATGCCAATTTTGTACCTGATTTTCCAAGGTTTGATATGATGAATGAAGGATACAATTCAAAGTATGAAATGGCAATGGGTGAAAACCCTATTTTGCATGCGGATTATGAAAATGGTCATGATCTTGATAGTGATGGTGACAATAGAGATCCTGATAACCCAAATGGTGTCAAACACATTTTTAGAGACTCAACATGGTCAAGGTCTAATTTTACCTATTCTCCTAAATCCCATGAATTCCTAGGTATATCATGTCCAAAGAAGAATTTTTGAAGAATGCCCACATTCATAGCATTTTTTTCTCTATTTTGGCCACATACTCTTTTGCGAAAGATTGTGATTGAAACAAACTGGTATGCGACAACGATGGACGAAAATGGAATTGCACCTGGTGGACCTACGTGGGAGCCATTGACCGTGGTGGCTTTGAAGGCCTATTTGGCGGCCTCAATGTTCATTGGGTTGAAAAGGCAACCAAACATGAAGACATATTGGGCGAAAAAATGTTCTTTCTTCCATTGCCCTAGAATATCTCAAATTTTTACCCGTGCTAGATTTCAAGCAATTACAAGATGTCTTCATGTGACAAACCCATCTACATACGTGAGAGAAAGAGAACAACCAAGCTATGATAAAATGGGACAAGTTCGTTGGCTAGTGAATGAGGTGAGGGACAATTTCAAACAAAATTGGACATTAGAAAAATTCCTTACAATCGATGAGATGATGATTAGATACAAAGGGTCCTATTGTCCCACTAGGCAATACATGCCCCAACCCCCCCAGAAATGGGGCATCAAGGTGTGGTGTTTAGCGGATTTCGTGTCAAAATATGTATATAACTTTGACATTTATTGTGGGGCCAATCCTAATATAGAATTGGATGAAGTGCCCGTTGTAGTCCATGGAGAGCCACGGTTAACTCACAACGTCATAATCCAATTAGTACAAGGTCTTGAGGGAAAAGGTCATGTTCTTGTGACTGATAATTTCTTTTCTAGTATAGGCTTGTTTACGGAGTTGGCCACCCTATACATTTATGCCACAGGGACAATATGATGTAATCATGTGGGCCTACCTTTGGAGTTGAAGACAGTGAAAGATTGGAACAACTCTCTACAAGGGACATTGCAATGGAAAATGCACGAGAATAGGGGAATATCTTGTGTCCTTTGGAAAGATAAGCGGCCCGTGCTTCTAATTTCCACCTACGCATTGCCTATAGGATTTCCTTGTATTCCTATTCCTACGGTGCCTCAGAGGAATGGAGCAGTGAAGAATCTCATTCCTACTTCTCCAGTGCACTTGGAATATATGACTCATATGAGGGGGGTGGATGTTGTAGATCAATTGAGGGCATCATATTCATGCCAAACTAGATCCCACAAATGGTGGCATCGTGTGTTTTTATTTCTCTTGGATACGACCGTGGTGAATATGTACATTTTGTACAAAGGTATTTTGGTACAAAGTGGTGGTGATAGAAAACCAATGCCACACTTACAATTCAAGACAAACTTGTGTGAAGCTTTATTACAAAATTAGGAAGGGCCTGCCCGAGATGTTGAGGAGGACAATCCAAGAAGGCATCTTCCAACATGGAGTCGCATACGCCGTCGTTGTCAATTTTGTGGCAACCCATGTTGTAGATATTATTGTCGTGCACACAACCAGATATACCTTTGTCTAAACTGGGGTTGCTTTGAAGAGTTTTACTATGGGCCAAACAACCGTGGAGGTGATCGTGGTCCACATCGCTAAAATTATATGTAAAGGTTTGTTATTTATATTCTTTTGTTGTATTTTGTTAGGGCCTTCTTTCAATTTTTTTATATAGACTTTCTTTACCTATTTTTTTACTTTGTCTAAAATTCTTTGTAGAGTTTATTGACATTTCTTTGAGGCTATTTTTTAAGTCCTTGGTCTATTTTTTATATATCTTCTAGGCATCTATATACATTTTTTTCCCTTTTTTACATTTCTTGGGAATTTTTTACATGTCCTATAGGTATGTTTTTACAATTCTTTTTCCTTTCTAAAATTTTTTTGGGCCCTTTTTACATGTGTTATAGGTATGTTTCTACAATTCTTTTTCCTTTCTAATAATGTCTTGGGAATTTTTTACATGTGTTATAGGTATGATTTTACAATTCTTTTTCCTTTCTAATAATTTCTTGGGAATTTTCTACATGTGTTATAGGTATGTTCTTACAATTCTTTTTCCTTTCTAATAATTTCTTGGGAATTTTTTACATGTCCTATAGGTATGTTTTTACAATTCTTTTTCCTTTCTAATAATTTTTTGGGCCCTTTTTACATGTGTTATAGGTATTTTCTTACAATTCTTTTTCCTTTCTAATAATTTCTTGGGAATTTTTTACATGTCCTATAGGTATGTTTCTACAATTCTTTTTCCTTTCTAAAATTTTTTTGGGCCCTTTTTACATGTGTTATAGGTATGTTCTTACAATTCTTTTTCCTTTCTAATAATTTCTTGGGAATTTTCTACATGTGTTATAGGTATGTTTCTACAATTCTTATTCCTTTCTAATAATTTCTTGGGAATTTTCTACATGTGTTATAGGTATCTTTCTACAATTCTTTTTCCTTTCTAATAATTTTTTGGGAATTTTCTACATGTCCTATAGGTATGTTAACTATGTTTCTACAATTTTATTTTATTTTTTTACATTCTTTGGTTTCTTTTCTACATGTGTGATAGGTATCTTTTTACAATTTATTTTTCCATTCTTGCATTTTTATGGGCCCTTTATACATATCTTATAAGTCTTTTTTTACAATTCATTTTTCCTTCTTATGATTTTTTGGGCCTAGGGGTTACAATTATTTTTCACTAGTTATGATAGTAAATAAAATATAAAAAGAAGGCTCATGTTGTTCTAAAGGCATAAGAGAAAATTTATTTATACAAATAGACTAAGGCCATTTGAAAGTTGGATTTGCAGCCTGGAGGGATTCTGAACTTCACTCCCTGGACCAAACAGGAGAGAGTGCATTTGAAACAGGGGCAAGAGAAAGCCACAATAGATGTAGTATAAAAAATACCCATGATAATTATAGTGTGAGGGAAGAAGCCACCCTTGCAATGGAGGCCAGGCATCCCATGGCCGGGCCAGCCTCCCGTGCATAGGGGCCAGCTAAGGTGTATGAAAAGAGCTATACTCTAGTATTCCCCTGGAGGCACGAGTCACTTGTGCTAGAGGGCGGGTGACTTGAGGAGAAGCCCGGGTTACCTGTGGTGGAACCGTGGATTACCCGCCCTCAAGCCCGGGTACCAATAAAAAAAAATTTGGTCATGCCTGCTTTTCTTTTTCATCCATCGTGTTATCATCCAACCATTGGTCATGCCCTCAGTGCATGTAGGCAGAAATTGGTGCTGCAGCAGTTGATGGCTTCGCTAGATCGGTTCTTTTGCTCCCTCTTCCTGCCAAAGAAACAGAGCCCATGTTTCGCTAAGGTAAAATGCTCTTAAATGGATTGGTTTGTAAAATGGTGCCCTACTTTAAATGTTGAGTATCTATACATGTTGCTTTTCCATAGCCTTCACCAATGTAATGATAGTGTACATTTTAGCTAGGGCACCATTTAGAGCCTTATGTCCTTTCAACTTCAAAATTTGATAACTAATTCCAAAAAACTCCAAAGAATATGAATTGACTTAGGTTTGATGTCAATTCCACTTGTCTTTCAAGGAAAATGTATTGAAAAATATTTCAAGATATTTTACCTCCCCCAAATTTGGTTTCATCCCTTAGATGGTCCATTATAGGACCTCCTACCTTAGGACTTTTTAATTCCTACACCCCTTTTTTGTTTGCTTCCAAGTTGAGTCCACCAAATTGCAATGGTTATTGACTCTTGCATTGAACAATAATTTACTTAGTCAAGTTTCATACTTCTTGTAAAAGGTTTTTGTAAAATGGTTATGTTTATTCAACTAATGATTTGTTATATCCTTCATAGGTTAAAGAATTTGATCTAAACAACCTCATTAAAAAAAAAGTGAAAAATTAAGATGAACGGTTTTTGAAAGTGTGGAATCAAATTGAACTTAAAACACCTTTCACATTAAACAAATAATTTTATAGTTTATGAGGACAAAACTAATAATCAAAAGACATGTGTCTTTATTCATTTTTAAATCTTTCAAAGTCCAATTCAAATTGTTGTAACTTTTGCATCTAATGTCCAAATGCAATAAAACTAGTTGGAAAATGTGGATTCTATTTTCTAATTTGCATGGTACAAATTTTAGATCAATCCAAGATGTAATTATTTTTTGAAAGACAATCAAAGCTTAGAGGTACAAATTTTGGAGGCTTGTATCTCCTTCATCCATTGCTTGTTTAAAAAAATTGTTGGATTATGTTCCTTTCATACTCTTCTTATTGTATGCTAATTTTGATGGAAATCCAAGTTCTTTTGAATGTTTGGTAGCAATTTGAAGTTACAAAAACTAAACATTATTAGACTACACTAAACCTCACAGCTTCATTAGACAGACTAGAAAGCATATTTGGAGATTGAGGCTCAATTCTAAATATGTTTTTGGAACAATTTCATTTGTTTTGCAAAGTCATTATAAAATCATAATTACTAAATTCACTGACATTTTTTTCCTATCAATAAGTTTGCATGTTCATTTTGAAGCACTTTCTTGTAAAAAGTTTTTTCATTTGAGTAGGATTTAGGGTTTTCATTTGACCTCCAACTCTGTATTTAGGAATATTTATGTATCCTTTCTCAACATTAAAATTATATTATCTCTCAATCTATGTAGTCAATTAGTTGCAAATTTTATTCATGTCATCTTCAACTTATACACTACCATTTTGTACAATTAATACTTCCCTACCTTAATGACATTTAGATCTATAATAAAATCCCGCGGGTGCACTCCCCGTTTCTTAGATGTTGATGTGTGAACTAATGAAGGGTAATTTTAATTGCATTGGAGGTAAATTTTATACAACCTTTCAAAGTAAATTAGCATCCATGTAATGAAATTTTAAACTTTAAAAATAATGAAGGGTATACGAAAATACTAAAATTTATTAATTTTTTTTCTAAAGTAGCCCCCGCCAAAATTCCCTTCCAAAAATTTGAACTTTTCATAGTATGCTTAGTATAGTTTTAATCTATGAATTGTACACTAAAATTACATTAAATTCAAAGTGGTATTGAAAGTGGTATTCAAAGGGGAATCCCAAGTGCCTGCTATACTGGAAAATTAAAATCTAGATGGATGATATTCGCAACCAGGCAACTAGTTTAGTTCAGTCACTAATAGATTGAGTGGTGGGGCAAGTTCATTGAATTTTTGTGGACGTTGGAGTTTAGGGTAATTGGACCAGAGTTTTTTTGAATTGTTTGAATTTGGTTTTTTCAAAGTGCTCAAAGATTCGAAGTTTCATGTTCTCTTCGATTTTTAAAAATCTTTGTAAATGTTGTGTGTTATGTGTTTCTTAACACATAACCACAATTTTATACATTGCCTTGAAACATCAGGCTAGAACTTGCATTGTAATGTGGATGTTTTTTTCTCATGGTATTAGTTTTTATTTTTGTGCTTCATTGCTTCATAATCTTTGGTATTAGTTTTTGAATGTGCTGTAATTTTGTGTTTTTGAGGTTTGATAGTTTGCAAATGGGTGAGTTCAAGAAAACCAACCTTATTTCATGTCATGATCAAAGTGAGAATGTTGTTTCTGGCAATAACTTTTGATGCATGCATCCTATAAGTTTGAAATTTTATTAGAGATGCCTAACTTGATATTAATCAGATCCCTTACTTTTTAAATTTTTTTTAATTAATTTTTTAATTAATTTTTAATTTAGCTAATTTGTTACAACTAGGAGTTTCAAGGTTCTTACTACATTAGAAGTATCTAATTTCAATGATCTAAAGCTCAAAATTTCATGCTCTATTTGTATAGTAGGGAATCATGTATGTACCAAAGGAAATTTGAAAATTTATTATTTTATGTCCTCTACATGAGTACAAATAATAGTTCCATTGTATGCAATTTTTGAACATTGTAGATGTTTTTTAGATAATTCCTTTGGCGAAATCTAGTCATCATCAACTATCGCCTAATGTTCAATTTTTATTTTTTCAAAAAGCCTCCTCCCTTAGTACATTGCATGTGCATTACTACAGGCTTGATATCTACTCATGGGGAGGTAGAAACAAACAGACCCTCTAGATAATAACCATCCAAAGTGTGCCTCTAGAAACACCATTCAATACTTAATGGTACAGACCCTCATGCGGTTACTTGTGCCTGGCAAGCTTGACATCAACATGCTCACCAAATACAATTAGTAATTAATGAAGATTCATTCAATTGAAATTCTTCAACTCCAAACTCCTTTCAAAATTCTGGAGCACTTACCCTGGAGCACTTGCAAGAGCACTTTGCGAACCAACACAACTGCCCAATTTTGTCCGCAACAAATAATTTGAACTCAAAAATCCTGCTCGGAGCCTCTCGCAATGCTGCAACCCTCATAAGGTGAATAGTTGTATGCATAAAAACAACTAACTCATGACTATGTAAACCCTGCAAATATACATTTTCAGAAGACATACTACCTTGGTAGAGAAAAATGGAGTGGTGAAAGGAAGGGAATTGTGATAAGGATGGCGAGTCAATTGTTTACCTCAAGCCAGGACTCGTATTGATCTTTGGGACTCCCCCATGCCAAGCTCATGCTGCTCACGAGGCGCTCCTTCCACGTTTGTACATAACTTCTTGCAAGGTTGAGCTTCAAGATGCTCTCAATCCTTGAATCTCAATAACTGAATGAACGTCTGCGTGATCTCTAACTGAGAGAACTTTGATGCTCCACACAAACTTGCGTCAATTCTAGGTCAAGCCCATTTGGTCAATATCTCACCATGAATTCCCAACACTACATATGGGTGTAGATTAAAAAAATAGCTACATTTCTCCTCTTGCAGCTCGAGAGCTCTTTCACTTGCGTAGATTGCAATTGCAAGATAGTAAACTTCCATGCAAACTTCATACAAGGGAACTGCACCTTGTAAAATCAACCCCTATACTGAAGTTTGGGACTACTCTATACCAAGCTTCTTGCGGCTCTCGAAGCGCTCTTTCCACATTTCATTATCATGAGCATTCCACAATGAAGTCACCGTACTGTTGGGCGAGCTCTGCGAAGCTTGCCGTAAACCCTTCTAAGCTTATCCCCAATCTCCGGCTTTGTGTGTTGAGTTGGATGATAACATAATGGATGAAAAGGAAAAGCGGGCATGACCAAATTTTTTTTATTGGTACCCAGGCTTGAGGGCGGGTGACCCACGGTTCCACCACAGGTACCCCAAGCTTCTCCGCAGGTCACCCGCCCTCTGGCACAGGTGATCCGTGCCTCCAGGGGAATATGAGAGCATAGCTCTTTTGGTACACCCTAGCTAGCGCGTGTAGGAGGGCCAACCTCCCATGCATGGGGGGCTAGCTTGTGCAGGCGGGCCAAGCTCCCATGCACAGGGGGCAGCCTGGTGCTGGCAGGCGGGCCGACTTCCCTTGTATGCCAGGCTGCGCCTGTCAGGTCGCCTACACCCTAATGGATGGCAGGCCCACTTGGAGTGTTTGACATTTTTTGCCAGGATTTAAGTCAAGTTTCATGGGTGCATCCATGAGCCCAACATTTTTATGAAGTTCACCATGTTTTCAGCTTGCCTTGCTGGGGTGTAGGTTCAAGAACTCAATCTGCATTACAAATTGGTGAGATTTTACAATTTTAAGGGTCCAACAATTTCTTCTAATAGAAGACACAAAATTGTAGATGATGACTGTTCAATTTGTGTAAACATGTTTTTATGAGGAAGATATGTAATTTCAAAAATTTGCCCTTGTATGCCTTTTTTTGCAAACAATGTCTCACATTTCAATTTTTTGAGACATGTTCCACAATTCAAAACATCTTGAAACTTTTGGAGCAAGGAGGTAACTTATACTGAAGATAGAATCTCAAGTTGAACAAGTCACATGGAGCATTGCAAGGGTGAATTAGTGCACCCAAAGTGCAGCTTCCCGGATTTTTTTAGCCCCAAAAAATGTTTTATGTCAACAGAAACACTAATTTCTTCCAATCCATATGGTCAAACCTTTTGAAAAAAATACCATATGTTCCTAAACCACCTTAGTACAAAATCCTATGGTTAAATATGGCAAAAATCTGAAAATAAAAACTATAAAAAAACTGCAATACAAATGGCAATTTTGGAGCATTTTTTGTTAAAACATAGTGAAGGAACTTTAGGGGTTAATTCATCCAAATTCAAAAAAAATTGACTTCGAGGTCCACACCCTCTTCCCTATGTGCATGGGCACTCACATGAGGTGCATTGCCTTGTCTCCCGACGTGTTAGAGTCCTCTTCATAGAAATTCATGAGTGCACCGACGTGTAAGATTCTTGACGTAAATTCCTATTTGTTTTGTTTGCCTCCGTGCACAAGCGTGAGGGAGAGGGCAAGATGCAGACAACGATCACGGATCGTGAGGGAGAGCGTACACAACGGCAAGAGCACACCAACAACCATGTTGAAGACACCAACACCCCCAAGGTACACCCTTCTTTGATCAAGCTGTGGGGGGTGTTGGTGCCTCCGGAGACTAGAAAAATTGTGTCCACATCAACAAAAATTTAACAGAATATTGTTGATATATTTTGTTGATTTGGACATGTTGTCCCGGACATATGAGAACAGAGAAGTGTTGATTTTCTTGTTGATTGTAACAAAAAAAATTTCATTTTTTTGTTAATTTGGACATTCATGAGAAAAATTTGAAAACATAAAAATAATTTGGACCAATCAAAATTTGCCATGTGGCAGATGCCACGTCAGCAAAATCGTGCCACCTAGGCAACCCCACCACGCGGGCAAGCGGCCACCGACCTCAAGGTTTGAACCTTGGACCCCGTGGTTGAGGTCCAAAGTCCTAAACCACTACAACATGCATAACCGTAAGTGATAAAGTGTGAAGTTAGAATTGCTTTACCTACTTTTTGGTTTGTCTTTGTTTTGTTAAAATCAGCTGACTTTGGTGGCCGTTTACATATAGAAAAAGAACTTCTTTAAGAAAACTTTCAACTAATAAAAGTTGGAATATACAACAAACTTTCATTTAAAAAAATCCGTTTGAGATTTCAAGTCTCCAATAAAAAGTTGTGGATAAAATTCAGAGAAGGTTTCTTAAAATGTCAAATACAATGTCCTCTTTAATCCTTCTCTAATTTTTGTCCATAACTTTTGATTGGAAACTTGAAATCTCAAACGTATTTTTGGAGATGAAAGATAATTTTATTTTTCAACTTCTCTTAGTTTAAAGTTTTCTCAAAAAAGTTGTTTTACTATGCAAAAATGGCCACCAAAGTCTGCTGATGTTCAAAAACACTGAATTTTGGATGATTGACTTAGGAAAAAGCATTTGTTTTTGCATAAAATTTCAAGCACGATTATTTAGACATTGCACAAATGAAGAAACTTACATGAAACTCTTGAAAGTCCTAATTAACAAATCAGTGTTAATTTTTTTATTGATTTGGACATTGCACTACCCAAATCAACAAAAAAATTGTCACTGTTTTGTTAACTAGTGCCAAATCAACAAAATTTTGTAAAAACGGTCGATATGGTACCCAAATTAACAAAAATTTGTTGATTTTTTGTTGACTTGGACATCATTTTCTAGTAGTGTCCCCACATTGTTACAAGTAGATTAGTTCACACCATCACAAGGTAGTGTTTGGGGGATGGGAACTTGGCCACCGCGACCCCCCACCCCCCACGCGGCCACCCGACCTCACGCCATGCCGCGAGGTGACTATCTTTTTTGTTTGGATTTCTCATTGTGATTGAGGCATCCAGCTTGTCTAGCAGAGCTCACTTAGGGTCTTCAGAGGGAGAGCAGATGTCTTACGTGCTTTCGGAAAAAAAATTGAATTTGTTTGGGGTCCCAGTTTTGGAGGTGGCACGAAGGCCACCCTGAAGCTTAGTTGGCACCGACTGATGGTTGGGGTGGCGTTGGTGCCACCCCCGAATTTGGGTCCCTCTCGGTCACGACATAACCACACCATCACGAGGTTGCGCTCGGGGTGGCATGCACTTGGCCACCGCAACCTCCAAGGTTGACGAATTGCCACGTCCAGAGCAAAATCACGTCCAAAATCCGGACGTCCAGACGTAGTTGACGTAGCGGACGCAATGGCTACCAACGGCGGATGCCCTCTGGCGATCACAGTGTCAGATGGCCCGGTGGACGAGCGGACGCATGGTCGACAACCAAATAAACAAGCAAATGGAGTGCATTGTAGGAGATATAAGATTCGAAGGCAAAGGCTAGAAGGTTGGGTGAACAAATGGGCCTACAAGATGTTTTACGGAGTAGAATAGAATGCTTAAAAATTTGAAAAAATCAATTCATAAAAATGAATAAATTAAACTTGAAGAAGGGATATTTTCAACATCAACAAACAAACTCATATTATAATGTAAATCCCTTGACTAGAAAATTGTCAAAGATTTTGTACATTGTAATTGAGGGGATTGATGCCCCTTTTAAGCATTAGTCACATTACTTAAAATCTCACAAACCTTCCACAATTCTACCTCATCATCTCAAAAAATGCATAAGACATTCAAGAAAATTGTAAAAAATCCTAAATAAGCATACTAATGAATGAAATCAAACAAATCAATTTTTTATTTATTTATTTATTAGTAAGAAGTTAAAACCATCAAAAAATTGCACAAAATTCTAAAAGTATCCTTTGCTTTTGAAAATTTGCAAGTAGGTGTTCCACTTCATGCCAAGCATGTGTAAAAGAATTTAAAAAAATTTAGTCGCCCATGCAAAAATTGTGGCCAATTTACTAAATTGTGACTAATGTGATTAATGCCCCCGAAGGGCATTAGTCACATTAGTCACAATTGAACATATCTTCCAAATTCCTTGCCTTTTCTATTTCAATTTTTTTTTTAAATCCCAAAATATTTCCAATGCATCCTAATGGAGCATATTGACATTTGGAGTAGGACAAGTGACCTTGAATTTTATTTATTTTTGGGTTGTAAGTCAAAACCATCAAAACATTGTAAAAAATTCTAAAAGTGTCATATGCTTTCAAAAATTTGCAAATAGGTGTTGTATTTAATGCCAAGCATGTAAAAAAAATTTAGAAATTTTTAGTTGCTTATGCAAAAGTTGTGGCTAATTTACAAAATTGTGATGAATGTAACTAATGCCATTAAGGGGCATTAGTCACATTAGTTGCAATTGAATAAATCTCCCAATGTCCTTGATTCTTCTATTCAAGTTTTTTTGTAAAATTCTTCAATAGATGCAATGCATCATAATAGAGCATATTTACATATGAAATTAGACAAGTCAACTTTAATTTTATGTATGTTTGGGTTGAAAGTTAAAACAATGAAAAAATTGCAAAAAACTCTAAAGTGTTCAATGTCCCTACACATTTGTACTTTTGTGAGGAGGGATTTTAGATTATATAGAGCATTCTTATGTATTTTCATTACAAAAAACCTCCAATGAATACTTACAAATATGTTTACTACTCTAGCTTAGAATACTATTGGATTTGTAGGCATTGATTATAGTTACCTAAATTCATTCTTTGATATTAAGTATGAAGATTAAATAACAAATTACAAAATAAGAGTAGAACTATGAACAAGAAATAGACTATAGAGTATAGAGGCCCAAAGGACCACAAGTGAAATAGTTAATTCACCCTAGGCCTAGATGCTTGCTAGATTTCTGAATTTTTTTCCATTCCATTGCGTGCCCACCCATCTATTTGAAAGCTTGTCTAAACGCTTAAATTCTAACAAGACTACGCCCATGCCAATCCGCCCGTCCGAAAGCCCATCTGCAAGCTCGATTGTCTAATATCTGTCCCATTTTAGTCGTCCGCCTGTTTGCTTTATTAGAGCTGTCCAAATGCCCATTTGCTTGTTTGCACCATTGGAGCTATCCAAACACCCATCTGCCCAACCACCCCATCAAAGTTGTCCGATCTTCCACTCGTCTACGCGTCCGCTGCATCTAAGCCGTCCGAGGGCCGTCCGCTCATCCGCTTATTTGCCCGTCCCTCCATCCGCCTATTTGTGCGTCCGCTCGTTTGCGCTTCTGCCCGTCTGCTTATTCGCTCGTCCGCTTATTTGCATGTTCGCCAATCCGCTTGTCTAACTTCCTTTTGAAATCTTGTTTGAAAGCCCAATTGTCCACCCCATCTCATGCGTCCAAACGCCCGTCTAGAAGCCTGATTGTCCGCCCTTTCTCAACTGTCCGATCATCCGCTCGTCCGCCGCATCGCGGCCATTCAAATGTCTGTCTGAATGCCCATCCAATTATATTAATGATTGTTTGCCTTAACAACCATTTTAGAAGTCTTCTTTTGCAGCATTGGATTCTTTGAATAAAAGATCCGCTTCCATTCTTCTCATGGTAGACATTCAATATTGCAAGTATCCAATGGACAATGAATGTACAAAAATAGAAAAGAAATAAGTCCTCCACACAATTGAATTTGCATCATAAACCCTAAATCCTAACCTTTAGTTTAGTTTATTCTTGTTACATCATGCATATTTTTAAAATTTTGATTTGTATAAAAAGGTGGTCGATTTGGCCCACCATCTTTTTGTATATATGCTTGTTAAAGTCTATAAAGTAAGGTGGATTTTTAAATAAATAACTTTAAAAAATTTATGGCTTGGTTTCTAAGGCTATGATTTTTCTAAATATTTTTGGTGATAATATTAGGGTTTAAATGTTACCTATTTAATCCATTTTTTAAAATTTTTAGCCCCTTCCTCTATCCCTTCTACACAAATATTTCCTCTTAAAGTGACCTCGTAGTATAATATTCCCTTTAGTTCATTTCAATTGAGATTTACCTATGATTTTTTTTGTAAATTAAATCTTGAGCTATGGTAATTGTATTTGAAATATGTATTTTACTGGTTTACTTTGGCCGTGGTTTTTGTCATGGAATCATATCTTGGTAAAGTGTGGTATAAAAACTACATTATTACTTCAATTTATTTTCTTAAATCATATTCAGAAGGTACTTCACCTATAGACCTCACTTACTCACGTATTCATTTATTTATGTTTTCAACGTTCTATGGGGTTTAGAGCATTTATTATTGTGTGACAATACATTACTTATAGAGTTGTAGGCTTGTACCAAATTGAACCAATTAATTATGCCTTGAAGATTGAAGTGTTTCATTTCTTATTATACTTTTGTTCTAAAGTGCATTGATAGGTAATTAGGTATGAAGATTAAGTTGAATAAATTACAAGTACAAAGTACAAACTGGATTATAGCAATTGCATTTTAAGAAATTCTATTGAAAGATGTAATCAAAACTCAAAAGTCTTGAAATGCTAAAAGTATTTTAATGTAATTTAATGTGAATTTGAGATTTTACCTTTAATCTAAATTTTTCACTTGCTTATGTGATTTCTAAAAGTTTTTATTCAAGATAGAAGAGTTGATTATGTGAAAGTATTGAATTCACTTAAGTATTGAATTCACTTATGTGAAAGTATTAAATTCAATAATTGTGATAAAACTTAGAAAATTTATCTTTGTGTTAAATTGAATAAGAATTGATATATTAAATTTTGCTCAAAATTGAATCCTTCATATACTATTGTAAACATCCTAGATTTTGTTTAGGAAAATGATTGAGGCACAAAACTACACTTCTTCTATGATAACTACCCCATGGGTTGCACATCTTCTAGGTTCAATGATTTGGAATAGACCTTCCACATGCATTGCAAATACCTCCAACAATACATAGTACACCTAGCACAATATCCTTCTAGGGGAAAAAAATCTACTAGCAATGTAGAATACTCTTTATGCAAAAGATACACCTCTAAAGAATAATGCAATAATTTGCACTTGAGTTTATCATTCGAAAGATTTAGGAGACAAACTTCTACTATTGACTTTGAATATTTCCATATCCATTTCTTAATTAATACTATCATACAATCTCTTATAAAACTATTGAAAAAAATACTCAACATCTTTATAGTGTTTTTTTTAAAATTATAAACATATCACATCAAATTAGACATATTATTCATCACATACGTAAAGAAAAACAATAAAACCACTTGTGGATTGAAAAATTAGAAAGTTTGATCATGATGGTGTCAAAACTCTAAAGGCTACAAGTGATTCAAAGTTTAGAAGATTTTAATTTGACATGGCAAGTCAAAAAACATGGCCAACACAAACATGTGTAGTCATAGGACCTAAATTTTGCTACTCCAAACAAAATATAGTTTCTCAATACCTACTTTACAATTTTTGAAAATGGCTTTCTAATGGTCATTTTTTCCTCTACATCTAGTATAGTCAAGGCCCATTTTTAAGGCACTTGAATATTATATAAAGTCAAAACTGTAGCAATTACCTTTACATAAAATCTTCTATATAAAAATCACAACCAATTATTTTCAATACAAAAATCTTCAATACAAAAATTACAACCTCTTATTTACAATTCGCATACTATATTACATAAAGATTTTTGAAAAAACACTATCCATTAAAAAAATGCAATAGAAAAATACAATTACAATGTTATTGCGGAATTCGTAATCATAGTGTCATAAATTTTTCACTCAATTGGCAATTATATGAAGAACATAATTTCATATACTAATGAATAAATTTTGTGAATTTCAAAAAAATATATAAGGCAAAGCATCTTGTTGGAGTCAAAACATTCCAACAATATATTCTTTCAAACAAAGGCTAATCAATTGATATGATCTACAACCATGATGTTGGAACTACACTCTTCCATAACGACTATCCATAGTAGAGTACTTTATCATCCTCACCATAGTCTCATATGAACTATAGGGTGGTAAATATAGTTGACCAAAGTATGTACTAGATTGAATACATGGGTCATCATCCCTATTCAATAGAACAACTTTGATTTGGGATCCTCCAAAAAACTCCAACCCTGTAATAAATACAACAAGCCTCATTCTCTCTGAATGTGTCATTTCATTAACAACTCTAGTAAACCAATTTTGCTGTTTGTACATAGTCAAGCAAACTCAGCTCTCGGCTCAATCGGGCTTTCAAACAAGATTTCAAAAGGAAGGTAGACAAGCGGATTGGTGGACATGCGAATAGGTGGACTGGTGAACGTACGAATAGGTGGACGGGCAAATAGGCAGATGGGCAGACGGGCAGACGCGCGAACGAGCGGACACACAAATAGGTGGACAGGCGAATAGGCAGACGAGCAAACACGCAAACGAGCGGACGGGCGAATAGGCAAATGGGCAGACGCACGAAGGAACGGACGCACAAATAGGCGAATGGGCGAATAGGCAGACGGGCAAATGCGCGAACGAGTGGATGCACATATAGGTGGACGGGAAGAAGGGTGAATAGGCGGATGAGCAAATGGCCCTCGGACGGCTTAGATGCAGTGGACGCGTAAACGAGTGGAAGATCGGACAACTTTGATGGGGTGGTTGGGCAGATGGGCTTTCGGACGGGCGGATTGGCATGGGCGTAGTCTTGTTAGAATTTAAGCGTTTAGACAAGCTTTCAAATAGATGGGTGGGCACGCAATGGAATGGAAAAAAATTCAGAAATCTAGCAAGCATCTAGGCCTAGGGTGAATTAACTATTTCACTTGTGGTCCTTTGGGCCTCTATACTCTATAGTCTATTTCTTGTTCATAGTTCTACTCTTATTTTGTAATTTGTTATTTAATCTTCATACTTAATATCAAAGAATGAATTTAGGTAACTATAATCAATGCCTACAAATCCAATAGTATTCTAAGCTAGAGTAGTAAACATATTTGTAAGTATTCATTGGAGGTTTTTTGTAATGAAAATACATAAGAATGCTCTATATAATCTAAAATCCCTCCTCACAAAAGTACAAATGTGTAGGGACATTGAACACTTTAGAGTTTTTTGCAATTTTTTCATTGTTTTAACTTTCAACCCAAACATACATAAAATTAAAGTTGACTTGTCTAATTTCATATGTAAATATGCTCTATTATGATGCATTGCATCTATTGAAGAATTTTACAAAAAAACTTGAATAGAAGAATCAAGGACATTGGGAGATTTATTCAATTGCAACTAATGTGACTAATGCCCCTTAATGGCATTAGTTACATTCATCACAATTTTGTAAATTAGCCACAACTTTTGCATAAGCAACTAAAAATTTCTAAATTTTTTTTACATGCTTGGCATTAAATACAACACCTATTTGCAAATTTTTGAAAGCATATGACACTTTTAGAATTTTTTACAATGTTTTGATGGTTTTGACTTACAACCCAAAAATAAATAAAATTCAAGGTCACTTGTCCTACTCCAAATGTCAATATGCTCCATTAGGATGCATTGGAAATATTTTGGGATTTAAAAAAAAAATTGAAATAGAAAAGGCAAGGAATTTGGAAGATATGTTCAATTGTGACTAATGTGACTAATGCCCTTCGGGGGCATTAATCACATTAGTCACAATTTAGTAAATTGGCCACAATTTTTGCATGGGCGACTAAATTTTTTTAAATTCTTTTACACATGCTTGGCATGAAGTGGAACACCTACTTGCAAATTTTCAAAAGCAAAGGATACTTTTAGAATTTTGTGCAATTTTTTGATGGTTTTAACTTCTTACTAATAAATAAATAAATAAAAAATTGATTTGTTTGATTTCATTCATTAGTATGCTTATTTAGGATTTTTTACAATTTTCTTGAATGTCTTATGCATTTTTTGAGATGATGAGGTAGAATTGTGGAAGGTTTGTGAGATTTTAAGTAATGTGACTAATGCTTAAAAGGGGCATCAATCCCCTCAATTACAATGTACAAAATCTTTGACAATTTTCTAGTCAAGGGATTTACATTATAATATGAGTTTGTTTGTTGATGTTGAAAATATCCCTTCTTCAAGTTTAATTTATTCATTTTTATGAATTGATTTTTTCAAATTTTTAAGCATTCTATTCTACTCCGTAAAACATCTTGTAGGCCCATTTGTTCACCCAACCTTCTAGCCTTTGCCTTCGAATCTTATATCTCCTACAATGCACGTCCATCTGCTTGTTTATTTGGTTGCCAACCATGCGTCTGCCCGACCGTTGGACGTACAATAGTACAAATGTCAAATGACATTTGGGGGGCCCCAGAAGTTGCTACGGGACGTCTGGACCTCCAGGCGTCCTGTCAACCCTAGCGACGTCCGCCCACCCAACCTCACGCCACGCCGCGAAGTGACAATTTTTTTTTGGAATTCTTATTGTAATTGAAGCATCCAACTTGTCTAGTAGAGCTCGCTTAGTGTCCTCGGAGGGAGACCAGGTGTCTTCCATGCATAGAATAAAAAATTTGAATTGTTCGGGGTCCCAATTTTGGAGGTGGCACCAAGGCTGCCCTAAATCCTAGTCGACGTCGACTGATGGTTGGGGTGGTGTGAGCCCCCATTTTGTCACTGGGGACTCACGGGTTCTTTTTTTCAAATTCCTACATAATTTAAGGCATAATTAGGCTCGTAAAACTCACAAAAGAGCATTAAACCGGTATTGGCATTATGTGCCATTTGGTCATTAGAGGGGATTTAGGATAGTTTGCATCCAAATCGGGTCTTGTCTTAGCTAAATAGACGCCAAACTGATAGTGATGTGCAGGATTAGGGTAAGAAGCCTAAAAAGGCCCTACCTAGGTTAGGAAGTCCTCATGGAGGAATCTAGGAGGAATCCCCCACTCCCCATAACATCGAAGAGAATACGGGCGGAATATTAACCTTGAAATGCAGGGATCGGGCGATTCCCTAATTCTAGGAGCACGCAGTGGGGATGCAGATTTGCATCTAGGTGGGGGAATCCCATGGGTGGTCCCCTCTAAAGTTTGGAAATTTTCCGACATTGTTTGGATATTTTCCCGGACGGTCAACTGCAGTGAACTTTGGGTGGGAATTTGAAAGAATATCCCAAAGTGCGGTAAAATCCTACTAAAAATCCGGCGAGGCGGTCTCACACCAACGGAGCGCTTCCCCAAGTTTCAAGACAAATTGATAGTTGGAAGATCCCGAATCAGCGACATTCCTCCACAATTGACAATTTAAATGACGGAAGCTGCAGTTGACCGGCGTATTAGGGCCATAAGACATCGGATCGAGGCCTACTTTGGGTCTATTCCTACCCCCCTCTATCTACTTGAGATATTGGTGAAGTTTGAGGTCCAAAATTGCCAAACTCCAAAAGTTGGGAATTTATCCCAACTTTGACCCCAGCTTACACTAAGATTTTTTGCGATTTGGGACATAGTTTAAGGTGCAAGGGTTTCATTCGGACTAATTATGGCCTTCCGGACCCAATGGCGCAATCCGTTTGCCATTCGGAGCTAAACTCCAAAAGTTAGTCTTTTGGGGACAGCACATGGAGGAGAAAATGGGGTTTAAGGCTCCCCAATGCCTTTTTGGAGAGTTTGGGCCCCAATGGCCGTGGGGAACGTGTAGGAAACGCGTGGAGAACTCCGGGCACATGTGGGAGCAAGTACCACCTCAAAAAGTTAGTGGAGGTGGCTCCAAGTGCTTGGTGTAAGTAATTTCAAATTAAGTAGGTGGGAACACATGGGAACCTCTCCCATGTGGGAACTTGTAGATTTTGGGGAAGGTAAATTAGGTGGATTGGCAAATTCTTGTAAGGTTAGGTAAGATTTGAATTACTCAATTCAAATTGTGTAGATTTTAGGTGGATAGTTAGATTTGGGATTGGTAAACATGTACGGACTTCCTAAATTCCCTCATCTAGATATTCTTAGTAGATTAAGGGGGGGGGGTGCTCCCTTTTGAGTATAAAAGGGGCAGCATTCTCCTCTCATTCTCTCTCTTTCTCACTCTGCACCATTTAAGGGAGGAGGACTATTGGGCCCGGGTTATGTTGGATGCCAAAGGAGTCTTTGATGATCTTTTGGAGGTTTTACACCCTTGGTAAGTGTGGTTTGTACTTGGGGACTTGAGACCCCCCCAAGTTGGTGGAAACTTATGCAATTTGATATTGATCCACTCTTGTATTGTAAAACTATTGAAAGGTGTTGTAGAAGAGAACTTGGGAGGAACCGAGGGGTTACTAGGGAGGTGACTTTGAAAGTATGTTGCACCTTGTGTTCACTCTCTTTTCCTTCTTCTCTTGTTCACGGGGTTAATCTAGTCCCATAGGGGACGGCGAAGCTTTGATTGTCAGTACTTAAGAAGTTATGTGCCCACCCTCTTCTTCCTCTTCTCTTGTTCACGGGGTTAATCTAGTCCCATTGGGGATGGCGAAGCTTTGACTATTAGTACTTAAGAAGTTGTGTGCTCACCCTCTCCTCCTTCTTCTCTTGTTCACGGGGTTAATCTAGTCCCATAGGAGACGGCGAAGCTTTGACTATTAGTATTTAAGAAGTTGTGTGCTCACCCTCTTCTCCCCCTTCTCTTGTTCACGGGGTTAAACTAGTCCCATGAGGGACGGCGGAGCTTTGGCTCCCTAGGTACCTAGAGAAACCAAAAAGTCTTAGTCAAGTATCAAAGAGATTATCCCCACGGCGAAGCTTTGACCCCCCCAAATCTTAGCGGGGTGTCAAAAGCAAACTCCCTTGGGGTAGAACCAATGTTTAGTGTCCAACATGTTTGGCACTATTGCAACATTTAGTATCTAACAAAGTGACGATTAGGAGGCTCCTTAGGTAGGGTGGAATGTGGTTATACCTTGAACAACACCCTACATAAATATTAGCCCAATTAAGGGGCAGGTTTGGTAAAACGATTGTTAGTTTGTAACCAGCCAACATCCAACCAACACCAGCCAACACTAGCCGAGAGCCCCCCAGTCGGAGCCCCCAGCCAGCACCAATCGGGCCAGCCGGGTACCCCGCCAGTACCGTAGCCGGGCTTGGGTCTAGGAGTTGGGTCGGGGCTTTGGGTCCAGGGGTGGATCGGGGCTTTTGGGTCCAAGGGCTTGGCTCTAAAAAAAAAGGGAAATTAGACTAGGAATTAGATTAGAGGATAGTAAAAAGGGAAATTAGATTAGAGGATAGTTAAAAGGGAAATTAGATTAGAGGATAGTTGAAAAGGAGGTTAGATTAGAGGATAATTAAAAGGAAAATTAGAGTAGAGGCTAGTCTAAAGTGGGAATTACTTAAGAAGTGGTCTAGAGCTAGGAGACACGTAGAAAAGGCTAAACTTGAAGGGGCGGGGCCATGAGCCAACCGGGGCCAAGAGATGGCCATGATGGACGTGGCGTGGAACGAGGAGGACCGGGCATGGGGGACACACGGAACGGCGGTAGGCCTCTAAACCTTCCTTTGATTTCACTGATTGATGCAACTCGGAATTAGCTAGTAGGAAAGGAGTGGCATTCCAAGTAAGATTATGGGCCGGTAATTAGCAAAACCGGATAGGAAAACAACTATAACTAGAAGAGAAATAGAAGAATGAATATGCGAACAAAGCATACAAATACGTAGAGTAGACTAGGACAAAGACAAATATATAGAAGTAGGCTAAGATAAAAATACGTAGAATAGGATAAAAATACAAGAACATAGAATAGGTAGAGTAGACGAAGACGAAGACAAATACGTAGAAGTAGGTTAAGATAAAAATACGTAGAATAGGATAAAAATACAAGAATGTAGAGTAGGCTCAAACAAATACGAAGACGTAGTGTAGATTAAAAGAATACCAATACATAGAGGTAAACTAGACAAATACAAAGACGTAGAGATGGGGTAGGAAATACCATACATAAAGTGGGCTAAAGTAAGTCCAAACACAAAGAGTAGAATATGAGAACCAAACACATAAATCAAAGACAAGAAGAACATAGAAGTGGGGCAAGATAACGAAACAAACAAACACCTAGATTAAAGTAGAAGGAACATAGAAGTAGGACAAGAGAACGAAATAAACACACGGTAGGATAGGTAGGTTAGTAAAGAAGATCCATTGCTTGGAAGGCACAATGGATTGACGCTTAGACACATATAGGTAGTAGAATCATTAGGACTAGAGCTTGGTTGTGATCGCTTAATTCCAAGGGTGGGAATGAAGCACCCACAGGTGGCGGTAGTGCCACCTCCGAATTTGGGTCCTTCTCGGTCACGACCTGACCAGATCATCAGAAGGGAGCGCTTGGGGTGGTGCAGACTTGACCACTGCGATCCTTGCCTATCATGCGGCCACCCAACCTCGTGCCTCGCCGCAAGGTGAAAATCTTTTTTATTTGGAATTCTCATTGTGATTGAGGCATCCAGCTTGGCTAGCAGAGCTCGCATGGGTCCTCGGAGGGAGACTAGGTTTCTTGCGTGCATAAAATAAAAAATTTGAATTGTTCAAGGTCCTAGTTTTGGGGGTGGCACCAAGGCTGCCCTAGAGCCTAGTCACTCGACGTCGACTGATGGTTGAGGTGGCATTGGTGCCACCCCCGAAACCGAGACCTTCTTAGTCACAACGTAACCAGACCATCACGAGGCAATGCTCGGGGGGCGCGGACTTGGCTACCGCGTGGCCACCCCGACCTCACGCCACGCCACGAGGTGACAATATTTTTTTTGGATTTCTCATTGTGATTGAGGCATCCAACTTAGCTAGTTGAGCTCGCTTAGGGTCCTCAAAGGGAAACTAGGTGTCTTGCGTGCATAAAATAAAAAATTTGAATTGTTCAGGGTCCCAGTTTTGGAGGTGGCACCAAGGCCGCCCTGAAGCCTAGTCGGCGCCGACTGATGGTTGAAGTGGCATTAGTGCCATCCCCCAAAACGGGACCTTCTCAGTCACAATGTGACCAAAACCATCATGAGGCAACGCTTAGGTGGCGCGGGCTTGGCCACCGCGACCCTCCACCCACCACGTGGCCACCCCGACCTCGCGTCATGCTATAAGGTGAGAATCTTTTTTTTGGATTTTTCATGATGCATGTGTGTGAGTCCCCGATTCGTCATCGGGGACTCACGGGTTCTTTTTTCGAATTTATACATAAACTAAGGCTTATTCAAGCTCATAACACCCACAAAAGGGCATTAAACCTATATTGGCATTACACATACCAATGTGCCATTTGGTCATTAGGTGGGATTTAGGATAGTTTACATCCAAAACGGGCCTAGTCTTAGCTAAATAGACGCCAAATTAATAGAGACATGCAGGATTAGGATAAGAAGCCTAAAAAGGCCCTGCCTAGGCTAGGAATTCCTCATAGGGGGATCTAGGAGGAATCCCCCACTCCCCATAGCATCGAAGAGAATACGGATAAAGTACTAACCTTGAAATGCAGGTACCGGGCAATTTCCTAATTCTAGGAGCACACAAGGGGGATGCAGATTTGCATCCAAGTGGGGGGATCCCATGGGTGGTCCCCTCTAAAGTTTGGGAATTTTCCAACATTGTTTGGATATTTTCCCAGACGGTCAACCGCGGTGGACTTTGGGTGGGAATTCGAAAGAATATCCCAAAGTGCGGTAAAATCCCACTAAAAATCCGGTGAGGCGGTCTCACACCAACGGAGCACTTCCCCAAGTTTCAAGACAAAATGATAGTCAGAAGATCCCAAATCGGCGACATTCCTCCCCAACTGACAAATTAAATGACGAAAGCGGCGGTTGACCGGCGTACCGGGGCCATACGACATCGGAACGGAGCCTATCTTGGGTCTATTCCTACACCCTTCCATCTACTTGGAAGATTGGTGAAGGGTTGGGGTCCAAAATTGCTAAACTCCAAAAGTTGGGAATTTATCCCAACTTGGATCCCAGCTTACGCTAAGATTCCTCGAGAATTTGGACATAGTTTAAGGGGTAAGGGGTTCTCCTTAGGCTAATTATGGCCTTCCGGAGCCAATGGTGCAATCCGTTTGCCATTTGGAGCTAAACTCCAAAAGTTAGCCTTTTGGGGACAGCACATGGAGAAGAAATGGGGGTTTTAGGCCCCCCAATGCATTTTTGGGGAGTTTTGACCCCATTAGCCGTGGGGAATGCATAGGGAACGTGTGGGGAACTTCGGGCACATGTGGGAGCAAGTACCACCTCAAAAAGTTAGTGGAGGTGGCTCATGTGCTTTGGTGTAAGTAATTTCAAATTAAGTAGGTGGGAACACATGGGAACTTCTCCCATGTGAGAACTTGTAGATTTTGGGGAAGGTAAATTAGACGGTTTTGCAAGTTCTTGTAAGGTTAGGTAAGATTTGAATTTCCCAATTCAAATTGTGTAGATTTTAGGTGGATAATTAGATTTGGGAGGGGTAAACATGTACGGACCTCCTAAATTCCCTCATCTAGTTATTATTATTAAATTAAGGGGGGGGGGTTTGCTCCTTTTTGGGTATAAAAGGGGCGGCATTCTCCTCTCATTCTCTCTCTTTTCTCACTCCTACCCATTGAAGGGAGGAGGAGACTATTGGGCCCGGGTTATGCCGGATTTCCTTTGGCTTTTGATGCCAAGGGAGCCTTTGATGCCAAGGGAGCCTTTGATGGTCTTTTGGGGTTTGTACACCCTTTGGTAAGTGTGATTTTTACTTGGGGACTTGAGACCCCTCCCAAGTGGTGGAACTTATTGCAATCTAAGCTTGATTACTCATTGTATTGTGTACCATTGAGAGTTGTTGTGGGAGAGTATTGTGAGGAACCGAGGGGTAACTTGGGAGGTGACTTCGAACGTTTGTTTGCACTTTGTACCACTCTCTTCTCCCTCTTCTCTTAGTCACGGGGTTAAGTTAGTCCCATAGGGGACGGCGAAGCTTTGAACTATAGACTAGATAAGTTCTGTAAACATTCTCTTCTCCCTCTTCTCTTAGTCACGGGGATAAGTTAGTCCCATAGGGGACGGCGAAGCTATGAACCCCCACCCTTCTTAAGAAGCTAAAGTCTTAGTCACGTGTCAAAACACCTCACTCTCACGGCGGAGCTTTGAACCCCCTACGTCTTAGCGGGGTGTCAAATAACCTCCCTCTTGAGTTAGACTCAACGTTTAGTGTCCAACACGGTTGGCACTAAGTCAACGTTTAGCATCCAACATCCATTGGGGTAAAACCCTTGGGCCACATCAATTGTTCTTTTGTTAAGAGGCTCCTAATTCTACTCAAAAAGCCAGAAATTGCAAGTTTCCAAGTGCTGGACCAACCCCAGCCAGCCAGCCAGCTAGAGCCCCCAGCTAGCAGCCAAAGCCCGCAACCCAGCCAGCCGGGTCCCGCGCCGGGTCCCACAGCCAGCCAGCCAGCCGGGCCGCCAGCCGGGTCCGCAGCCGGGGGGGAGCCAGGGGTTTTGGGGAGCCAGGGTTCGAGGAGCCAGGGGTTCCTACAAAAAAAAGATAGAAATTAGGTAGTTAGGGAAAGATAGAAATTAGGTATTTAGGGGAAAATATAGAAATTAGGTAGTTAGGGAAAGATAGACATTAGGTAGTTAGGGGAAAATATAGAAATTAGGTAGTTGAAGGGATAGAATAGAAACTAGTTGAGCTAGGAAGCCATCGCAAAAAAGACCTAATTGTAAGAACACCCGGAAAAGGATGATAAAAAGAGCCGGGACCAAGACATGGCAATGATGGACGTGGCGTGGAGTGAAGAGGACCGGATCCACGGAACGGAGGTGGGCATCTAACCCTACCCTTGATTTGAATTAATTGATGCAATAGGAAATTAGTTAGTGGAAAAGTCTACACCCCAAGTAGGATTAAGGTCCGGTGTTTAGCAATCACGAATAGAGAGGCGACCATGAAGAGAAGGAAAATAATAAATACCCCACCGTAGAGAAGACGTAGATTAGACTAAGCCAAATACCCGCACGTATAGTAGAAGAAGACGTAGAGAAGACGTAGATTAGACTAAGCCAAATACACGCACGTATAGTAGAAGAAGACGTAGAGAAGACGTAGATTAGACTAAGCCACATACACGTACGTATAGAAAAAGAAGACGTAGAGAAGACGTAGATTAGACTAAGCCACATACATGTACGTATAGAAAAAGAAGACGTAGAGAAGACGTAGATTAGACTAAGCCACATACACGTACGTATAGAAAAAGAAGACGTAGAGAAGACGTAGATTAGACTAAGCCACATACACGTACGTATAGAAAAAGAAGACGTAGAAGAAGACGTAGATTAGAGTAAGCCAAATACAAGTACGTATAGAAGACCAATACGTAGAGTAGAGGTACTCAATTCAAATACGTAAAGTAGAAGTAGAACAATACCAACACGTAGAGTAGAGGTACTCAATTAAAATACGTAAAGTAGAAGTAGAACAATATCAATCCGTAGAGTAGATTAAAACAAACCCAAACACGTAGAAGTAGGATAAACAAGAACAAAGTAGAAGAGTAGGACAAGAGAACGAAACACATAGAGGGAGCAGCAAGTAGAAGTAGGATAAGAGAACGAAACAATCCTTAGTAGGATAGTTAGGATACACTACAAGAGGATGCCGTCCGAATTGACAAGTAATTGACAAAAATTAGTCAAAATCAACTAATGTAACCGTCAACATTTGAACTTCTGTCATTTCAGACTTCTTTCTAGATTCTTGTCAACTTTTTGTCGTTCTTGCATTCATGTACAGATTGACATTTTCTGTGCCAGAAATCTATTTAATCACTCAATGATTTTGTTCCTTTCTTCTTCTTCAGTTATCCAGGAGCATGAACTCATTCGGAGGGCATACGAGATGTAGGAGTTGCAGAGTCATCAGAAGATGATGGTGGAGTAGCACCTTCACTACAATTTGCAGATCCTTTATGAACCACACACACCCAAAAATGAAATTGCAGGTAGAATGTGATGAAATATGGAAAGACAATCCAGAGAAACATGAAACTGAGTAAAGTATGATATACTATACATAACTGTTCCAACATCCTTTGGTCCCAACATCCCTTGATCAAAGGAACTGATGCACGCAATCCCACATAGTGATGCAATTAAAATTACAAAATCAAATACTAATCTGTACATAGACTCTACCACCCAAATGACACTCAGAGCTCATCTTCATGGTTCACGTTCTACTGCACTAGCTTCCGATTTCACACTTCCATCTCTCGCATGAGCCTACACCCTGGAGGAATAGAAGTTTGCATTACCATGAAGTGGTGTATGATTTAATCATCAAACGCAAATATTCAAAAACAGAACATGCAATTACAGAAGTCATGAAGCCAAGTCGATAAGGCAGAATTCTATTAAAATCCACAGTTGCTAAACTGTGTCAGAAATGACAACTTCACATTTCAAAGAGGATTTCAGGGACACCAACCTCCAAAGGAGAATCTCTTCGACATGAAGACCCTTTTCCACGTCTTTGCTTCCTTCATTTTTAAGTTAGAAACCTTGCAGTAAGCAACTTCCACACGTTTGTACATATTTTTGCTTGTTGCACCACAAATGAGTTATGCTTGACCACTGCAGCCCACACTTGGAAAACGCAATGCTAGTGCTAATGAACACATAAACACATCCACCATATATACGCATAAAGCATTCGCTCTGGCAGTATGGAATGCCATAAATACTTGCAGGGCTCACAGAACTTACACATTCACTCTCCAGTACCATGGCAAACCTATAGTCATGACATGCTTTGCCCGTAATGAAGAAGACCCAGCAGACTCTACAACGTCGCCATCACATAGCTTGAGAACCATAAAGCCATGAAGCCTGTGCATCTGTTGAAGCAGACGCTTGAGGACAAAAGTGGCTGTACTCCAACCTCACTCGACAAGTGAACATTCCTTTCAAACGTTCCATGCCATAATAGTATTGGGCCTGCGGGATGACAGAAATGCTCGATTATTATGCACAAGTATGTGGCTCTCAGTATTGCTAGAGATGCATAAAATCCATCTCTATATGAACTTTTTCTTCATGACTCATCAATACCTATAAGAAGACTACACAACAGCATCAGGAAACAACTTCGAACGAGGAAGACGCATACAAAACAAAGCGACTAGTCGTTGACATGCCAGCAACTCCCTGAGACGCTCTGGCCTAACCTTTTGGGAGGAAAACCTCCGAAACAGTCAATGAAGGATGCCTCTGTACAAGCGTGGCTTCCTTAGAAGGGACCTCAAGTTTCCACTCCTTACATTTTACACGGTAGAAATATGTCATAAGCTCCCCAACAGGATGCAGCAAACACTGTTGCCTAGTAGTCCTATTGGTCAAAGACTTATCAGGTGATGCATCATTTTTCATGCCCTCCATGTAAACCTACTCGAAGTTCCAATTTCTTCTTCAGATTATAGAGAAACAGCCAGGAGGAAGTGAAACTGCTATACGAAAATTCTTGACGAACACCACCACACCTCCCATCAATACCTTAGCAATGTTGCTAAAACCAAGGGAATCTACTTCAATTGATGTCACAAGTATCCAGTGTGAAAATAAGATATACTACAACGTCGTAGATTGACGTGACACAACAATCCTCACACACATTAATCAATGAATAATTCGTTTATAATATACCTTGTACAATTTCGTTGGTACCTTTGCCTTCTATGCTCCTTTGAACTTCCAAGGTGTGCTTCCTGGGTCATGGTACAGAAGCAGACGCTCCAAATGCACGGACTGCAAAACCAGAGCTCCATCAATGATTAAACTCATTGCAGACTTGCAGTTCAACTATGAGGTAGAACAGCACATAAAACCTAAGCTACATGGTGCTCGACTGCACCTCTTCAGAAATTCATGATCATCCCCCTGCATCAAGAAAAGAAAGAACGAAGATGACACAGAAACAGCTACTTGGCTACAGAAACGCAGACGAATTCAGGGACCACACACGGATTCCTCAATGTGCAAAGACATAAGAAGTCTACTGTGAGGAACCTTATTATAAAAAGCACTCAACTCATTTCACATTACTTGGAATGGGTTCACAGTACTTTGGTGGGACACGGAAGCCTCCCGGAGTCTTTCCAAGGACCCAGTTCTGACAACTCATTCACTGTCCCGAGCCATCAACATTCATAGTGCCCACGTCACTCATCACCCAAACCGGTGCGTAGGGTTTCGACACTCCATTAACAACTTCACTAACGCCAAATTCCCAGGAAACCATAATAGAATCCTTTGTACTTCATTGCATTCCATCCAAAAACCCTACATGAAGTCAGACCTTGTTTTTTTCATGTGAAAGTATTTCATCACAAGACAACGTAATTCAGAGATACTAGATTGATAGTGAAGCCATTGTCATACTTTACCTTCTCATGCTACCATGATGACCACATACTGACACGTGAATCGAAACAAGCAAAGACAGAAAAAATTGACTGCAAGAAGTGGCAATCAAGTGAATCCCATTAAAAGGAACACATCCATTTGCATGTCATTTTGAGGCAACAGGGACCACACATACCTCACTGTGTCTTCATAACGAATGTGGAAATTTGTTTTTGGAAATTCGAAATTCCCAGCAACAGTCACTACCAGAGAGATACAGCAGGTGCTGAGGGTTAGATTCTGCACATTTGTCAGAAATTGCAACACATGAAGTCGTTATACTTTTTGAGACAAATATAGTTACACATGAATATAATGAAGACACTAGAAATAACTGTACTTCCCGCTAAATATTGACCTAAGGATTCGTAATACCGAATTTCGTTCAGAAACTCAAGAATCCCGATATAACTACAGTTCCCTGATTTCTTAGCATTAAAACAACACGGTTCAATTACGGCTACTTCAAGCTCATCTTTCCTAGGGTGCTTCGCCTCAGAAGTGTCCAATTCAGCTATTAAGCCACCTACCAAATCAACCTACCCTTACATTTCAAGATTCTGTCGTTCATGACTCTTTCTGGCACTTATAAAAAGCTGTGTCATCGACACATCCTTCTTTCTAGGGTTCTGAGATGATCCAGAATAGGTCAGCGCAATATTCATGTGCCACATGAATGTCACAGGTTCCAGACTGAAGATGACATAGGATACACAGGTTCCCATGAATAACATGATATATTGCAAAAGTGCTAATGATTACATGAATATCACTTCCACAAGATGAGTCCTGCGTGACACTGGCAAGCTTCCGCCTTAAACCAATTCTCTTTGTCTTTGTCCTGCAAGCACGCACACCACACTCTTTACGAAAATAGCAGTGCATTCTAAAAAATCCGCTCGAATCCTTCTATTCCTTACGTAGTTTTCAAGTTGTCCTCCACCTTCACACAATTCTAATAGTTCAAAAACCAACCTAGACTATCAAAAATAACAGCACAAGTGTAAGACACATACAACAGACTATACACTGCTTGTTCCGTAATCTGCGAGACTTTCTGCGACTATGAAAACAAGATCTAGAAGCAGAGAAACTAGAGCTTTTCCTACTCGATTCCAAATACACTGCATGAAGACCATGTCAATGCGAACCCACTTTGAACATCACAACTTCGTCAATCACAGAACGCCTACCTAGGAAACCTATGTGCACAATAACAATGCAAACGTTTAATTCACTTGAAATAATATTTTCCATCCCCAAGAAGTCTTCGATGCCTCTTACCTGTCTAGTGACTACAGCAAGGACTGCAGTTTTCCCGTGATAGGAATTTCCTCTCCATTCAGGCTCTCGGCCTTCACTTCGTAATTTGCTTAAACGACATCTTCTGTACCATTCGGGGTCAAAATTCAACACAAACATCAGAGAACACAAAGTCAGTTCTTTGATGAAGGTGCAAGACATACACTTGCACCATACCACGCTACACTTTCCAATCCCGACGCTCAAATTTCAGAGTCCCACTAACCTCTCCAAAATAACCATGGTTGACAGGTATAATCCTAGTACAATTCAAACAATCCTTTGAAAATGAATCATTGAAATTTGAAGTAATTGTTTTGCATTAAAAAATAGCCATAGGATACTCCACTAACAAACTCATATACTTCTTGCCAAAAAAATCGATGTCCATGCCCACTACGAGGGCATTCACTACCCAATACGCACATACTAACACTGATGTCATCCACGGTGATTTCCGCGAGAAGGCAAGTCACACATTCGCTACCACAGTGTACAACATGACGGCCTGACACTTCCTTCAGCACATTAATTAGAAAACATAGCCCGCCAACTAATAAAAAGTCCATAGAGAACTAGGTTCCAGTTGTTGAGGACTCATCACATGCTCTCCAATTCCAATACGTAAGACAAATTGTCAGCGAAAACGTGGCGGCCAAGAAGTGCCAGACACTAATCTTCAAAGCTTTTTCTAGAAGACCGCGGGCATATTCTTCAAGGTGAGAATGAAGAAGATGTAAACGTTGTCCACAAAAACCTTTGCAAGCATCGAGAGCGCTCTAAGCGAGAAGATTGACAAGAAGCGCTACTTCTCAGGCTTCAAACAACAGATTATCTTATTTGTAAATCCAGAATTTCACCCTAACCCCTAACTTAATTTGATATGAACAAGATGAAGCTGGACAAACGCATCTACAGAACTCTCCAATGCTATACCAAACATCCGCACTTCAGTGTTGCATCTGCTTCTTGATAGAACGCTGCCACTCGGTTAGGCGCTGTCTCCCAAACCTCTCATTAAACCTACAGCAGTGAAAGCGCACTCATGACTGCACTGAAATGCCTTCCCTACATTTCTTGGGGATTCCATAATCTAGAAGTATGATCACTGCGAAGAACGCCACTGAAATGTATGACATGATTTTATCACTCACTACCATTTATAATCCAATGCCAAAAGCCCTTTCTATCTTGAAACCATACAATTGACTTCAAGCAGAATGTGCCACTTCCTCTATTAAGTTTAATATGTTATATTCTGCCAGAAGCTGAGCGCACTTCCACTCTCAACAGTGGAATTAACACCAGTGTTGCAAGCGCGCACGTTTTATTGAAGTCTAAGTTGAATAAAACATCCCTGTTACCCTCGGCTGATTCTACTAGGCAACTAAGTACCTTCACGTTCTGCACTACCAAAAATTAATTTTTCCTAATCCAATTCTTCTCGTGCTGCACACAGGAAATGAATATCCTTCGAAGCAAAATGAAGACATAAATTACAGATCACCAAGTAGCACTACATTACACAAAGAAAAACTGAAAGCGTCCCAACGAGCACCATGAACTCCGCAATTCTATATGACTACATGTGCTCCGACATTCAAATGGTCGATATTTACTTTCAGTGCACGAAATTTTGTGAGAAACCATAGCCTGAAGTACGACATCACTACTTATTAGGTACTCAGACGCCTTATGCAACATTAAACCAATACGACACTAATACCTAATAATGGGACCTGACTCCATTTGTTTGCGCAAGACAGACACCTCAAACTATAAGCTAATTCATGTGAACGGACAGTGAGTGCGGTTTACAAGGACTACTGACCTGCAAGTGTGGTAACAGCCGGAGCCCTGAACACTGATAGCATGCCCACATTACTTCCAAGCAATTTAAACATGTCGAACATGAGAACCATATTGCTTGTTGGCCAACAGAGTAGCTCAAAATTCCCCACTTCAAAACCTAAAACCCCCCACAATCTTAGACAGTTAAGGAAGACCCTAACTTCCAATATTTGAACCAATGGCATCCTTTCTTCTCCCGTCAGAGTAGTAGCCAAAAAGGACTTCCTAGCCGAACAGGACTTCCTAAAGCCCTATACTCCGTGAACACATGCCCACACGGAGGTAAAGCAACAACACACTGTTCCATTATAATATTCTCTTGAGGACTCATTCAAAGCGAGATAATACACATTTCCCATCTTACCTTCAAGAGAGGTCTTACAACTGGATTACAGTATGTACCACTTCACTGAAATTTTGCTTCCCAATGTATAAACAAAGAATTCCGAGTACAATACTAAAAAGGTGAATGCTTTGAAGTTTAACTGTAATGCAAGCTCTGCAAGGCACTGATATTGCTAAACGAACGAGAAGACAGAGGCAAGACTCTTTCCTCTCGTCACGACAATTAAGACTACAATTTCCACAACTTCATAGAACTAGGGAATTGCAGGAGTAGATTGAACAACAAGAACACATGGATTAGCGGAAGAAAAGGGACTTACGTGACTTTCGTAGACTATGCGCAGCTTCGGGACATACGAGTCTTCTTGGAAAATTTTCGAGACTTCACTTCTGAACCCTATAAGGCACTTCCTGAAGAACTCATTCCCATTGTCATAACCGATGAGCTGAAATCCTTCACCACAATATCACTGCTCATACAAACTCACTCAACCTTCTCGCCCTCCCTCAGAGAATCTGACATGGTCTCTCCTTGTATGTCGCCTCTCCCGAATAGTCCACCTCTTCATGAATTGTATGGCCGGTCTCTCTAAGCATTCATACCCACCGACCTCACACCAATCGAAGACACAAGCCGGAATATAGCCTCGGCCGATCTGCATCACACCCACTACAGAAAACACGTCACCAAACCGTATTCAACTTCAAACGAGTAGCCAATCTCCCAATTCCTACTTTGGAGGAAAGCCCGTTCTGAAAGCTAAACCTAAATCAGGACCCACTTGTCGCACGCAACACAGGTTAAGTGCAGTAGACCGTTGCGCTTCCCCTCTGAAGCTCAACCGGTCGGCACAACTAATCCACTGAAACATGAAAACCTAAGTCCAACAAAACAGACTTGATAGCGACAGGATCTCCACCCAAGGCACTTTGCAATTTAGGGTGGTCATAGGCTACTTCCCTCAACGAACTGCCACTGCTGCCCAAATTGTACGTGAGACCACCAATTAACAAAGAAGTATACAACATCCGAAGCACCATAGACAAGGAATAGCTCGCCATTGCCATAATCATGCACTTCCAGAACACACATGCGAACGTTCCTAAAATTCATTGCAAAACTCTGCTGCACGATGGCACTCCTTCCGTTTAGATCTCTTCCCAAGATTGCTTCTCAGTATTGGTCCACCTTGGGTCTGACTTCATTACTCAACAAAAAATGAATTTACAAAGACAGTTCCACACTCTTCAATTCCTATTACATGCTGCCTGCAAAGAGACCTTACACAACTCTAATGACTCGAAGACTACATCGACCTCGAAGGAACTCCATGTTACCTAATAAAAGGGACCTCTCTCCCATCAAACACTACCTTCCCTAATTGTCATTGAAGGGACCCCATGGAACAACTGCATAGGACTTAAATACAACAACTGCTCGCTTGAAAACTACCTACATAACATCAGTCAGTTCTGTATTTATACTTATAGCAAAACAACGCGTGACGGAAAAGAGAACACAATCATTGCCTTCAAATTCTTGTCAATTAATTCTTGGAACAGTAACCTTCTGATCAGCAGAAGACATGAACTCCTTACAAACTCCACCTCAAACTGAAGAAGATGACGAACAAGCGAGTGGTTCCGTAAATTCACATAATTTTAAAAATAACCTATGTGCACGCGACTCACTAGTCACTCAGAGGTTCGTCATGCGTGTACATACTATTCTTAATTTATGGTTGACTTCAATTTGATTTGGTTTCATTCCATTTCTGCGTAACGATTTCCTCTTCAAGGATACTGTAGCGGTGCTTTGGCTATTCCTGCATGCAAACTACCACATCCACTGAAATCTCTCGATATTCTCTAAAAACACATAATAAACTCATCACAACTGCCATAAGAAATAAACAAGTTTCATTGAAGAGGCACAATAACAATAACTTACCTCAACAATTGGAATACTTCAAATTAAATAATGCTTCATTAATTGATCCCCCAAAATTGGACAATGCAAGCAACAAAATCACAATGTCCCTAGTCATTCCCGAAGAGTCACTGTCATAGTTTTTCTTTGCAGTAATGGAAAGTAAGTGCTCACCCTAACATATCGGTGTCTTCCTTCTCTTTGTCATCACACCTCGCATCGTCAAAACTTTCACCTTCTCATTTTTCTTTCTCTTAATTCATGAAGACTCGCTCGCAGACATCGACGTCCTAACTTCCATATCGTCCATGTTAGAATTAGCAGACTGCGCTTTCATTGATTCTATTCGAGGCCGGTTTCGTCTTCTCCTGTGACCTTCATCCACGTCTCTGCCTCTTCGTAAACCCTGACTGCCTCCTCCGAGATTTTCTGAGTATAATGTCTCGGCTTCTTGTAAGTCCTCATCTTCCATCCCTAAGTCCCTATCGCTTTCTTCTCTGTGTTGTTGTGGAGCACTACTAGAGGCACCTCCACCAACAGGCCGCCTTCCACGTGCTTGACGTCCACGACGTGAAAGACCAATACTTGATCTTCCTCTACCTGTTCGAGTTCTGTGGGCCTCATTGTCGTGGTTTGTTCTTTGACGTCGTGGAATAAGAAACTCTTCGAGGACAATATTCTGTCCAGTAGTGGCGGCATCCAGCGGAGTTTCTCCTACTTCCCTATCTGGTCGCAAGCCCTCGAATTCGTCATCATCACGCATTTGGAACATTCCACCCTCATCGTCAGATACATTCTCGGGCAACACCCGCCTTCCTCTAACTTCCTTCCGCAACACCACTTTCCATCCAGGCGCCTCCTTTGCATCACAATAAAAAACTTGCTCACAGTGCTTAGGGAAAGCAAAACTATCTCTGCAGATTCTACCTGGCCTTCTGTCATAGTTAGCTAGAGTGAAGCCCCACTTATCCCTCACAATTGTAGCATTTGGTCCCACATAATTTGCCTTGACAAAGTCACAGACTAATACAACTACATAATGCCGTCTATAATTGAGCTCCAAAATCTCCTCAATGTGTCCCACGTATTCCACATCTGCCTCCACTTGCTGAACATCCCGCATCCCATTTCTACACATTTGCTTGAAAGTAGCGGCAACACCACTGTCAGCTGTTTTCAATGACCGCTCAGCACTAATTACTCGAAAGTGGTTTCCAAAAGCATACATAGATTTGTATGCAGCTGCTACTTCCAATGGTCCCCTTGCTGTGTCAACCACTGTGGAATCTAGAATGACACCAGAAAGTTGTTGCCGTCGGACTTCTTCCAATAACCACACAGAAAAATCTGGTAAATTGGACAGCTCTGTTGGATACACAAATCTTGCTCTTTGTCCTCGCCGACGTTGCTCACGACAATATGCATCTCTCTCAGAGTTCCTTCCTATTACGGCTTCGTTATATCTCCTGCAAAATTTCACAAATTTTTTTTTAAGTCACGAATCTATTAAGTACACACCTACATATTATAAATTAATTACAAAATATGAAAGTAGCCAAATTATGAACCAAACTTAGGAACAATTCACTTCCGTATATTATGAAAAAGAATATTTGTCTTAAGAAATGATAAAAAAAGATCAAGCATACATGTTTTTGGAATACTTTCACCTCAGTACCCTTTCCCACTTATATCCATGACTACCATAGTGAGGACCACTTCTCTAGACCACCTACATTAAATAACTTTGTAAAAGCACACCTTCAAAGTCTCCAACCAAAATTTTTTTAACTAACCTTCTGTAATCCTCCAAATGCTTGGCATTGTCCAAAACAAATGCGTGGATAAGTTTACAAAATTCAGAGGACATATAGCGATCCTTTTTACCACCTTCTAAGATTTCATCGCACATTGTCGGTTCTTCATCGGCATCCCAAGCTCTCTTTGTTGTGGGAGTGTATTCTGCTAGGTATTCGTTCAAGAAACCTATAGATTCCTCCCTCAGATAACCATATGCCATACTACCTTCTGGTCTAGCTTTGTTTTTGACAAAACTCTTTAATCCTTTCATATATCTCTCGAAAGGATACATCCAACGGGTGTGTACCGGTCCACATATGAAAAGCTCTTCTACCAGATGTATTGGCAAATGCATTATAATTACAAAAATAGAAGGTGGAAATTCTTTCTCCAAGTAACATACTGTTTCAGCAACCTCTTCAATCATTTGTGCCTTGCTCTGAGAATCAACAACCTTGGAACATATTTTCCGAAACAATCTGCTCATCCGCATAATGGCCCCCACAACATGTGGATTACCAACATTCCTCAAGCATACTGGCAGAACTTGCTCCAATAAGATGTGGAAATCATGTGTTTTAAGCCCCCCCAATTTCCCATCTTGAATGCGTTGCTTCAAGGCACCTACATAATTTGTGGGAAACTTGAGGTCCATTAGAGTTTTGAGAAATTCCTCCTTCTCTTCCCTCCGTAAGATATATGGTGCATCTGGCATGAAGAATGTCACCCCGTCTGCTCGCGGTTGCAAATGCAAGTGTCTTCTAATGCCGCGACCACGCAAGTCTTCTCTGGACTTCACACCATCAGTGTCTCCCAATAAAGTTCGTAGTAAATTTTCGCACACATTTTTCTCACAGTGCATTGGGTCTAACAAGTGCCTCACTGGCAATTTCTGTACACAACATATTAAAATCAATGAAAAATATTTTCATGCATAAGAAGGCAATGACGAAGAAGCATAATTGTATCTATAAAGCAACCTATAACACGAAAAACCCCATAAGCACATTCCCTTCTTCATTTTATTGCATGACATTTTACTCCCAGAAGAAAATGCACTAGATTCCTTTAAATTGAATTGCAGTACAGACATCCTACTTCTCAGTTGTACATCACCTTCCTTCACCAAACTTAGAATGATGCATTTCTTACTTATTGAATAATAAAGACCGACTAGCAAGTTCTTCATACTCTGTATGTATCAAATTCTAAACATTTCTGCATAACGATGGATGAACTTAGAATGCTGTTCACTTGCACCAGACATTGCAATACCAAAAAATTAGTAGACAAATATATAACACTATTTGAGGACATAGTTGCAAAACAATTTAATGTAAAAAATTGAACACAGCAGTGAGCAATTTGTCATCCACGGACAACAGATTGACCACAAGCAATCATGTCCATGAAGGAAATTATTCTCTTCATTGCCACATTTCCATTATCAAGAGTCCAGTGCTTTTTCATTGGGAAAAGGCTACTACCATGTACCAAAGAGTGGTTGCAACTCTTGGTACCCATTGTATTTCCTACTTTAGAAAAATGCAGGAAATCGGTTACAAATTTGCAGGAACACTACATTGGAGGGATTTAAAAATTGTTTAAGAATACAATTACTGTTGTTGGTCTACATAAAACGTGGGAGGATCAGTGCACATATTGGATATATATTCAAAATTGCTCTACCAATGACATTTATCACTCGAAGTTTTGACATGAAAGCATTTAATTGGAAGCTCTCTTTAGAGCCTTTAAAAAAACCATCCCCATGAAGAATGAACTCCAAATTCTTAAGAACTCAACTGTGATATCAATCAAATACAAAGAATGATAACATACCTCCCAAAATGGCAGTTGAAAAAAAATACTAATCCTCTTCACACCAGTGCATTTCACTGGATCATGTTCCGAGTTCCGACGCCCTCCGCATTGCAAGAAAGATTCCCTCCATGCACCATGACTAACAATAGTATGCCCGCATTGCCGAGGGGGCGGGGCACCATGGTTTGGATGCCCGTCAAAGGCAGCTCGAGCAGACCTCCATCGATGGTTGTTCTTCAGCCACCTTCGATTACTAAGGAATAACATTTTGGACATTTCTTGTGAATATTGGGCATTAGTGCCCTCTCCACAAATAGGACAACCTACAAAGCCTTTTCCAACCTGTCCTGAGATCAAAGTATACGCTGGGAAGTCATTGATGGTCCACATGAGGATGCCTCGCATTTTAAAAACACGATTAGGCCCTTCAGGTTCAGACATGTCAATCGTAGGAACTCCAACCCATAACTTCTTCAACTCATGCACGAGGGGTTGCAAAAAAACATCTATATTGTCTTCCGAAGGAGACTTTGGTCCTGGAATTATCATAGTCAATGTAATAAAAAAACGCTTCGTCAATAGGTAAGGGGGTAGGTTGTAAAACACCATCAACACTGGCCACACTGAATGCTTAGTTGATTGAAGGCTATGTGGATTTACGCCATCCAATGACAAACCCATCCTGATGTTCCGCACTTCATTACTGAAATTTGGGTAATTCTGGTCAATGAAACGCCACTACTCATTGTCAACCACTGATCTCATTTTACCATCTTGAGAGTGGTTTGTGGAGTGCCACTTCATAAGTTTTGAGATTTCCGGGCATCTGTACATCCTTCGCAGCCTCTTTATTAGAGAGAAATACCTAAGTACTCGAATAGGGACTGTGCTTGATCCTTCGATGTACTTGGACTTTCCACAACTCGGGCATGAATCCAATCCAGAGTTCTCCTTCCAATATAGTGTTTTCCCACATTCGCAGCAATGGATGCTCTCGTGGGATAGACCAAGTTTCGACAATAATTTCTTCAATTCATAGGAGTTTTTTGGGCAATTGTTTTCTGATGGGAGGACATCATGCTTTAGAAAAGTTAAGATTTCATCTAAACAATGATGGCTCACTGAAAAAAGTGTGCATAAGGACATAAGGATAATACAAAACTGCAACCTGCTGCTGGCCGAACCTGGGAAAAGAGGCTCTGCAGCTTCACGAAGTATGTCCTCTCTAACATTTGTATAGTCAGGTTCATCCTCCTCAGGTGATAGATCTTGGAAATCAAGAATAGCGTCGCCCTCGTCACTGAATTCCTGGTGGATGTCATCTACTCGAGCAAAATAATTCTCCGCCATTTCATCGAAGTTCACTTCAGCATTAGGGGCTACTTCTTCGAAAACGTCAAAAGCGTAAGCATTTGCATCTTCAAAAATGTTTGAAGCATTCGAATTAGGTCCTTCATGAAGTTCCTCATCTGATATTGCAGCTCCTTCCACCACCTGTGCATGGTCGGTCGTATTTCTCTGAAAGAGATGAAAGAAAGATTGTGACGATCGCAATAGAAATGGGCATTCTAATTTACACTTTCGACCATGAATTGAAGTTAATATTAAATGCATTATTCCAATCTTGCCACGCGTACTGTCTTTCTGACATGTTGTGCTCTACAGTCAATTCTTACCAGAAGTGGTTCCTCCAAGTGCTGATCTCTACCATATTTGCGATGATGAGTCTGAACCACTTCAATTGATTGAACCCTGAAACCATGACATCTTTCGCAGCCGCAAGGGTATCTGCTAAGGCCTTCACGCAAAGCCACTGCCCTTTCGACATGGTATGCGTGTCCCAGTCTTTGTGGCCTCATTTCCAAAAATTACCTACAAGTAATAACAAAATTAAAAACTTGTCAAATTTGACTTCACCGAAGTCAAATACGTTGCCAGAGGTGACTATAGGCCAACACCTATGTCATCGAGCTACATGCAGCCCTCAACAACTTTATAGAATTAAGCTAAATTGAAGAGTGAATGAACGGAAAACCAATCTACTGTAAATATAAATTACAATGAATATGAACAGTGAAGTAAATCGGACGACTACATTATTTTGATATTCAGACAATGCAAAGCTTCGACTACTGCAGTATGAATCGTTTTGAAATTTGAACCTGAGCGATCATCTACAGACATGAAAAGCCTATTCATATCTTCCATTTAGATGTTAGTATACCATTTCAGACTCTATAGAGAAGGTGAAATGCTCGATGAATTTCTGGTGCATGAAGGGGCAAGATTTAATTACAGTATATACCACTTTCCATACATGAGTACAGGAATACTGAATCGGGATGGTGACTTACGTGCAGAAGTTCTTCGCCTTCGGTGAATATCACTAACTTGAGGAAGTTCTTTAGCTTCAATGCACTGCTTACTGAGTCCTCTGGTCACTGCCTCGCATCCTCGCATCCACAATACTCGTCGCCCACTAATTCCATGACATAAACAAAAAAGAGTGCAACAGGAAATTGATGTCAAAGTCACACCCTCTAGAGCAGACAAGAAATTCCTCTGCTCATGCCAGTTGTCTACAAGTACAGTACTACTTAATTATTTATGTCAGTATAACTCAAGACATGATAAAAGTGAAACAGAACCACTGTACATGCTTAAGAACTCACGATTCTGGTAGCCCCAAAAATTTCTACTGCTATTTCTCTTAGTAAATTTCGGACTGGCTGAAGAGGTACCATTTCATGTTGATTTCATCTTACACTTGTGAAATCCATAGTACACTACTAGTTCATTACTTCATAATCACCAGTTTGACTTATCACATGCTGAAGAACATAATCCTAAGAGAACCCAATTTTTAAACACCAAGAGTAGCGGTGCTGCAAATATGAAAAAGAGAGAATGACTACTTCTCAAATGATGAACTGAAAATAACTAATGAATATGATTGGTTGCACCTACAAAATTATTAAAGCAATTGCTGTGTAGGGCATTTATTATGACAATTACATTCACTAGAAGCACAAATGTGAATATTATTCAAGCATGAGTATTTCTATAAACATATTTAGCAGAAATATTCATGAGTATAAAAAACTTATAGGATTTCGAAGTCAGTAAGTGTGAAGTTGTAATGCTACTAATCACTGGAGCAAGAAGAAAATGAAGCCCAATCTATTCCTCTTGATGCTTAAGAAGTTAACAATGAACACTTCAAAGTAAGTGACAACATATGGAGGGTGAAGATACCTTTCGGAAATAATTACTATACATGAAGTTATCAGCTTCAACAGAGCGGTAGGCTCCTGGAAGAGTTGTTGCTGCTTCCCTTGTAGCTGTAATCCTAGTTCACGCATACTACAATATTAATCCAACAATAAATCATATTCAGGAGAATATGTGAAATCTTCACAGCTCATGTTGAACTGAATATTTAGTAAGGGAGAAATGCTTTAGTAGAGAACACCTGCAAGGCTTTGTTCCTAGTTGCTTCATACATTTCGTAAGCCCACTAACTATATCCAATATGTTTCTCAGGAACAACCTAGACTAGTTCAACTTAGAGTAACTTTCTTCAATCGTTTTAGACCACCAAATGCGCTTAGTACTTGAAGCGTCGAAAAAATAAATAAACATATAGTACGATGTACAATTTCACTGAAAGGCAAAGCCAAATTCCATTCACATACATATTAGACTAGTTATATTATGCAACTGGGATTTGGGAGTAGGGAATTTGTACGTACAAGGGTGTTGTCCACCAGAATACCAAGTTGACTTTCTCCTTCCACTTGCACTTTCTTGGAAGTTGCGGACGTACTGAAGAAGAAGAGGGTACCAGTGTTTTTGAGGCCCTGACAAGTGTGTCCTACCGGCCTTCTGCAAAATAAACTGGGAAGCATTTACTTACCATCCAAGAGAAATAAACTTAAAACAATAAAAGGAAGCAAAGAAACTAGAACAAGGATTGCATAGTTCAATACGAACATCACATTGACAGAAACAACAATTTCTTTCATAGGGGTTTGTTCTAAGTAGTCTTCACATCAGAACGATGAAAGATGAAAGGAAAGGGAATTAACCATACGTGATTACGAAGATTAATTATGACATTGATAAAACAGCAATGCAAACAAGAACCCATCTATCAAAAACTATACTTTGAATACCACAAGGACATAGATTGCAAGTACTGCACTTGGTGTCTTATTCTGCGTGTACACTATATTCTTTAGAATACCGTGCAGTGCCTAGAAAACAAAATAAAGAAATAGCATATCTGCATTACAGAATGATAAGAACTGGTAGGTGAGTAATCAATTAGAGGAGGCAGCATCGAGCTTCCTAGAAACTGCTATTACAGTGGCCCAGAGCATTATTTCAGAACTGAAACAGAAATTTAAGCAAGGGAAAGGGTGAAGAACAAAATGAACTCATGTCTTTGTAAATTGACGTCAGATAAGCTAGAGTGGCTTCGGCAATGTGTAACTGAACTCGACACATGGAGGCAAGTATATCACTTATTTCAAATGAAGGGTTTCATTACTACCGTTACCATTTGCACTGAGTCCCACCTTACATGCTGTAACTAACATTTGGAATGTTGGAGGTGTCTCAAACTACTATGTCTCTCACATGTATTCCGTTAGAATTGCAAGTTCACGCAATTGTAGCGATACATGAAGGTCCAGTAATTGTGGCCTGAGTTTGCTTATGGAAAAAATCTTTACAGTTATTGTTTCTTATCCACATCCAGGGGAAAAAGAAGGGAATACTGACAGGTATGTCATCTTCAGAAGTTCACATGCTTTGATTCTTTTTGAGTACGGAAATGCCAGACATTGTACTCTATAAGTGTTCACATGTTCTGTATCTTAGATTCAATCAGCCCAATTTGATTAAAAATCGGAATAGGTACACTACCTGAAAACTCCTGCTACATGTCTGTGAGGCATATAGCTTCAGTTCTAGACATCGACGGGGGACTCAGTTTGGTGCAGGGAAGGTGACAACTGAGAACTTTGACCTTCAAGAATGTTGGACAGACGTTGAAGATGGCATTTACCAAAGACAGGAGTAATTTGAAGCTCAGTTTTGAATTCATAATCGGGACCTCTGCCAAGCAAATTTAAAATTTGAGAGCCCATGAACTTTTCATGCCAGAACGTTTGAGATGACGGAAGACCATGAAGGCCAGCTATTGCATTGGAACCAAGAGGTTACTCTTTGAAATTTGAATCACATGAAGCGACATCATCGAATTCACACAGAATTAAATGTCAAACAGGAACAAAACCAGAGGAGAATCGGAAATACCTAAATGGAACTTTAGTACTGCTACCTCTCTTTAAGTAACTATATCTTGCAGAGTAGAGCGTCTTGGAGTGGTTAACTTGCAGTTTCACGACACAGAATTGACGGTCGTCATTGTGAACCAATGACGGAGAAACTTATTCTACCCATATTAACAAGAAGTTGTGCCTGAAAACTGCCTTACATTAATGAATTCAAAAGTGGGCTGTTACACCAGTTTCACCTATACAGTTCAAGAGTTCTCTAATGCGTTCTGAAATTCCTGAGGAAATGAGGAGCCACTCAAAAATTATTTCACTAATTACATAGTCATTGTCGCACATCGTTCACACATGAAGAAATAAATGAAGGAGACTAAAGAGTCGGGGACTGTAATGTAAGCCGCAGTTTCCTAATTCAATGCAGGAAACGAAGGTCTTCGTTCCCACGTTGAACTTTCTGTAAGTGCACTAGAAGGCAGAACTATGTGGTTGAGTAGGTATGGATTAAAGACCGATGTAGAGTCGTCAGTGAAGAAAACAAGCTGGAGTAACAATTTATGAAAACTTTCTTGCACTTTCTGTCCTTCCCATGCCACTGTTATGTAATTAAAAAGTGAGACACTATTCCATTTCATTTCAATTCATTGTTCAAGACAAGGACGTTTTCAAAGTGATTACTGCTCCCGGAAACGAGTACTTGTGGTCGTATATATTCGAATAGGTTCACTAAATCCTAAGGATGCTGATACCGCAGTGCGGTGAAAATCAATTCGCATGATGGCTACGAACTTCATAGAACCAAGAACAAGTAATGACCTCAATCTTCCTGAAATTTGCAAGCACCGACTGATCGCAAATACCTAACCTAGAGTACACATCATAGTATGAAAGCAACTGCTTATGCCTACGGTTGTGGACAACAGATTATGTTCAGTATAGTCATCAACAACTAAGTTCCAATCCTCAACGGAAGTGCAAGAACTCATTGACGTTGGAGTCACTTGACATTATTTGAAATGTATATTGTGTTCAGGAACAGAAGTAATGTCTCCGAAGATTAATTAATATCTACCGAGGACCCCTACTGACCAAGGTCTGAAACAGCTAATTGTGTGGGCAATGAGGACTTTTTGCAGAAATGAACGTGGAAGAGGGGAACGTGATAAGGAAAACATACCTCTCTTCAAATGAGTATTGCAGTTTGCTCATGCGGCTTAGCAGTCTTTTTCCGTGTAATGTACAAAGTTGCATTTAGTAAGTCTGCATACAAGACTAGTATTGCAATCATCCATTGAAATGACACTATGACAGTGAATAATGCTAATTACTTCGCACTTTGTTTGAGAAGGTTGGCCGTCCGGAAAGAAGTTGAGAAAACCAATATGAATTTGAGGCCAAGCATACTGGAAGGCAACATCAGAAGTGCATCAAGATAGGACGAGAATTTGATGTCATCTATGCTCCAGGAGTAGGAAGGGAATCCGCTAGCATTTTCTGCAAACAACAAAATCTCTCTTTGATGCAATCAGCAACCACGTCGTCTATGCAGCATTTGATTGAAAGAGTAGGCTCTTATAAGTCATGGTTGAGCATTCATTGCTTCACTGGAGTGCTGTAAAGCAAATCGTTGGTGCACACTTGGGTGTCACCTGCACTAGAAATGGTACACTAGGGTTCAGTGTTTCTCTGACCTGGAAGGAGTCCGAGAGCTTATATGTTCGTCTTTGATCATCCTTCGCTTCGGAGTGCTAGACCAATGCTCAGTACAAATGATTATTGCAAATGGCTTCACGAAATCAGTGTGCATGTGTACTTTGTTGACGTTGGATGCCTCTCGATACAATGAAGTAACAAAGCACTTTCCCTGGCTGCAGATCAGTGGAAATTGCAGTTAACTTCTACAATGCAGCACTTGAAGTCACCTGTAGGTCATTTAGACCTCGCGAGTGAGAAAAACTTTTATAAATATGAAGCTTGGAAAGAACCTAGTTCGACGGTGAGCTCTACGATAGCATTGTGGAGCAGAGGACGACTAGAACGGCAACAAGTGAAAAGTTGAATTGAAGGCCTGAGGACATTACCTTGGAGAATCGTGACAAATGTCCTCCGGAGATGCCCTTCCCATTTTAGTGCTGCACGATGAGTCCTGTGCAGGTGAAGTTCCGCCTCAAGGGTTTAGCTGTACTGTAAAGGCATTTCTTAAATTAGTTTGTGGTCGCACGCTAATTCTGGGTAGCAGTGAATTAGCGCCGCCTTTGCGTCTTCGGGGAAGGAAAAGCGAGGCTGGACGAAGCAGAGTTTAGGTACCGCGTCCCGAAAGTGATGTCGACGAACGTCAGGTTGACGCATTCCTTTTCGTGGACGGAGGATGAAAAGTGGCAAACTCTGTGCATGAGTCACCACGTTCTCGATTTGCATGCCTTCTCCGCGCTCGGTTGAGGGATGCGCCGCCTCCACAGCTGCGACACTGTGATGGCTTAGTCGTTGCGTGGGGACGGTGATGGTGCAGAAGGCTTGGGTCGACGTTAAATCCACCAACTTAGGCTATTGGAAAACATTCTACTGTGCACACTGGATTCGGCGGAGGGAGACAGTTGCGATGTTAGAGCTTTTGTGCATAGTTTTTCTGTATAATTGAGATTGTAGTTGGTTTTCTAATGAAGTTGTGGGAACAATCAAATGCAGTGTGCCCCGTGGAGTTTACCGAGGAACGAGGCGTCGAGGTTGGCGGGAATTGGAAGCAGAGTTCGAGTGAGTACCTGCCGTCTTTGTGCGAAGCTGCTGTATTTCTGGGAGAGCTTCATCATAAATCGGTAAGTGCTTGAAGACCTGCTGATGTAGTCGTTGTGATTTTCCTCTGCAATTTCTGCAAAACATGTGGAGTACAGCTGGAGCAAGTGGTACGAAGAATGAAACCCTAGCTAAGAAATTGTACCCGAGTAATGGGGAGAAGATGCTTCTATTCTCTGATGCATTGAGCATTGTGCATCGACATTTCAGAGTATCATCGCGTTCAGTACCGAAGGTGCTTGAAGGTGCCAAAGTGTATGTTCAGTTGTTGTTGTGACTGGATGTCTTAGGAGATGAACCTCTCAGATGACGATTGGAGTGCGACAGTGCGTTACATATGCTCCAATTCGGCAATCCTTCTGTGTGGACATAAGTTCGTTTGACGGTTTCGTCGTGGGAAAGGTGCTGAGGCACAGGGTCGTGCAGTTTCATGCTTGGATCGATCTCTTAATTTCTTGGTTATTTGATACTGATAAGTTCGATCAAAGTTTGAAAGTATGGTAGTTTATTTATCAACTAACAAGGCTACTGAGTCATCTTTGACAATGTCCACAATGAAGTTGATTTTGTTAATTTGTTTCCAGTCAGTGCGACTGGAGAGTCCTTCCATTTCTTCGGGTTTAGGTGAGTGCTGTAATCGCGGGTTGATTAAAGAATCCTCAGTTCCGAGTCGTGATTCAGTATGTGTTTGAGAATAGACGTGCTAATAAATTCAGGGATTCAGAGAGTGACGGCGTTTTCCATGGTGCTCGTTGGTGGGTGAGGCACTCAATGAAGTGGACTTTGCATGTCTGTCGGTATTGGAAGGCTAGCTTGGCATGCGGATCTTGATTCATGTTTTTGTGTGTTGTGGCGTGAATTAGAGTTTACTTCTTCTTACTTGTGCTCACGTGAGTTGGCCTTTGTTTTGCAGACTGATCTCCCCGTACGGAGTTAAGGTATGCACAGCATTGTAACTTGCCTGCACGTGTATTTCTGTCGCAGTCTTCGTCGTGCTTTTTTTTCGGTTTCACCGTGCCCTTTGTCCGTGGCAGACAGTCTTCCATGACTTCGAGGATGCACTTAACAATTTCGATGGTGGAAGTAGTTAAATGAGGTCCTCAGACCCTAAGTTCCAATTGTAGAATTCCACGAACAGATTGGAGTGTAACGTTTAAATGAGTGTGTGTTTAACTTAATTAACACAGACTGTTTATAGTCATGGCTATCATGAAGGTGAATATTGAATAAGAGTTCATTGTTTTGGGCAGCTTTTATTATACCTCACAGATTTTCGGTATTGCAGAGATGAGTTAGTCAGTTTTGGGACCGACAACAGAAGCAGGGGAAGTGGTGAAACAATCCGGTAATGAAGAGTTGGTACTGAACATCGGGTAAGGAAGTAGGGTCTCCATTCCCTAGAGGTGCTGTTGGTAAGAGTAAGAGGAACGTCTGTCTCTGCGATGAGTCTGAGCTTCGCAGTTCAGGAAGAGTGATGTCGGGAGGGTGCAGGTTGTAATTGTGAATTGGATGTGCATACGTCTCTCATGGGCTTCAGTTATATCTTTTGTACCATTCGGGTAAATGCATAACTGAACTGGGGACCGCGGCTCAGGCGCGGACTGGAAGAGTATTACCTCACCGTGCCTTATTAGTATTGGAGGGAAGTGAAAACACCGTCGTCGTGACCGTTTGCAGCGGCATTGGTGAAGCAAGGGTGTTTTCGGGTAGCCTTCGCTGGTGGACGAGGTGTCTGAATTGCCTTGGTTCATGTTCATGTTAAGTGTTCTGGTTTTTTGCAGCGTACCAGTCGTATTTGGCAGTCGCAGAACTCGAGTTCAATACTAACGTTGATCCTCGTCTATGTACGTTGTGACAGTGTTGTTTTTCTTCGAAGTCCTGTGTGGCCGATGAGATTTCAGGTATGCTCTCAGGTCTGACGTGACATTTAACACTACTATATTTTACGTAGATGATTCCGTTTGGTGTGAATATAACTTTTAAGAAAATACTGTCGGCCTGTATAGGGATGGGGCTGTTTTTCGAATGAGAATTAGAGAGTGGTATGAACTTATCCCCTGTAGTAGTTGTTAATAACACGGCAGATGGTGGTGCTGTATCATAATAATCTTTGAGTATGCAGCGGAAGTAGTTGGACTGTGCGGGAATGAAGCAGCACATAGCAGTGTACGTTAGCAGAGGAAGTCATGGAAGAATCGCCAGACTGTTGCGTCATCTTGGTGCAGCATGGAATGACAGAGCTCTTAGAAATGTTCAGTGATGAGGAATTGAAGTCGGTCATGTGATTCTCTAGGTTTTGAAGTCCTGCCTGAGACTGATTAGTTGTATGTAAGTGTAGTAGCTGCTGTTATATTAGGGAACAATTACTCGGAATTCATGAAGCAGTGTCTTGAGCAGATGGAATTTGAAAAGCCTCCGTCATAGGCCAAGTAGTGCATGATACTAGTTTGCACTGTGCAGTGAAAGTTTGTTATCTGGAGTCTCTGGCTTCGATTAGTGCAATCTAGTATGAGTCTTAATGTATAACTCAAATTCTTTTGCGCACTTCGAAAGTGATAGGAATCTTTTAACGATATTTACTTCTGTCGTCGACAAATGAGACACTATGGGTACTGCATGGTTTTGGTCACATCGCTAGTGACAGGAGTGTCTGCTTTGCAATTCCATCCTGTAGTCCTTTTGTTTGGGGAGCTTGAATGTAGTCCCAAAAGTGAGGCTGGATGTCATTCAAGCAGTTTGCTGATGCTGCAGGCGCGTGTTGTAGTTTCTGGAGTGAGCTAGTGCATCTAGGTCTGAGATCGATCTTGCTGTGGTTGGGATCAGATAGTAAGTGCAAGTGTTTGATCGAAGTTATTGGGTGTTGTTTCATTCTCTCGCCATAGCCAGCGCGCGGGAACCCTTCTACACTGTTTTTGTTCGGTATGACGGAAGAGTGTCAACCGGGCTCTTCAATCCGGATACCTTCAGTTGGTTTCGTGATTTCTCCCTTGCAATGCTGAGAGCGAGAGACAGATTCCTCTTGCTCATTTGCCTCCATTTTCGAGATCATTGTGCCGTTCTCCGGAATTTTCGTTGCGGTTTGATGGTATTTGGATGCACCTCACAGTGGTCTGTCTGTGGTTTGGGTTGGTGGTGCAGTGTTGATGAAGATTATGCTGACGCGTTACCAGGGAATCAGCATTCTAGCGCACTATCGCTGCTCCAAGGCGTTTTTGTTTTCCCGTGAACAGGAAATGGGTTTGTGAGTGAATGACGGTTTTAGGATTGAATGGCGCTGGCATGAATCTGATTCTGCGCTTCCTGGACTTCTATTATTGCCAGCCGCTCAAGCTTACGGTTTTTCAATAGCTAGGGTAAGTGAAAAGCAATCCCTTGCTACCCTTTGTGACAGTCTTTGGAATGTGATGTCCGAGTGCGGTGAATGCTGGGGCTCCGGGTTAGGAAAACCATCCAGCAAGTTCAGATAACTAATCTGGAATCTGTTTACATGGTGAAATTATACATACTTTTGAAAGTTGATTAGGTTGAAACCGTAGTCTGCAGTTGAATTTTTTCTTTTAAAATTTTTGATCTAGCCAGAATCAAATGGCAATGAGAGGCTCCGTTGATGTGGCTTGTTTCATGATAGACTCCAGCTCAGAATTTGAGTAAGGTATGTTTTCCTTTGAACACATTCACATACATAACTGTAGAGTGTGGAGCTGTGGCCAGAGTTAAGAGGGAGTTGAAGTCGTTGGCTGCGGAGGATTAGGTGGAGAGGGGACTCAGTGCAAAATAAAGACGCGTGAAGTGAAGTTCCTAGCAGGTTATTGAACCATCATCATGTTGCAGGTAAGTGACGGCTTCAAGGAAGAAGTGTCGTTGTGGATGCAGGAGTGTGGAGGAACTAGGGAATATACAGACAATGATTATTTCTGCGTTTGTCATCCTTGAAGACGACGATTGTTTACACGTTAATTCACTTTTCTCATGTGTGTATTGGACTAAGTCATTCATCGATAACAACAGCAGGGTACAGGCAAGTCTAGGCAGCCGAGGAAGTCCTATGAGGGCTTCGTTTCGTGGAATGAGCCGCGTGCTGCTCTTAAAGAGCAACGAAGAAGTACAAGTGGAAGTGTGTCTCACTTTGCAGCTACAGGAAACAGGGAAGCGCAGTTAAGTCCTTCACTTTCTCCAGTGGATAGAGAGCAGTTAAGTCCTTCACTTTCTCTAGTGGATAGAGAGAATGAAGGTCCGCTTTCAAGTGAAGGAATTGGTCGACAGGCACCTTCAAGAAGGCCAGTGGCCATGGAAGGGGTTGGGCGACAGCAGTTAGCAGTGCGTACTACGAAGAGTAGCAATCAGGGAGAGGCATTACGTGCACTACCTCCATGTAAGATATGTGCTGTGGTATAATCTTCAACTTTGAAGAATGTAATGATGTTACAAATTGAAGGAACAGGGCTATATAGCATGGTAAGAAAATGAAGGAGACATGTCAGTGCATGCAGACATGAAAGGCTGCCTCACATGTCTGTGAACTAACTGTCTGTGGGAATGTAGTGCCCAGGCAGGTTGGAAGATCGGAATCTTGTATGATGAAAGAGAAATCGACATCACGTCATACCCATGAAGGGAAGCATAGCACAATCGGAAGTACGGAATCCCCTTTGGAAAAGGTATCCACTAACAGAAAGCGCAGTCAGTCATCAAATGAGTCCTGCCATGGTCCTGGGCGTCAGTCAGTTATTTCACAAAGGAAATCAGTGAAGCAGCAGGGAAGTGCAGAAGTTCGAGAGGAATCAAGTAGAATTCCTGGAGCAAAACAGAATTCCTCGTTTGCAGTAGGCCATGATCACGGAGGCATTGAGGGAAGTCGAAGATTTCAACGTCATGCAACCGTGCCAGAGGCTGAAGAGGTAAGTGTACCTTTAGCATCTCATTGTTTGACTATTTGAAAAGGAAAGTGGATACTAGCAAGTGTGTCATGGGGATTGGTGTATTTCTGGGAATTATTGCAGTGATATATTGTTTGAGCATCATTCTTTTCTTCAGTTGATTGAAGTGAAGAATATTTTCGAAAGGCGATTTTGTTTTCGGTACATTTAATGGAGACCACATTGTGTGCAGGGGTTTGGACAAGACGATGGGGACTATGGAGTAGATCGACAGGAGAGTGCAGAAATGGAAGACGAATGTGAAATGGGCACTGCAGGTGATGTTCCGCAGACCTTGGATGATGCCATGGTTGATGGCGATGAGAATTTAGAAGAGGCTCACTACATTGCTGAAAGGAGCGAGGAAGACAGGAGACCTGCAGTGGACTTGTACGAGATCAATTGGGGTGACGAAACAGCCAGGAGGAAGGACAGGAGGCTAGCTCAAAGTATGCGAGAAAGAGAAGGAGAGAAACGTCAGGAAGAAGGTCGACCACGACATTTTCTGACAGTTGATGAGTACACAAGAAAACCATTTGGAGTTGGAGTGGGCGATTGGCGGAAGGAATTGATGTTGCTGTCGAGGGACCTGGATCCATCTATAAATAACATAAACAATCAGCCCTCAGGTGCAGTGGCTGAAATTGCAGAGTGGATCCAGCATACATGGGAATATAGTGCACCAATCCAATTTGAGTATGTCAAACAAGTTATAGCACGTGGTGTGAACCTGCGGCGGTCTGAGCTCTGGAAGAAAATTCGAAACGACGAACCGAAGCCTGAGAAATTGTCCGATCGATCTTGGCGTATACTTCAAAGGCAGTTGGAAAGTCCAGCAACTGCAAGGAAGTCAGAAGCATGCAGCCGAGCCAATGCTATAAGAGTCAATTTTGGTAGAACAGGACCCTCAGGGGAGGTTGGTGTGAGGCACAGGTTGCAAAGAAAACTACGACGATCACCGGATCCAGAGGAAATCCAGGCGGAGATGGCTCGGGACAAAGGATACGGTGGCCGTTCTCAGAAGAAAAAAGAAGACTTAAGTGTCATGCATGGAAGTGAAAGCAGATTGCAAGTGAGCTTGCAGTAGAAACGTGGCTGTGGATTCAACATGCACGCATCAAGCACTCCTAGTTCAAAGAGGGCAAATGAAGGGCATTTGGACAATGATGAGCTGAATGGGAATTTGGAATTGGATTTTGAAAAAGAAAGAGCAGACTCTGAGGATGTTGTAAAAAGGAAGACAATGCCAGAGGATGAAATATTGCAGCATCCTTTGGTCATGAAAATGATGCAGAGACTGGAGGCCTTGGAAGGTGAGCGGAGTGCAGTGCAGAAGGACAAGGGAGATGCTACGGCTGAGAATGAGACCACGGTGAACCTTGTTGAAGAGATTTCAAGGAGAGGAGGACAAGGAAGTCTTGAAAACGTACCGGTATGTTGGGAGGTTGAACAGCACTCATGGTCAGATGTGAAGTGAGGTTAAGGCGTTAAGCAAAAATGTTTTGTAACATCATTAGAATAATTAAGTTGGGTACTACATGGTCTTAGTAGGCAGTTTGGCAAGATGTGAGTCGATATTTACCACTACTCTGTGTTCTGTGCTGACTGTGCAGGATGGTGTAGAACTGATAGAGTGCAGAAGAGAGCCATCAAAAGAACGCCACGGAACAGCGCGTCGAAAGAGTAGAGTGATGCAAATTGCGTGAAGGTACTGCAATGCAGGTATGTTAGTATTGTGAAGCCATTAAATAGTATGGGAAGAGCACATTGGAAATAGTAGCAAGTGCTGTGAAAGGATTAGACATTCATAGAAGCATTTGGGTTTTGAAAATTATGTGCTTGCTTTAGAAGAATTAAGTGTGAAGAAGATCATTTTTGTAGGATGTAGGCTGTGGAGTTGTCCCAACTGGAACTATGCGAAAAGGACTTGAAGCAGATGGAGGGACGTCAGTTGGAGTTGTGCCGAATGGGAAGATGCCAGTCTTGGAGTTCTGTCCATGGAGTCAAAGACGGTCATCTACTATTTGCTTATATGCACACTCTTCTTCTTCTAGCAATGTAAAGAGATATGTATATAGAGAGTTTAAAAATAAGAGGCGAAAGTTTTCAAGAAAATATGCTAGTCCAGTAAGATGCTGAGGAAGCAAAATAAAACCATCATCCTACAGGAGGATGGACTAATGCATCATAGCCTATAATGGAATAATTAGTGCAAGCCTTGTTAGTAGAGGAAAAGTAGAAGCAGTGGCTACTTGTCTTCTGCTGTTACTATAAACTGTCTTCATTTCTGCAGGTGAATTGAGTTGGAGCACCGAAGCTTTGATTTAGTGATTGGAAGACATTGGTGTTTATGTGATATATTTACGCTGAAAAGCACATTTCAGCAGTGTTATAGAAGGTGTACAGAGGAATTTCATATATATTAATATATATATTGAGTATGAGTTATTCAAAGCCAGAATTTTGTCTAATTGATTCATTTTGTAATGAAGCACTTGTGACAACAGGGAAATATGCCATAGTTTTTTTTGGCATGACCTGAATATGTAAATGAAGCTATGTGAACTTCAATTCGTTTCAGGTGAAGACATGCAAGAAATTCTAGCTAATTGAATCACATGTGAACAATCATGTACAGATTGAAGAAAGGAACATGGAAGTCTGTCACATGGAAAGGGAAATTGACTTGATTTCTGTCAAAAATTGACAACATAATTGACAAAATTTTGTCAATTTGATGTCCAAATCAAGGTGTCCTAATTGACGGCACAATTGACAAAGTTGTGTCAATATTTTGTCAATTTAACCACAATTTTCCTTGTAGTGATAGTAAAAAAGATCCATTGCTTGGAAGGCACAATGGATTGACGCTTAGACACCCGTAGGTAGTAGAATTGTTAGAACCTGGTTGTGATCGCTTAATTCCAAGGGTGGGAATGAAGTGCCCACAATGTGGCATCCAACTTGGGCTACGCCGCGAGGGTGGCTCCCATTATTTTGGAATCAGATTTCGGTACATGTTGTGAGGCATAACCTTGGAATGCCATTACTCATTTCTTACTTGTTTGGCATATCAGAGTGAAGGCATTGATGTTCACAAGGGCATTGCCGGCTCCAAAGGCCATGGTCTACATGCTCAAGATCATAACAAAGAAGGTTCATCTGAAGCAAAGACTCCCAAGGATGATGAGGACGTGGTTGGCAAATTTGAAGATGAAGAGGAAGAGGAGGAGGAAGAGGATTGTGAGCCTCCGATTCGTCACCGGGGAGGCGGGGACTCACGGGTTCTTTTTTTAGATTCCTATATAATCCAAGGCAGAGTTAGGCCTATAAAACCCATAAAAGAAGATAAAACCGATATTGGCATCCTACATGCCAATACGCCAATTGGTCAATAGAAGGGGTTTATGATAGTTTGTATCCCAAAAGGGTCTTGCTTTGGTCAAACAGACGTCAATCCGATAGTAATGTGTGGGTTTAGGATAAGAAGCCTAAAAAGGCCCTTGCTGAATTAGGAATTCCCCATGGAAGAATCTAGGAGGAGATTCTCCATTTCCCATAGCATCGACGGAAATACGGGCGGAATACTAACCTTGAATTGCAAGTACTGGGCGTTTCCCTATTTCCAGGCGCACGCAATGGGGATGTGAGTCCACATCCACTTGGGGGGATCCCATGGGAGTTCCTCTCCAAAGTTTGGGAATTTTCCAAAGCATTATGGATATTTTCCCAAGTGATCAACTACAGTAGTCTTTGGGTGGAAATTCACAAGAATATTCTAAGGTGCGGTAAAATCCCACAAAAAATCTGGTGAGGCGGTCTCACACCAACAGAAAACTTCCCCAAGTTTCAAGACATATCGATAGGCAGAAGACCCCGAATCGGCAACCTCCCTCAACAATTGGTAGTTTAAATGACAATATTGAAAGTTGACCGGTGTATCAGGAGCATACGACATCGTATCAAGGCCTAATTTAGATCTATCCCTACCCCCCCTCTATCTACTTAAGAGCTTGGTGAAGGATTGGGGTCCAAGAAAGTCAAATTTCAAAAGTTGGGAATTTATCCTAACTTTGATCCCACCCTACACTAGGTTTCGTTGAAATTTAGGGCATAGTTTAAGGGGTAAAGAGTTTCCCGAGGTTAATTATGGCCTTCCGGACCCAACGGCACAATCCGTTTGCAAATCGAAGTCAAACTCCAAAAGTTAGAGTTTTGGGACAGCACATGGTGGAAGAAATGGGGTTTAAGGCCCCCTAATGAGAATTTAGGGGATTTGGGCCCCAATGGCCGTGGGGAACGTGTGGGGAGCTTTGAGCACATGTGGGAGTAAGTACAACCTCAAAAAGAAAGTAGAAGAAGCTCTAAATGCTTGGTGTAAGTAAATTTGAATTTTGAAATAGAAGTAGGTGGGAACACATGGGAACCACTCCCATGTGGGAACTTGTAGATTTTTGGAAGGTAAAAGTAGGTAGATTGCAAGTTCTTCTAAGGTTTAGGTGAGATTTGAATTTTCAATTCAAATTACATAGATCTTAAGTGGATAGTTAGATTTGGGGAAAGGTCATATGTACGACCCACCTTAATTCCCTTATCTAGTTTTTCTTAATAGATTAAGGGGGGGTGCTCCCTTTTGGATATAAAAGGGGCGGCATTCTCCTCTCATTCTCTCTCTCTTTCTCACTCCGCACAATTTGGGGGGCCCGGGTTATGCCGGATTCTCTTTGGCTTGTTATGCCAAAGAAGCCTTAGTTTGATAGTTTTTGAGGGGTTTTTACACCTTTAGCACTTGTAACTTGCATCTTGGGGACTTGAGACCCCCCCCCCCCCAAGCTAGTGTGGCACTTATACAATTTGATCTTAAACAACCTTGTGTGTGTGTTGTGGAGTCATTGAGTGTTGTTGTGGGAGAGACTTAGGAGGAACCAAGGGGTTAACTAGTGAGGTGACTTATGAGCATATGTTGCTCTTTGTGCAAACTCCTCCTTCCCCCCCTCTTTTATCTTCTCTTGTTCACAGAGTTATAGTAGTCCCATGAAGGACAACGAAGCCTTAGCTTCCTTAGCTTATTAGAAACCCCAAAGTCTTAATCACGTGTCAAAATCCTCACCCTCACGGTGAAGCTTTGAACCTCCTAAAGTCTTAGTGGGGTGTCGAAAGCGGTTTCCTTTAAGTTAGTAACAACGTTTAGTTTTCAACACATTGGAAATTAATCCAACCTTTAGCTTCCAACAACCTAGTGTTAGTTATCCCCTAGATTGGGGCGACCGATACTAAGCCCAAGCACTTGTTTTAGTATCCTTACACTTCATTAGGAGTGAAAATTAGCATATCGAGCCCAACCTCTCAAGTCCAAAAGTGAGAAATCAAGCCCCCAGTTGGAGCCAGAACCCCTCAGTCGGAGCCAGGGTCCCCCCAAAGGCCGGAGCTAAAGGTCGAAGCCCCCCAGAGGGCCCGATAATCCTCTAGGGGATCCAGGGTTCGTAGGGCATGAGATCCGTGTGAGCGCTCCTAACTCCACCCTCGAGCTAAGAGTTTTTCACACGGGTCCTATGTCCAATTGAGTTTTCTTTCTAATTGGGTATTAAAAGAAAGCCTTCCAAGCAATGAACTCTTTTAGTCATGTCTTTTTAAGTGTTTTTTAATTTAGTTTGTGGTTATAATTTTATCTATTCTATTATGAAATTCAACCAAGCGATCCTACTCTACTCTATTCTATCAAATGATATTGCCTAAAGCTAATTCCAAGCATTTGGTAAAAAGAAACTTAGCAGTAAAACAATGAGAATGAAAATCAAATGTGAGCGATTTACCTCCTCTGCGTAAATCTCCATGGTCCCGTCGTCAAACATCATCATGTGCAAATATTCTCCTACAACCTCGCCATCGAAATCATCCCGGCTCTCCATCTAATCCATAATAATTCTCACGTTGTTGGTCAATTAATTTTGTCCTGTTTTAAAAGAAATTAAAGGTTATGTAGCGTGAATTCAATTGCGTAATTCTTTTAATTCCTAGGTTCCCGGTAATTAGGAAATACTGCAATTAAATTAGTCTACCTAGTTGGTTAATGTCCTATTCTAAAGAAATCAACGGAATTCTATTAGTTAACTATTTGTTGTTCTTTGTTTTTATTTTAGTTTTCCATTGATATTATAAAATTCCACCGAATTCCAATTGAATTAAATTAATTTGGATGGAATTTCCCTTCAAATCTTTTCAAAATCAATTAATTTTTGAAATTATTTTAATTCCAAAGAAATTGGTTGTCAATTTGTTTGTTTCTTTTTTGGCTTATTAGAATATTTTAATCAAAAACTATCATCAAATCTTTTCAAATCTAATTAATTTTTGAATTTGCGTTGATTCTAAAGAAATTGGTTGTCAATTTGTTTGTTTCTTTTTTGGCTTATTAGGCCTAATAAAACAAAACCAACAAAATCCAAGCCGTCTAAGAATCTAATTAATAACTAACTACCAAAGAATGTAGAACATACCCCAAGAATAAAAGCCAATTCAATAGTGAGATTCTTAAACAATGAGTTTTTAATTGCCAAGGGTCAAACACAAAGAATATAGCACCTTATTCAAGAGTGAGATTCTTTTAAGAAATGATTTTTTAATGCTAAATTCCCTCATGTGCAGGGTTGTTCTGTTAAACATATTTTTGGGTTTCGGCGTCGTGTAGGACGTCCGACATCGCGTGTCGTATAAGACAACCTGTCGCTACCCCGTCCCGTCTCGTCGCGCAAGGGTAAATTTTTTTACCGCGAAGTAAGAAGTTTTTGCCTACGTGGCAGGCTGTCCACGCTAACGTGGAAAGCGAGGCAAGGCAACTACGGGTGGGGCAACCGCGTCTCTGGTAAGGGCGACTGCGGGTAGGCGACAGTGGGTGCAGACGTGACCGCGGGTACCGGGATCAGGCGTGACCACTGGTTAAAAATCCAGGGCGACTGCGTCTCTTTCGCGACCGCGGGTGCAAGGGAAGGGCGACCTCGGGTACAAGGGAAGGGCGACTTCTGGTTAGGGGCGACCTCGGGTGCAGGGCGACCACGCCTCTGTCTTTGATGGCGACCACGGGTGTTTTTTACCCCTAAATGCTCAAGGCCTTTGGAGGAGTTTCTAGGAATTTGTTCTAAAGTGAAGAAAAAAATAACTTTATGATGAGCTTTAAGAAAGAAAATTTAAAATGTAACCATTCTAATTCAAACTAGACATGTCAGAGATCATTTAGGAAAACAAAACATGACTATATCACTTATGGATTGAAAGATTATAATGTTTAATCACTATAGTGTTCAAATTGCCAAAGAGATTTGAAGTCATTCAACCCTCCGTTTACAAGTCTAATCTAAAAAGTTTATGATTAAAAAAAACGGGATGAAAGGGCTTTACAAGCATAACCCCGATCAATTTATGGCTTCTCAAAATGTACTCTACAATCTTTTTCCTATATAATGTACAATTCCAATAGACTTTAATTTTGTTTGAAGCGTATACCAAGCTTGCCTTATAGAATGGTTTTAAAATATAACTACCATTTTCAAAGTTTATTTATAGCATTGTGACCTTTTAAACTGCAATCCCTTGATTATTACTACAGGTCTACACTTCATTGTAGTTTTCATTTTAAATAACAACAATATATTATACATTTTGAATTTTTTCTTGTAGGGGTGTGAGGGTGTGCCTCTAAAGGACCTTTGTGTTTGTGGTGCATTTCATTGAATTGACACAATCATTAACCCGTAAAGCCCTGAATTGCATTTCTAGGGATTTCACTACCTATTGAATTTGATTTTCTTTCCTTTGAAATTTTGACACAACATGTGCCCGCAATTTAGGGGAAAAGGACCAACAATATAATCCCTTTTGACTACACGATCAAAAAGTTAGGACATGACGTGTTGTTTCCTTTAAAATTGTACGTAGCCCGGGCAACAAAAAAAAACTTCTTTAGAAATTGCGACATTAAGAAATAAAAATTTGAAATATCTTTATTAGATTTTTATCTATGTGTAAACCTTCGAATCATTCCATTTCAATAAATGAGTCAAAATTTATGAGGAATTTTAGTTTGGGGTAGTCAATGGGTACTTATAGAATCTCTACTCTACCAAAAAAGTTTGAAATTCTTTATTTCATTCAATTTTTTATATTTTTGAAAAAAAAGTGAAACATTGGACGAAGATTGTTTTTTACAATACTTTAACTAAAGTAATTGGCATTTGTCATTTTTATAAATAATTTGTTGACAACTTAGTATTTTCAAGCATTTTCTATTTTTTTGTTGGTTTCTAACTTACTGTTTTTTCTCCCATATGTTGAACAATTCCAAATGATTAGAAATTTGTAGAATGTAGAGCATACATACCACTTTGATTCTAATATGAGTTTAAAGAATAACCATCAATTTTGAGTGTTTTTTATACTAATGTCACCTTGTGAAGGGCAATTGGCCAATTGCCGGAAAAAAAAGGGGTTTTGCTACTACAAATGTTAATATCTTGCAATGTACACGGTGAAGATTTTCTCTACATCTTCTGAAACCATCCCACAAGAATATCTCACCATTTCATATGTTACAACAAAAATTTCAAAAACATTGCACTTGTATTACAAAACGCAATTTTGGACCAATTTGGGTAGAAATATACTTAGTTAAAAATCTTGTGAGGTTAACCAACTAAACCAAAGGCTAGAAAATAATAAAATAACCCCAAAGTTAATATGTCGAAATAGGATGAAAATGCCTAGTAAGGTGCTACAACATATCAATATGTAAGGTACTAAACTACTAGGCTATAAACTTCCGCTAGATATCTTTTCAAAAAAACATTTTTGGAAGATATAGTGGGACTAATTTACCTTCCAAACAATTGGACTAATATCTAGTTACAAACAAAAATCTGAATCGTTCTGCACTTCGTCAGCATCAGGGTCCGTATCTTCGCACAATGCGTAACCAGCATCTGTGTCGCTATTGTGGCTTGAGCTGTCATTCTCGTCCTCTTCTCTTGCTATTGGTTCTGGTCGTATTTCTCTTTCTACCTCCGAGGTCAAATTCCGCACAACTATGTCTTGACCACCAGGAATCACAGTCTGGACTAGTCGTTTTGTGGGACGCGTTGCATCAATAATTCCATCAACTACAGATTCAGGACCTGCTTGAACCGCTATTGATTGGCTTGATTGCTGGACCGCTTGCGTGGAGCACCCTGCCCCAAGCCTACAAGGTTCCACAACTTGATTTGCACGCTTCGGATGTCTGTGTAACCTTTCATCTACTCTTCTAATGCGCCTTTTTTTACTTTTGTTTCTATTATTGTTGTTGCGTAGTCGTTCTTCCAACGATATTTCTCTTGGCTCAGACACTGGGGTTGGTTGGGTGGCTTGTGGAGCGGACTCGGGGACTTCTTCATTAATGCTGGATAGTGGACCTCCATCCAAAGGCGCCCTTGTCGATGAACTAGGGGCCCATCTTCTGACTCTACCTTGGCTTGTATCTTCCCCTCTGGGCGCATGGCCCCTTATAGAAGGAGTTGTGACTGACCTTCTGACTGTAGTCTGCCCTGTATGTCCACCTCGAGTCAAGGAAACATTCCGACTACAATTGAGGATGGTATTCAGTGGCGCATCTGAATCATACTCAGCTGCCTCCGTTGTTTGTATGGTCGGGGAATTCATTGCTACTGAAATAGGAGTTACTTCTTCTACAACCTCTTCAATGTGATCCACCTCTTCTTGTTCTTCAATTCCCGCATTGATTGGTGCAATGTTTCCAATATTCATTGCTTTGCTTGAAGGAATACGTGTTGGTACTGGAGATGTTTCTTGAACATCTGAGGCAGGCATTTGATTATCTGCTTGTTCGTTGTTGTCAGAAGGTGTTCTTGCCGCAATTCGTGGTGAAACTGTGCCCCAATTTCCGACCCACACATCATCAGGGTCCCGCTCTAGAGAACGAAAAAGTTCTTCCTCAGCAACACCTTCCGCATCATTGCCACTTGCAAATGTGTTTCCATATCGATATCGCGGTGGACTTGGTGGAGGTGGGACCATATCTGCCCATTCATTGTGATCGCGCAAGAGATCTTCTTCTTCTCTTCGGACTAAATTATCTTCGATAAAATCAAAATAACCCTCGTCCTCCGATCCTGAAGGCATAGGCTTGTCCCTCTCTTCATCAGTGTCTCCATCCACGAGGACCCTTTCATAAAATTGAGCAGCATTGTACCCACGCTTTTGACGTTCCAAGTGGCAGTTAGCATAAATGTACACCAAATCTTGAGCCTTCTTTGTGGTCAAACGATTTCGCGTTTTACTGTGCACGAATGAATACATGCTCCAGTTTCGTTCACATGAAGATGCTGAACAAGTCAACCCTAGAATTCTCTTTGCAATCTTCGGAAGAGCATCGCCGCCTACATGATTCCACCATTGATGAGGTTCTAAATTGGTCTCTGTGATGTCGAGAACCTCTTCTCGGGGATCAAATGGCCTTGTCTTCTCTTCAAATTGGACAAGCTCTTGCATTGCCACAACCACTGAAACTCCTAATGATGGAGCTAGTTTTCGTATGACTCGATTCAAAGCTGCTTTGGCCGCCCCATTGTTTTGAATTTCTTCTACTCCTGCCAAAAACGGATTCAAAAGTGCTCCTGCATAGTGGAGGTCCGTTCGCATTAACTTCCAACGAGCTTCAAATTTCTTCTCGTAACGCGTTGCAACCACAGGGTCTAAAAGAAATGGAGGATCCCTGAGAGCATACACGTGTTTCTTCAACTCGAACATTATCATCCAAGCTTTTGGCATTGCTGGTTTTTTGCCATCAAAGTGTTGTAGAGCAATGAGTACTGGCTCTATCATAAACACGAAATTCTTGCATTTTGACCAAAACCTTTCAGAATGAATGTTTAGCCGAACATCCATTGCTTTGCGCCTAATGGTACCTCCATTAGTCCGATTCTGCAAACTGAACTTGAACGTCATGTAAGCGTCATCTGCAACCATGGTTTGCAAAGCTTGTTTGCAATCGAGCAGACGGTCTACCATAAGGAAATTGGTAGCAAACCGTGTCAAAGTAGGCAGCCTAAGCATTTTGTTTGGAGAATGTTTCCGAAACAAAGCCATAGTGAAATGGTATTTCCTGATATGCTTCACCATTGTCCTACACTCGCTTACCAAATCCTTCATCGTTTGAGACTTTCCCCAATCTTCCAAAAGCAAATCCAAGATGTGAGCCGCACACCCTTGTTTGTACATGTGGGGATATTTCAGTAACAAACATGACATAGTTCCAATCATTACTGAAGCATTGTCTGTACACAATTGCACAATATTTGAAGGACCGGCCTTGTCTATGTACTTCGACATTAAAGCTGTCGTGTAGGCAATGTCCTTCTTTGCTCCCGTACTGTCCTCTGATCCCAAAAACACATCCCCTGCTGGACAAACGAGCATCACGTTCATCAACGATCGCCTATTGGTATCTGACTACCCATCTGAACAAATAGTTGCTCCATATTGCGCAATAGAGTTCTTTGTCCGGTCATTGACCATTTTTTGGACAACTTCTTTCTTCACATCAATCATTCTGGTTCGCAACGCGTTGAATGCTGGTGGACGATATAAAATTCCAGCTGCTGCAGTTTCCTTCACTGCATTTATAAATACAGGGTGTTGCGTGATGTTGAATGCAATATTGGCTTCATAAAAAAATGAAGCCCACGTCGCATCCAACTTTTGTCTCAAGCCTATTTGTAATGCTTCATCCATACTTCTTTGACGAGAAACCACAGGGCGGCTTCTTGTTCTGTCAACCGTACTTGGAGTAGAATCCACTGAATCTGGGGTAGGGTTTGTCGGGCCGGTTGGACCCGTTGGATTTGAAGAACCACCCACCTCACCACCCTCTACCTCTTGAATGAGGGATTCTGCTGCACCAATGGCCTCATTGCCCACAAATGGTGTTTCAAACAATTCTTCAAAGCTCATGGCTTTTGGAACCACTCCGTCGCAAGTTCTAAACTTTTCACGTGCACTTCTAGGGATTTTTGGACAACGGTCTGCTGTTGCCGAGCCACCATATCCAAAGTGACTAAATGCCCTTTTCCGCACAAAGACTTTGCTCCACCCACAAAACACGCATTTCCGAGGATAGGATGAATGATCATTTGGAACGCACGGTACAAGCCAAGGGTCCCAATCTTTTGTAGCCCTACGCGTATCGTTCCGACCTTAACCACCACCTGGGACAACCATGGTGTGAATCCACAATGAGTTTCACCCCCAAAAAATCGATCCAAGAATCCAGTAACGAGGAAAAAGTTATGACAATGCTACCTACTATGAGAGGGTTTTTAAACCCCCTCAAAGCAAGGTTCTTGCCCTCCAATGAACCAAAACATCCGCAAGAAGCTTCTTTCGAAGGTTAAAGGCTAGAGTCTAATCACTAAAGCAAGGTAATCCCTCAGTGTTTCAGCTGCAGTTTTATACTCTGTGCACTTGATGTCGCCACAGGGGCGACTGCAGGTAAAGGGCGACTGCGCCTGACTTCGAGTGGATAGCGCGACCGCAGGTGAAGGGCGACCGCGAGTGCAGGGCGACCACGGGTAATGGGGACGATGGCGACTGCCAGGACGACCGCACGTATGAGGGCGACCGTGGGTAGTGGGGCGACCGCGCGTGGAAGGGCGACCGCGAGACAGGGTGAGCGGGAAATTGAAACTCTACAAAATGACCCGTGGTCGCCCCAAGCGCGGTCGCCCTCCCCGGACGGGCGACCACGCATGGAGGGCACCGATCGTGGCGGGCGGCAGTTCTGGCACCCGAGGTCGCACTTGACCCGAGGTCGCACCTTTGCAGGTTTTCAGTGTTTTTTAAGCGCGCTTGCTGTACACGCGGTCGCCTTACAGGACCAGCTAGCCTAAGTAAGGTGGACAGTTATTAACCCAGCTGTAACAGGTATTATTTGAGAGATTCGGAGATTCCTCCTAGTTCCACATTATATCCCACTTCATTGTCATTAAAAGCAGCATCTAAATTACAATGTAGCAATACTTACTCCAAAGTGATTTACCATTTGATGCACATAGAAACTTTTAAAGGTATTTCCAACCCCTTCACCACCAAGCCCTATTGGCTCTTTCTCCAAGAAATCATGAACCTTCAAACCTCAATAAAAAATATCATACTTTTACTTAGGAATGTTGAGTTCTATGAGAGCTCAATTATGGAGGAGGACAACCCTCAATTTCATGATATTTCAAATGCTTAATCCCTAAAGGACTAAGAAGACACAATGTGTCATCTTCAAAGTTTTCAATGGCAATTTCTTGTAAGGGTGAAGCAAATCTCAGTATGTTGTAAACTAAGATCTTGTAGAAAAATAAGTTTGCATACTTTTGTCATTTTCTGATTTCCTCATTTTGAATGTGAAAAGGAGTTAAAATTCATTTAGGAAATGTAGTCGGGAATGTAGTGTGGTAGAAAAAAGAAGCAAAAATAATGTTTTTTCATGATTTGAAATTTTCTAGAGATGTTCTAAAAAATATGATGATAAACATTACTTGTTGAATTTCAAAAATTTATCAACATATAAATTTTTAAGAATTTTGTAAGATCCAAATATCCAATTTGCTTTGATTTGACTTTTCTAGTCTTCATGTTCGAAAATGTGTACAAATGTGATGGCCTTTCTAATTTTTCAAAAAATTTAATATGATAATACTAAATTTTCTTTAGACTCCAAATAAATTTTTCTAAGGGGTTAAAAAATCTATATTCATCTTTTTATAAATTTGTTTCTCCCAAAACTACGTTTCTGGCCCATGATGTTGATCATCAAGAATTGCTATAATCTAAAGATGTAACCATTGAAATGTTCTACAATTAATTCCATACATGCTAGATATAATCATTTTTACTTTTGTACAGTTAAAATTTAAGAAAATTATAACACCTATATGCCCAAAAATATTGAAGGATAGAATTGATTGAAATCCTCCATTGTCAAAACCGTTTTAGTCTTGTAGGGATTAAAAGAATGCAATATTGCAATTGCACAAAAAATTTGTAGTTAATAGATACTTGAGCAGAATGCTACTTCAATGTTGCAAAATTATAAATTATAAATTGAAGTTATACATATATCTTTTAGTAAATGGCAAACACCATTGTATTAGAAATGAACATTTAGACCAAAAGCATTTGAGCTAGAAGGGGTGAACAATAAAAATCAGTTATACTATAGTGAAACTAATGCAAATATTTGAATGCAATTCAATGGACACACTCCAAGAATGAATTTTAAGCCTTTAGGTGATTTGAATATGGCAGTTTTGACAATTGCTAATTTTAATTCAAGTAATAGATTTTAGGAAAAAATATGAATTTAGGCACATATAATTGTAAGATCCTATATTACACTAGTTTGAGAAGATGTGGAGGAAAGTTAACCAATTTTCTACTATGAAAATTGCCAAGATATTAACATTTGAATTGATTGTAATTCTTTTGAGGGCCTTGTAATGTATGAAAACCTAGGAAGTTGCACTTCATACAATCACATTTGTATAAAATAATTGTCGTAAATGGTGTTTCTTTTCTATACCAATGTTCAAAGGCAATTCATAATATGCTTGAAAATTTTTTTAGGCAAACTATAAGTGTATAACATTTTTGGAAAATATATGTCAGTACATAGGAATATAGAATGATTTCAAATAGTAAGTTGTTAAGAGTTGAATTATATAGAATTGAAAATGCCAATTCCAATGGTAATTATTATCCTACATCTAATATTTCAATTTCTGTTATAAATTTTGAATATTGAATTAAATGAAGAACTTTACAGAATTTATTGTGCATTTGTTGATTAGAAAACTAGGAAATCCCTAACAACCCTTAATCAAAATCCCTCTTAACGATCATGACAGATGCTACTATATGAGTCTAAAAATGTGAATCCCCAAGACTATTCACCTATAGTATAGGTGTTTAAATCATAGAAACTTTTTATAATTAGAGATTTCTAGTGTGATTATACTATACACACTTATATTATAGGTGCATATGTTATAAACACATTGAAATATTCAATAGTTGTGGGATACCTACTTATATGAGTTATATCAATAATCAAGGCTCACATACTTGCATTTCTATCTTCTCATACTAGCATTTAAGTAACAAAATCAAATTAAAAAATCACATTCGAAATTCATTTTGAAAATTTGTAGAGCACTTATTTCAAAGCCCAAAACTTATTGGGGTTATGCATCTCCAATGTTTGTATCTCATTTTTTCAGTGACCAAATTTTTTAAATTGAACATATGAAAAGAGGATTGTAAGACTGTGCATGTGTTTTGCAAATTTAACACACTTGTGATCAAACATTATAATCTCTCATCCATAAGTGATAATATTCTATTTTCTTTACCTTGATAACCTCTAATATGCATAGTTTAAATTTGTATGCTTATAATTTAAAGAAAATTGATGAAGCATATGAAAAATTATCCTATTCCTAAAAACTAAGAAGGAATATGAAAGTTGCATGTACACAAATGTATTAATTGAAAGAAACATCTATTTTATGAAATTTAGATATAGACACTTTCTTCATAAAAATTTGAAATGTCTACATATTACATATTGAGCATTTTATGGAGATGCTTTTTGAAAGATTTAATGAGCATTTTGGATGTTTAAAAAAAACCCGTCAACATACAAATGAAGGAATATGAATTCTTTTGCATCCATACACATCAATGATAGAAATGAAACACCCCAAGTTTGCAAAATAATACTAAAAAACAATAGTAGCCTTTTTATATATACATGTTTACAAAAGTCATAAGTCCTCCAAAAATTGCTAGCACTGCTAGCCCCCAAAAAGATCATACAACATTCTACTTGCTTTGTTCATCTCTCTTTAGCCTTTTCTTAGCTTCCATGTCTTTCTTCACCTCATTGTAGGCACTCTCCAAATTGGATTGAAGAGGAAAATCCCACCATTTATTTTTCATGTACTTTCTTCAAATTCTGTGCATTGAGCAAACTCATCTTCCTCTTCTCCGCTCCCCCGCCACATCACTTTCCAATGCGAGAGCATTAGTTAACTTCTTCTTCAGCTCCTCTGCTTCCAACTTCAATGTCTCATGTTGCCTCTCATGATCTTCAGAATCTTGTATATCAACAATACGATCAAGAGGGGCTTTGTCCTTCATTTTTTGAAGGTCACGTAATTTTGATTGTGCACCTTCAAGAGATCTTTTTTCATTTTCCAAGCACTCAGCTTCGATGCGACAATCTTCCTTGAGTTTAGCCAATCGTTCTTCTACAAATTTGTTAGTTGAAGAACTAGAACCTTCACCCTCTGAAACGGAGAAGTTCAGATAGAATGCTTCCAAGTTCATCATTTGCTCATGTTGCTTGGACAAATGAATTCGTCCCGATTCAATGAGGGCTTCAAGGGTTGGAAAATCATCAGAAGTATCAACCACTGCCCCTTCCTCCAAAGTCCTTTTCTCTTCATTTGCTTTATCCAACTCTTCAAGCACCATCTTCAATTGACATTTATATAAGTCTTTGATTTGAATATCTTCGTTGGCCTCCACACTTGCAACTTCAACAGATCCTTCAATTCTTGGCATCCCTTCCAATGAAGGCAATGTCAACGAGGGGCCCGCCTCCACTTCCCCTTCCTCTGAAGGCTCCAAATTGGCCAATGTCTCACCTACATGTGGCAGTCCAACATCCATCAACTCATCTTCACTACTTTCGTGATCCGACCACACAAACTCATTGTTTGGAACTTCATTCTTGATGAAAATCTTTTTTCCTAGACCTTCACGTGGGTTAGGGGAGGGACCCGCCCTAGGAATGTCCTTGGTTGACGGTTTTTGGACAAGCTTTGCTCCCTTTATGGTGCTCCAATCCACCCTTCGTCGAAGAATAACTTCCACGTACACCATCTCACACAAAAACAAGGGAATTTCATTCCGAGGCACACTTCGTGTCTTGTACAAGTATCGATATACTTCGATACATATTTGTACAAATCCATCGTGAGTGCAAGCATGAAGATTTGCCATGTTTGACTTCAAGTGGATTTTGTGTCGATGATAGGGGAAAAGCTTATCAATGTGGCACCATTGTACGAATGCCCTACAAGTGGTCGCGGTCCAAAAGCCTTCGATCCTCTCCCAACCTCCATGAGCCACGACATTAGAGTCCACAAGGACGTGTCGTTGTCTTCTTTGCATCTTGCCTTTGGCTTTACGGTTCCTCTGGGTGGCGTCCATTGGATTGAAGTAGATGGAGGTATTAAGAAATACCAAAATGCGACAATAGCTGCCCCAATAGATGCACAAACCACACAATCACAGTAAAAAAAACCAAGTACTGGACACGCAGTCAGCCACGAGAAGCGGGTGACAGAGCAGTGTGCAGCATTGGAATTGGAAGTGGGCGAATGCGGGTGGGGCGACTGCTTAAGAACCCGATGTCGCCCTGGGGCGCGTGCGTTCCGTACGAGGGCGACTGCGGGTAGGGCGAGTGCGGGAAGGGCGACCGCAAGTTCCTTACAGGACCTGTTTTGCGTGCTGGGCGACCGCGGGTAGGGCGAGTGCGGGAAGGGCGACCACGGGAAGGGTGACCGCAGGTCCTTCAAAGGACTGTTGAAATGACGACCGTCCTGGGCGACTGCGGGTAGGGCGAGTGCGGGAAGGGCGACCGCAGGTCCTTTGAAGGACCTTTTTGGAAATTGACGACCGTGCTGGGCGACCGCGGGTAGCGTGAGTGCGGGAAGGGCGACCGTGGGTCCTTTGACGAGGTCTTTTATTTATGAATTTCCCGCCTTCTGACTTGGGCGACCACAGGTTGTTCACCAAGGAAATCTGAATTTTGGATTTCGCCCTCTGAAAAATAGTTGTAGAAATGAAAAGGAAGCCAATGTGAACTAAAAAAAGGATTCATGGGAAGAAATGGTGTGTAAAAGAAAAAGGGAAATGCCCGTTTTTTCAAAAAATGAAAGTTTATAAAAATAAAAAGGGAAATCATATTAACTAAAGAATGCTCATTTGGAGAAAATTCCATGAGAAAATAAATATAAAAATAACACAATCAATGAAAGGCTTGAAAGAAAAATGCATTGTAGGAATGAAAAGAAAAATCTCACTATCAATAAAAAAAAATCATGAATTCAACTACACTAGTGCAGTAATGACCTGAAGTATGTCAAAGCTCAATGCTCAATAATGTAATTGAATGCCTATATAAGTTAAAATGCAATGGTATACATTTCCACCAATATTTGGTGTGTAATTTTTGTGCATAGGAAGCTGAGATTCATTTTATATAGATTAATAATGATGTCCAAAGTTGTACACCATCTAATTTGTTGGGAAAAATATCTAACTAGAAACAAATTGTTGCAAAAGTACTCTATATAAAAATAACTACCAAGTAGACTACTAAGTATTATTCAAACTTTTTTTTTTGGACCCATATTGCTCACATAAAAAAATAGAGAAGCATGTGTATTCTCTATTGTTTTTTATTTAAGTTCAAGGTGACATTTGAGAGCCATTGTAAATACAAAATCACATCATTTCTTTGTTTTCCTTACGACCCCCAATAAACATCCAAGAGCATAATAAAACATGAATTTCATTTTTGGGTTTTAGAATATGATGATTATGGTGTGAAAGACCCTGAATCCAAAAGCACATTAGCCTTGTTTTTGTGGGAGGTTCCTATTGGGAACCTCATTTAATTCTAAGACATATTTTGTTATTTTTTTAGAGAGTTTCCCATCATAACTTCATTAAATTCAAAAGTGCATTTTCTTTTAAGAGGTTCACATCAGAAACCTCATTTAATTTAAAAACTAATTTCTTAATTATTTAGTAAGGGTTCTCATTAGGAACCTTATTTAATTCAAAAACATATTTATCTTGAACCCCTTTTCTTTTTTAAAGGGTTCCCACTGAGAACTTCATTGCACTCAAAAACACATTTTTTTGGATGTGGTTCCCATTGGAAACCTCATTTATTTCAAAAACACAATTCCCTCTTTTTTTTGGCGTGGTTTACATTGCAAACCTCATTTCATAAAAAAAAACAATTTCCCTCTTTTTGAAAAGAGGTTTGCATTGGGAACCTCATTCAATCCAATAACTTGTTTTATTTTATAAAATTTTTGGTTCTTGTTGTGCATAACCTCATATACATTAAATTCTGTGATGCCTTATTTGGAATACTCATTCAAAAGATGTTAAGCGATGTAACCTCACCTTTGGAATTCTTGGAAAAAAATTAAATGTTTAAGCTATTAGTAGTTGAAGTTAGGGGTCAACTTTAAATCAACCTCTACTTAAATAACTATTTAGAGAGAACAAAACATTATTTTCTTTTGGGTGAAATTGTAGATCAAATATTGAAAGATTCCTTAGTTATTCTCACGGGATTGATGATATCATCATTTGGAACATCAAGGGGGGGGGGATTTTAGTGCTCAATTTCCTTTTCTATCTAGCCTTTCGGCCCTTTTCAAGCTTGGCCGCTTTGTATATTGGATTCATCTTAATGCAATAGTTCTTCCATTTTTTCAAATATATATTTAATTTTTTTTTTGCAAATTCATTTCAAAAATCAAGTATTACAAAATCTAAATTCAAAGTGGAAAAATTATAGGATCTAAATATTCTAAAACGTAGCTATTCAGCTATTGTATATTGTATTATTGTCCAACAATATGTTATAATCTTATTAAAATATCAAGGATTATTTTGAGTTTTCTTCTATTCTAATCCTTGCCTTTATCCTTTACAAATTAATATCAATCCTCTTCAGTTTTTAGAGATAGGACAAGTTCTTATACACTTTAACAATTTCCTTAAAATTATAAGCGTACAAGTTCTAACTAGGTAAATGCAGAGATTATCAAGGTAAAGAAAATATAATATTATCACTTATGGAATTATGGATCAAGAGAGTATAAATAGGTATGCCACAACTATAGAATATTTCAACGTGTTTATAACATATACCCTATAATATAAATGTGTATAACATAAGTGTACTAGAAATCTCTTTTCTATGATCTAGACACGTATATTATAAGTGAATCGTCTTCTAGTCTTAGGGACTCACATTCTTAGGCTCATATAGTAGCATCCGTCACAAGTTTTAAGAGGGATTTTGGATGCAATAGATCTCCCATTTGTTCAAAAAATAAAAAATAAAAAATTGTACAATGGTTTGTAAAGTTCTTCATTTAATTCAATATTCAAAATTTATGACAATAATTTAAATATAACGTGTAGGATAATTCTTTCAAATTTGAACCATTGAAATTAGCATTTTCAATTCTAGAATTGAACTACTAACAACTTAGTCTTTGAAATCATTCAATATTCCTATCTACTTGCCATGTTTTCCCAATATGTTATACACTTCCAAATGGTTAAAAAATTCTCAAGTATATTATCAATTGCCTCTAAACATTGGTATAAATAAGCACCACCATTTACGGCAATTGTTTTATATAAACGTAATTGTATGAAGGGCAACTTCCAGATTTTCTTACATGTCACGGCCCTCAAAAGAATTTCAACCAATTCAAATGTTAATAGCAAGGCAATTCTCATGGTAGAAAAATTTGAAATTTCCTCCACCACTTTTCAAACTAGCATAATATAGGATCCTACAACTATATGTGCCTAAATTCATTTTTTTCCTCAAAATCTACTACTTGTATTCAAAAGAGCAATTATGGATAAAACCAAATTCAAATCACTTAGAGGTTTAAAATTCATAGTTGGAGAATGTTCATTGAATTGCATTCAAAGATTTGCATTAGTTTGGCAAAAGTATAACCTCTTCTAATTCTTCACTCCATTTGGCTCAAATGCTTTGTTCTATTAAATGTTAAATTTTAGTACAATGGGATTTTCCATTTACTAAAAAATTAGGATACAATACATTAAACTATTCCCTAATGACAAATTTTTAGTTGTCGTGTAAAGCGACCGCCTTTAGAGCGACCACGCTTCACTATTTATTTATTTATTTATTTTGAACCAAAGGGGCAAGCCCTCTGCATGAAGAAGCTTCACAAAATTTGGAAACCCTGAAAGTAAGGCGACCTCTGGTAAGGGGCGACCGCGGGTGCGAAAAGTTGCGTTGGAATACACTACCCATCCAGGCGCGGTCGCCCCTTAAGAGAATATTCTATTTACTAAATAGGTTTCATCCAGTGTCCCGCAATGCTCTATCAGCAGGGTTGAAATTCGAGTCTCACCGAGACATTTCTCGATTTTATCCATCTTCAGAAGTTTTTTGTTGTAGACATCATAAACTTGATTGAAAACATGATGAGCACTTTTCACTTGCAGCTCCGACGGCATGGGATTATCTCGACACTTGGCAGTGCACAGCACAGTTGCCTTCCCGAGCAAAACTTCCACCACATTCTCATTCTCAACTCCCTTAATACTGCCTTGCGATATAAACACCTCCTTCCCGCCCTTGCTTGGAGGAAGCTCTTTCTTCATAGAGTATGGAAGCTCCTCAACCCGGAAGAACCCCCAGACGCGGTCGCCCCCCAGTCGCGGTCGCCCTACGCACCCGAGGTCGCCTCACCCGCGGTCGCGTCTAGACCCGCATGCGCACGGGGCGACTTTGGGTACTTAAGTGGTCTCCAGGACCCATATTCGCCATCTTGCCTTGGCCTTGCGCATTGTCTTTCACCCGCCTTGGAGTGGCTGAATGCATGCCCGTGGGCCGGGGTCCTTTATTTGATTTTGGGGGGATTTTTTTGTCATTTTGATCTATAAAATTCCTCAAAGCTACGGTGAAGCTTTCGATTACACGCAATGTCTAACCCAATAGAAGATGGCAACGTGAGGCACAAAGGCGTTTTGGATACTGATCCAATATTCTCAGAAATGCCTAATCCCACAAAGGGTACCAGCACCTTGAGGCGAAAATCCCTTTGGGATTTGGATGATCCACAACACTTTCAAGAGCCTATATTTACAAGCGAAACAACAGGGAATGAAGCTCGATTGAAGAAAAAGAAGTCTAAGTCTGCTCATGATAAGGATCCAACATATCCTCCTTCAAGTTACACGAGGTATGCATACGAGGTGTGCCTTCAATGGTACGCTGGAAAAAGTGTACAATTTTTGGAGGCAAACTATTTGAGGGATCCTGGAATAGGCACTGAGAAGCTGACGGGGGATTTGGAGGCCCGAATCTTAAGCAAGTGTTATGAATCAGAGGACTTCAAAGACGTGGACTTAACTTACAATTCCAGATTTTGTGATTGGATGACTGATACTATTCAGTCAGTAACTTTTAATACCAAGAAATTGATGATAGAGTTCCGTGCACCAATCACAGGATGAGTGGAAGATGAAGAGGCAAAGGAATTCCGTGTGAAGATGGAGTGGTGGCATACTACAGCCAAGAGATTGTCAAAGTTTGGATCGAGGGGTTTCAAGTGGAAAAATGACGCTGTGAAGGCTGCATTTGCAAGAGATGGTGGAGTGAGTATCATATGGATTCCACCCACAGCAAAGGTTGAGGCCCTCGGTGGTTTTTCTCGTGAAGGTGGCCACGGAAAGGTGTGCAAGGTTCGAATTATAGGCCTAGATACCATTCCACCAAATATTGCTCTTGCGGGGAAAATGCCAAAAACGAAGGACTTGCGTGATCAACGGGTGGAACGGTCTGTAGAGGCCTTGGCATGCCCCTTAAATCATGCAGGCTTAATTAAGTTTTTTGCCTTAAACTCAATTACCATAGAAGCGTATACATTGTGGTGGAATGAAGGTCATTTGGGTGACTTACTGAATGTGGATAAGCTGGTGTCACGAACTACTGAATGGCACGAAGTGCATCGAATCAGACAACTTCCTGAAGAGAAACAAAAGGAAGTTAGCCTTTTTCAAAGGCATAAGGCAAAGTTGGCATGGATCTTGGTGTACGTGACTCACCTCATGCACCAATCATCAGTGCTACACAATGACTTATCTCCGAGAAATGTATTGTTGCACTATCCTGATTATTCAAATGAAATAATCAACATTGGGATTTGTGATTTCGGAATTACAAGCCGTGTAAACGAAAAAGCCCCATCACATTATGGATATGGTACCAAGGAAGAGACACGGAAGCAACAAGAGGGACGATGGTGGGTGGCTCCAGAGTTGTTTTATACATTTGGACCTCCTAATTCGGATACAAGCATACCAATTATGCAATTGAGGCATAAAAATACAAAGCAGTTAGACTCGTATTCTATTGGAAAGCTGGTGGAAGCTATGAAGATTGGGGATATGTATCCTTTTGACAAAGAGACATTCACAACGATGGATGCATGTAGGTATTTTGCTATGAAGGTGGGCCAACTCAAAAATGAAGATTTGAAGGAGAGACCAACATGTACAGAGGTGGTGAATTTGGTCATGGGGCCTCCATGGTATATGAAGCCTCCAGCATTTGTATTGCGCGATTCCCCCCTGTAGTGATGAATGCATTAGTTGAAGGCAAATTGTTGAGCCATTAGAAGAAATTGTTGGCAACAATGTGAGCCTATCATTTTGTATTACTATATACGAATATATAAATTTTTTTTGGCAAAACAAAGTGTACAAACCATTGCCTTCCATGCATTGTATTTTAAAAGTTAAAATACAATTTATCTTGGAGTCAAATTTGTCTTCACTGTGAGTTGAAATGTCATATGACATGTTTGTATCAAGTTCATAAGATCACCTTTTTGGAGAGTATGGGGAAAGAATATATTACTCAGGCTTTATGCTCACAAATTTCATGCTCATGCCTCATGGCTCTTAGCTCACAAGCTCTTTGTTGCAAGCTCTCATACTAGTGTCGTTGAAAGTGAACGTGTTCAAATTACTTGTTAAATTGTGTTAAAGGATTTTCATTATTTTGTCATATTATTAAATAGTCACTTGATTGCTTGAAGTCAATGACATTGACAATGTTTGTTGGCCCTTTAGTGTGCAATTTTTTTTTCCAATAATAGACAATATTGAGTAAAATTACAATTCCCAAAATGTTATAGGTTTTTATTGTCCATAGTACTCTATAGTATAAGGGATTTTTTTCCTCTAGTAATTTACATCCTTAAAGATTTAAAATAGACTTAAGAGATATGGGACTTCAAGCAACAAAGGACCCAAACATTTGAGACTTCAAGAGTTCAAGTTGGTAGTAATTAAATAAAATATGATGAGCCTTTATCCGTATAGTGAAACTAAAAAGTCCTTGATAATTGTATCCTCCATTTCTTTGCTCCTCAATCCTTACAAGCGAAGATTTTTAGGTGATTTTTTAGATTAGAGATTAATTAGAGATGAATTGACATGATTGACTAGTGCATGTATTCAGAATTTGAATTTTCTTGTAAAAATTTCTGATCATCATGAATTTATGAAGAAAGCTTAAAAGAAACTAATATTCAATACTTAATCCTTGAAGGGCAAAGGGGGACATAATGTACCCACTCGAAATTTTCAATGACAAATTCCCGATAGGGCAAAACTAATTTAAGTCTTCATTCTTAATATACAAAGAAAATTTTAATTTTATTTTCAAATTTTATTTATTAGAAATCTGAAAAATATTAAATTCAACCTAGAGTTCTAGAATTATAGTGTGAATGTATGATAGAAAAATACCAAATAATTAGAATGATTCCAATTTTTTGGGAAGATGTTTCTAATTATAGAATGATAATAAAAGATTTATAAAAATTGGAAATTTACGCATATATAGTTTTTATAAAAATGTTAAGATCCAATTTGGCCAATTTCCCTATTTTTTACAAATTGAAAAATAAAAGTGCCTATTTCCATGAGCCATTTATACTTTTCTAGTTCACCACTTCACCTACTTAGAAACCTTTTCTACACTTTTCCTTCATCGGATATCTTCTTCTTGAAGAAATATACATTCACTATATTTTTTATATTTTTTTTAAATTGTTTTTGTATTTTGAAAGTACTCCCGGAAAATCAAGAGTACCATGGCCAAAGTGTACCAAAAGCGGTCAATCTTTCTTGAACTTACGATAAATGATCTAGAACATAAAATTCTTTGAAAGATCTAACATGTTGAATACTTGAATTAAAATTTGAACAATTTTAATTAAAAGAAAGTTGTCGAACTTGTCAAAATTTAGACAATTTTTTCAATTTAGAACAAATTCCAAGAAGCTCAAAATAGGCCTTGCCACCTTGGGCATTTAGGAGTTAATGACTTTACGTGTGGAGAAGTTTCTAGTGCCATTCCATGTTTGATAGTTTTGCTATAGATCTTGAATAAAGTACAACAAATATTTGATTTCAATTTAAAATTTTCGAATGGAATCGAAATTTAATTCCAAATATTCGGTTTTGTTACCTTTTATGAATAGCTAATTGGTTAAGTTTGAATGTCAAAATGAAGTTATAAATTTGTAATGGGAGAAACCAAGAAAATATTGAAAGGCACTATATTTTTTTATTTTCTTTAATGGTTTCAGATTGGCTTACTGACATATTGGATATTTGGATGAGAAAATGGAGTTTGTCATCATGCTTTACAAAAATTTGTTTATTACATTTTGGAAGAATGGATGTGAATTTATTTATTCATGGCATATTTAACTTCTTTAACTTATATACAATTATACATTGAATTCCTTTATTTTGTTTTATTTGCAATATTTTCAAAGAAGGAAGAAAATGATAGATAGTACTCAACTATGTTGTTTAGAAATCATTTAAACCATAGGGATGGTCAATTATGTTATTCCATCAACACTTTCTTGCCATTTTGGCATGTACAATAATTTTCTACCTTTGCCTATTTACAATTTATTTCCCTTATCATATATAATTTGAATAGTTTTAAAATCTTTTAATAGAGTATCAAATTTATTTTTTCCTAGATATAGAAGAAGACTACTATTTTTTAACTACTTGCGAAACCATTTCTAGATACATGAGAGGTTCCTCAGAAATAAATTATTGAAAATAGATATCTTTTTTTTGGTGAACTATTGAAGTTCTATCTTCAAAGATTATAGAAAGTTACAACACAAAGGATTTTTCGATTTCAACCATACAAAATTCTTACAAATTAGGGACTTCATGACTTCAGGGGATGCTAACTTCAAAGAAGTCACTGAACTAATCATTAACCAGTAAATGCCCAGGGCCTATTTTGAGCTTCTTCGAATTTGCTTTCATTAAAACGGAATGTAAACATTTTCATAAGTTTTTTTTATTTCACTTTGATTAAAAATGACAAGTTCAAATTAAACATTATCATCAAAGGTTGCATAGGAAAAAAATATATCACTTATAGAGTGAAAGACTATAATATTTGATAATGAAGGTGTTAAAACAACAAAAGTACTACTATTTTCCTAAACCCTAAAGCCCTAAACCCGAAGGCGCGGTCGCCCAGCCGCGGTCGCCCGTACGATGTCGCACCCCGCGAACGCGCACCTTCCTGGACCCACGGTCGCTTTGAATGCGCAGTTGCCCTTGTGCACGCGCCCTAGGCGACTGCAGGTACTTAAGTAGTTGCCCCGACCCGTAGTCCACCTCCCTTACTTTGCACATTGACCTTCACCCACTTAGATGTGGCTGATTGCGTGCCCGTGAGCAAGGGATTCCATACTTCACACCGAGATTTGATTGCCATTTTCGCGCTCGAGCTCTGCACATGTTTGGCATACTGTTATGTATGTGTATGTGTCCTTTTTTTTAATAAAAAAAACATTTTGTAAATGCATATAGGTTTGTAAATGTGAAGTTTGCTTGTTCTAGGGATTTAGGTTTTTAGAAAAGAACATTTTAGTCGTAGAACAATTAGTTAAGTTAGCCATAGAGTAGCATAGTACTCAGGTAGCAATAGTTATGGAGGATGAGACTAGAGCAGCCCAGCCTAGTACAGGCAAACCATTGACTTCACCACAAAAGAGGGCAGCTCGAGACAAGGATCGTAAAAGGAAGGGGAAAGGTCACAAGAAGCGAGTGCCTCTCCTTCAGCATCCAAAAATCAAGGCTTTTTTGGGTTGGAGGATTGAACCTGAGCCTTGGACTTACAAAACAGTCAACAAATATGTTGATTGGTGCCACATCAACAAGTTGTTTCCACATTGGCGCCACAAGATTCATCTGGGGCAAAACAAGGCCAATCTTGCATATTGCAAAGATGAAGACTTCATACTCAGATGCTTGGAAGTATGGATGAGGTTGTATGGGGAGCCCAAGCCGTATAGAAACGACAATTTCTGTTTCTTCCTGGTCCAAATGGTGTATGCTGAAAACATATTGAAGAAAAAAGTGGATTGGTCAACATTGAAGGAGCTTCTAGTTGGAGACCATTTGGAAGAAGCATCTATTGTAGCAGAAGGTGAAACAATTGATGTGAAGAAGTCATTGGCACGAGTGAAGCCTGGGAAGTTAGCTGTTTTGGATGAAGAGGTAGTATGGTCGCCTAATTCTAGCTCGGATGAACACACCCATAAATACGATGGGTATAATTTCCAGAGCGACGATGAGGATGTTGGCATGGGCGACCAGAAAAAGGCCTTGGAGTTGGAACTTGCCAAGAAAGGCAAAAGAAAGGTGGAGGACCGAGAGACTCCATCAAACATCCAAAAACAAGTCATGGAAGGTCATGAGCATATGGGAGTAGGCCAAAAAATTGTTGAAGGCCACCAAGATGGGAGACAAGGTGATGAAGAAGAGAGTGTGCACGTTATAGAGGCTCAATTACAATCAACAATTGAAGCCTTGGATTTGGTGAAAAAAGATGTGTCAGAATTGCGCAAAATAAGAACAATGGAACTTAGTGCTGGCACAACTGCACACGCCATGCCTATGTTGAAGGAAGAGAAAAAGGCCATAGACAGGGCCATCTCTGAAAATGACGAGCGCCTAGCTTCTATGAAAAAATGTAGAGATCATTATTACAAGAAGAAACAAGAGAAGCGTGGACACCCAATGGATGTGTATGCCATACTTCAACAGAAATTGAGAATTCTTGAACGCGAACGTTGGCGGGTGCACAATGACGTAAGAGTCCTCAATCGGCAAATAGATGAGGAAGAAAAGACCAACTACGTTGCTGCTCTACAATGTGCCTCAGAGCTAGATTTTCTCGCTATGGCTCCTGAATACGGTACCACAGAAGAAGAAGTATCAGTATTGCGGAAGCTTGTTAAGCTACATGAGAAGAAATTTGTGGAATCAGTGAAAGAAGTGGGACAATTGGATTCACAAATTCAATTTGAGCGCGCTTGGATGAAGTGGAAAATGCGTACTACAGCTGGAGGTGTTACTGGTAAAGACCTTGAAGAGATAGGTCCAGAACCCAAAGAAGAAGATTTTTGTAATACCACACGTTGAAGTGAAGTATTATAGGGTTGTACTTTGATTTTGCGTATTGGACAAGTGTGTCTTATTCTAGGATGTAATTTTTTTGTAATTAATGTAAAAAGCAATTTTCGGGAAAAATGTGCAAGTCGTGAGGATATTTTATTGAAGATGTGAAATAGTATTATGATAGTTTAGGACATAACCACTTGAATAATTGTTCCACCAATTGAAAACCCTACCCAAATCAATATAAAATCAACTACTTTTTGTTGTTTAGGACATTGTAATGACAAATGTTAATTTATAAAAAGAACACATAATGATTAACTTCTAAAGGAGGAATGTCAAATTTTTCCAAAAATTACTTTGTGGTGCCATTTGTGTTGCATTCATCCAAAAGAAGAATTTCTTTTTCATAATATCCAACCGTAGGATCTTGTACTTTACTTGCCTAAGATCATGTGGTGAAATGTTTAGGAAGTTTGACCGCACAGATTGAAAGATATGGCTATCGAAAGTTTGAAATAAAGTTTTCCGAGATGCAATCCCTATAAATGGAGAATACAAAATACTAATTACATTCATTTGATAGAAGAAATACTTCATGTTTTTATGGTGGAACGAAAGTGGAGTTTTAAGAAAAAATAAATTAGGTACATTCGAAATTTTCAATTGTGGTAATAATAAAAAAATTATGATATTTTTTAGCAAACTTTGATAATCTTTTTGGCATAGTAAATTAACATTGATAAAAAGATAACTTTCTAAAAAAATTTGTGTGACAAAGTTCACTTATTTTTTCCAAAAATCCATATGAGAATTGAGATTTCAAGCTTCTAATCAAAAGTAATGTGCAAAAATCATAGAAGGCTTCAAAGGCCCAAAAATTACCAAAAACTTCAACATTATTTCTCCTTTTTATCCATAAATTTTGAAATAAAGATCCAAATGTCAAATCAATTTTTGGACATTTAATTGAACTTCAATTCAAACCTTTTTTTGGTTTAGAAATTTCCTTCAAAAATTCATTTATTATACCTAATGGATGTCTGAAGTGTGTTGATTTGGTTTCAAATTATATGGTTTTAAATTATAACATGGATTCTAGACTTTTTAGAGAATTCAAATAATACGTGATTTTTTGAAAAATGAATCTATATTTGTACAATCCTTGGTTTACAGATACATTTGCCTATGGTTTTCAAATAACATAAAATTAGGAAAATTACTTTTTCTCTAATATGTCAATGAACAATGAATTATGGAAAAACAAAATTCAAAAGACATATTTTGTCTATATTATTCCATAAAAGTATGTATGTTAAAAGAAATTTGAACCTTCAACTTCTTTCATTGTTCATTTTTTGATATTTATCATATAAATTATTAGAATAAAAAAATGCGGTCTTCTTGTATAGGATTTAATGAACGAAGTACCTTTCTTTCATTCAAAAATAAAACAGACGTAGGCTACTTCTTTCAATGATCCAACATGAAAGAGTATTTTGTTATAAAACAAGAATAAAAAAACAAATCAATTTCCTTAATACAAAGATTCAATTTGTATTTATAGAAATTAAGCCATTCACTATTTAGACAAGTGCAAACAATAGAATTTCTACACAGTAAGGTAAAGCCGAAAAAAAAGTATATATTAAAAAAAAGGTAACACAAAATTGTTATGAAATAACAATTAATGAAGAAAACCTACTAGAATCCATCAAATAAAACTATAACAATAACAAATAGGCTAATACTTCACAATGCAAATAGTGATGAAGTTCCATCGTATTATCGTATAAGAAGACTCTAAGAGCCTTCTTTTATATATATAGTATGACGAAAAGTCACAAGTGACCTAGATGATTACGAGGCTAGCTATAGAACCATAGTTAGCATCTTAAACCCTAAACATTTAGGTCTTCATGTGCATTGCTTGATTCACCACGCTCGTGGTTGGATGATTCTCCAACCACAAGTTTGCGCTTGGCGTGAATGCGTGAAGCTGGTCCATTCGCATTTAGAATGGATTCTAAGACGTTGGAATCCTTCAAGGCTTGGAGGGTCCTCATGGTCTGTGGAGAGTGTTTCTCCAATAAATAGTCAACTGTTTGACTTGTGTAGTAGGGCCCATATGTAGAGTCAAGCAATGCCATACTAGTAAGATCTTCTTCAGAGGCATTTGCAATTTGGTCGCACACTCTTTTTCCTTCAAAATTCCAACGGTGACATTCCGGATGACGTCCCCACATGAAGCTTTGTGATTGTTTATCGAAAAATCCACCAAGGCATTGGAAAAAAATGCCCTCCGTCCCTCGTTTAGTAGACCGTTTCCCATGAGCTTGGATGCAACTTGCACGATCTCTTCTGGGTCAGTTTCCCAATTCAATTGAGAACTATCTGTGCCCTTTTCTTGATCATGTTGGCCTTGTCGCCAACTCCAAATCAAGTCTTGGCCCCATAATCTGGTCTCCAGAGTTGTGTCACCTGTGTGTTCCCAAGAGGGCGGCATATATGTCATCAAGTTGAACAAGGCGTATAAACAATCATGGAATGGGGCTGAACAAATAACACAACGTCTCCGTATGAGGCATTGTGTAATTAGACATTGAGGATGGTATACGTGCACGCATGATCCAAGTGCCTATCCTCCTTCAGGGCCGAAGGATTCTTGACATATAGGACATTTTGTATGGTCCAAAACAAAAGTTGTTGGCTTCGGCCACAGAAGTTGTCGTTGTTTCTCATCTACATGGCACGACATCTGGTTTTTGTGGTCCCAACCAAGTTGTGTCCAATTGATTCCTTCATTTCCAGGGGTGTTCAACATAGGCATATTCTCAGGAAACATGTCCTCCATAAATGCCCACGATATGAGTCCATTCTCACGTTTAGTGGCATTTGTGACGAAGTTCTTTGAAATTTTGTCCAACTCCTTCGCAACTTGCTGTGATCTGTCCACAGAGAAAATGCATGCAACCTTCCAGTGATAGTATGTTGCTGCCAACTCATTCAATCATGCACGAAGCATCTTGTTTTCCTCTCGAAGGCCTAGTTTCTTCGGAGATGGTACCGGTACGGGGAGTGGAAGTGAAGGAAATGAAAGTGAATCTTGAGTCTCGTGAACACCATCTGCCCCCACGATAGCATCTTCCGTGACGGTAGGGAAAATCGTAGTTGGCAATACTGAAGAACGTTTGACACGCTTGCCAGGAGGAGTATACTGAATGAGACCGCTAGTGAGGTCTTCCACGACCCTCTCCAAATGATGGGGATCATGTTCAATGAAACCTTCGTCCATATTTGACAAAGTAATCGTCTCATGTTGTTTTTGTCGAAGGCGTTGAAGTTCTTTGGCTTGTTATGAAATGAGAGCATTCTTCTGGTCCAAATTTGATTGCAATTTCTTCACATCAGATTGGAGTGAAGCAATTGTCATGTCTTTGGTCTTCAAGAGGTCAAGAGCCTTATTGAGAGCCGTGGTTGAATCCCCTTGAGCTAAAAGAACAGGAACACTCGCATCCACAGGCGTTTCATCATTCGGTTCGAAGTCGAAGACATCGGTCGCATTTTGCAGTGGTAATGATGGACTGCAAACTGTTGTTGAGGTCGATCCAAGTCCGATTTGATTCGGCGAGCGTGGAACCTTAGAGAGGCGTCTAGGTTTCCGTCCTTGTGATGATGAAGCTCCTCTGACAGCTGGCTCTTGAATTACTGGTACAGGGACAATTTGTGGAGCAACCCGTATTGGCCTTGGAGCATGTGTGCCATCGGAATCGCTATCTTCTTCAGATTCCGATGTGATAACTTCGATGACACTCTTATCGAAAGGATCTTTTCGAATTGGTCCAAGTCCACCCTCCGGAAACTTCAAGACTCCTCTTGGTATTGATCCAATCTCTGGGGGTGAAACATACATACTTTCCTTGATGGTGGACCAATCCACTTCTTTTTTTAAAACCACCTCAGCATACGCTCCTCGAGCAATGGAAAGCGTGACTTCATTCCTTTCTACAAAAGGAGTGTTGTAGAGGACTTGCCAAATTTCGATGCACCTTTGAACAAAAGCTGGATTTTCACAATATTTCAAGTTCGCCTTGTTTGTGTGCCGATTGTGATGATGGCGCCATGCCGGAAATAATTTCCCAATGTGACACCATTCAATGTAGTCTTCGCACATTTGAATTGACTAAGGCTCCTCCTCCTCGCTCCAGCCTTTAAATGCGGGGTGATCAGGATTGTTCAACACGTGTAATCGCTTGCGATGAGTATTGCCCCTGCGCTTCCGATTTTTGTCTAGTATAGACTTCCTCACAGCATAAGTGATTCGTGCATTGCGTGGAACAACGGGGGGCACCTCCGGGGTCTGCTCTATAGCCATGAGATAAGTTGGTGTTTAAAAAAACAATAAGGAAACGTGGATGAATGAAGAAAGAAGTAATTATTCAACCCGAAGTTAATGCATGCAGCCAATGAAGGATGCAAGACAAAGAGCCTCGATGGAGAATGAAGGTACCAATGCCTTGTGCGAGCACGGCTTTATAGAGGCGAGTACGGGTAAAATCCAGGGCGCGTGCGAATCAGAGGCGACCACGGGTGGCGCCAGGGCGACTGCGGCTAGAGGCGACTGCGGCTAGAGGCGACTGCGGCTTAGGGCGACCGCGTATTGGAAGGGGGCGACCTCGGGTGCGGATGGGGCGACCGCGACTGGGCATAGGGCGACCTCGGGTGCGGGTGGGGTGACCGCGACTGCAGATGGGGTGACCGCGGGTCTGTGTAGGGCGACCGCGGCTGTGGATGGGGCGACTTTGGGTGAGCCGCGGTCGCCTAATCCTACAATCGCCCCTAGCGCGATCGCCCCTACGTTAAACCGCTACCCGCAGTCGCCTGGCCGCAGTCGCCCTGATCGCTATACCCGCAGTCGCCCTAAATTTTGCCACGCAGGCATCCAGGTGGCATTATTTTCCACGTGGTAATTTTTAAAAAGTCAAAGGTAAATTTGACTTTTATGGACGTCGCGGAGGGTCTACTGGACGTTTCGTGACGTCGCGATGTCGCAATGTCGTAATGTCTGGCAGAACAACCCTGTTCACGTGGTTATCTCTCACGTAATCCTTCTCCCCTTAATTCCTTTCTTCTTTCTCGACCTTGCACTTAGTTTTTTGCAATGTTTAGTGAAGAAGTTGGCTATGGAGTTTTGAGTGAATGGATCTTCTAGAATGGAGCGTCAAAGTTGCAAAGAGTGGATTTTTAATGTAAAATCAAAAGTGGTGGAGGAGTTTTAATTCCGCATCTTTTGATTTTCGATTAAAACCCAATTTTTGTAATATCACTTTTTCCAACCCAAGTTGGTGTAAGGAGCACTTGCTTTGTTGTGTGTATGTGTTGTTGGCTATGGTGTGTGTGTTCTTGTTGTTTGGTTTTTGTTTTTTGTTTTTTGTTTTTCCTTGGCCGGTCCCTGGACTTGGCCTGGCCTGGCTTGGCTCCGCTCCCCGGCCTGCCACGTGGCGCTCCCCCGCTGGGCGGACCCCGCCCCGTCACCCGCCTACTTGGCGGCTTCGGATTGGTCCGGGGGGGGAGTCTGCTGCTACCTTCGGGGAGTCTGCTGTTGTCTTCGGGGAGTCTGCTACTCCACTGGTCTGGCCTTCTGGACTGGAATTTGAACACTTAAACTGATTTTTGGGGGATTTTGAGAAAAGGAAATTTTGGATACTAAACTAAAGAGTCATTTAAAATGATGAGGTGGTGGCCAAGCCTCTAAGTGCTAGTTTGGCTTGCAAGGGTCCTTGTCAACCAAAAGCCATCATTTGTGAAGTCCAACTTAGAAAGAGTACACTTGATGGGTTTGGGTGTGGATTTTATAGGTTTGAGTTTTTTCCCAATTATTCCTATTCAAGCACACTTGTGGTCAAGGATGTGTTTAGTGAATTATCCAATTTCCTAAGAGGTAAGGAATAGCACCATGGGGTCAAATGCACTTAGGTCAGGGTTGTCATACCGGGCGGACGTCCGGTTCGCCCGTCCGTCCGTCCGGGACGTCCGATAGAGCTCTCGCCCGTCCGATAGGGTCAACACATAGTTGACTTTTTTAAAAGGTAATAAAAAATCCACGTGGATTTAAATTCATGCCACCTAGACACCACGGGCGCGGACACAACTAAACAAGGCGGGGACGTGAGACAGGGCGGGGACGTGAAAAATGACAGGGCGCGGACGTCAACTTCTTTCTGCTTTTGCAATTGGAGTTCTCAGAATTTGGAGGCATGCAATATACCATTGGAAAGGTATTCAAAATACCTTTCCAATGGTATATTACACGCCTCTAAATTCTCAAAACTCCAATCACAAATTGGAAAACAAATCTACTACTAAAATCCACTATGTAGAGAGTCCATGAGCAGGCGCGGACGCAAGGCCGGGCGGGGACGTCAGGGCGGGGACGCAAGTCTGGGCGGGGACGCAAAGACGGGCGCGGACGCTAGGGCGCAGACGTCAACTTTCTTCTGCTTTTGCGATTGGAGTTTTGGGAATTTGGGGGCGTGTAATATACCATTGGAAAGATATTTTGAATACCTTTCCAATGGTATATTACACGCCCCCAGATTCTCAAAACTCCAATCGCAAATTGAAAAACAAATCTGCTGCCAACATCCAGGGCGTGGACGCGAGGCAGGGCGGGGACGTCAGGGCGCGGACGTGAGGCAGGGCGGGGACGTCAGGGCGCGGACGCGAGGCAGGGCGGGGACGTTAGGGCGCGGACGCGAGGCAGGGCACGGACTTCAGGGCGCGGACGCGAGGCAAGGCGGGACCACAAACTGCGTGGGTGTTTTCAAATGGCCTTGGCCTTGGGATTCTTCTTCTTCACTAAACCCGCCCCCCCAAAAGGCCACATTAATTACTGTCAACTCATTTGTGCACGGTTGACTAGATCTCCAAGTACATGGAGGTCAAATGGACACATTAAGAACTCCACCTACCAACTACAACTTGCACAAGGGTGGAGGCCTTTGAGAGCTAAGTGCATTTCTCTTTCTTGTGGCCTAATTCCTCAAATCTTCTTTCTCACAAGACCATGGATTCTTCATTCTTGAATTGAATCTTTGGGAACTTGGAGGGTAAAATAGTTCTTTGTTTGTATTTGTTTTCCTCAATTTGATTCTTGAAGGCTTTGGATGGGGTTATTAGAGGGTGATGTAGCCCTTGCTATTTATTTATACCAAAGCTTGGATATGTAGGTTATTTTTTGACTTTCTCTTATAGTAGTTTTACTTAATTATTTATTGTGTAAATTCTAAAGAAGGGATTTAGTGAAGGGCGCGTCTTTTTCCATTGCTTTTTTAAGTAATTTGAATGAATGGTTTTTTTTCCCTTACCATTTCTTTATTTTACTTTAGAAAGTGTGAAGAATTAATTAATAATAGTGGAGGCCCTTGTTCTTCATTTATTTTAGGGCGGTGTACAATTGAGTTCCCCTAGGGATTGTTCATTTAGTTATTGAATGCATGAAGGAGGGATTTGGAAGAGAGGAGGAGGTGACTTTGTTGTATTTCTTAAAATCTTGAAGTAGAGTTTTTAGTTCTTGAGGAATTTTTGTGTTTTTGGATGAATGTCTTAAAAAATGATACAATGGGGACCAAGGGCACTCTCTCCCCATTTTTCTTTCCATATAGCATTTATATTGTTGAAGGGAATTTAGAATTTAATTTTTTAATGATTGAATGAAGGATTAATCACACAATTTTAGTATATCTCAATCCTTGAAGGTCACAATGGATATAATTTTTTTTCCAAATTTTCAAAGGAAAGTCTTAGATACTCTTAATTTAAATTCAATAGCTCTTTTCTTTCTTTTCAATAAAATTCTATTGAGAGTTGAGTTTAGCTTGAATAAAAGACAACCTTTCTCCCAATTGCAAGAAGAAAGATAAAAATTAGGTAAAACTAATATTTTCCATTTATCCTATTGACACAATTAATTGTATAGTTATCTAGAATATGAAATAACATTGATTTCTATGATACAAAGAAATAAATTTAAATGATTAAAATGCCTCCACTTTAGTTTCATCCTTTTTATATTCACAATTAGATGTTGAACCAAACTTAGGCAACATATAATCTTTCTTTCCATTCAAAGAAAAATTTAAATGAATTCAATCCATTAAATAAAATAATTCAAGTACCTCTCGTCTTGTTCCTTCTTTTCTATTCAAACAATAACTTGAATCAAGCAAAGCTAGGTATAAGCTTCAGCATTAATGGATAAAAGTATAGAAGAAACCTTCACAATCCTTTTCAATGGACTTGGGGCAATGAGATTCTTCTTCTCCCTAAAATCAAAAAATTACTTTCATGTTGCGAGGTAATATTTGTACTAGAGACCAAATCTAGAAGTCCATGATGTTGAAATGGCCATATTAAATAATTCGCCTACCTCAATCTTTAAAAGGATTGGAAAAGGCATGCATTCTTAATTTTGGGGCCTACCTTTCTATGTCTTGTTTCTATCCAAGCACCTTGCTACTTCAATATTCAACTCAATACCAAAACTTTTAAAGGGACACTTTAAAAAAAACCATTCATTCAAATTACTTAAAAAAGCAATGGAAAAAGACGCGCCCTTCACTAAATCCCTTCTTTAGAATTTACACAATAAATAATTAAGTAAAACTACTATAAGAGAAAGTCAAAAAATAACCTACATATCCAAGCTTTGGTATAAATAAATAGCAAGGGCTACATCACCCTCTAATAACCCCATCCAAAGCCTTCAAGAATCAAATTGAGGAAAACAAATACAAACAAAGAACTATTTTACCCTCCAAGTTCCCAAAGATTCAATTCAAGAATGAAGAATCCATGATCTTGTGAGAAAGAAGATTTGAGGAATTAGGCCACAAGAAAGAGAAATGCACTTAGCTCTCAAAGGCCTCCACCCTTGTGCAAGTTGTAGTTGGTAGGTGGAGTTCTTAATGTGTCCATTTGACCTCCATGTACTTGGAGATCTAGTCAACCGTGCACAAATGAGTTGACAGTAATTAATGTGGCCTTTTGGGGGGGCGGGTTTAGTGAAGAAGAGGAATCCCAAGGCCAAGGCCATTTGAAAACACCCACGCAGTTTGTGGTCCCGCCTTGCCTCGCGTCCGCGCCCTGAAGTCCGCGCCCTAACGTCCCCGCCCTGCCTCGCGTCCGCGCCCTGACGTCCCCGCCCTGCCTCACGTCCGCGCCCTGACGTCCCCGCCCTGCCTCACGTCCGCGCCCTGACGTCCCCGCCCTGCCTCGCGTCCACGCCCTGGATGTTGGCAGCAGATTTGTTTTTCAATTTGCGATTGGAGTTTTGAGAATCTGGGGGCGTGTAATATACCATTGGAAAGGTATTCAAAATATCTTTCCAATGGTATATTACACGCCCCCAGATTCCCAAAACTCCAATCGCAAAAGCAGAAGAAAGTTGACGTCTGCGCCCTAGCGTCCGCGCCCGTCTTTGCGTCCCCGCCCAGACTTGCGTCCCCGCCCTGACGTCCCCGCCCGGCCTTGCGTCCGCGCCTGCTCATGGACTCTCTGCATAGTGGATTTTAGTAGTAGATTTGTTTTCCAATTTGTGATTGGAGTTTTGAGAATTTAGAGGCGTGTAATATACCATTGGAAAGGTATTTTGAATACCTTTCCAATGGTATATTGCATGCCTCCAAATTCTGAGAACTCCAATTGCAAAAGCAGAAAGAAGTTGACGTCCGCGCCCTGTCATTTTTCACGTCCCCGCCCTGTCTCACGTCCCCGCCTTGAAGTTGACGTTGAAGTCCACGCCCTTCCTATACGCGTCCACGCCTTGACACTATTACGGTGAAGTCCGCGCCCTGACGGAGACGTCCGCGCCCTGGATCTCGTTTTCGAAGCTGACGTGTCAACCCAAAAAAATCCCACTACTTTGAAAAATGGAGCCGTCCGGTCCGCCTCGCCCGTCCGTCCGGGACGTCCGGTGACCCTGACTCGTCCGTTATGACAACCCTGACTTAGGTGCAGTTTGTTGCGTAGGGTTATCATTGGTTGTCACGAAATTACTTTAGTATTCCAAGTATTTAGGCGCAGAAGGAGGTACACATGACAGTGTTTAACCGAACTTCCACTGGAAAATATTTTAGAATGTCCACAATTTAGTACTTTAAAATCTGAGACCAAAGGATTTCTGAGATCTCACATGACAGTGTTTAAACCGAACTTTGGCACCAAATTCTTCAAGTTTCCGAAAAGAAGGCTTAGAAGAGAAGTTAAGATTGGCCTAATGGCAGAGGGAAAAGGCGGATCTTTTGAAGGGGCCCTAGGCCTCCAAAGTCCCAATAAACACAACAAGACTTGGCCAAGAATTTTGGTCCAAGTAGTGCTTCGACCACGTCGGTAACACAAGTAGTATAACAAACTGTCAGTATGCAAAAGAAAAGGGTACTGGCAACCTCGAGGGGGGCCCTTATATACCCGCGGCCGGGCCCATCTCAGTAATTGCCAGTGAATACATTTTGTTACTTTCTATCCTAAACTACCCTAATGTAATTCCAAAATATTAGTTTTTTAATGGTGGAAATTCCTAAAAACATCCCCATTTGGCAAACGAAATCTTGGCCAAATCAAATCCAAGATCTTAACCCAAAATATTTTGGAATTAACCCTAATTTACGTAGATATTTTGCCAATTAACCAAGAGTCATTTTGAAAATTGTCTTTCTTTAGCCCAAAGATGGCTTTTTACTCAAGAAAGAGATCTTGACCAAATCCAATCTTTGATTTTCCAAGAGATATTTCCAAAATCACTTTTAATTAACCGCAATTAACGATTAAAAAGTCAAACTAAGAGCTGACCCTCTCTATCTTTTAGGGAACAACTCGAAACGGAAAACCGTCTACGCCATTGTCTTCAGAAGACCCCAATTAGCCTAAGGGACCCCTTCCCCCTCACTCCTAGGCCATTTGCGCGCCCAAATTGGAATTACGGTAACTCCAATTAAAAGTCAAAAATCTAACTTCTAGGATTTGCGCATTTCGATGAATCTGTCAGGCCAGGGTTGTTAAGAATGTCCGTGAGAGTAAGGAATGACTCCCTATTTGCGACAATCGGACATCATTTGCTCCTGATACGCCAGTCAACCCGCCGCCAATTTGTAACTTTCAGTGAAATTCGATGTTGATGCCAGTTTTGGTAGTTGGGAATGTCGGAATGTCTTCAAACTTGACTGGGCGCTTATTAAGCACACAAAAACCTATCCTAATTTTTAGTGAGATTTTACCGCATCATACGTAATTTCTATGAATTTACAAACATTTCTATGTGCGGTTGACTTCCCATGGAGTCAACGTGGAATTTCGGAAAAATCCGAAATAAATTGGGTAACATCTAGGGCACTCCTAGATTCTTGGTGTAAGTCCCACGCAACCTTGCACCTTTCTAATTTTAGTAATTTGGAATTATTTTGCCCAATTGGACAATTTTAATTCCCGATGCCCGGGAATCTTGGACAATTGTTTGATTCTTGTTCGCTCTTGGCATGCTCCTACCCTTGGAACACCTCTCTGTAGTCTTCAATCTCCAATCCTCCATCTTTTTACCTCGTGAAGTTCGAATTCTCCAAACCTATTGTAGTGGTTTTACCTTTAAATCCAATTTGTTCCAAAATTGAACTTAACCCCTGGTAACTCTTCTAGGCTCGTAGTAGACTTTTTTAGCTTAGTCAGTATGTCATGTGCATCCTTAAAAGGTTGACTTTGCACATACAATCGCTAGGACTAACTATCTCTCTATTCCTTATTTCTCTCGGAATGACTAAATCTTCACATAAACTTGCTTTGGAGACTTAGAATGATTCAAATTCCTAGGATTAGGAATTTTCCACCTTCTAAGTTGGTTTTCCACCATTTTGGCATAGACTAACACCAAAACTCCCATAACACTCTTTTTATGTCTTTTTCTTGAATATTTTGGATAATTTTTGCTATTTAATCGCGAAAAATGGACCCAGAGTCCTGAGTGCCATCTCGAGGGCTCACAATCCGCAGAGCAACGGGGGCCCGCTCGTCCAGGGTCCGCCGGGTATTGGGGCCACAGGGCAAGGGAGCCGCCTTGGGCATTGGGGTCCAACCTTTGAATCCAAACACAAATTATAGAAATAGTTTAGGGGGGGTAGTATAGAAGTAGTTTAGGGGATTAGTTCTAAATCAAACGCAAATTATAGAAGTAGTCTAGGGGGGAATAGTATAGAAGTAGTTTAGGGGGTTAATCCTAAATTAAATACAAATTATAGAAAGTAGTTTAGGAAGTTAGTATAGAAGTAGTTTAGGGAGTTAATTCTAAATCAAGTACAACTATAAAAGGTAGTTTAAGGGGACAACTTGAAGGGGGGGAAATGAAATGAAGATTAAGGCCCAACTACTTCGGTCGACGGGGAGCTATGAAGGTAGTATGGAATGGAGGGGGCCCAGCGTGGACTACATACGGAACGGAGGTGGGTTTCTAACCTCACTCTTTTGAATTAAATGGCTTATGCAATTAGGAATTGATTAGTAGGAAGTGGGTAGCGTCCTAATTAAGATTAAGGGCCGGTAATTAGTAAGCACAAATAGAAAGACAACCATAAATAGAGTAGAACTAGAAGGATAGATACACAACCATAGAGTAGAGTAGAGTCCAAAATACATAAAGTAGAAGTAGGATAAAAGGAACAAATATGTACTCGTAGAGTAGACTCCAAAATACATAAAGTAGAAGTAGAAGGACGTAATACATAGAAGTAGAATAAAGGGAGAAAATACATAACCGTAGAGTAGCGGGATAGATATCCAATTGTAGAATAGAGTCCTAAATACATGACCGTAGACTAATGGGGTAAATACCCAACCATAGAGTAGAGCCCTAAAATACATAAGTAGAGTAGAATAAAAGGAACAAACACGTAACCGTAGAGCAGGAAGGAATAATTATTTAAAAGAGAGTAAGGCAAGCCAAACACCTAAGGTAGGGTAGGAAGAATGTTCTAGGTAGGAACAACTCATGCATTAGAATAGGTAGGATAGCGAAAGATCCATTGCTTGGAAGGCACAATGGATTTGACACTTAGACATCCATAGAAGTTAGTTTGCAAAAGAATCTGGTTGTGATCGCTTAATTCCAAGGGTGGGAATCAAGTGCCCACAAATGGATAGCAAGAGATTGCCATGGCAATAGATGCATCGCTTCGGAGGTACACGGAGACAACCCCACATGAAATCAAACTGCGGAGGGGGCAGCTCTTTCCATGAAGGTGAGAGCCAGGGAAAAGAATGCCAAACTATACATGAAGATGATCAAGCTCCTCACCGTTTCCAATCCTGCTCATGGAATGAGATTCTCTGAGGAGGTCAGTAGCATCGCTTCACTGATCATGTCTTCTCTCACTGTCATTCTTCTTTGCATTTGAAATGAAATTCAATGGCTTCGTGGCTATCTAGATAGAAAGGCTTTGGAGCTCGAATGAGGTGCCCGGAATGACACTCAAGAAACTGTAGATGGTCGCCACCTGCAACACCACGCCATACTACAAAATCAAGTTCCTCAAGTGGTAGAACGCATTTGGTCTGTCTTGTGATGCAAGGAAGTTCCCAGCCAAATCAGTTGTTGAATGACACCTCGGACCATTCCTCAACAAGTGTGTCTAGTATGCAAGGGTAAGTTAATTTGCTTACACCATCTTACATTCATGTTGGTATTTTTTTAGATGGAAGTGCTTGTGGCTACTCTTTTTGCATCTAGAGTTTTCATACATGAAATGGACTTCTCTTTCTAAGCAACATTTTGAACAGATCGAGGATGCCGCAGTCGAATACTTCGATGGAGTAGTTAGATATGACAATCTCAAGATCGACATGAATGTTCTGCAACAACCTGAGGCATTGCCAGACTACATCGAGGGATGGAGGAGGAAGATCTGGGACCAAGGATTCGGACCTATCTTCAAAGGTGCTAATAACTTCAAGAAAGGAGATTCATTCATGAATTACAAATGCTCCAACCTAGTGGTCCGAAGAGTTCTTTTCCGGTGTGCTTCTAACATTGGTCAATGTTTTCTTGAAATCAATTGTCTTATCCTTCGACCAAATTACTCACAATTCTTTCACGCTTGTTATGGAAAGACATACCATTTGAAACTAAACAAGACATCGGGCACTAGAGTTTGTTACTTCTCTTTATACCTTGAGTTGATCCTCATGGCAAGTACTTCAAGTATGAGCTCCAAGGAAAGGGGGCAATTGAACGAAGGGACTTGCCCCCTTTCTTGTCTTCATGGTTGGACCGCAATTCCACAGATTGCATGTTCTTCGCAAACCACCTACGCACGTTCACCACTACTCATCTCAGTGGAGGAGCTTAGTATCTGGACTGCTTCGTGGGATTCACCTATGAATCATAGGTAGAGCTACAGGAATCTTTGGAGGGCAAAGGGGCCATCGATTTGGAGGTGGACGAGTTCACTAGCTTGACGGACAGGCAGAGGAGGAAAGCCATTCAAAGGAGGGATGCTAACGACATGAAGAAGAAAGCTCAAGTCCAAGTTCTACTCAATGCTAAGGAGAAAAAGGAAGCGGAGAGGCTTGCCAAGCTTGCCAAGAAGGCCAAGGAGAAGGAGGAAAAGGCCAACAACAAAGGGAGGAAGAAGGCAGAGGTGACCGCCCAAGTCCTAGCATCCTCCACAATTGATCAAGGCTCTCAACTACAAGTCGGAGCTCAAAGTGGAGTAAAGAGGAAGGCCACTTTGTCAGAGCTCACGGAGGAGGTCATCACTCATGTATCTCAGGGATTCCTTTTCACCGATGAAGACTTCATTAAGTCCTTGGACTTGATCCTCAATGTCTCCATCGAGGAACTCGTGGAAGACATGGATTCAAAGAATCCCACTTGTTACAAGGAAGTCTTGGCCTTCTTCAGGAAGGTACTGACTTCAAACTTGAAGTTGGTCATATCAGACATTTTGTGTCATCAACATCAATAGTGTGCATGCTACTTCTTCATTTGCTAATGTACTTCATGTTGGCACGTGTCCACGACAAAAATCAGATATTTTCATGGGCAGCGGAATGCTCGACCGGGGGTGGACGCCGTCTTCTTCAACTACCCTAAGAACTTACATGTTCTAGGATTATCTTCTTCTAAAGATGATGTGCCCGACTTGAACGAAGACGTAGGAGATGAGGCCCTATAGTCAGCCTTCAGTTTTGCGTGCAAGCATCTCCATGACAACGGCTGCGTCATTGTCTTCCACTCATACAACATCAAATCAAGGAGCGACATTGTTGCATTGTGCGATATATATGACATGGTCAAGAAGGAGTGGATGGGCATGAACCGCATGCACTTGACCTTTGCCATTGACGAACAAAAGACGGTAAACTCCATTCCATTATCTTGGCTTATGCTAATCAGTCATCATATTCACCTTCCAATGCATTTCTAATCAACATTTGCCTCATCTCATCCCCAGCCACAGAAGTTTGGAATCACGCTCCTCCTGAAGGACCTAAAAGACAAAGGCAAGTCCAATTTCTCCTTCAAGCGCACTACCACCATGAAAAAGGCTAGTGTCAACATTGCCAGGGATGACATGCTCATGAACTACACTCATGAAGACGACATGGCGATGAATGGTGCAAAGCCGTGGAGAGGGGCACGCGAGAAAGATCCACACTTCTTCCAAATCCTCCTCGAAGCTACTACAGTGAGGGTGATTTGGTTCTAGATTGCACCACATCCACAGGTTAGTGTCTTCTTCCAAGTCTCTCCATTCAACATAATGTCAACAGAAAATGGAGTAAAATAATCAATGTATGTTGGTGGCTTGTCTAGGGGCTTGTATTATTGCTTGCCGCGCCACGAGCTACCACATTGTGGCTTTGGAAGAGAACAAGGACATCTTCGACGCCATACTCAAACCCATTAAGAAGTCTACTACAACAACGGTGGAGACTACAACACGCGTATTAATTATAGCCTTGTCACAAGATCCAGACAAATTGCTAGTGCTGCCCCAAAAATTTGCTCGCAAAGGAAAATTCAGTAAGTAAGTTGGAACTTTTTTATTTTTTAGTGAATTGCATGGTGAATTCATCAACTGAAAAGTCTAACTTTGTGTATATTGGTTTGTAGTCATCAAAGATTGATGTTGTAGGATGCCAACATGCCGCAGCTAAGTGTTTTTTTGAGTCTTCAAAAGCTCTTCAAGCTTCTCGTCTATGCAGAGGAAATGGCAAGTGCCTTTGCGACTTTTGGTTTCTCTAAACAAAAACATTGTAAAGACACATATGCCCTAAATGTTTTACATGTTTTACAATTTATAGATGGGTCAGCATCTGAGGGTAGAGAGTCTTCTGAGTTGTTAGAGAGTTCTCATTCTGAGACTGAGTACTCAACATTTTAGACTCACGGAACTGACATATTCCGTGAATCAAACTATTGTGTATTGCCTTCTATTACGATTGGGATTTGTGTATTTTATAGTTACATCTTTGTACTTTATAGTATTCATTTTCATTTTTTATGCTATGAATTATACTTCAATCAACAACATTTTAGCGTTCCCCCCTAAATCCCAAATTCTAACTTGAAGTGATTGATAAACTTCACCCCAAAACACTAAACCACGGTTATGAGACCCCCTTCCCTTATCCCCGGTCATAGGTCCAAAATGAAATTTTTCCTAAAAAAAATTTCCTGCTCATAGGTTCACACTCCTAGGCTCGCCTACTAGCAACCCTGTCCTCATAACTTCAATCTCATTGATAAAAATGGAATGATTAAAAGATTTTCTTGTGTGTATAAATTTTAAAAACCAATTTCAAAACTTTTTTCTAAAAAAAGTGATTTTTTCTTATTTGCCCAAATTACTTGACAAAAAAAACTTACATATCATACAATAACTTTTTAACCATGTAGTCAAAATTCTTTGAAAGTGTTGGGCATTAAGGGAAAAACTTGTTTTCATGTTGCCTTAAAATTTCAAAGGAAAAAAAATTCCAATTGTAGTGAGTTGCCTAAAATTGCTATGTTGCCAAAACAGTGCAACTTGGTCCTTAAGGGGTTTAACAAGTATTGTATTCAAAGTAGATTGTTTGAAAAAACACCTATAGTCCCATATGTTTGACGCAACATCCACATGTTTGCAACAATCTTAAACAACATCTTAAACATGGTCTAAAACAATGTCTAAGATGTATAATGGTCAAGTTCCTTCATTCTAATTATCCCATATCTTTTGTCTCTTCAAGGATGGATTATAGATATAAATATAACCTCTCTCTATTTTATTCTTACAAATAAAAAATAAATTGATTAATTAATAATGAACTAAATTATTCATTAATAATTAATTAATTAATATTAAACTAATTAATTGATTAATAGTGAAAAAACTAATTAACTATTAATTAATTAATTTGCACCAATCTTGCCTTCTATATATGGGATGCACCAATCAATGTCTTAGAAAATGTCTAGGTGTCTAAGTTGATGTTGCTAAAAACACTGATAAAAAATTTCTAAACGTTTAAGTTGACATTAATAAAATCAATATTGAAATTTTAGTGAGGTGGAAAAAATCCCATGTGGCACTATTTGCTTGCATGGGGCTTATGAAACTGCTACATGGCACACTTTTGACAACTTCTTTGACCATGTTTTCTATGTTGTTACCCTAAAAATAGGGCACATTTTTTCAAATTTTCTTGTATTTTCTACTTGTCAATCTTGACGGATTTTCCTAGACATGCACAATAGACATGCTTGATGTTAATTCAAACATCTCACCACATCTAGGGACTTGTTATAAAAAATGTGGGTTTTTTTTGTGTCTTGTTGCACAAACTTTAAATTAAATTGAATTATTGGCTGACATTGACAACTTCTTGCAACATAATCTATACTTGCAATCTATTTACATCAATGATCCAATAAAAGAATACATACACTAGAAAAAAACCATGTTAAAATCCATGAAAACACGTCACCTAGTTTATGCTGAGTTCCTGTTTCAAAACGCACTCATAATGCAGTCCAAACGCAAAGAAACACAAAATTGCATTTTGAAACAGGAACTCAACATAAACTAGGTGATGTGTTTCTCTAGATTTTAACACGATTTTCTTCTAGTGATATCTATTTGAAAATGGGTGGGTCACCTTCCTACCTCCTTCTGGACGATGGATGGCTCAAGACATGTAACAATCATGATACCCTCATATATTTTATTTTCAGAATACATGGTTGTCAAACTCAATATTCAAACAAATTCAACATGTAGTGTTGCTAAAATGGATAACTCAATAGAATCAGCATTGCAAATCAACAGCCACTCGTGTTTCCTCAACATGCCCTCCAAATCCAACATTTTGACTATCCAAAAACTATACTTTGAAAACTAATTTGAAGTTGAAATTTTTAACATAATAAGAATGCATTATATCGTAAATACATGTCAACAAAAACTCAAAAAATCTTAGTTTCAACCTTGTTTTAGAACATTTTGTCTTACAAGAAGATGATTTTAGGACATGGGGAGTGCAATTCATTAAAAAACTTCATTCTTAAAATATCCTTGGGCCTGGAGGGGTTAAATTGCACTTTCAAAATTACAAGATTCCTTACAATCCCAACTCACAAATTAAAAAATTGAGAGATTGAGAATTGTAAAGGAGATCAAGTTTCTCAAATCCATAGGCAAGGCTATAAATCTTGAATAACCTACAAATCTAGATTAGTGAGGGAAGACAAATTTCCCACTTCCTTTGCCAAAGCCACTTAATATGAAACATCCTTCACTACATAGATAATAGTCAAGAAAGAAACTTCCCCATTTCCTTTAGCAAGGATGCCTAACTTGAATATTCATTTAAATGGAGAGTAGACAAGGAAGGTAAGTTCTCCACTTCCTTTGGCAAGGTTGCTAAGCTTAAACATCCCCGCAAATCTAGAGTGGTCAAACAAGACAAGTTCCCCACTTCCTTTGGCAAGGCCTCCAAACTTGAACATCCATTTAGACGAAGGGTAGTCAATAAAGATAAATTCTCCACTTCCTTTAGCAAGATTGTCAAGCTTGAACATCCCCACAAATCTAGAGTGGTTAATACAGATAATTTCCCTATTTCTTTAGGCAAGGATGCCAAGCTTGAACAAAAACACAAATCAAAAGTGGTTAAGGAAGATAAGTTCCCCACTTCTTTAGGCAAACACGCTAAGTTTGAACACCCACTTAATTTGAGAGTGATTAAAGAAGACAAGTTCCCCACTTCTTTTGGCAAAGCCACCAAGTTTGAACATCCACACATATTAAGAGTAGTTAAAAATGACAAGTTACCAACTTCTGGTGGCAAGGCCCCCAAGCTTGAACACCCCCACAAATTGAGAATGGTTAAAGAAGACAAATTTCCAACTTCTTTTGGTAGAGCCCCCAAGCTTGAACATCCACTCACATTGAGAGTAGTTAAGGAAGATAAGCTCCCTATTTCTTTTGGTAAGGCCACCAAACTCAAACACCACCATAAATCAAAAGTTTCTAAGGAAACCAAGATCCCTATTTCCTTTGGCAAGGCCACTAAGCTTGAACACCAACTCAAATTGAGAGTGGTCAAGCAAGACAAGTTCCCCAATTCCTTTGGTAAGGCCACCAAGTTTGAACACTCCCTCAAATTAAGAGTAGTCAAGCAAGACAAATTGCCTACTTCCTTTGGCAAGGTGGCCAAGCTTGAACATCCATTCAAATAAAGAGTAGTCAAGCAAGATAAGTTCCCCACTTCCTCTGGTACGGCCACCAAGCTTGAACATTGTTTCAAATTGAGGGCAGTTAAGCAAGATAAGTTCCCCACTTCTTTTGGCAAGGCCACCAACCTTGAACATCCAGTCATATAAAGAGTGGTCAAGCAAGACAGATTCCCCAATTCCAATGGTACATCCACCAAGCTTGAACATCCACTCAAATCAAGAGTAGTCAAGCAAGACAAGTTCCCCAATTCCTTTGGCAAGGCCACCAAACTTGAACACCAACTCAATTTGAGAGTGGTCAAGTTAGACAAGTTCCTTTGGAATTCCTTTGCTAAGCCCACTAAGCTTGAACACCCAATCAAACCTAGAGTGGTCAAAGAAGACAAGTTCCCCGGTTCCTTTTGCAAAGATACAAAGTTTGAACAATCACTCAAATAAAGAGACGTCAAGCAAGATAAGTTCTCCAATTCCTTTGGCAAGGCCACCAACCTTGAACACTCCAACAAATTGAGAGTAGTCAAACAAGATAAGTTCTTCAATTCCATTGGTACATCTACTAAGCTTGAACATCCACTCAAATCAAGAGTGGTCAAGTAAGACAAGTTCCCCATTTCATTTGGCAAGGCTACCAAGCTTGAACATCCAGTCAAATTAAGAGTAGTTAAACAAGATATATACCCCACTTCCTTTGGCAATGCTACCAAGCTTGAACACCAACTCAAATTGAGGGTACTCAAAGAAGACAAATTCCCCACTTCCTTTGGAAAGGCCACCAAGCTTAAACAGTAATTTAAATTGAGAGTGGTCAAGGAAGACAAATTCCCCATTTCTATTGGTAAGGCCACCAAGCTTGAACAATCACTCAAATTGAGAGTAGTCAAATAAGACAAGTTCCCCACTTCCTTCGACAAGACCACCAAGCTTGAACATCCACTCAAATTCATAGTAGTCAAACAAGACAAGTTCCCCACTTCCTTTGGCAAGGCCACCAACCGTGAACACTCCTTTAAATTCAGAGTAATTAAATAAGATAAGTTCCCCACTTCCTTTGGCAAGGTGGCCAAGCTCGAGCATCCACTCAAATTAAGAATGGTCAAATAAGACAAGTTTCCCAAATCCTCTGGCAAGGTCACCAAGCTTGAACATCCACTCAAATTCATAGTAGTCAAACAAGACAAGTTCCCCACTTCCTTTGGCAAGGCCACCAACCGTGAACACTCCTTTAAATTCAGAGTAATTAAATAAGATAAGTTCCCCACTTCCTTTGGCAAAGCAGCCAAGCTCGAGCATCCACTCAAATCAAGAGTCGTCAAGTAAGACAAGTTCCCCACTTCTTTTGGCAAGGACATTAAGCTTGAACATTGACTCAAATTGAGAGTGGTCAAGCAAGACAAGTTCCCTACTTCCTTTGGCAAGGTGGCCAAACTTGAACATCCACTCAAATAAAGAGTGGTCAAGCAAGACAAGTTTTCTAAATCCTTTAGTAAGGCTAACAAACTTGAACATCCAGACAAATGAAGAGTGGTCAAGTAAGACAAGTTCCCCAATTCCTTTGGCAAGGCCGCCAACCTTAAACATTCACTAAATTTGAGAGTGGTCAAGCAAGACAAATTCCCCACTTCCATTGGCAAGGCCGCCAAGCTTGAACATTGATTCAAATTGAGAGTAGTCAAGCAAGACAAGTTTCCCACCTCCTCTGGCACAGCCACCAAACTTGAACATCCACTTAAAAGGAGAATGATCAAGCAAGATAAGTTCCCCACTTCCTTTGGCAAGGCCGTTACCTTGTACATTTCTCCAAATCTAGAATGGTCAAACAACACAAATTCCCCAATTCCTTTGGCAAGACCACCAATCTCGAACATTGATTCAAAGAAAGAGTGGTCAAGCAAGACAAGTTCCCCAATTCCTTTGGCAAGGCCACCAATCTCGAACATTGATTCAAATAAAGAGTGGTCAAGCAAGACAAGTTCCCTAATTCCTTTGGCAAGGCCACCAAGCTTGAACATCCATTCAAATTGAGAGTAGTCAAACAAGAGAAGTTCCCCACTTCCTTTGGCAATTCTACCAACTTTGAACACCCAGTCAAACCTAAAGTCGTCATGCAAGACAAGTTTCCTAATTCCTTTGGCAACCCCATCAACTTTGAACACCCACTCAATTTGAGTGTGGTCAAGCAAGACAAGTTCCCCACTTCCTTTGGCAAGGCCACCAAGTTTGAATAACGGCTCAAATTGAGAGTGGTCAAGCAAGACAAGTTCCCCACTTCCTTTGGCAAGGTGGCCAAGCTTGAACATTCACTCAAATAGAGAGTGGTCAAGCAAGACAAGTTCTCTTGTTCCTTTAGCAAGGCTACCAAATTTGAACATCCAGTCAAATGAAGAGTGGTCAAGCAACACAAGTTCCCCAATTCCTTTGGCAAGGCCACCAACCTTGAATATTCACTCAATTTGAGGGTAGTCAAGCAAGACAAGTTCCCCACTTCTTTTGGCAAAGTGGCCAAGCTTGAACATCCACTCAAATCAAGAGTGGCCAAGCAAGACAAGTTCCCTACTTCCTTCGGCACAACCACTAAGCTTGAACACTTATTCAAATCAAGAGTAGTCAAGCAAGACAAGTTTCCCACTTCCTTTGGCACAACCACCAACCTTGAACACCTACTCAAATCAAGAGTGGTCAAGCAAGACAAGTTTCCCACTTCCTTTGGCACAACCACCAACCTTGAGCATCCACTTAAAACAAGAGTGGTCAAGCAAGACAAGTTTCCCACTTCCTGAGGCAAAGCGGCCAAGCTAGAACACTGATTCAATTTGAGAGTAGTCAAGCAAGACAAATTTCCCAATTCCTTTGGCAAGGCTACCAACCTTGAACATCCAATCAAATAAAGAGTGGTCAAGAAAGATAAGTTCCCCACTTCTCTTGGCAAGGCATCCAAGCTTGAACAATCACTCAAATTGAGAGTGGTCAAACAAGACAAGTTCCCCAATTCCTTTGGCAAGGCCATCACGCTTGAACAATCACTCAAATTGAGAGTGGTCAAAGAAGACAAGTTCCCCAATTCCTTTGGCAAGGCCATCAAGCTTGAACAATCACTCAAATCGAGAGTGGTCAAGCAAGACAAGTTTCCCAATTCCTTTGGCAAGGCCACCAAGCTTGAACAATCACTCAAATTGAGAGTGGTCAAGCAAGACAAGTTCCCTACTTCCTCTGGCAAGGCCGCCAAGCTTAAACATTCACTCAAATCGAGAATGGTTAAGGAAGATAAGTTCCCCACTTCCTTTGGCAAGGCCACCAACCTTAAACATTGATTCAAATCAAGAGTCGTCAAACAAGACAAGTTCCCTACTTCTTTTGGTAAGGCCGCCAATCTTGAACATTCATTCAAATCAAGAGTCGTCAAGCAAGACAAGTTCCCCACTTCCATTGGCAAGGCCAATAAGCGTGAACATTGACTTAAATCAAGAGTCATCAAGCAAGAGAAGTTCCCCACTTCCTTTGGCAAGGCCTCCAAGCTTATACAAAAACTCAAATTTAGTCTCAATAGGGTATTGCTTGACGCAAATTGGCTTGGTAGTTGTTTGAAGAATTCAAGCCCTATCAAGTCAAGAATCTTTAGTGATGCACATGTACAACAAACATTTGATATTGTGGTCAACAAAGTAGATCTAGTATTTGATGGAAGTGTGCTTAGAAAATAAATAAAATTTCCAGAGTTACCTACTATAATTGCCTTCAATTGAGAACATTGCAAGGCTATTTCAAGTAATCTATATATGGCGGCAATATGGGCTTCAGGATTGACAAAAAAACCTACTAAAATCAATACACGAAGTTTTTCAAAATCAAAACTTTGGTCTTGTTTCAACAAAGGCATATGATGGTTCGTTGCCCCTTGCAAAGAAATGCCATGAAGAGCCTCAACATCCTGCATTCAAAAAAATATAGATTAAAATGTATTAAGTCTTCATGTAAATGCTTCAAATGATTTTTGTTTTTTGTAACATATTTCAAAATTTATGATTCTTGGAATAAAAGGGGTTTGTATATTCAATAATTGTCTACAAATGTAGATGTAAAAGTGTGCAATTCTAATAATGTTAGTTGTATGAACAAAATATTACCTTGCTTGAAAATCTACCTTCAGGGATCATAGATGCTTTCCAAATTCTTGTATCCTTGGCAATCATTCGGCCCATGTCACGGAGTTGGTCATGCATCTCTAAAATGTCACCATCTCCATTGACCTTCAACAACGACATGTCAATCAATCTTTCCAATTCACGATTCGGAAGGATGCCATCATGGGACCACATAGACAAGATTGTTGTTTTTGATACGCCAAATGGATACACATCTCGGCAAAAGAAACATGCCAAGTCTAAAAACATATTCTTCTCGACACCATCATTCAATCCATCATAGCTTATTTGCAAAGTGTTCTAAATTGCATCATCACCATCCAAATTCCTTCCTCTTCCCATTCTTTGTAGTGCTCGTTCCCAACTTCGCAACTTTGTTTTATTGCGGAGAAATGCACCCATCACTTTCAAACTCAAAGGCAAGCCATTGCAAGCTTCTACAACAAGCTTACACAATGCCACAAAGTCTGGTGTTAGAGAAGCTACATCCCAACCAAGGTGAGAGGTGAAAACCGTTGTAGCTGCCTTTTCATCCAATAATTCAACATCCAACCTTCCCTCAATGCCCACAAAGGATTTTATGGTACTCCATTGACGTGTTGTAATGATTATTGTAGTACCTTTACTACCTTGAACAATGTCTAAAGGTACAATATCATGCACTAGAGCTTCTTTGTCAACATCATCTAGTATCAAAAGAATCTTCTTTTCAATGAAGAGTTCCTTCATCATTTCTTGGGCATCTCCCAAATTCTTGGATTTGCGATTATTTCCAAGTTCTGATAATATCTTGCACAATATTTCGTAGGAATTTTGATAGTTCTTGCATTCGCCAACAAAGCATAATGCTTGGTATGAGGATTTCACCGTGGTGTCATCAAATATCGCCTTTGCTAGTGTGGTCTTGCCAATGCCACCCATCCCAACAATTCCAACATAATTCATTTTCAAAAGTCCTTTGGCTTTAGACAATTGATGATCTAAATCAACTAGAATTTCCTTAGGATAAGCAATTGGTTCATCTACCTGTACAAAGACAAAAGGTACAATTTGAGAATCAAAATCATATAAAAATATTAAGTTGTAATCACAACTATAACAAAATATAAAGTACTTGTAAAAGAGAATTTCATAAATCAAACATGACTTTTAAATGAGTTTTGTAGTGAGGCAATTTCATACTCTTAGGACATGGTTCTTGATGGACTTGGAATCTTTTAAGGTACAATATCCTCCTTTCCAAAAAGACTTCTTTAAATTGGTGAGCCGGTCACAAATTTCAGAAAAAGTTGGCCGTTGAAGAGGGTCTTGAGACCAACATTCTTGAATTAAGATTGCAAGTCCTTCACAATTGTTGGGTAGATTTGGTTGCAAGATAGGGCCATGTGTACCTCTTACTTGATTATAGAAAGATTTTTGTTCTAAATCAAAATATGGAACCTTTTCAGATAGAATCTCTGAGCATATCATGGCAAATGACCACACATCAGCTTGAAATGGATACCGTGGAGTTTTGCTTCCTTTTGTCATTTCAGGAGCCATGTACCCTCGTGTTCCAATTGTATACTTCGATGGCTCTGGATGCTCCGGGTTGCTACAAACCTCTAATTGAGAAGTCCCATAATCCACAACCTTGAAAGTGTAATAAGGATCCAAATCCTTTGTAGGTATTGAACTACACAAGACATTATCAGGTTTCAAATCAAGATGAGCAACTTGCATGTCATGAAGGTAATGCACGCCTTTTGCAATTTGGTGCATTATGTCAATTGCAACAGGATAGGATAAAGGTCTTTTCACTTTCTTCAACATGGTAGAAAGGTTTGAATCCATCAATTCCATTACCAATTGTATCTCACCAATTTCATCTTCCCTTGGATTCTTACCAACATCTTCAATAATCCCACAACCAAAAAATTGGATAAGATTTGGATGGCTTAAGCCAGCCAAGATCCCAGCCTCTTTTCGAGAGTTCATGAAATTCTCACGTTCAACTTCCAACACTTTTGTGGCACATAGAAGACCCAACCAATTTGATTTGTATACATCTCCATAACTTCCTAATCTTTGGATTAATTTTGGTGGTTTGAAATCATTGAGAACTTCCAAAGCATCCAAGTCCCCACCATCTACTCGATCCAAATTTCTAAGTCTCAACAAAAGATGTTGTGCTATTTCATAATCCTCTAAGATTTCTCCTTGAAGTACAATTTCAAGCTTCTCCTTTAGTTCTTCTCCATCTTCAAGAACTTCTTTGTAGGTAGCCGCATCAAACGGAATAAAGAACATATCACTTGATTGATTTGGATGGTGGAATAAGTACACATCCTTTGCTGTATTGTAACAATGTTTTAAATCTAAAAGCAATTCACGAAAAGTTTCTTTGTTTTGGAGTTGAAATACAGCAGAATGACACCATTGCTCTTGTTTGGTGCAATTTTTCAACACAATCTCTATTTTCTTTTGAAGATAGCACAATTCTTCAAAAATAGGTTGGAACTTGAGGTCTTCAATAGCACTTGATAACATTTGGTTGATCATTTTCATGGTCAATATGATTTTGTGCAAAAGATTTATACATTGATTTCTATTCAAGACTTTCTTCCTGGAAGATGCTTTCATTGTCTTCAAGCATTTCTCAAAACTTGCTAGATCATTGCATAGTCTTTTACATTGCTCCCTTTGCACTTGTAGGAAGTTCTTGTCTTTTCTGTACAATATTTAATATTTATTGTCAATGAGATATTTGACTAGATGGAAAGAGAGCTTATTCTAAACATCATTGATCACTATCTAATAAGACAATGGTCTATCTATTGAAATTAAAATACATATTCATATTTCAATCATGTATATCAATACTTAAGACAATAATCTTTGAAGAACACAAAGCAAATCCAACAAAAAAAACTGTAAAAAGAAACAATATAATTAAAAGAACATTGTATTCAAACATATATTTTTCAATTGCTACTACTTCCTACATAACATATATACTCACCGAATGAACCATACAAAATCCATGTATATCCAAAAGGTTGCTATTGCAATGAAGTTGACCACCCGCATCAAAAAACGTGCCATTTCATTCACCAAATAGAAGTAAATACTAGGATTTTACAATACCTTCAAAACCAAACCAAAGGAAAGAAGTTAGAAAAGAACATCCAAAACTCTAAAAGTAGCAAGGCCCCAAGAAGATTTCAATTAATTAATATATATTTATATAGAGAGATGTAGCATATCTACCAAGAAATGCCTACACAAATCAAGTATCCTACAGTAAGACTAAAAATTGCAAGATACTACTTTCTTATCTAATTATTAGAGGCAAATGACATAATCTTGGGATTACAATTTGTAAATATTGCAAGAACTATTTTATTATGCACAACACTCTTTTAAAAAAACTATAGGAAATTAAATTTATGACATTGAATTTGAGTCTTAAAACTCAAACAATGGATCAAGTATAGAAAGACATATACTAGTAGATTGATCATTCTACAATGATCATCTTCCATTTGAATGACATTTCAAAAAGAATGTTATTATGCGCAAATACAACACCATGTAGTTCAAATATGTCACAATTGAGTTTCTTCTTAAACAAGTTGTAAGCAGAATATTAAATCAAGTGGAAAGAAACTTATGTCATTACAATTAAGTTACAAAAAGAAATTTGTTGCAATTGTTGCATACTTCAATTTATGTAGAAAATCCAAAATTATCATCATATGAATACAATACGCATATTTGCTTTCTAGGAATGCATAGAAAAGACAATTGGAACTTTAAAGTGCACAACATCCAATGGTGGAAATTATTGATTCCAAACTAAAACAAAAAGATAAAGATACTAGGATTATTTGATATTCTTGATCCCAAATTACACAATTTCTTAAATTTTCAAATCTTAGATACAATGTTTACATCGACTAATAATCATTAGGATTGTTTCATTAGCATATATATTTTTTCAAGGCTATCCTAATTCGATAATTAAAAATCCCATCTATTAAAAATGAAATCATGAAGAATATAAAGGTTGTCTTATTTATAACCATACTTCATGGTGATGACACCATCATGTCAAAATAGTTCATTCAAAAATCAAAACACCTTTAAAAGCTAAACCATCAATACTTCAAACCAAAGTTAATCTTTTTTGGAAAGGTGTAGAGGAAATTACTATCAATTTAGGAAGGCAATATGACTTTCAACAAACAAATGGTAGCATTTTTGACAAATTGATCAAATGGTATTGACTTTTGATTTCAAAAAGACAAATGCCTCATAACTTGAATTTGAGGACAAGAATTTCAAGGCACATGTGAATGAAGCTAAAATACAACAATGATTGATTTTATTTGTTGCATTTGTTTTGATGTTCTAATGTACAAAGTGAATATGATAACTAATGCATGAAGATAAATTGATAAAGTCTCCCAATTGGAAGGTCAAACCTATATCATCCCCTAATTTTAAGTAAGAGACCCTAAAAACAATGGTGCAAATTGGATATTTGAATGGACCAACAACAAATATTTAAAAGTAGGGATGCTTTAAAAATTTCTCATTCCAACTTCAAAAACCCATTACTATATTGACAAGTTCAACAAACATCAAATAAAAATTGTATCAATGCAACTTCTATTTTTCTTCCATTATATTATTAGCACAACGAATCTATCTCAAGCCATGAACACATACATAAATTCAAACCCTAATAACAAACAAAATCATGAAGAAATTTAAAAAAATAAGTGGTATAAAGTTGGATGAATACACATGAACCAATCGATATACTAAAGAAACTGTAGATTTTCGTGTAGCATAGTGTCAAATAATTGAGTCAACATGACTACAATCACACACAAGAGCCTACTAAAACTAGCAACACTTCCAAGATGCAAAATTCACACACGGTGCCACACCCTCAGACTTGCTAAAATGCTGCTTCAAGTGCTACCAAAATCCGACCACACCGGAGTAGCCCAAATATTATAAAAAAAAACCACTCAGGCTCACACTTGAACTCATTTCAATTGCACATACCTTACTGTCACAAGGATCCAAGAGCATCTGGGGTCGTCTCTCTCACTTGGAAGACACTCCTGCGAGGAGATAAAGCAGCACAGAAGCAGTGCCTCGTCTTACGCTCCTTGTGTGCATAAGCTCATAGGACGTAGCTTTGGAGCGGGGTTTTTTTAGGCAATTAAATGCCCAATTTTCTCAACACGAAAAGGGGTAACTTCAAGCCTATAGAAAAAAATGAGGGTAAATGTGAAAAAAATGAGGGTAAATGTGAAAAAAATGTCAGATAGAAATAATAGTCCTCTTTATTGTTGCCAATATGCTTCTAAACCCTCATTTCATTTATCATGCAAAGCCAAAATTGCGTACAAAAATTACATATTCAAAATTGTATACTCAAAATTTGGCCTCCTTCAATTAAAGCCCCTAAGTTAAGGAGCCAGTCAACTTAAAACCTTCTTGAAAGGAAGGCCCCATCACCATTTGTCCGAAAACCAAAAAAAAAAACCTGCTTTGGAGGCACCACAGTTCGAGAAATGCCAACAAAACAGATGAGAAACGGACGCAGATCGAGAGGGCAAGAGCAGAAATGTTGCAGAGGCTGGAGCCTTAGCTCCCTTCTGATTACTTGAATGCCTGTGTGATTCTCGAGCATTAATAGGGAGTGAGATCCTGACCACTTTCTAATTTAGAAATTGAACTTTCAGTGTGCAATTGAGATCCGAGCGGCAACAACAGAAAACTCATTTGGAGTCTGCGAAAGATCGGCTGTACGACCAACTAAATCGAAGTGGGAGACGCTCCATACTAACTGGGTATGATGCCATCTGAGAGTGCCGAATACCCCAGTGAACCTCCACCGCAATAGAAATCTCAAAAAGCCTTACAACGAAGAGCAGTCGACATGACTAAAAGCCCTATTCTAGCTTCTGTAAACATCCACGACTGAAATTCTTGGCAAGAGGCTTCCATTGCTGGAGTTGAACTCCTCGGCAACCGTGACTAGTGGTCCTGCAGCACTAGGAAGCTTGGATGTCAGTGCCCCCAGCATCGATTCTGATCACTAGTCTTCCAAATTTTGTCAAATCCTTCCTATATGTGGAAAATGCACAGTGGGTAGAAGCCTAGAGACGAAATTCTGAAGGGAATGAGAGTTTCAAGAGAACATGTCAAGTTGCGCTTCGGGGTGTGCATGTGAAATGGTGTGCGCAGACCTCAGAAAGCAGAGCACGGGAGGCGATGTAGGAGCCGGTCGAGAGCCTCGAGCCGAGGGTGGGCACTACTGTGGCAGACTGGCAGCCACTTGCCCGACTGAAACGGACGGGGACCTGGTCGCAGCCGCCCCACGTGAAGAGTACGAATTATATATTCGGACGAGGACTGTTTTCAAACAGCGAGGGATCCGTGTGGGCCAGGATCACGATAAACGAGGCATGACGACAAACCGCCCAGTGCAGAAATGATATTTTTTCATTGCGAAAGGACGAAATCGCGAAATTCGAGAACGTCAGGCACAAGTGGCTGGAAGGGGGGCCCGCATTAAATCGGTACCCTTTTTTCCCTTCCTTTCTGAGAAAGTGCGAGGATCATGGCGATCACTTACGATTGCAGGACTTTGAATCCATTCTACGGAGTGGAATCAACAAGGTAAAATCTGCGTTCTTCAGGAATAAAAGTAGAAGGGAAAAAAAAAGCCTTGTGATGTGTTCTTGACCTCTACGGTGGAAACATCCAAAACCGTCCAAATAAGGAATTCAGCATAGTTGGAGGCGGGTTTTTCAAAAAAAAAATATTTTTCCAATATTAGCAAGTGGAAATTGTGAATATTCAATGTAAAAAAAGATTTTTCGAATGCCATACGTAATTTCTATGATTTTCCAAAGTGTTGGCTCCCTAGACCACTGAAATTGTTCAATAGATGCCTCCAAATTTGAACACTATTAAAATCAGTAGGAAGCCAATTAGATTGTAGTATGTGTCTGTAATATGTGTCAGCAAATTAGAGTCAAGCATATGGCAAACACATTAATTGTAGTCTAGGGACCGTTTTGGATGAGTCTAAGGTCTAATGCAAGGTACAGATGTGGTATTGGGTGTTTTTCCCTTATCAACTATCTAAGGCAAATATGAATTTCAAATTTGCAAATTTGAATGTATTTTCTGAAGAGGTGATTCCAAAGTGATGGTTTGACTTTGTCGAATGGATTTAACCTCATAAAAATGGGTTGGTCTCAGTGTAAATCATCTTTTTTGAAACAATGTGAATCATCTACCCTAAAAATATTCAAGAGTATTCATTAAAAGACCAAACCATTGTCTCCATTTTTGTACAAAATTTCATAGATGAATAATTGCACTTCCTATCTTATATGCAAGAGTTTTGGCTATCATCTATCTTTGAGATTATAAAACACTTTTCAATGATGTTCATGCAATTTTTCATGTAAATCTAGCAACCTCATTCACATTATTAATCAAAATGGAAAAAATTTAGAAAAAAACGATTTATTACTTATAATTGGCAAAAAGTAGGCATTTGTTTTGAAATGATGCAATATAGTTATATAGTGTAAAAAAAAAGATAGTAATAAATAGAATCCAAAGCAAAAATGACACATTCCAATCCTACATCAACCCATAACAAAAAAATTTGCAATAAATGAGATTTTAGCTAATTAGGCTGAATTGGTAACCAGAGTCAATGGTTTGGGTGGTGGTGAAAGAATTGTTAGTAATTGCAATAAAAACTTTCACATTTTTTGTATAAATCAATACAAAAAAGTAATCCTTTTATTCATTCATGTCATAGCCATGTTTAAAAATATTGTGATTGCTTAGGTGGTAAGATGACCATTGTGAATACTTCTTTTTAGGCCGGATGTAGTTGGCTCAAATTATACAATATACATCAAGAATTCATAATAAATTCATACTTTGTCGAAAAAATTCATACTCTCTATATTTTACATTTGTCTTTAAACGAAAAGAAATTCAAATAATTTCACTAATGCCAAAAGGGAAAATTAGTCATTTTGCTTGTCATAGATTGGTTTACCTTGGAACATTCTACTTTGTAAATGCCTTTCTTATTTCTTGCAAAGCTTAGCTTTTACAAATCTCATATTGTATTAGTTTATATTGTTCAATATTCTTCTAAGCCTTAACTTTAAAAAGATGCAAAGGGATACCAATTGTTCAATGCGTGACAAAGAATTTTTTTTTATATAGGTTAGAAGTGCAATTTTTTATGTTTGGAACTTTGTGTGGAAAAATAGGTCTTGTATAATAAATTGACCTCCAATGAATGTTCTTCAATACTTTTAAACAAATGATTTACGAAGTACTAAAACAATTAATTTCCACAATGATCAATCCCTCCTAGATGAAAACATGCAAGGTTGGGCTAGTTAATGTCGAAGTCATTTTTTTTAATAGTGTATATCATACATTCAAAAAAATAACTAAGATTACTCATTAGAATCAAACTACTTTGCAAGACCTTTCATTTTCACACAAATTCCAAGGACGCACATTTGCATTTAATTGTATTTGTTTATGAAGATTCATTGTCATCCATCTAACCACTCTCCTTATAAGGTTCTAAACAGACTATATAAAAGTGTGAACAACTTCAATATCCTTCACTTTGCATGTTTTTCTTTTTCCATTAACCCCTAAAGGACTGAAGTCCCCTCGGGGGACACTTGGAATTTCGGGCAGGCTTGTGTGACTTGAATTTTTTATGTTATTTTTTGAATTTTTTTTTTGAAGATAGGAAGTCAGATTAGCTTTCCAAAAATATAATTTTTATTTCAATTGGTGCTTGGAAGTAAAAGTTATGCCATTATATGTCCAAAAAGTAGTTCGCTGGGCAAAAAAAAAAACCACAAAAAAAATTATTTTTTTATTTTTTATTTTTTTCCTTGAAGATTTTGTTTTGTTCTAAATCTGAAGCTTTTTTTCATTTTATTTGGACTAATAATGAGAAAGTTACGGACAATCTTGAATTTTGGGCAATCTAAGCACCTTCTTCAGAAAATAACGTATAGAATTCATTTTTGAATGCAATTTTTCAAATTTTTCAAATTTTCTTTTTTGATAGGGTTTAGGATGTTTGCAAGAACAGGCTCACCGTTGGGATCATGGTTTTTCAATTCCATCTTAAAGTTATAAACAACTTAGTGTTTTGTTCAATCTTGGACCTACTTCTACTTAACAATTTTTTAATGAATGAAAATCAAGTAGTAGTTTGTTTGTTTTAAATTCCCTAATTCCCAACTCAAATGTTCAACATAATAAATTTTAACTTCATGGTCCATAGTGCAAAAAAATTCAACAAATGGCAATCAAAGTCATCTGAAATTGCTAGTAAGAGTTCAAAAAAACTTTTTTTTTCCAACTTTGAATGCTAATATCTTCCAATCAGTATGGTCAAACTTCATGAAATTTTTACCATATGATCTCAGACAAGCAATTTACAAGATCCTATGGTTAGATTCTAATTAAAAAAAAATTGTTTTTTTGGGAGGAAGTAGCAAACATGGCAGTTTTGAGTGGTTTTCAAGCCAAAAAATGCCTTAGTCCTTTAGGGGTTAAGTATAAGTCAGAATTATTTTGTATTATTTTTCAAAGATGGAACCACATACCTTGTATGGGTCTTAGAACTTTCAAAAATTTTAATGAAAATTTTAAGTTATTGTGATTTTTTCAAATAAGGGTGAAATTTTTTGTATAAAATACAATTATACTTAAAAATTCTAGAAATTGTATCACACATGTATATTACAATGTAAAATAGTGGGATTTAATTCAAAATTTCATGCCATTATGTAATTAGAACTTTAGTATTTCACAATTATAGGCTCAAAGTTGAGATAGCTATGTAAAATAATTGTTTTGTTATATACATTTTTTGAAATTTCAAATTAGAATAGAAATTAGATTGAATTGGCTTCATTTCATTTGTTGAGCTCAAATTCAAATAAGACAATATTTTGGGCTTAAATTTAAATTTAAAACAAGGAGCTACAAGTTGCTAAAAACATATTTAAAAAAGCATTTATTGTCATCTATTTTTGTTATCACTTATCTCTTAAAGAAGTCAATAACATTTCAATGAAGGAATTTTGACCAACCTCCGGTGTAAAAATATTCACTGTAAATATTACAATTTTTTAAACTACAAACCCCCTGCAGACACTATGATGCCACCATGTGGACTGCTTCATCCTCTTCTTTCCTTTTCTGTAACATAAGGTAGAATCACCTATACCCGATCACTTAAGCAATTCTGGAACAAATTATGAGGAATATGAGGTTATCCAAATTTTTCCCATGTAGCAAGATGAGAAAGATGGGGATTGCAAATTTTTCGTAATTTTATTCTCAAAACTGAAATTACTATGATTTTTAGAAGCCAAAAAGTTCTTTGAGGTGAATGCAAGAAACACATGTACTATTTGTTGTGTTTTACAACAATATTTATGACTTTTTCTAGAGTACTTTAAAATTATAAAACTAATTTGAAAAAATTTAAAAATGTGTATAATGTATACACCTCTAAGATGAAGGTTTTCACTGAAGGAAATTGATAGAAAAATTCTCTAAGTAGGAGAACTTAAAAAGCACTAAACCCCAAGAAAATACATATCTTCATGTTTTAATTCGGGAAAAAGAGTAAAAATAAGTAAATACAAAAAATGAAAAGTGGAAACTTGCAACAATCCTATGGAGATGGTCATTCACCAAAAAAAGCCTCAAAATAATATTTTATATATTTCAAAATTCAAGCAGAAAGAAGCTCACTTTGTAGACTTCCACACCACATAAAAATAACTTTTTTCAAAATCCCTCAAGTGGAGATATGTAAGCCTACTAGAAGACTATTTCATCCAAATTTCATCTCAAAATCGTTAAAAAAAGGTACTCCTTAGTACTAAAAACCTCCAAATTGTCATTTGTGACATTTAATCACTAGTACTATTTTAGTATTAAACTATTTTTGAAAATTATGAAAAAATTATGTAAGGTGTATCATAGTTATGAGTACCTTTTCTAAAAATCTTGAGTCATTTAGAGCAGAAATGCAAAAGTTATGGCCAAAAAATAGATCAGCACTTAGGTTGTGACAGAAAATAGTACAAGTGTTTCTTGCATTCACCCTTTGAACCTGTAGCCAATATCTAGAGTCTTCTAATTCAGATCATGGCCAAGACTACTTTCCCAATCGGTACTTCCCACACACTTTATGACACTTTGGGACATGTATCATGACCTTAATAGTCCCAACCTTGAAAATGGGGAAAAAATACATTCCAAGCTTTGATTGTAAATCTCTTCTAGCCTTGGTTGGAAATAGATACATCCTATAGGTTGGGTATAGGTCCTTGATCGGGAATAGGTGGTTCTACCTTATCCTAGTGTTGGACCTATGATAAGATAAGTTATTTTAGAGTACAAGTTATGCAACAACAAAGCTTCCTACTTCCCACTTCCACTTTGGATGGTCAAATGTTGGAATCATTTAAATCTAAAAAAGAAACACCCAAAGTGTCCTCACAATTTAAAAGTACAACTTAAAGTGTTGTAACTTTTGCATCTAATGTTTGAATTCACCAAATTGCATTTGATGGCAACAACTTTAGAGGCTTCTATCTCCTTCATCCAATATTTTTTTTCAAAAAAAAATTTATTGGCTTACATTCCTTTGAAAGTCTAGTTATTGTGGTCAAATCTTTATATCAATCCAAGTTATTTTGAACATTTGGAAGTAGTTCAAAGTTCATGAATTAGAGTTATTTAGATTGCAAAGAACTTTGGTGGCTTGTTTCTTCTTCATACAGTACTTGTTTCCAATAAAAAAAATTGAAAAAGTTTCACATATTAGTCTAGTTTGTGTGGTTTAAATTTCATATCAATATAAGAAGTGATGGGTGAGTGAGAATCCTTTTAGTAGAAAGAAATTTGGCCATAGATGTACTTTCTACAATTCTTTATGACATTTCAAGTCCATTTTGCAGATGCAATGAGTCAATTGAATGATGTTTTCTTTCAACAATGTATTTGAATGATAGGCTTGAATCACTTTAGAATTTAAAGCTTTTTAATTTGAGTAGGTTTGAAAATAAATTTGACCTTAAAATGTATTTCTAGGAAAATTTCAATTTCTTTTTTCAACCCTAAAACATAATAATTTTGCAATCTATGTGGCTAAAGGACTCCAAGTTTGATTTATGTCATCTACAACATGTATACTACAAGATTGTATAGTTGAAGCTTCTATACTTTAATGACATTTATATCTACAAGATACCACTACAAAAGCAATCATGTATTTGAACCCATAAAGGCCATGTGCTTTTAAGGGTTAATTAAAACTTAATACCAAGTTTGTTATAAAAAAAACATTTCTTAACCCTTATAGGAAGGTTAGTACCCATTGAAATCATCTTTCAAGTTTTTGTGTAAATCATTGGCTTAAAAAATAATAAAAGTATTAATTGGAAGTTTAACAACTATAAAAGAGTTCTTTTCACAACAAATTTTTGAGGATGAATAGTTACAATTCTATCTTCCTAGAGATCCATTGCCCCCCAAAACACCTTCATTGATATTTAAGGCAAAAATGATTTCTTATTTTAGCTCCAACCAAAATAATAATTATTGCATAGGATCATATAAACATGTCAACCAATTACATGAACATTGACAAACAAAATTAAGTAGGGGATTTCAAATATTGTCATTTAAACAACCATTTCATAACTATGAGTAGGCAAAGTCCAAAAGACCCAAAGCAGATATACATAAAAATGTAGTGTGTCATATGTAATACATTACAATAGAAATTTGAAGAAAAAAATAGCTTCAGTTCGGAAAAAAATTAATTTCAAAGTTAGCTATGTAAAAACTTGGTTTCATGTGTTAAAATTTAGAATTACTTTCTATTTTTTCAATTTATCTTAGAACTTCCAAATTTTGTTTTCTTCCTGCACATATTGGTATACATCATTTTAAATTTTTGTATACAAAAATTAAAGAAAATTGACATTTATGGAATTTAAAATATTTAAAATTTGATTGAAATGCAAATGGTGTTGGTTCTTACATTTTTGAATATTTTTTTGGAATTGGAAGCATAGAATTGCATTTGCCATTGTGGAGAGAAATATAGGTTGCAACATGAACCATTGTTACATCTTAGTGCTTTAGCATTTGAATTATTTGTTATATGAGACAAAGCATTTAATTTATATATTAGAGCCATATAATGCATTCTCAAGTTCGGTTTTTTTACAGCACAAAGACTAGAGTTTATATCACACATGACAATTGATTCCACTAATCAAGCAACTTGTTTTTGTCAATTTCAATAACATCTAAAGTCTATCAATTTTACAAAAGTTAGTAAAATTTTGGGGGGAAAGACTTTATGATGATATTCAAAATGACTATATAATTTTTTTTAACCTTGAATCAATTAAGTGTGCTATTAACTCTAGTCTTTGTTCAAAAAAATTTAACCTAAGAACGCATGATATTAGATTTGACTTCATGATGATATTCAAAATATTAATCTTAAAAAGTGCATCATATAACACTAATTTTTAAATTGAATGCATTGTCTTCTTCAACAAATATTTCAAATGCAAGAGCTTTAATCCTTAGAAAACCAAACAATGTTTTTTTGGCAACAAAATTTTTTTGGGTAGCTCACCAAGAATGGAATTTCCATTTTTTCATGAAATTTTTACACAACATGTGGTTGAAGAATAGCTTTAAGATGCAACAATTTTTTTGTAGCTTTTTGATTATATGGTTAAAAAAGTTATTGTATAATATATAGTTTCTTTATCAACCTACATAGCCTATGTAGCTCAAAAAATCATTATTTTAAGAAAAAAATTCAAAATTGATTTTCTAGATTTTCAAATATACTCATGGAAAGCTTTGAACCATTTGATTTTGATTAATGGGATGAAAGAGTTGAAGATCAAGTTTAGTATGCAAGCAATTATGGAAATCTTTATTCTAAAATAAACTTTGATGTTCTTTATTCACCTCAATTTTTAGTAATTTGATGAAATTAAAATGATGGGATGTAACATTATAATCTTTCAATCCATCAATGGAATTGTTATGTTTTCTTTTCCTACATGATTTTTTAATAAGTGTAAGGTAGGTACACCTAAAAGCGCTAGTTTTTCATATAGTCTTGTTGGTGAGTGAAAGCATGTTCCAATGCACCAAAAAACAATGGATTTGGATATTGTATGCAAAAGTTATTAACAGTCAAAGTGTGTTTCTGAAAGCGCCATCTACAGTCTTGATACATGACTGATTTTGAAAATGTATGCACGTTGTACAGGGCACTTTAAGATCAGGTGCCATTTTGGGTGTACCTACCTTAGTTCAAATTTATTCTATTGCAATTCCAAAAAATTGATGAAATGTATGAAAATGTTGACTCTTGGAATTTGCCCATTGATGCTATTGGTATGGTTGTTTGAATGAAAAAGTTCCAAATCCACACTCAATTTCGTTTGTGGCTGTATTTTGTGTCGCATACTGGAATGAACATCTCTATGATTCAGAATTGCCACAAGTTGTAGAGACGGCTATGGCGCGGCAAATTTCATCTCCAAAATGCATCGGCTGCTCTCCTCACTTCGCAGTGCACCCTGCACTGCCGTTTCCTTTCCGATCGCCCCTTTCTGAAAAAACATTCGTATTTTCGCATTCACCGAATAGCAGCAGCAATATTCATGCACAACAGAGAGCAATTGTGATTTCCAGAGGGGGAAAGCAGGAGCTTCGGGCCCGAGGTAGAATCCAATGCTGGGACGAAGCAAGGGCGCCCGTGGAGACAGGGAATGCCTGGGAGAGAGACCTCGGAGATGAAGATGTACGCGTGCTGGCGAAATTCCAATCATTGTATGTTTCCACACCATGGGAGACGATGTTTAGTGTTTGATGATGAACCCTAATTTGGGCTCCTGTGGGACTTTCTCATGATCAACTTTGCGTTGAATTTAGGCAGCTAGTGTGTGACCTTTCTTTAGTCGATTTTGCTTTCAGTTTGAACAGCTATTGTGGAACTTTCTTTTGATCGAGTTTGCTTAAAATTCGCAATGTTCTTTGCTGAAAAGAAATTCTGGTGATCAATAAAATTTGTCTCGATTGGAACTCTATTATTTTCACAGTCAATGACCAAGTATATTGTTCATTTTAGAACCATGAATCCTTGACTCTCGTGGGTTTGAGAGTCTCCAATTATACTGGTCACTATTTAAATCCTGAATTTGGTCGTATTATAATCATGAGTCCTTGCTCCTTTGAGGTTTAGTCTCATTTGAATGCCGAAGGTTTGGCGCATCTTCTTGTGCAATTCCTCCAAGTAAAGAATGTTCCGTGTGGATGCCTTCTTAGGTACAATTTTGTGCAGGTTTTGGAGATTTCGAGAAGAGCGGACCATTCCCTGGCTGGCTGTCGTGTGCTTCTGCTGGACCGACCTGGCAATATCCAAAGTTTGTACAATCCTTACACAGTGATAACAGGTTCCTATTATGACGTCTTTGCGACGCTGCCTCCTCTGCTTCCAGGTGGCCCTGTGGGCATTCTGGGACTGGGAGCAGGGACTGCTGCGCGCATCCTCCTCCATTTCTGGCCCCAAGTTGAGTTGCATGGTTGGGAACTGGACCCTTCCGTTGTTATGGTTGCCCGGAAGTTTTTTGACTTAGCAGAGTTGGAACAAGGCAAGCGGCCTGAAAGACGAGCCTCTGTGTTTGCATGGGAAGGTATTTTGTGGAACCTGAGCTTTGATTAAGGGAAGTGCCCTCCAACCGTGAAATTGAAACCCAACACAAGTTGCTTCATAATTTCTGGAGTTCTGCTGAACTAGCAGTGAATTTTCAAAGTCATCATGGCATCTTTCTCAAACCCATGCACTATCCTTATCCTGACTTTCCAAGTCTTGCATGAATGCTACTATCTATGTCCGAGAGAAATTATAGCATGTGGCAGTTTTCATTGGCTAAGATTATTACATGAATGACATTGAATGGATTTATAGGTGCATCGTTTAAGGATTCAAGTGGAATTAGGAAGTCTATTTAGATGAATGAAAGTCACTGCTATCTACTTCTGATTTTTAGGATGCAGTTGCTGTTCGTAGGTTGACTGTGGCTCCGACTGGCGTGCAGATATTTGGAGAGACAATGATTTGAACGACACTGGGAGATTAGTGGTGCATGTGGGTGATGCTCTTGGTTGTCAAGCGCCAACAGAAGAAGGCTTTGCAGGTCTCATAGTTGACATGTTTTCGGATGGAGCCGTGATTCCTGCACTTCAGCAGCCTCAAACATGGCAGCGGCTGCGACAACACCTGAAACCAGGAGGCAAGTAACAAACACCCCAGCATATGTTGGTAACTCCGTTTGTGATGTCCCTGTTTGCTGCTTTCCGCAAGAGCATCGGTTGGTCAATAAGGAGGGATACCCATTTCCATGGCTTTCAGCCGTTCCGAGTGTTTTCTTTTATATTATAATGAAATTTTTTAATGTGAATCAGGTCCCTGTTTCAAGAGCATGCCAATACATATTCTTTGGACATGATACGGAAACGTTATGAATGTTCAATATTTTGCTCATAAGCTGAATAAAATCGTCGATATGCTTTGACTCTTCTACTATTTTTCGGTCTTCGTATTCACTAGATACTAATTATGTACCAACATTTTCACTCCAGTTATGGCCTATTCCAAGAGGCTGTGTTTTGACTCGTTATCAGCATGTTTAAATACTTTCAAATGTAGTGATTACTTTGTTCTTAAGAGTAGCTGCTGAACACTCGTAGAATTGAGACACTAGATATATAACAGATGGAAGGACTAATTTATTTGTGGTGGGACGTGCAGGTCGCATCATGGTGAATTGTGGAGGCTCATGCGTGGAAGCTGACAACAAGAGTGAAGCTAAGGACGGGGAAACAACAATGGAGGAAACTCTCGAAGCGATGCTCAAGGTCTTTCCTGACGAGGTTCTCCAGTTCAAACTTCCTGGGAAAGGAAACAACTCTGTTGCTCTCTCTGGTCCTTACCCTGACTTGCAAGCTTGGGAGAAAGCCCTCCCACCATTGTTGGAGGGCTTGTGTGATTGGGTACCTGTCTCCTGATCAGCATTTGGTGTCTGTGACGAGAAATTAAGTTATTAATTGTTGGTGACGCCCATGTTGTACAGCTCTGTAGACCTGATTATGTGATTTTTAAACTGGAGAAACTTGGTTTTGGAACTGCAATGTGGTACTCCATAGTGATGTAGTGATCTGGGTAGTAACATTCAAAATTGCCAGGGATCGAAGGGCTTTTTGGTGGAGCGATTTTAGAAAGTCGATCAATCAAACTTCATACTTCATCAAACTTGACCAATCTAATAGAAAGAATTATGTTCAATAGCAAATTAAGTGGTCATCTTGAAGCGATTTTGTGCCTTGGATTTTCCCTAATGCAACAATTGAAACCGTTGGACACTAAATGAAATGGATGAAACTTGCTTTAATATAGTCTTCATTGGCATAAAGCTTGAGCCAATTCTTCATATTTCTTCATTTTATCAAATCTTTGAAACCATTGTCTATAATTAGGTTTATGTGGTTATTATTCTTTCATTACATGTGATGGAATCTCATCTTGTATTTTGCATATGTTGATTTCTAATTGGTTCATTTTTTACTTGCCAAATGAGTAGTATGAGTTGAAGTGTGGATTTACATTTACTTTGCTATGCTAATCTTTTGTGTCTTACAAATGATGCTTATAATTGTTACCCAATGTAACTACAAATATATGTTTTGAGATCAAAATAGAAGATAGAGAATTTTATGAATTTGCATACCTAAACAAGCATTGTGTTGAATTTTCACTTGTTTATATATTTGTGCATTTTTTTTATCTCCTTCCATTAGAGACTCTTGCCATTAATTGTGAAGTAGGGTTTCTCACAAACCGGGAGAATTTTTCCAATAGACATCAATATTTATCATCTATGTTTGATCATTTAGTTACAAATAGGAAATTAATGCTAGAAATAGGTGATGTCTAAAAATTTGGCATTTGAATTTTATACTAAGAAGTTATAAGAGCTCAAATTCAATTGGTAGATTTTCTAAATTTGTGACTTTGTAGGAATGTACTTGCATTAAATAGTATGCAATATATATCTAAATGCAAAATTGGTCATGTTGTAAAGATATATCAGTAGAAATGGTGGTTGAAAAGACCATATAGATGTACTCAACTTGACCCACGACTAGTCAAGTTTGCTATATGAAGTCTTATTATGGATTTATTCTCCAATCTATGCATAATAAGATTCTATTAGTATTGACACTTATAGATTCTTTACAACACTAGTGTACCCTATATCACAACCACAACCAAAATCAAAGTAAAAGCAATTTTCAGATTTTCAAATCTTAAAAACTTTGAAATTCAATCAATTTCTCATTGTGAGTTGGAATGCTACAAAACAAAGCCCCTTGCACCCTTCTTCATTGAGGGCTTATTGAAAGTGCAAACAACATGACCAAGGGACTAATGGTCCATGAGATCTCAACATTGCAAACAAAACAAACAAATAAACAATCTATCTTAAGGTATAAACTAGTAACTATGCTTTATATTGTTGCTACAATTAATATAAAACTATAAGTAATTTTCTATTTTTTCAATTCATAAAACTTTCAAATTCAATAACTTTTTCACTATAGGTCAAAATGCCACAAAACAAAGCCTACACAGCCTTCTTTGTTGAGGACTTTCCGATGGTACTAAAAACACAACGAAGAGATATAAGACATGTACAAGAGATCTCAACATAACAAAAAAAATAAATTAACAACCTATCTTAAGGTATAGATGTACATTTGCTAAATATAAGAGTTTACAATCACTTTTCAATTTATTCTTAATTAGCACTTTGAAAATTTGTAGTTTATTTATGAATTGATCGTCATATATCAGGTACATTGATTTGTTCTAGCAATAAAGGAGATATTAGTGTCACCTAAGGGAGAAACACCCATTCCCGTCCTTGTACCTATTCTAGGTCCCTAGAGTGTCACTAAATCTGTCCATGAGCATCCATTAAAGTGACTGACAAGTGTTTAACTCTAATTTGGTGACGCAGTTTGAAGACACATGTATAATTTTCATTCACTAACAACTGATTTCAGCAGAGTTCAGTTTAGGGTACACCTATAGGACGGTTCCAGTGGTCTAGGGAGCCAACTCTTTGAAAATTTGTAGAAATTACATACTCATTCCGAAAAATTTAATTTTTTTTTTAATATTCATGATTTTCTCTCGCTAATACTAGAAAAATATCAGTTTTAGGAAAAGATGCCTCCAACCATGCTGAATTCCTTATTCGGACGGTTTTGGGTGTTTCCACTGTATAAGATTAGTGCCATCGCAATTGGGTGCTGTTAGCCAAGTGAATCCCGAACACTGGTCTGGACCCCTCGAAGCAGAGGTCCGTGTGAAAGGAGCCTTTTGGGAGTCATCTCTTCCGAATCCGAATCCAAACCAGAAAGCTTCAAACTTCTTTGGTTGCAGCAGCAAGCCCACCCCCAGTGGCGCAGTAACTTAGCAATGGCGGCCCTTATCCTCGCCATCGCCGTCATCCCAACAAACCCCACCTCCAATTCTCCTTCTAAACCGTCACCTCCCCACTTCCCCAGCACCTCCCCATCTCGTACAACCTTTTTCCCTTCAAGAAATTCGAAAGCTCTTTTAGTGCGAGCTGCCAAGAAGAACGGCGACCAGGAGGAGTCCAAGCCTTCGTTCTCGTTAGGTGAACAGTTGCTGGACTACATTGAAGGTGCGTGGGCACCAAAAATCTCATCAATTTCTCTGTTCTAGGATTCACTTTGGAATTTGAATTTGATGAAGAAGCTCGGCATGTGGGTTCAGCCAATGTCTGTTATACGTGGAGCGAATATGTACCAGTGGTGCACAGTCAGGTGGGGTTGGGGGCATCCGAGCAGCGACGGTCACATTCTTGATAATGTAGTGAATTTTGAGTGGGATTGTCCTGTTCCGGTGGAGGTGAATGGTTGTTTTGAAGGATTTCATGGTTGGGGGTGGATTGGAAGCTTTCAGTGGCAGCTTTCTCAATTTCTGATTATAATCTGTGAAGAAACGAGAAACTCAAATTGTTGTTCTTGTTTTCTTAGCTTATTTTTTGAGTTGGTCATGTGGCGAATTTCTTTTTTTGTATGTTCCATGAAGAGAACGAGCAGTTGTGCACATTTCAGAGGTAGTGTCACCTGCGAAATACTCGTTCATTCTCGATATTGTGATGAATTTCGAGTGTGATTGGTCGTTTCTGGGTTCGTGTGAATTGTGGGTTCTGGTTGTTCTTCGTTGATTTGGTGATATCAAATTTGGTCTCATATGAGTTATCCTTTTCTCGATATATTGGTCATTTTTTAATCATGAATCCTTGGTCCTTTAGGGGTTGTGCTATCTTTTGATACCACTTTGAGCCTCGATATTTTGGTAATTAATGTCAAGGAGCAACTTTAATCTATTTGTTTGAATTTCCATTTTGTTCTTGTGTAAGATTAAAATTTGTGGTTCCAGATTTGTTACATCTTACTTCATCGATGGTTGTAGCAAATTATGAATGCCTGCTCTGATTGCCTGAATGAAGGCAACCGATTATTGACCCCATGGAAAGAACTATAAATTGAATACTCCAGTTCTTGTATGTTTGCAGGCGGTCCTAAACTGAGGAAATGGTATGGTGCTCCTGATCAACTGCCTAAGGATGGTGGTGGCGGCGACCTAGACGACGATGTGAAAGGTGACTTCACATGTCAAGATTACATTTCACTTTATTCTGATTCTTGAATGTGCTTTGGTGAGAAAATAATTTCTGTACTGTTTGGTGCACTCAACAATGCTCCTTTCATGTATGCTAAGATTTATGATGCTATAGTTTTAATACGGTTCTCATGAGCTAGCTTTCATTACTGCTTGTTGGATATGGGCACATGACCTCACTTTCTATGACTCCAGAACCCATTGAAGAAGAGGAAGGACCTCGTGACGCAGTGTTGGTCACAGATGCTGATAGTGAAACTGGTCAGGTACTCAAGGATTCATGATTTGAAATCAACCAATTTGACTGATCATATTGTGAAAACTATAATTCGATGGGGCCAAATCTTTTATATCAACAGATTCTGTGAAAAACATTGCATATGTTGGCCAAAAAATAAGTAAAACCGAACGAAGGAAACTACTTGAAGTTACATGATCTATCCCTCATATGGCCTACTCAAAACTGCTTGAAATAACAAGAGATTCGATTTGGGTGTCTTGGTTCTTTAGTATTAAAATCAGGATAGGATGAACCATATTGGAACGTTTTATTTACCTAACTTCTGTTTTATGACATTGTGAAGTCTTTGTGTGGTTCGAGCAATAACGTCAGGATCTACGTGGACTGTAGCTTCTGGTGCTCGCTCTAATACTGAAGAGAATGCGTGTTCGTGCTCTCGTACGAGATGCAAAAGCTGCAACCGCTGCATTCGGTCCTTACGTGGAGGTACTTTTTTTTCTTTTCTTGAAACAAATGAAACGGAATTTTATTGCTACGTGGAGGTACTTTGACAAACTTGGGTAACAATTCCTTGAGCTGATGCCTTGGTTTTCACGGTGCATCATTGATTGACATTCGGTTTCTGGATGGGGGTGTATTGGTTGTGTTGTTTAATAGCCTGTTGTAGGAGACGTAGGTGATGCAACAAGCCTGAAAAAAGCGTTACTAGGTGTACGAGCAGTCATTTGTCCAACCAAGGTAAATTCCCTCTCTTTGATCATCTCCGTACAGGTTGTTAGGCTGACACCACACGAGAGGCAACATGGAAAAATTAAACTTTGGGAATTGGCTAGGGAAAAGATGATAGGTCTCCCTAGAGTAGGTATGAGGTGGCACTATATTCTTCCAAAAATCTTGGTCTCCAATAGAATTTTTTTTGTTTTCAATGAACTACCATTCACTACGCTTTAGTCCTTATTCAGTCTTTTTACTTAGAACTACGCAACCCCATTACCTTTTTATTGAACGTGCCATTTTCTACTAAATCGTTTTCATATGTTTTAGTAATGTGCACATTTTGGGTCCATACTTTGTTCGTGAAAAACTGTTTATTAGTAACATTATGGCATCATGTAAATTGTAAGTTAAAAGCCTAATTAGGGAATGCGATGTAATTCCTGGTACTTGTTTCTTGTCTCTCCTCTGTCTTGTCATCAACTGGTACTAAATTTTTCAATACTAAATTTAATATGACTCATTGTACCTTTGGCTTATCCTGCCTCCATCGTGGTGCCCGGAGTGGAAAAGCAACCAATGAGCTTTCTAGTTTGATTCCAGTTGCTGAAAGTATGGTTTTGTGTGCCTTCTCTAGTGATCTTCATGTGCTCTCTCTTATCTTAATCTTTTTCGTATGTTTCAGGTGGGTGCAATCGCTAACCAAACAGTTGTGAAAGGCCTAGAACACATCATCTTCATGTCTCAGGTAATTGTTTGAACGAATCATCCTGAATGTAGCAGAAGTGGCTTTTGGTGAATAACTATTTTTAGCACTGGTGCTAACGAACGTGCAACATAGTAAACAGCGGTTGTTGTCCTTAATTCCTAAAAGACCCAGGACTCATAATTTGAAAATGACCAATTTGGTTGTTCATATTGTGAAAAGCATAATTCAAAAGGGGTCAAATTATATATCACCAGATTCGTTGGAGGACACTTTATGGGTTGATTACAATTTAAATAAATGAAGTTCAATCAAGATTCTTCGCATAACCTACTAAAAACTGCTTAAAACTACATGGAGCCTGATGTAGGATTTCTGGTCCCTCAGTGGTTTTCTTATTCTGGATGCTGTTGTACCGAGACTCTAGACAGAGAATGAATAACATTTAGATTGCCAATGGAGTGACTGAAGCGTGCAGTTGGCTGCATGTAGGAATGAAGGTGGTCTAGCTGCACTGTTTAAAGGGAATGACCGGCGACAGGCAGAGCAGGATGAGAAAGCCATTGCCGGCACTGGAGTTCCATACACAATTGTACGACCTGGAGCTCTTCGTGATGAACCCGGTGGTCAACTGGGCTTTCAGTTTGCTCAGGTTTGTTTATTTTTCTCAAGACCACTGATCTGAGTCTTCACCTTGTTTCCAATATTTTGTTGTCCATGTGACAATTGTCTCCATGAGTGAAAGAAAGTTCTATGGTAAATCGAGCTCAAAATTTGGATGAAAAGTAAAGCTGCCAAATTGCGTGCGGGTATTGAGGATCCTGGAGGTAGTACTTGCTATCTACACCCATCCACATGGCGTAGTTAATAGAGCTTCCCCCTGCAAACTCTTCTCTGTGGTATCACGTCCAATGTTATTTTTTCTTCTTATTGAGTGCCTCAATACTCTCGATATTTGAGTATCTCGAAGCAATGAAATCTCAGTCTGCTGGCTCCGGTGCAGTGCAAGTTATGAGTCTGTCTTCTTGTATGCCTAAGAAATCCTTCATCTTTATCAACATCGTCTAGATTCGTTGGAACAAAGTAGTCAGTATGTCTAACTAGTCATTGGGATCGACAACATGCCAGAACATGAAGTGAAACTTTCCTCATCTTATTTGTGTCGTCAAAGATGAACCACGCCAACCAAGTAGCGCCAATTTTCTAATTGGGATATTAAGGAGTTTCCAACTGACTAACCTACTGTGTGCCCCACTTGCGAGGCAACTAATGGAGAGTTTAAGTTTTCGAGGTAATTTGATTGCTATCTAGCTTCTGCTACTTGGTTGGTATAGACAGATCTAGCACTTCAAACCATTGGTGTAAGCATATTTAGTTTACTTATCCAAAATCAACGAGTTAACTAGTGACAATGAATGTTTAACTTCGTTGAAAGTTAGTTTGCGGGAGCTAACTCTGATTTGCTAACACAACTTGGGCAGTGCAGACCTTTAGTAAAAAATTCCCAGTGAGGTATTTGGCGCTACTTGAGCTGATCTTTCAGCATTCGGGGCTTCACTGTAAATCAATGCTGGTTGCACATTCATTAAGATATGAAATGTGCTTCATTGGATATGCAGGGTGAATCCATTACTGGAACCATTACACGTGAAGATGCTGCTGCAATCTGCGTGCGAGCTTTAAGTAGACCACCTCAAGAAGCGATTATCTTTGAGGTACTTCGTCTCAAATTAGGTTTCTGAAACTCTTTGCTGCTCCAACATACTCCTTCTGCCCTTCCATAATATGGACATTGTAGAACACGTGAAATCTTCACACTAAAAGTTGCATATTGAGTCCTAAGTTATGGCATTACATTACTCCACAGAAGTGGAAAGACTAAATAAGGACTCTGAAGTATTTACTGATAGTGTCCAAGTTTTCTGAAAGGCTTAGTGTTTGAAATTTTCTGAAGAAAAAGTCGCTGCTTTGCTGCATGTACAGTACAATGCGAGTATGATTTGTATTGAGCTTTGGTATCGTTCACTGAACAGGTTGCAAACAAGGAGGAATCTGGAGACTGGAAAGCTGTTTTCAGCGAACTGAAGGAAATTTCAAACTCCTTCACGTAAGAACTTTGGTAAAAAAAACTCTTGATGCCATTGCACTCGCTCTATTTAAATTCTTCAGGTCCGACTCCAGAATTCTTTCATCCCTTTGAGATCCAAACACATGCATTTAGTGTAGGGACTGCAAGATGAGGGCCTCGTTTGAAAGCACCGACAGAAAGACTGATTTCAGGAAAAGCTCTCTCACGGATTGTCAGCAGTGTACGCAATGTGGCTGAATTTTAGCAGGTTTTCTACCAAGACATTCTATTGCTACCCCCCAAAAAAATGTGAATATCAGAGTTCAATTTTTTCACATTTAGCAGTTTTTTCGGCACCTTGAGCCATTTATGAATCACGTACGGAACCACTGGTTCAGTAAGTAGTGTAGATCAGCATTGTGTCAGATAATCTGGACGTAAGGTAATTCGGTCATTGTTGCAGCCAACATCAGGTTCCTTACGGACTTATAATTTGTAAAGCCCTCAATAATTGTTCTTGCAGTGAATGTTGTCTGTCAACCTTTATTGGTATTTGGACCTGCCGTACCCCAAGGTCAGTTTCTACAATTGTGTGTCGAAAACTCGAAATCGTTGAATGTTGAAATTCAGACTGTACTGAATGTCATTTTTTTAAAATTCTGGTGTTTAAAGTTCACTCATGAAGGACCAAGAGCCTCCAAAATAGAATTTTCTTTGTTTTTCATATATCTGTCTACAATTTTACAAACTTTGGACATTCTTCAAACTTTTCTTAATTATCTACAAATGTGACCTAGACACTAAGAACACTGGATGTCATGAACACTGGATGTCATGGTGTAGACACTCAGAATGCACGTAATTGAGTGATCACTGGACTTTTGGTATATTGTAAAATGATAATTAATCTTGAAAGGATGGACTAGTCACCATAGACATCATCTTTTGGTACTACATGAATCACCTACTTCAAAAAAAGATCAATTAAATTAAGTAATTTATTGTTGGCCAAAGTACTATGAAAAAATTCCCCTTTTTGCTCTAATTTCCAAAGATGAACATATACACTTTTCTTTTAAATAGAAGTATTCTTTGTCAACCATAGGCTATTTTTCAACCTCTAGGTTCTTACACGATTGATAGTGCTACATGTTCATAACATTGTCGACTAGCCTTCACCATTTGCCCCTTGAAAAGTAGGATAATCCTTTCTTAAATCCTTAAAGAGTGAATCTAGTTTCACGTGCAAATTGTAACAAAGTTGTCGTTGGCTCATTAGGAAGTTGCCATACCAGGGAGCCTTGCTTTGGGGGGGAACAAAAGGAAACCTATGCATAAGTTAATAATTTTATATTTGAAGCCCAATATTTGGTCGGCAACCATTTGCACCACTATTTGGGTACTATGCACAAACTAAAATACATTTGAAAATTTGAAATGTACACCACTGACACATAGTAGCACAAATAGTGTTGGTTTTTTTAATACTAGAAAATTCCTTTTAGCAGCTGAGAGACTCTCAGTCATGAACTGTCAAAGCTCATCTTTTTGCTGTTTCAACTCAGAAGTCATGTGTGAGCTCTTTCCGTGCCATGCAAACTGCACATTCGGTGGTGGGATCAGTGAGAGCACTGTTCCCATGTTCTCAAACATGGTAATCAGATCTTCTTTCTATAATAAGAAATAGCATTAAAAAAATAATAAAAAACTTAAAGTTTTTAAAATTTTTAATGTCCAGTCACTCAGATGGCATCTTGATAATGAATTGGATGACCACAAATCATCTTTTGACTCCTTTACCTCAGTAAATTTGAATTAACCACGCCGGTACTTGAATTCACTTTGATTTATATAAGGGAGTATGCTCTTAACCCCTAAAGGACCATTGTTCCTTCGAGGGACAAAATGGATTTCGGGCAAGTTCCTATGACTTCAGTTTTTGGTCAAACTTTTTGAAACTTTCTCACAAGATAGAGAAATTGATTAGCTTGGTGGGAATGTAATTTTTATTTCAATTGGTGACCAATAGCAAAAGTTATTCCATAAAAAGCACAAATTTTCATTTGGCAAGCAGAATTTTTTTTTGCAAAAAGTCAAAATTTAATTTTTCAAATTTATTTTTGGAATAATATATTTTTGCCTACGTGTGAAGCTTTGATTCACTCTATATGGACTTATAATGAAAAAGTTATGGACAATCTTGTTTTTCGGGCAATCTAAACATTTTCTTGAAAAAATAACTTATAGGATTCATTTCTAAATGCAATTTTTATTATTTAAAAAAAAATTTGTTAAATAAGGTTATATTTACTTGCTAGAACAATCTCACCATTGGGATTATTGTATTTCAATCCCATCTTAGAGTTATTAACAATTTAGTTTTTCTTTCAATCTTGGACCTACATCTACGTAACAATTTTAAAGAATGAAAATCAAGTGCTTTTTGTGTGAAATTTTTTTCCTAGACTCTCAACTCAATTTTTCAACACAAAAAATTATAAATTCAAGTTCTATAGTGCAAAGTTTTTTTACAAGTGGCAATCAAATTCATCTAAAAATGCAAACCACAATTCAAAAAAACTTCTATTTCCAACTTTGGATGCTCATATCTTCCAATCTATATTGTCAAACTTCATGAAATTTTTACCACATGATTTTAGTCAAGTTAAGTATAAGATCAATGGTTAGATTCTTAAGAAAATGTATTTTTTGTTTTCTTGGGTGAATGCAATAGAAATGGTAGTTTTGAGAAGTTTTTGACAAAAAAATGGCATAGGTCCTTCAAGGGTTAAAGCAATCTTTTAAGTATTTTGGAGGAAGCTAAACTTCATGAAACAATTGAGTTATTTGTAAAGTCCCCCCCCCCCCCCTTCTTTTGGGCATGACTTTTTTTGAAGTTGAAAAGGCAACTATAGTTGAAGCGTCAAACTTTTTTGCAAGATACTTATGGCACACGACTTCAAAAGTAGAGACCAAACTTTTTAAGGCACCATTTTGATGGAAAAATAAGTTTTATACCCACTTTTATTTTGACTTTTTTAACTCAACCGGCTTTTTCACAAAACTCATGGGTTTAAATCCCGGTTTAAGGTACTTTACAAATAACTCAAATGTTCGATAAATTTTTGTAGGAAGGAAAATGGAATTGGCATCCAACTCAAGTTGTTCCATATTTCTTGGACCTCCGTGAAATTAGTTACAAATTTCTAAAGTTGAAATGCAATGGTTTCTAAAAGCAACCCCCTCTTGAAATGTACATTGTTAGTACATTGAAGAAAGCAAAATCTACCTCTGTATTAAAGGTCCTTTTTAGAGCACCTTTGTTATAATATTATTAACTAACATGGAGGCATCTTTTGTGCTCCTTTATAAAGTGGAACCCTTGAGCGTTGCAACTTCTCAATCACCCAATGATATGGCATTGCAACTTCCTAGCTAGTTGACTAATGATACTTGATAGATTGAACAAAATTCACTCCAAGGATCCTAGGAGGGATTGTCTTAATTTCTAAAGAGGAAGTAGAGGGATTGGTTAATAATGTTATATTCAATTCAAGAAATTTGGAAGATATTATCTCAGCTACTTGCCTAATAAAATGGTTGATGTGGGTGAATTTTTTTTGTAAATGAAAAATAGAAACAAGTTGTTATCTTTTTCTAAACAAAACTAATACAAGAATTAGAGATGAATTAATTTCCTTTACTTCTAAACATTCAAAGGCCTTTTTTAAACTTCTCTTTCAAAATTCAAAATTCAAAATTTCAATTCGTATTTTGTATTTTTTGAAACAAATGAAAGTCCATTGCACATTGAGGAATATAAAGCAACCAAGTTAGACAAGAAGAAAAACAATCACCAAGGACTCCAACCAAATGGTATCAAAGTTGGACCTAATCCAATATATGCATTAAAAAAATTATTTGGAGGGCAAGTTTGCTATAATTTCACAATAGATGTTTCCCAATTTTTCTACTACTTTTGTTCATTTTCTTGCACCTTATGGAATAAAAAATTTGAAATTTGAGGCATTTACACATTTTCCTATGATAATTTTCTAAAAGAATATGTAGTTTTAGGATTGACTAGTACAATATATATTCTAATTATTGTTGAATGCAATCTATACAAACAATATGTATACAAATATTTTACATCAAACAATTCTTATAAATTAATCACAAGGCATGTTGAATACAAAAAATATATAATTATATAATTTAAATATTCCATGAGTAATGTTTTTTTGGCTACCCTTGATTTACACTATGTGTCCTTGAAAATCATTTGCCACAAATTTGATTTGAAAGAATGAATGATGATAACCCAAAATGAAGCATTCATTAATTTGCCTATTTGCATTTAAAATGAAAGGTCCTCATATGGGTTCCTTCCTTCCTTTCTAGACTATCCCTTGTCTAAATAATAAATTATTTACAATGATTCATTACTTTGTATTGTATAGTAATTGTAATATAAATATGCTTTTAAAAAGTGATGCTATCATTACTTGAATAATTTTAAATTATTAACTCCAACAATTAAAATGTATCATGTTATAAATCTCATGTTGTTTCTAAATAATTGTTAGTGAAGTACTTGGGAATAGTTGGAATGTTTCAAGACCTAGTAACAAATGTAATTGAAAAGTACAACAAAACTTTTTAAGGTTGAATAAATCTTCAAATGTAAGTTCCAAAAAGTTAATTCTATTGCATCAAAAATGATACAAAACTCTCAAAATTTAGTATGTTCACTTGTTGCAACTATAAACAAAATGCAGCAAGAAGTCTTGAAAGCAACCATTTACTAGTTGAAAGGATATTGGAACTAGTAGACACAATGAACCAATGTATAGTAAGTTGTTTTTTTGTGAAAACAAAATAAATTACGGAGTATGTTGTCCATGCAAAAAGTTTTATAATTTTTGAGCCGATTTGCATTTTCTCAAACTAAAAGGCAATGATTTGAATTAATTGCTATGACATGTATAAATCACATCATTGAATCCAAAGATTGGACCATGATGATTCAAAATAAGATCTAGTTGTGTTTACATAGCACATATAGAAGAGGGATTCATTACTAACCAAAGCCCCATCAGCAAACAATAGTATATTGTTTTATCAACCAAGATCGGATTGGATTTCCATTTTTTCATTGGAGAGTGTATTTTTGTACTTTTAAAGGTTTGAATCAATAAATTCATGACTTATATATTAGTGAACCAAAAAGTAGGAAGTAACTAGTAGAAAAGTAGTTCTTGAATGATTGAAATTGCATGACTCTAGATGTTGGTCATAGATTAAGCCCAAATTTTATTGGTTATAGATCCCTTTACCATACATGAGTTTTAAATTGCCCCAAAACACATACAACAAGTTTTTGTATATATAACTTGTACGGAGTGAAATTTATCATTTTTCTTTAATTTTTTATTACTCTTGAGTATACCAATGACCATTTTCTTTTCATTCATTTGTAGTCCTAATATCAACTATCTTTGCTTTCCATTTTTTTTAATATGATGTAGAGGCAAGTTATAGACTCCTCACTTGTCATTCTTTAGGTTGACATAAAATATACATGAACCTTTTATAGTAGCAATTTGAAGAACCTTTTGTAGGAATGATGCAAGAACCTTTTATAGGAGTGATTTAAAGATTACTTTTAGAATCTTCTACCTTAGAAGAAAATTGAACAATTGATAAGGTTTTCTATTCTATAAATAGATTAGTCAAGCAATAAAAAAAAATGCTTGTTGTACCCACTACAAAAAAGTAGACCTAAATCAACAATGTTAAGTTGATTTAGACATCTTAATTTAGCAATTTGAAGAACCTTTTGTAGGAATGATGCAAGAACCTTTTATAGGAGTGATTTAAAGATTACTTTTAGAATCTTCTACCTTAGAAGAAAATTGAACAATTGATAAGGTTTTCTATTCTATAAATAGATTAGTCAAGCAATAAAAAAAATGCTTGTTGTACCCACTACAAAAAAGTAGACCTAAATCAACAATGTTAAGTTGATTTAGACATCTTAATTTAGCAATTATGAACATAACGATGTTGATTTGGATGTTTTGTGTTGGTTGTAAGAAACTTAATTTGGCAATTCTAAACATAATTATGTTGATTTGGACATCTTGAGTTGGTTTAGAGATCTTGATTCAAGCCTTGTCTTTTTGTAGACAGTGCCAAGACCATGCATGCTAATTCCACAAAATAAAACATATATGCAAGATGTATAGGACAATAGCTTTTATTTGAGATCTTATGCAAGTGAAAATCATCTTATCATCATATATGATTATTCGAGACATCCTTTCACTTGATGTTCTAAATGTCTCTTAACTCCTAAAAGATCATGAAATCTTTAATATTTTAAAGATGTACTAAAGTAGAATCACCCAAATCCAATAATGTTTCCCAAAACAAGTCCTATAAAAATGCTAAACAAAAGTCAAATACTTTGTTCTTATCTTTTCAAGGTGTGAACATGGAGAATAGAGCATGATTTTTGAAAATCAAATACCATAGTTTATGAAAACAATAAAAAACCAAATTGTTTAAGGTTCTTGACATAATGCTCAAGAATTATGGATTTATATTTATTTTGTTATTTTGTTGTTTTACTTGGATATTTGGATGTATTATAAAGTAGTTTATCTCTTTTTGCAAGGTAGGTATTATATTCATGATTTCTTAAGTTCCATATGGTTTCATTTCAAGAGTTACACATGGTCTCTTTAGAAGCTACACATAGCCCGTTTCCAAACGATACGTGGTTTCTTTATAGTACTTTGTCCATTGAATAAATTGAAGTACAAGTTTGTATGGAGCCATAAAAACAACATAAGATTGATTTTTTTGAGTTTATTGTATGCTAACCCTAAATTTCCAAGACATGGCATATTCTTTGAATTGATTGAATTTTGAAGTGGTACAAAATTTGAACAAAACTCTCTTTTGAGTAGATTTTTTTTCTAGTTGAGTATGCTTTAAAGTATTTAAAGCATCAAAAATCTGATTTTGAATTGTTTATGATTTAAAGATGAAGATTTTGTGCAAGTGAGGGGTTCCATTGCTGTAAATTTTGACTTCATTGTGGTAAAGGTTGATAGAGATGTTCATCACAATTGCAATTTCTACTAAATATACTCAAAAATATCCAAATTATGCAACCTGTACTCCTTTCCAGCAAGAAAAACCGGTTACAACATTGATGAACATATTTAGTACATTTTGGACTACTTAAGAGCAAAACACCCATTTCCGCACATGTTCTTTGCACTAGATTGTAGATTCACCCAAATGCGTCAGTAGAGTCCTTTTAATGTGTTCCCCACATGTGTGATTGTAATTTACTAACACAATTGAAGGACACATAGGAAAATCTGGTTGGCTGAGTACTGATTTTCGCAGGGTTCAGTTTTGGGGGCACCTATAGGACGGTTCCACAGGTCTAGGAAGCCAACACTTTGAAAATTTGTAGAAATTACATACTATATCCGAAAAATATAATTTCTTTTTTAATATTCATGATTTTCACTCGCTAATACTAGAAAAATATCATTTTTAGAAAACGCTGCCTCCAACTATGCTGAATTCCTTATTTGGACGGTTTTGGGTGTTTCCACTGTATATCTAAATATTTTTGAAATTGGTTTCCTATTCAAGTTGATTTTATTATTTTAGGTACTTCCATCTCAGCACAGGCATGTCGCCGGGGTTAATTATCTTTGACCCATAACTTATGTTAACTTAGTAGCGTACAGGTAATTTTACAGCTTGCCCTGCAAGGAAAAAATAAACCTCTCATTAATGACGGGAAAAAAACGTTTGTTTAATATAAAGCTTTGAGTAAATTATCAATCAATGTGCTGTGGAAGTTACTGTACCAACTTACCAAGACCGCTCTAAGGTAACTTAGAGTCTCCATTTCTGCTTTAATTCTAAGATAGGAGTCCTTGCGCAGCAAGTAAAACACGTGGCACCGTTCAACTTGTACTGTGCATGCCAGTACTAATTTTACGGGGTGCACCCCAAATTGCATGAAACCACCATCATCACTCAGTGTACATCTCCAAAATCAATATGTACCAATGTGGAGGAAATGATTTTAGAACATTTATCAAAACAAATTTGACCCTTTTGGAACTTTTTTTTTACTTAAACTTTTGACAGAGTTTATATTGCCCAAAATTCTGTTCCAGCCCTTAGTATCCAACTGAAATGCTGTGTTCTTTAGTGCACCTAAACCTCCTTTTCAGTGTCAAGAAAATCAATAAAAAGGTTTACCAATGTAATAATAGTAAATAGGCACAATAGCAAAAGTGACGGTTTGGGAAGTACTCACCCTCAGTTAACTTGATATATTAAATTGATTTCATGTTGTTGTTGTTAATCTTAAATTTTTCTTTTGCACAAATTCATTCCTATTTCTCAGTCATTAGTTGCCTGGATGGCTTTCACCAACTGGCCGGAGCCATTCTCAAATTTCTCACAGACAGCCTGAAACTTGCATCCCAGAGTGGTTGAGATCCTCCAGCTGTATGAGCTTCATTATTTCAGATTGAGTCATTTAATTGGGTAGGTGGGTGGGTCTTGGGACTCGGGGAAAATTATTTTATTTTATTTTTACACATAAGTACAATTTATACTCACCGTAAAGCATTAGAAGAAGTTGCAAGGGATCCCACTAAGAACTACCCTAAGTTAAACCCTATTCCCAACCAAGAACCCATACCCTACCTATAGGATGTAGCTATTTTTTTGTTTCTCCTTTTCAAGCATAGGATTAAAAAAGGTCATGACGTATGTTCCAAAGTGTCATAAAGTGTGTAGGAAGTACCAAGTAAGAAAGCAATCTCCCAGCTACAATCTAAATTAAAAGACTGTAGACATTGGCTATAGACTCTAAGCACTTTTTGGCTCCCAAAATTCACAATAATTTCAACCGTGGGAATGATAAAATTACGAAAATTTTACAATCCCAATAAGGTAAAACCACTTATCCTAGATGAGGGAATCATGGCCATCTGGTATGGTATATTATTTCAGACCATGAAGGGCATTAAATCTTGGAATGTGTATTTTTCTCCATTTCAAGGCTAGGATGCATAAGGTCTTGACACAAGTTACAAATTGTCCCAAAGTGCACGGGAAATAGTGAGTAGAAAAGTAGGTTGGTTATGAGTTGAATTTGAAGACTCTAGATATTGGCTATGGATTTGTAATATTTTTTTGGCTCCCAAGATTCATAGTAATTCCAATTTCACAAAAAAAATTATTAAGAAAATTACAATCTCAATATTTTTTCTCTTTCTACATGAGAAAAATTTCCACTACCTCAAACTACTATTTATCTATTCTAAAATTGCTTAAGTAGTCAAGCAATGGGTGATTCTACCTTATTTCTTATCTCTCTATGAGTGAAAAAATTGCATTGCCTCATATTGCCTATGATGTATCCTAGAATCACTTAAATAATTGGGTATAGGTAGTTCTGTCTTAGAATAGTACTACAAGCATTTGTTTGGCATAACATTCTCAAATAGGGAAGCAATTAGTCTCTAAAATGTCATTGTCTTACTTGTGTTTTTGAATGTTGAAGTCACCTTCGCTAAGGAAAAAAAATGTCATTGTAATGAGAATAATACATGGTTCACCTACAATTCCTTGATAATCTTGCATTCAAGATTTCTAACTTTTCCATGCCTTAAGTTTGGTTGTTAGTTTTGCTTTGCTTATTTGTTTATTATAGTGAAATCTCTAGGACCCTACATCCTTTGGTTGTGTTTTGGATACAATTACAAAGCCTTCATTGAAGAAGGGTGCATGGCCTTTGTTACATGGCATTTTTACCTAAAGTTGTTGAATTTTGAATTTTTTATGAATTATGAAGTAGAATATTATTTTTTAATTTCAATTTGACTATGGCAATGATAGAGGGCATACAAATACCTATGGACATTTGTAGGAAGCAAAAGAAGTTTGCTTTCTACAAGTTTGATATTATAATGGGCCACAAAAATCTTGGGAACTTATTATATGTCAAAGATGGTTGAACTCGTAGGACTAAAATTCATTTTTGGAATAAAAGACTTTTGAAATTAGCATGAGATACAAAATTTAAACAACCACTATAACTATACAAAATAGAAGTGAATTTTACATTTATGCCTACAACAAGGAGAAAAAAATCCTCTAGAAAGTTTATAGCACTATGAACTACACCAGATAACTACAAATTAGGATGCAACTACTATTAGTGAAGATTTGGGACTAGTAAGGTTGGCCTAATGTCATGTGAAAATTATATTTGGATATTGAAGGTGCTTACTCAATGAAGTATGCATGTCTAATGGAGGGCCCCAAATAGAAAAACTCTTCATATTTGCCAACTACTTGGAATAGTTGGATTTTTTTTTTATACCCATTTAAAATCCCAATCCAATTGCATCCTTATCAACAATTGTTTTACATTTGACAAACATAAGTGAATGGTAGTTGTAGACTAATGATCTACAATGAAAATGTACACCTTTAGGAAGAATACACATCCCTTTTAAAGATGGTCACATGCTTGCATTCACACTCACATTGACAAATTATTACAATTAAATATTACTTAAAAGTGAAAAAAGTGAACACCTACATCATATAAATTTTGAATTTATTGTAAGAAAAATATTTTTAATACTTCTATCAAAGCACTTAACTAGAATAAGTCTTTGATTGGTGTAAAAGTCATAATGGAATTATTCATCATAGTTTCTTTGTTGTCTCATAACTATTTAACTTTAGAAGGTTGGTGAGGCCAAAAGTAATCAATAGATGATTTTCAAGGCTACTTTAGAAATGAAGAATGCTCCTAGTAGTCCAAAAATTGAATCATTTTCAAGAAAATACCTTAATAGTAGGTCTTGTCTTTTTAATGTTAACTTAAAGCTTTAGAATGTCAAGGACTAATTTGAAGAATAATGCTCAGTTATGGTGCTCTAAATTTTCTTCATGAATATCAAATGAAATAATTGAATGATATTTTTTAGAATGAAAACATGACAAATTTCATGACAAAATTCATCATAGAAGTTGTGAACATTGCACATTCAATAAAGTAGAACCACCTATTCTCGATCAAGTACCCACACCCAACCTACAACAGGATGTGGCTATTTCCAACCAAGGTTAGAAGAGATTTGCAATCAAAGCTTCGAATGTACTTTTCCCCATTTTCAAGGTTGGGACTAATAAGGTCATGACATATGTCCCAAAGCGTCTTAAAGTATGTAGAAAGCACCAAGTAGGAAACTAGTCTCGGTTATGATCAAAATTGGAAGACTTTAGACATTGGTTATGGGTTCAATGTACTTTTTAGCTTCCAAAAAGCATAATAATTTCAGTTTTGGGAATAAAATTACAAAAAAATTGCAATCCCCATATTTCCTATCTTTTTACATGGGAAAAATTTGCAAAGCTTCATACTCCTCATGATTTGTTCTAGAATTGCCTAACCCTAGACTACCGCTAGTGCCATTTTGTGGCGTTTGGATGACAGTCTAGGGTCAAAAGAAGAGATAAACACTAGTTTTTTCATCCACTTTTTTCAAATGACCTTTGATGTTGAGTTACGAAGCGTATCCAACTGAGTTTTTAGTCTAACTAATGTTTGTTTTCATGTAGTTGAGAAGTAATTAGAGAAAACGGATGGCAAAATTTGCCATTTTAATGTATTTTGAGAAATTGAGTAAATCTGAAATTTCTCCTTGAAAACAACATTTTTTGAATTTGAAGTCAACTAATGAAATAGAGGTCCTCTACTCTAGTTTTTTCTCCAATTTGAATTTTGGAAAAATTCGTAAAATTGAATATTTTATTGCAGTTTGAACTTTGGCTGTATTTTTAATGTCCATTGCATTTTAATTATAGATGTACACGGCAAATCAATTTACACCATGATGTTTGTCACTGTAATTTTCACACATGGTGAAATTTTCAGATTTTTTGAGATTATTTTCTATTTGATATGAATTTTTCTTCAATTTTTCTTCAAAAAATTCCAGAAAATACAATTTTCCTCAAAAAAATCTGAATTTTTTTTGAAGTACAGAAGACATGTAGTTTCATCTTTGAAAAATATAATTAAAATTTTTCATACACATCTGGTTAGAAAATGGCAACAAACTGGGTGACATACAGTGAGTCCTGAAACCAATGGCTATAGGCCCGGCATTTAAGGGTTAAATGATCTGATATAGGTGGTTCTACCTTAGATAAGCAAAGAAAAATATGTTCACCTATTAGATCCCAACCCTTGGAATTAGAGCAAGGTACTTCAAGCAAGTTAGGGCAAATAGCCAGCCACCCTTTGGAGGCAAGTTACCATGACTACAAGTCATAGCCCTTTTAAAAATTTTGCTCAAGATATTATTGTCTTAGTATATGCAATTGAACACAAGAGAAAAGAGTTCATTTTTACTTACATAGAAATATACACGTGCAATTGGAACTTATAAAATTTATAGTCAATTCATACAATGTCAATTCATATAGACAAATAAAAGTAAAAATGCATTGGATTTTCTTTCAATTACTAATTTTGATTTTCAATCCAAACAATTATGAAAATTTAACCTCTGAGGTCCAAGGCTTTGTGGGGATTAAATACATTGTTGATTTTGAAGTATTATAGGTCTAAATGTCATTAAGGTACAAAAATTTCAACTGCACAATCTTGTAGTGTATATATTGTAGATGATGTGAATCATATTTGAAGTCATATCACTACATAAGTTTAGATATTTTAATGTTTCAGTGTTGAAAAAAAACTATGTTTTTTGTAAAAACACATTTAGAAGTCAAATTATATTTTTTAATCTAAGTATTCAAATGAAAAGAAAAATGAGCTATGAAGTGCTTCAAAACCTACATTCAAGGACATTGGTAAAAGAAAACATTGTTCAATTGACTCATTGTGTTTGCAAAATTGCTTTAAAATTTCAAAAAATACTTGCAAGAAATACATATGAGGTTGAACCTCTTTCTACTAAAATGCATCTTGGTCTTAGTCACTCATGACTTTGGGGATTGATATGAAATTTCAAACACTCAAATAAGACTAATATGCACAATTTTTAAAAATTTGAAAATTTGAAACAAACACCGTATGAAGAGGAAAAAAGATACTAAAGTTCACTATAAAATGTTTGATTTTTTAAATTTAAATTGCTCTCAAATATTCAAAATAATTTGGATTGATATGAAGATTTAACCACAATAACAAGACTTTTATACATTCCAATTCTATATCAGTTTGTCCTTATATTGAATAAGATAGAGTAGTATTAACCCATTAAGGACTGGTTGACCACTTTCTCGTCGATTTTAGGGCTTTTTGTCTCTTGCAATTCATAGAACATTTGGTTTCAAGAAACTTAGAGAAGAATGCATTTAAAGTATCTTCATACGCTTTTAACAAAACCAATTTAAAGAGAATGTGAGAAAAAATGAATGAGTTGTGCTTGTCCAAACTTGAAATGGCTTGGCCTTTCATGTTGGAATTTTCAATGAAAAATGCATATTTAATGTAAAGGATAACTATGTATATGTAAAAAGGAATTAGTCCAAAGGTTTTTGGCCAATTTTCAAACCATATATTGAAATTTACACCCAATTGTAGAAAACCCAATTTAGCACTAGTGCCAAAAGGTGTTTACAACACATCAATCTTTGAAGAGTAATTACAAAGATGTGAAACATTGGATCACTTTCATTTTTTATCTAGTTCAAGGACCTATCACATGAATTTTATTTATTCAATCTGATCTAGAATTATATCTTCCGAGAGGGCACAAAATGACATGTTTTTAGAATTGTACAGAAAACTTCGACCACCCCCCGAACCGACCACAAATGTTAATGGGTTAATCAACATTTATGGAATATGAGTTGGAAAGAATGACAAACCTTCTAATCCCTCAATCCAACATTGTTTGTACCTTTGCATAAATAAAGCCATTCATAACCTCTTATTATGTCTACTTGTATACTATCACCCAATATTTGTTGTCTTTTAAAAGCATTATTAAATCATAGCATCCTTTGTCCACTAATTATATCTCTTAAAACACTATCTATCCATCCCTTGTTGCATTTGTTATGCCTAATCATGCCATGTCATCCACCACTCTTTATCCTTATAATGTCTAAGTACATTTATAAATCCTTTGTTAACAACCTATCCATTTGCCATTAAAATTACCATTTCTCTTTCCAAATAACATACAAATTATATGTCATACAATTAATTGAATTCACATATTTGAAATTTCATTAAAAATATACTTAAAGGTCATTATTTATAATCGTACTAGTACTAGGGCTATACTTAAAAAATTAATTTATCATAGTGAAGGTGTATAATATTGATGATGTTTGTCTTATTTCATAGGAACAATCATGAGGCCCAATGTGAAGATGATCTTGGGACCTAGTGTGAAGAAATTTTCATATATTCCAATTATTAAAATAAAAATTTGAGTCATTTAATTGTTTTTATGTAAAATGATTAAATAAAATCACTTGAAATTAGAGGGTGATTTTGACTTTTAAGTAGAGGTTATCCTAAGTGAACTAACTTTTGAACATGAAGTACAACTTTTAAACCAAAAAATAAACAACATAAAAAACAAACCATTCCAAAGGTACACTTCATATACAATACATGCATATAAATATAACTAAAAAATAAAGAAATGTAAAAGATGAATAGTTTTCCTTGTTATTATTTTTTAAAAATTAAAAAATTAAACTATTAGGATATAATAGTTATAATTTAAATAATTTAAACATTCAAATGACATTAATTTCATTTCAAATCTTCTTCAATTGCCAACAACATTCAACAAATAATCAATGTCAATCAATAACATGAACTTGTCTAAGACTCTAAGCTCATTATTAAATGTTTCTCAAATATGGTCATTGTACATGCTATACAATTTTTTCTTAAAAAGATTAGAAGAAGCAATTCATTGGTATATTTATTCTACTTCAAATTGGATGCATATACATCAATTATGCAAATGTTATAATAACATTACTTACATCTAAAAACATTCAAACAAGCATTTTAGCTCGGTCCTTAATAAATGGTTTTCTTCACTTTATCTCATTCTTGTTGACAAATGAAAGACAATTTATTTTTTACTATCTAGATTTAGTTCAAATATTTTAAATTCAATAACCATGTATTAAAATTGAAACTAGCTTTCACACTTCAATAATTTCATTGCATGGACTTATAAAATGACATTTATTTGATAATGCTATTTTTTTAATTAATTCTATATAGATATAAATTGAAGTAAACTTTTGTTTTGTTTTGGTGAAAATGCCAAGATTGTGATCATTTAAAATTTGGTGAAGCATTGTATTTCTACTTATATACAATTTTTGGATGAACAGTCAAAGAAACACTTCTCAATTATATTCATGCTCTTTTTTAATCCAAATTTGATGATTTCATATAAACTCTTGAATATAAATGAAAACTTTCTAGAAAAAAAAGATTATTTTTATGTGACAAAAAGTAGAAATTTATTTGAAATTATAGTGCAATTTGGCATCTTGGAGCCCCCAAAAGGCTTGGCTTGGATATATAAATTTAGAATTACATGTTTGTTAGTTGTATGTTGTAAATTAATTAAACTAATTGCATGAAATTGAATGATGGTTTTGATTTTAAAGAAGAACTTTAACTAAACTATCAAACCTTTCCATATGGGTTAGAATTTTTTAAAAAGAAGATAAATACAATATGTATATTTTCTTCTATAGTCTCACAACTCGTATGTAATTTGACACTCAAAATTGGTATGCACACTAAAAAGCAAACTCTTTAAACATGTGTATTGTTAAATTTTGGAAAAAGAAATTCCTTCATTGGAGATAGATGTAAGTCCACTTTTTTATATTATGGAAAGAATACACTTGGAAAGGCTTTGGCTTCTATGGGTTAAAGACTCATGTCAAGAACATAATAGAAAATTGTAAGTTATGACAAGATAAGTAGTTGCCTTTGTTGTTTCTTAAATGTTTTACACATTTGGATGTTTTTAAACACAATTATTGTACATGTCATGTATGCTTTATTTAATTCCTACATTGGATTAAGTTTCTCTAAGCTTCACAAATATTCCATAAAATGTAAGTAGGAAGAATATTTAGTCATAGCTTTCAAATGAAAATCTTATTTTATACTTTACTAGCATAGACCTAATCAACAATGTAACATTGAATTTAATAGAGAATATGAATCGGATAAAATATCGAGATGAAAAGAAATTTTAAGGTGAAAGGATGAAATATTTGAGTTGGAAACATGACTATATTTTTGACAATGGATCATGGTATATCGTGTTGCAATGTGTATTTAATGTAATAGATAAATCATATCCCTATGATTGAGTTGATAATGCCAAGATGATATTTTTTAATATGATATATATAAATTATTATTAATTGAAATTGATTATTAATAGATTTTAGTTATTTGTATTTGAAGTATTATGGAGGAATTTTTTAAATTATAATTGTAGTGATTTCCTATATTTAAATTATAACAATGAATCATATGATTGCATTATTTTGTAGTGAAATTTATATTAATTGAATACCTTCTACTTTTTTTTAGAAAAAAAATTTGGTAATCACTTGATGCTAGAAGTTTGCTATCCCAAATGAAAGAGTTTTTTTATAAGAACTTTTTGGCCATACTGGAAGATCATGAGTTCCCGTGAGTTCCCGGACTCTAAAAAGTTGTTGAAATCTACTACACAAGTGATCTGATGTAGCCAAGAGATTGCCACATCAGATAATAATATTTATTTAATATTTTAATATTTTCTAAAATAAATTCAATATTTTAAATTATTTTAAATTATTTAAATTATTTAAATTATTTTTTAATTTAACCAGCAATAATTGGTTCACAAATTTAGAAACGGGACTAAAACAATTTCTCAATGCCCCATAAAAACCTCTTGTGAGTGTTTGAATTTAGAAATATTGGTGTATATTATGAAAAGTTAAATGATTTTAAATCTAGAATATCATTTGGGCTTGGCAAATGTCAATGATTTTAGTGTGTGACCATACAAATGTAGCCATATAACCATATCTTACAATCACATTGAAAGTTTTTATGATATATACACTTATAATACAAGTATTTATAATATTGTTACATTATAATCATCAAAAGTTTTTCAAATATAGACACCTAAAATATAGGTGTGTAGTCTTCTAGGCTCATGGACTTGTGCACCTTGATTCATATAATGAGCACTCCTTGGCAATTGTGAATTTGAAAAAAATATTACAATGTCTTCAAAACTCATAAGAAAGGGTGTTCTTCAAAGATTCTCTATATATTTTGGAATTTGATATTCAAAGATAGATTTGAAACCGTCTAAAATGTAAGTACTCAAGTTCTAATATGGTCAATATTTCAATACCAAACAATCAATATTTACACATTATTTCAATAATTAACAACATTAGCTTGATAGTAGTTTAGGTGATTTTTTGAGTGACCTTTGGGATTTTTATGCTACATATAGGGTCTACTTTACAACTATAAGGGGATTTTGAAGTCATAACTAAAATTAAATCCATGATAAGAGTTATAGAATAAAGTAATGAACAAATTCATGAAATGGAGCCCAGATAAAATAAGCTTTGATGAAAATAGTGGCATGAAGTTGAAGACAAAAATAATGGAATTTTGAAGTCATAAGAATAAGATTGAAGGCCATAGTGCCTTTATCAATTGAAGGTGTTCAAATTTTTTGGAGGGAGTTGATGAAAACCATTGGAGTTCAATGAATCAACACAAATGAAAGAACTTGGAGTTTAGAAAAAAGGAGAGCTTGAAAGGTTTTTGAGGTAATAAATGTCTAGATTAAAAGTAGAAATCTTGGCAACCAATGTTTATGAATTGTCAAGACTTCTACTTTTTCGAACTTCATTTGCAAGCACCTATGGATGTGATTTTTTGTATTTATTTTCAATTAATTATATTATTATTTGTCTTTCTATTAGTTCTAAACTACTATTCCATTCTTTTGTAAGTATTTAAAAATATAGGGAGTTTTTGAAGAATAATGAAACAATATATATCAAATGCAATTGATACTCAAACCCATATTCAAATTTCTTAAATATTCCTTCATAGAGCTTGCTTTTCAACTATATGGTTGAGATGTTTTGGAGTTTTATTATATTGGCAAGTATAGACTTTTTTGAATTATAAAATTACACTTTATCCTTGTAAATATTTTTTCCGAATTGATGATAAATAATCTAAGAGAATATCTAATTTCACGTGAATAGTCAATGAATATGAATTAAAAGTAAATTATTAATAAAATCATAATGCTTTCTAACTCCAATATCCATGTGAAAATTTCCATTGCTAAGATCCCTATAGGCCTACACTCCGATAGTGAGCCCTCAAGTCTTTAGTCAAGTATCATTAATAGTGTAGAAAGTAATAAGATATAATTTTATAAATAAATAAATATATACATTTTTATTAGAGATCATGAAAATGATGAATTGATCCTTTAGCCATATGAAACTTTAAAATTTGAAAATCATAAAGTTTTATAAGCAATAAGCAATGAACTTGAATAATGTAGATTTTGAAACTTATAAGTTGATAATTTGATATTTCCTTTGACTTTTAAGGATTCATAGTCTTCTTTTATTTGAATGTAAGAATTGTAGGAATTGTAAGATTAGTAAGATGATGTTTTAAAGTGATATATATATACAAATTGAATCATTAAAGTAACAATATTGCAAAGAGGAAGATCTAATCAAATGGAATGAAACCAAGGGCTATTGCAATTGTTGCAAAAAAGATAGTTGAAAGGCAAATGTAGAGAAGAGCTTCTCAATGAGGTAATTATTTGAAAGAATATTGTTAGAAATAGAAACAAACCAATTATATAGGGAATGAAATGACAAACAATATGGCTTTAAAACAATAATCACTTAAAAAATTATATAGCTTTAGTAATATGGCTTAAAATGTTGTGACTTCAATTTACCATCAATGACTTTAAATTTTCATGGTTTCAATTGTGTCACTTCATACAAAAATATTGTGCACTTTAACCTTGAATTCTAGAATGGACCTTGTAAAATGTCAACATGTGAATCTAAATTGGCTTGTAGCTTGTAAAAAACAACACTATTTTAATAATGACATTTCTAATTGTTATCTTTATTTACTTGAAGAATAAATTTGCAAATTTCAAAGAAGACAATAAAATGCACCAATAGGAAGAAGAATTACTAAAACAATGCAAACATACTTTTGACCTCTAAACACCCAAAGTGCGTTTTTTTGGCAACATAGCAATTAGGTAGCTCACTATGAATGGAGATTTTATTTTATTTCTTAAAAATTTCTATACAAGATATGCTCGAAAGTTAACTTTAAAGCCCAACAATTTTCATAACTTTTGACTATATGGTTAAAAGTTATGGCATGATATGTCACTTTTTTACATTGTAGGCAGTCTAAGGTAGCAAAAAAACTTCTTTGAAAATTTATATTTTTAAATTAAAAATTTGAAATTGTTTTTTTAGGTTTTTATCTAAGTGGAAAACTTTGAATCATTCCATTTTGATAAGTGAGTCAAAAGTTATGAGGAGTTGTAGTTTGGAGAAGTTGGCGGGTAGTTATAGAATCTCCACTCTACAAACAAGTTTGAAATCCTTTATTTAATTCAATTTTTAATATTTTTGAAAAAAAAGAAAAAGGTGTAGATTCTTTATTACAACATTTTAACTATTGGGATTGGCATTTTCAATTCCATAAATAAACTGTTTACAATTTAATATTTTGAATCATTCTTTTATTTCTTTCTACCTACTATTTTTTCCAACATGTTATACAATTCCAAATAATTTGAAATTTCTTAATCATATAGCCAATTTGCCTTTAAGAATGAATCCAAAGAATAACCACCAATTTGAATTTTTTTTCATACAAATGTGACCTTGTAAAGTATAGTTGCCTAATTTTTTGCAATGTTAAAAAAATGATTTTTGTAACTTCAAACGCTAATATCTTGCAATTTATATGATGGAAAATTTTGAAAATTTTTCTACATCTTTGCAAACAAGTATACTACAAGATCTTTTAATTACTTGTGTCAAAATTTTTTTTTTCTAAGTTTTGGTACATATATTAAAAATGGCAGTTTTGGAATGATTTTACCGGCAAATATATAGTCAAAAACATTAAGGGGTACAATTACTAAAATACCATATCCAATGTTCGAAGTTAGTATTTCCTACCAAATAATTAATTGAATTTGGAAATGCAATTTAGCAAATGTTTAAAAATAGGAAGATTTTATTTCATTAAATTTTTTTTTGACATACATATTTAGAGTCTTTTTTTTTACCAACCCTAACTACTAGACATAGTTCACTATCATGGTGTATGAATAAAGATGTTTAGTATTATTTAGATTTAATTAACTAATTTACAAATGCTATAATTTTTCACTATTTATGAGTATTTTTACCAATTACTTTCACTACGTTTTTTTTGAATAGCATTAATATCTGTGCTCTTGGTAAATGCCCTCATTATTAGCGTTGCTTCCAAAACGGACTTTCTATTCCGAGCCTAACCCTGATTAACCAGAAGCGGCTACCAACTTAACCCTGGTCATCGCTCAGGTTTCGTCGTCGTCGTCCTCTTCTTCCTCGAGGGCCGTGTCTTTCCAGGCTTAGCGTGGGCCTTTCTTTCTGCGATACGCCTCATTTACATCATCGCCGAGTTCAGTTTGTTTGCTGCTAACTCATGTTCCCATTCGACCTCCTAAACATTCCCTACCTGGCGTAGTCGAATCGTATCGTAGCTTCGCCTGGGCCGTTCTTGCGCCCTCTTGCCTGGCTTAATTGCCATCTCTGCTGCATTGAGCCTTCTGTGCAATGCACGCGCGGGACAGAATCAGACGCTCGCTTGACCTAAACGCCAGGTGAGTGATCATGAGCACTCTGCTTAGGGTTGCATGCGCATGGTAGGGTTTGGGCTTCGTGTTCGGGAGCTCGTACTCTGTCGCTGGATTTGGGCCTGTAAGGGGTAAGTAAGTAAGTGAGTGAGTAAGTAAGCTAAGTAAGTACGTGGTGGCTTCAGGAGTGAGTGAGTGAGAGATTGCCCTAGGTGTTGAGCATTGTGATTTGAGGTGGGGAGGAGAAGAGGGAAATGGTTATGGTGTCAAGATTTCTTGGAACGAGGGATTGTGAGTTTTTAGCTTTGGAAAAGTGTTTTAAGGACAGGGAACGAGGAGTGAAGGTGGAGGTGGAACGCTAGTTGATGAGGTTGATTCATGTATAAGGGCTTTATATTATTATTTCCGGGAGTTTCGTGTTGTGGTGGAGACTCTGGCTCTTTTTTTAATATTTTCTTCAGCGGTTTCGTGCACTGGCGAAGGTGTGCTGAGGGGTTGGAGTAGAATTATCTTGGTAGAACGTGTTGGCTTAGTTGCAAAGGGATGCCGTGGATTTTGGCGTACTTTTTGTAAGGGACTTGAAGAACCTGGCGATGATCTCTGTCTTCTTTAGCGACTTCAGGAACTTGTAGGATGGTTTGCTTGGGGCAATCAGTTGAATTTAAATTGAAAACAAAAGGGGTATGTGATTCGGAAGGCTTGGTATCAACTGTGATACATCTCAGCTGAGTTGACTGCGGACTGAGGGACCAGAATACAATGAGTGTTTCTGTACTATTGATTCAAACGAATGCCTGCTGTTGCTCCGTATCCTTTTCCTTCCAGCAGCGCGTGGTCAAGCGGTACATGAACTGTATCGTGTCATTGCTTGTCTTGCTGGTTCTTTGACTCTAGATTCTTGGAATGTGAAGGCGCTAATCTGATGACAGTCTACCGTAGATCATCAGATATCAGATTCAGTTCATTATTTGATTCAAATTGAGACTCATCATGTTTTACCAGGTGCACCGTTGGCCTCTTTGGTTAAATTTTGTTGCAGTCACCAATATCAAGCAAGCACTACAAATATTCATCGTTTGCAAATTTAATCTAGCTTGACTCAGGTTCTGGTTTAGGTCACCGAGTAGCTTTTTTAATTCCAAAATATCGGGGCTCGTCGATGCAAGGTTTTTTGTGCACGAAGAACCTCTTGTTTACCCCTCTCACTTCAGAGGAAGACCGTGTTGTGACATAAGAACCGCTTCGACATTTTCAGCTTGCAGCGATAATTAGACTGCGAGGACGCTGCTACACTTTTTTATGTGAATTTTGCAGTGCTGTCGGTTTGTTGTTTAGGATTTAGGTTAAGTTTCTGTAGCAGTTTAATGAAATTATTAACTTGGTGGGCTCTAGTTCACGTAGATGATTTACACACTTGGATTTTGAAGTTCATAGAAGATTAGCATTGGTTTGCGTACGTGCTATGGTTAGTTTGAAGCCCATCAATTTCTGAAAGCATCTTATGCTGACCGATTGCAGGCACTCTTCCCCCTTTCTAATGTTGTCATTGGAATGATGAGACGGTTGCGTGGGGGGTGCACCTGTGATGGACACCTTCTCCCGCTGGTAAAATGCGAGTAGAGTGGGAAGATTAATCCGGTTGTTGATGGTGAAGGTGAGATGGATACCTCACTGCCAGGGGGGTGTTCAGCTCAAGGAGTTCCTCCGCAAGTGGAGGCCTTGGGCGGTACAGAGGTTGGTGATCTTATTGGGAAGCAGAGCAGTTTAGGCTTCTTAAAGTTGCACACAACTGGAGCACCAACTGTTGAGTCAACAAAAACGGTGGATGTGCAACCTTTTGATGGCAATTTCAGAAAGTCAAGGTCTTTGGGGTCCGCTAATGAGGATTCGAGACTTGTTATACTTGGTAGCTCTGTCGTGGCTGCCTTTCAAAACTCAGACCCAGGGGCTCTTGAAATTTGGAAGAAAGGGAATGGGTTGAGTGTGACAAAGAGTTCAAATGGGGCACAAAAGGTGGAGGAACTAAAGAACGGGGATAATAAGAGTGTCGCCAAGGATGCCCCGCAAGTCCGCACAGAGGTGAGAATAATATTCCCTGAAGAATCAAATAGCCGAATTGAGTCTCACATTTTTTAAGAAGTTTTATTAAGATGAAGACTTTTCAAATTCAATTTTATTTATCGTTTGAACTAAACTGGTATAAAATCTGGTCCCATCTGAATGATGTTTTTCACATTTTGATCAATCGAATTGGTCAAATCTAAATTGTGACCCCTTTATCCTTTAGGGTTATGAGAGCCACAATGAGAATTGGCGACGAGAGAATTGGTACTTGGGCATGCTTAAGAGTGTCTTTGTCGGAACACTTTAATTATCAGGTTTCTATGTTATTGGAGATGATGTGCTTTATCCTAGTCTGGCAACGTTGAAACTTGTGAGGTTACTTGTGATTAACACTATATTGAATTTTTGTTATCAGTCGCAACTCCCTATGCGACAGTTGGCAAGGAAGGGTGGTTTGTTGAAAGGAGAAACAGCTTCTGTATTGAAGGTTGGACTATCGGTTGCTGATGCCGTGAAGGAAGGTAGGCTCTTCTCGTTTTGAGAATTGGGTGTTTTTATTTTCAAATATTTGATCGTCTATAGTGTTTCAACTCGTTTGTCCATTGATCCATTTTACAGGTCCACATTTACAATAATGTCGATAGCTCTCAACAAGCTTCACCACATGTTCAAACCCTCAGTGCCAATTGACCGAAAGTGTCCGCTTTCGAGTTGAATGAATCTTTTAGGAAGTTTCAAAGACTGTAACAAAATGTGTCAATAGAAAGGAGAAATCATACCCTACATTGTTTAACTTAGAAAATATGTTTTGAAAGTTACTTTAATTGGCTATTAGCTTCCAAAGTGTGATTTCTATGTTTAGCTTGAGGACTCAGTGGTTAACTACTATGAGTGGTCGCTACTAAACTGTAGGCAGATGTTGAGCTCTTGTGAGGCATATGGACTTTTGCGTACACTCCATGCAGTGCATTTTCTCAGATATTTTTACCTTTGTGGTGATCTGAACAGGGATACTTAAGAAAGAAAGGCAAGAGCAAGATAAAAAAGATGCATTAGCAGCTGTAATGGCAGTGCATGGGAGAATGAAGGAAGCTACTGGGCATGCAGCTCTCTTTCCTGGAGCGACAGGACCTGACAGTGGGAGGTTATGCCAATGTTGTAACCAACCGGAAAGTTTGAAGTCCACTATATTTTGCGACAAGTGTGAAAGGGGGTTCCATGTGGAATGTCAGAAACATTGGCCAAAGCCAGCTCGGGAATTGGATGTGTGGCACTGTGGACCTTGTGGTCTCCAACCTGGTCACTATTGGCCTTTGGGCAGGGTTTTAATAAGTTACGACGATGCAGTCGCCGAGTATCAAAAGTACTCCTCAAGCTTCTTGACGTCATTGCAGAGAAAGGAGGAGTTTGGTTCCTTTCCATTGAGTCTGGATCAAAGGACTCTTGAAAAATCTAACGGACTTGAGGGTGGTGCAACTAAGGTGAAAGTTATTAGAGATTTCAAGAAAGAAGCACGAAAGGGTACAGCTAAAGGAAACGTATTGATTACCTCGAATCAAGTGAAAGCGGGCCATGCCACGCCCATGCATGTCAATGAATCTGGAACAATGACTGGCACCCAAACACAATCAAAGTAAGCACCGGCTGTGTTCTAACCAGATACGACTGTCGTGCTCGTAGAATATGCAATACATTGTTTGCGCAAGATTGGATATTGTGCAGGGTTTCTGTTGCTTGTTGTTGACGTATGGAATAATCTTTGCAAGAATCTAGGCGCCACTGAACATTTCGAGAATCCAAAGACTCACCGATGTGACGCTTAAACTTTGGCAGCAATATATGACGTATTTATTATTTGACAGATTAATAAATCTAACATATTTTTGTATGCAGGACGCTTAGTTACCCTGGGTATGTACCCATACAGCCAAAGTCTTTGTTGAACTCTGTTGCCCCGATTGTGAATTTCATTGTTCCCCCTGAATCAAGTGTTGTCATGACTTTGCCATCGCCAAAAGCCCACGCATCTGGTAATCATCTATCAAGACCCACGTTAGAGTACACAGTGAGTACCGCACCAGGTTCTGCTCACACAGGGTCCGTGACTTCAACAAATCTCCTGTATAAAGACTCAACCGTTCCAGCAGCTCTAAGCTCGCAATCTGAGATTGCTGTAGGTGGTTCTCAATATCAGAATGCCTCGATGATGAATCAATATGTTGCTTCAAGTATCACTGGCCCTTCAAATCTGTCTTCTGGACCGAACCAAATCAGCTTACAGCCAAAAATACCTCCTGCGAGTGGAACTATCGGCTTAGAGGTTTCATCTATTGAGGAACTCAGACCCTATGTGGTTGGAGAACGGTTAACTGAAAGGGAGGAGCTTTTGAAAGAAGCAAAAGAGTCTCTGAATCAGTTGCGGACCTTCATAAGTGGTTTGAAGGGAAACCTTCCGGAGGACTGGCGAGTTATCCTGAGAAGGAGACCCACGGGCGCGCAGGAGAAGTTTTATTTTTCCCCAGCTAAGCGGAAATACAGATCCAGACAGGATGTGGCTCGCTTCCTGGGACTTGTGGAGGATCCCAGAGCTCAGAGAACAAAAACCACTAACATTGAGACTCCTGTAGATAAGTTGTTGGGCAAGAACGAAACCAGTTCACCAGCAATTCAAGCCATTGAAGTGGTGTGTGAGCGAATGTCTATCTTTTTTTCATTTTGTTTGCAGCTTGTGATATCCTCCATCGTGGTATAGTGCTTTTGTTAGGTTTGTTGTGCATCGTTTCATACTCTATTCTTGTGACTTACTTTTGATATACTTCTTTTGACTTGCCCCGCCAATTTACCATGCTTAGGTTCTGATAGGTCTGATTCCTTTGTCCAAGACATATGGTTTATGAGGAAAAGGAATGCCTTTGAATAATATTATGCCTTGCTATCCTTCATTCACTCTCATGTACTCGATGTCTGCACCTCGAAGAAGTTCATGAAAATAGAATTTTCTGACTTCAGATTAAGAAGTGCAACCGTTTTTCATTCATGCTTTCAGAAGCCTCAGTTAAGTAAAATTCGTACTGATCGATTGATGAATTTTTTCTGCTCGCAGAGAAATTTACCCATGTTCTTTGGAGATGTGATGATTGAAAAATTGGGGGTAATCGACCCTCGACCGACGTATTCCGATGATCATCACATTTGGCCTGTTGGATTTCGGTCCTCGTGGCATGATCCAGAGACAGGATCATATTGCATTAGTGCGGTGGAGGATGGTGGAGATTTGGGTCCAATTTTTCGAGTCACAAGAAAACTTGTGATAGGTCCTGCAAACAGCAACGACGATCTTTTAGTTCCCTCAAGCTTAGAGAAAAGTGCCCCAGTTATGGGTGGCATTATTGGTGAAGCTGGAAAGTTCAAGGTTTCTGAGGAGAAATCGGATTTTACTAAGGGCGCCCTGGAAGGAACTAAGGTTGACGACAGTATCGTTTACAAACTACCTGCAGAAGGCAGTAAAGGTGATACTCAGAAACAGTATACTGAAGGTGGCTCTGGAGAGCACCATGATAAGCTTGAGGGACACAAGGAGTCCAATAATCTGAAAGGCGGGACTATTTTACTTGGGAATGGTCATGAAGGTGACAGCAAAACCACCAATAGTGATGCTTTATCAAAGAATCATGTTGTGACCAATCCCTCTGTTGGCCAACGTGTTATTGATCTCACAGACGAAAAGGAGCTTTCTGAGCAACGTCGTTCTGGGATTCCGTTGGACTTCAGGGTGCCCGCTTTTGATGTGAAGAGTGTTTCCAACGCTATATGTTCTGGAAAAGATATAGGTGCTTTGGAAAATGTGAGAGCAGATAATCACCATACAGAACTTCCACCTGTTGTGATCGATCTATCTGATGAAGATGATGATAAACTCTCAGCATTAGTGTCTAAAGATAAAGAGCGAGGTCCTGGTGTGGGCGATGTAGGTCCTATTAATGACGGAGTGCCCGATTTGACACACCGCAAAGCTTTTGGATTTCTACCCCCACCCGTTAAACCTCTTCCAAATATCTTGATGGAAGAATTCACCGTGGAAGCTCGGACGTCAGGAGGCGCATGGAAACTGTTTAGCAAGAAATTTGTAGAGCACTGCAAAAAGTCTTTGAGGTCCGGAATCAACTGTACACTCCCAATCCTGGAGGCCACGAATGACTACGTGATCTACCACTCAGGGACTTCCAACCTTGGGGACGGTATTGCAAATTCAGCTTTTCCAAGACAGGAAAGTATTGACAGAGGAGAGACCAGAAGGGCCCTGCTTTATGAAAAGCTCGAGAAGAGATTAGGGGAAGATCGTTTTGGGCTGAACATGCTAGAAGTTCAGAAGATGATTACGGCTCTTCATCCTGGAAAGGCAGTAGGTAATGCGAAAGCATGGGTAAAGGGAGTTGATCAGATTGTTGAAGCAACACGCAATGCAACCTTGCTGGCGCCCTCTATTAAAGATAATGCTGTGAGTGCATCTGGTCCATGGAAAAGGAGGAAGAGGAGAAGCAAAGCTGATATAGCAGGTGCGTTTGAGGTTTATGTGTTACATACCACTCTCTTTTGTGCCACCTAGCAAACATCTGAATCTTCATTGTCTCCCTATTCAATGTAGATGTGGACACGGTGGGATGGTAGTGTTTGAATGCCGAGGAATAGAAGTGGAAAACAGGGTAGAGGAGATGTGCAATTAGTATGATGCGTGTGATTTTTGACGTGTTTTTAGGTCTCTGTCCCTTGATCAATCGGGATGATACGGGGTATGATGTTTTCTTTGGAGTCGTTATTAGATATTGATCCATAAATCCTGGTTGGAAGCCGCTTGAAATTTCTTTAGTGCTTGCTTGTAACTATCTCCGCAAACAGGTGAGAAGTCGCTGTCTATGTAGGCATGGACGATCTGGTTCACCTCTTACGATCGTTTTAAATCTTGTTCCTATTGACCAATTTTCTTAGATTGCCTCCTGCTCTCAAGATGTCCTAAAGAGGTTGTTTTTACATAGAAGGTTTAGGAGTTGTGTTCGTCTCCTTCAATCCGCAGTTCTACGTACTCAGCTTTGATCCTAATGTTAAATGCAGCTGAGGAAAGTGCGAAAAAGATGAAACCGTCATTAGAACTTGTAGCCCAGCATCCACTGAACTTGGGAGCTGCGGAGCAACGTGGTATTGAGAATGCAATTTTCCGAAATGGCCCTCCTGTACTTGTGCCAGCACCTGCACATATGCCGGCGATGGGATCAGTGCAATCATATGCGCCAACTACGACAGCAGCTCCAGTGCCTCCCCCAGTGATTATTATTGAGGAGCCTCGTCTGCCGCCCCCAACTGGTCAACCTGTTCTGAAGAGGCTGCCTTCCGAGTTCGTTGGAGATTTACTTCAAGTGCGCATATCTAACCTTCACCTTGGTTTACGAATTCTTCTTGGCCAGTTATAGCTCTAACAAATTCATGCTCTCAGAATGCAGTGAAAATGCCAAAGTCTTCCCGGGTGCTATTCATTCAAAGTTTTTATTTCTTGACCTGACTCATTTCTGCTACATAGGTTATCCATGCGGAACTTGTTTTTTCTGATGTTGAATCTTGAAGCCATTGGTATGATACACTTCTTTATGCTTCCATGGTGTTCGTGTGATGTATTGGTGACAGGTGTGGGAGTTTCTCTGTCGATTCTCTGATTTGTTTGGTCATGACCTACACTGCACCCTCGAAGACCTGGAAGCAGGGCTAATCGATGTGGCACCTGCCAGGGCAGAACTTGAAGCCCCGACTGAAATCAAGGACTCCAGTAAACACTCTGGAGGAAAGGAAAATGCGGGTGCCGTGGTTGGTTCTTTTGAGCGAAGTATAACCGCAGGAAGAGGAGAACCGAGAAATAAGACTCACCTTGACGAATCGGTTGATAAGGATCCGATGAAGGGTTACAAGGAGTCAAGTAAGTCCACCATTGCCGTAGACATTGGGCAGGAAAAATTAGAAGTTCGTGACGTGGAGCAAGCCACGGACTTCAACGCCGCAGGTGAAATCCAGCCTGGGGTGACAAGTTCCCCCAGTCCATGCATAGAAGATCCTGAAAGGAAAGAGGACTCTACTGGAGATTTGAAATGTCAGGGGAATGAGTCGAAGAACTTGAACGCATCTCAGGGAGGACGAAGTGAAACGAAGAATGCAGTTGCATTTTCTGATGGAGGATTGGGCAAAGGTCTTACCTTTTTGGCACAAGCACATATTCCCGTACTGAAGTTTCTTGTCGCTGATCTGAAGTTTCGTGTTTCAAAAAGTCTTAATGAGGATGATGGAGACGAGCCTAAAAAGAGAGGAAGAAAGCGTCTTTGTGATATAGGAGCTCTGCCTCCTGAGTTGGGTGACGATCTTCGCATGAATGCAATTTCATGGCCCGAAGTCGCCCATAGATATCTTGTTGCCATTTTAGACGTGAAGAAACAGGGTGAGATAATAGAGATTCCACCTGAAGAACGCAAAAAGATTGTGAGGTACTTCGAAGGAGATGGTGGTGTGATGGGCGGTGCTGTTGAGGGTGTTGTCGGTGTTGAAAGTGATGCTCAGGTGAGGACCGATCACAACTTAATTCCTTGTGTAATTATGTTGAATTTTTTGAGACTATCTATGTTTCGACTTGGTGTTAATTATTTGTATGGTTTTTTCATGCGAAGTAGTTCTATCTTTGATGCACAGATTATGCCTGCAGTTAAGTAGGACGGAGTAGAATATAATATTGCAAATTTTAGTTGTTTGTGTTTAATCGTTTTTAAACCGTTCTGTTGCAGGTATTAGCCGAAGCAGAGAAAGAGTTGACACTAAGAATGCCTAAAACTGTGGAAAAGGATATAGTAATTTTTGTTCCGCAACAATGGGATGTTGCGCTGACGCCAATCAATCCGGCTCCAAAGAAGATCAAGAGTGGAAAGACTGGAGAGCTGCCCGAGGTTGTACCAAAATGGGTCGAGGCATTGGAGCCTGTGCGCAAAATGCCAACCAATTTGGGTACAAAGCTCAAGAATCAAGTGCAGGTGTCACTAGATTTGAACCCTCCTGACTGGGCTAAAGCCACCCTAGACTGGTCCCTCAGTAAAGGCACTTTCAAAAGCAATGCTGCTGGCACTACGAAGGTACTCATAATATCTTTCGCTCTTTCAGCGTAGATGTTAAACAATGCAAATGTACTTCACAGATAAGAGACCTTTACGAAAAATCTGCCTTTTCTCCAGTCATCAATGTTTAGCTTTTATATTGTTTCCCCTTTCTCATCTCTTTCTTGCTTTATCGTCTATGTTGTTCGTGACCAGATCCTTTTTGTTTGCCATCAACCTTGTCGATCGTGTGCTTAGAAGTAAAATCGTTCAAAGCACCTTCAGTTCCTTTATGTATAAATACCATCGTAAATGCAAGTGTTAAGAATCGTCATATCAGACAGCAGAGTAATACTGGTATGTGTCCCTGCAGAGGGCCGTTTTGGAAGTGTTAGCGCAGTATCATGGCGAGGAGTTGAAGGCTATAAATGCTCCACGTGTTCGGAAGGTGAAATCTGCTCCATCTGCTGAGCATCTTATGCAGCGGTGTAGGATTGTCTTGCGTGAAGTGGCAAAAGCTGACAGCAAGCAGGTCTTCAGTAATTTAGTGGGCGGTGCTTTTGCTCTGAGGTCTAGCAAGGATGCAGATACATTGGCACGACCTCTTGACTTTCGAACAATTGATGCGCGCCTTGCGGCGGGGGCCTATGGAGGGTCTACGGATGCATTTGCTGCTGATATGCGACAGGTTTATTCGTGTTTCTGTTTTTGTCACTAGTTTTACAAGCAAGTGCGGTTTTAGTTCGCTTTGATGTGCTGAAGTTCATTGTATCATAGTGCTACCTTATCTGATGGCATTTGTGGAGTACGCATGAAAATCTTTTGAATTTTCTTCTTCTTACGAGTTATTCTAATAATGTGCCTCAGGTATGGAAGAATGTAGAAGAGGTGCACAAAAGCGGCAGTGCAATTCTGGAACTTTCAAGTAGTTTGTCTCAGTTGTTTGAAAAGTTGTATCTAAAGCAGGTAGGCTTGCATTGGTGTACCGAATCATCTGCAAGTGCGTCCTGATCATTGGTGCCTTTGGTATCATTGTTTGTTTTATGCATTATGAAGGAATTTTTGAAGTATTAGTGGGCTTTCAATTTCATCTGTCCATGCCCTTATAGAATATGACTCTTTAATTGCTATGTGCCTTTGCAAATATCTGAGTGGCACATAAACACTTTTCTTTGTTTTGTTCCTGTTTCGTTTACCTTGTCTTGCTAGTCCCGAAATCGTAGAGTGTGTGATCAACTGACACGTTTGTAATAGTTTCGATCTACATTCTTGCATACTGAATGACACTTATTATACTCTGCAGGTGATAAGCCTCATGAAGGGTGTATCAGAGACAAGAGACAGGGAGAAAGAAAAGCCAATTAACAAAGCTGGAACAAAAGTTACAGGAAACGTCACCGACGATAAGCTGGGAAAGGCTCCTTGGGAGGATGATACCACTTGTCGGGTATGCGGTATTGATGAGGACTATGACAGTATACTCCTCTGTGATGGCTGTGACGCGGAATATCACATTTACTGTTTGGTTCCTCCCCTAGAAAAAGTCCCTAAAGGCAACTGGTTCTGTCCGTCTTGTGTGGCTGTTGAAGAAGGCTTTCCAGAGGCACCCCCTCTTGGGGAGGCTGAGCTAGCAGCATTGCAGGAAGAAATGGAGAGGCCAGTGGCAGGCAGCATACTGAAATTGGAGTACGAGGACGAGAAGATGCCTTCTGCCTGTCTTGGAAAGAAGCCTGAGCCGGATAAGACGGTTAGGATGCTGAGGTCCAGGACTAATCAGTCAGAAGTAGAGTTAGAGGATGAGACTCTTCAAAAAGATTTTGCGTCTCAATTGCCTGCTGTGGAGAGCAATGTGGAAGCATTGCTCAAGGAGTTGGAAGAGAAAGAGTATTGGCAATTAAGTCTCTCTGATGTAAGAACAAACGTATCCTGACTTTCTGTCCTATTCTAGCACTGCACATGGTGAACTTCTGTTATTGCTCCTTTAATAACCTCTAACCTAGCCTTATTTAACATGTGTTTTGGTGGTTTTTAGTAGCTTGTATGATGGTAAAAATTATCCTTCGATTCTCTCCTCATTCTAATTTGGTTAAATTTTCTCACTGGCTTCTTGTTAAATGATATTCAAGGTTTAGTTGGACTTTAAGTAATCAAAGTTTCTATCTATTTTTTTGCCGTGTTTGCTGTCGTCAGTAGTTTTTTTTTGTGACGAGCTGAATATCGTTTAATTGTGATTGAAATATATACTTATACCTTGATTATGTCTCCTCGTTTTGCCTTCTCAGAAATTATTTTTGTTGAAGTTCCTTTGCGATGAAGCACTGAAGACTCCTCAAGTACGTGCTCATCTAGAGAAAAGCGTGGAAGTTGCCTTGGAGTTACAGCAACAGCTTCGAGACTTGGTTGCTGAGCGGTTGAAGATTGTAATACCTGTGGACTCCACAAACCATGCAAAACCTGCTGATATAGAGACTTTGCAGAAGTCTCAAACAACCTCACAGCAAGGACCAAGTTTAGGTGCGACACCAAGTGGAGATGGAGCAATAACAGTGCCAAGTAGTGATGGTAGTGTTGTACAACTTGGGGATATCATGTTAGAGATGAAGACACAGGAAAGCATTGTAGGCCTTGATTTGGATCTCAATGTTGAAGCTGGAAAGGAACCTGAATCTGATCACTTACTACCGGATTATAAGGTAGCACCTGGCTCAAAGCTAGTGGAGGCGAATAAGGATTGGCCTCTGGTGAATGGGCTGGGCGATGTTAAGCAAGATGGAAATGATAGCAAATTATCTGAAGTGAGGGAGGAGTTTACAACCGTGAACTCTGGTAATGGGATTTCTCGTCAATCATCTCTCAATGATAAGCTTGAGGCACAACATGACTCAATACAGAGAGTTTCTGAAAGTGTAGAAGTTGATACTTCTATCCAGGCTGATGCAGCCGCAAGGCTCCAAAATCCTTTAAAAAGGAAGTTTGAGACAGCAACCTCTGATCTCCCGAGCTCACTCCCTGAGGATTTGGAAAAGGCCAAGAAAGATGAGGCAGCAGTTAAAAGTACTCCATCTGGTGTTAATTGCAATGAATCAAATGATCTGACAACGAAGCCTTCAGATGACCAGGCTACAGCTGGAAATGTTCGGGAAGATAAAGATACTCGACTTACACCATTGCAGAGTGCGAGAGATCTAGATGTGAGAATTGCAAAATTGGGTGCTAAGCTTTTCAATCTCACTTTGAGAAGAGAGCACATGGGCACAGATCATCTTGGGAGAGAGTATTGGGCATTGACTGGGATTGATGGGAGACCCTGCTTGGTTGTTGCTGATATGACCTCTGCTTCACAAGACCAGACTGGCAAAGGTACGAATCCTGACCCTGGCATTTAAATGGAGGGGTTTCAAAGCAATGAAGATCACAATCTTCTCTTGCAACAGTTCTACAAGAATCTGAAAACCTATCTTTTTACTCCTTTCCGTACGCAAGCGATAAAAATGTTTCTAAATTAATTCCGTGCATTTCATTTTCATTTCATTTTGTTTTGTCTCTGTCGGATCCTGTTGGTAGTAGAGCTCCTGAAGTGAATTGTTGATCTACTAGTTTTATGCGTCCTTCCATTTCCATTGTCAAGTTGTGACGCTATTTGGACAACTCTTTTCTTCAGTTTGAGTTTTCTTTTTATGAATCGAGTATTAGTGCTTTGGTAAGAGTACACTTTAGAAAGTGCTGAAGTCATTGTATTCTTTGTTTTCACTTTTAGATGTTGTGAATCACTTTATCCTAATCCAATTTCCATGGTCATTTGTTAGCGTTCTTTCTCCGTCTTCCTTCAGTCCCCGGTCTACTTTTGTACTTCATAGATTGTGGTTTTATCTCACATGGTAACTTTGTCTGCACATCTCTGTAGATGATAAGCAGAACGATGCTCCAGACTTGAAGACGGTCTCTGAAAGAACCAAATGGATATATTATAAAGGGGACAAAGCTTTAGATGAGTTGGTCAAGTGGCTTAGTCCTAGAGATCAACAAGAACGAGTACTGAGGATTTCCATCTACCATTGGCGAAGATCCCTGTCCTCAAGACATCTTCTGGACATGTCTGAAATCATGACGGCACCCAGTGATGCTGGTGCTTCTACTTCCGCGGAGCCAAGCAAGGTCGTTGATGAGTCTGGGACTGTCAAGGAAATCCCTTTCAGAGAGGAAACTGAGGAGTGCAGCAGCATCCGGAGTTATCCTTCGGTTAAAGCTACTAGGCTACTGCTGAAAAGATATACCGCTTCAAATGCTCCTCCTGCAAGTTGTGATATGTCAGCTGACATCCAAAACGAAACTCAAATCCAGAATGACTGTGTGCTGAAGCGATGCGAGTGTCTTGAGCTGCTTTGGGCCTCCCGACATCATTGTCAAACTTGCCATGAAACATATGAATCGACTGCTGAGTTTCAGGCTCATCTAAATGTTTGCCCTCCTGGCAGTAAACCCAACCCGGAGAATGTTTCCAAAGAAAATCAGGCACAAATGCCTCCAAAATCCAAGAAGACTAAAAAGCTGTCTTCTTTTGACACACCGCCAGACTTGCATCAAACCACTGGCAAAGCTGGGAGTGCACCCAGAAGTGAGAGGGCAAGAAGGGGTCTGAAGAGAGGAAGTTCACAACCAGCAGTTGATGATGATGTGGACATGGAACCTGTCGAATCGATGGAGCTTTTATCTGAGTATGTTGAAAGTTTGCAAACGCAGAGGACTCCTGAAATACAGGTGCCTGGTGAGCATACTCCCTCAAATGGCCTTTTGAAGGCTTTGGAAGAATTAATAGAGACCCGTTCACCGAAAGTGGCGTCCCAACCATCAGAGCCGCCCATGGAATCTTCGCAGGAGCCAAGAGAGGAAAATGAGACTTTTGCAACGACTTTCTCTGTGGATGATTGGGATGCCAATACGTTGCCTGCGAAGTTTGGTGTAGGGAGTGGGAAGCAGGTCGTGAATGCCAATGAATCGCAGAAGCCCGAGGCTTTGATTTCTAACCAGTTGAATTGTTCAGATAGTGTTCAGGGCAATACCGGCGGTTGGGTGGATGATTTGAATATCGCCAATGAGAGTGTTCGAGGACAGGACTTGAAAGCCAATCAGTTAGACTGCTCAAGCAGTCGACACGGTGGCCAAGGTAATAGCGGGGGTTGGGTGAACGACTTGAACATTTCTGATCAGCAATTCAGAGACCAGGAGTTATACTTAGATCAGGCAAATTGCTCGAGCATTTCACACAGTCAAGGCAACAGCGGTGGATGGGTGAATGACTTGAACAGTAATCAAAGCTTCACCGACCAGTTGTTGGAGTCCAATAGGTTGGATGGCTCCAACACTGCGCATGGTACTCATGGCAACAGTGGGGGATGGGCAAATGATCTGAACGTTGCCAATCAAGGCCTGAGTGAAGATTCACCAGCTTCATTTGGGTACCATCCTCCTGCTCCATCAATGCTTTCTACTCCCCAGTCCAGTCATGAGAGGATAAACCAAATTGGGTTCTCAGACCGAGGTCGGTCTTTTGCTCCCCCTGTACAGAACCCCGTTGTCTTTGATTCCTCTCTCATAATTCCATCTTCTCCTGATTATCCATCTATGGAAGGATTTCCTTCTTTAGAATCTTCGAACCCTGCAGCTTCCCAGTATCAACAGCTTATTCCCCCGCATAACGCGTTGGCCCACACACCTGTAGCTAACACTAACTTTCTGCTCTCCTTAAGTGACTCAAACCCTAAGCATGTCCCTTATAATCAGTTCCTTTCCCCTTTAGACCATGCAAACCCTCCTCAGCAACTAAGCTTCCAGCAAATGCTTTCTTCTCCTCCTCATTCTCTTAGTGGCTCATCTTCGCTGTATCCCAATTTCCTGCCTAGTCCAGAGAATGTGAATACTACACCCCTGTCCTACTCTAACCTTCTCCACTCGCTTGATAGTAGAAACCCACAGCCTGTACTGTACTCTCAGTATAACTCACCTCTTGAGAATATTAATCTCAATACAACAAACAACTCTCTAGTTTCCACTTTTCCTAATTTAAATTATACGAACGCATCTGCTGTACCTTACGTCAATTTAGGTTCCAGTTTTAGCCCATCTGGATCACGTCACTCAAATTTGAATTCTCATTCTAGTCCCTCTCTTTACACCAACTTGAATCCCCACTCAAACCCTTCTGCCGTACGTCACGCTAGATTGAACCCTCTGTTGGCCAATTTTAACACCAATTCAAACCCTTCGGTCCCTCACCATAGCGGCCTGAATTCCAATTCCAATCCTTCTTTGTTCACCAACTCGAATGCCAACAATCCTCCCGCTCCATCATTCGGTCACTTTCCTGTTAACAACAATCTTGGGGAGCCAGAAACTAAGAAGTTTGATGTGGGAAGATTCAACTCTAACTCCTGGTTTGATTCTCAGAGCACTGCAGAGCCTTTGAATTTAGAACGCCCTGCAATTATCCCTACCAAACCTACAGCAAGGCGAACTTCAACTTGGGACTATTTGATCAACCTTCCTTTGCCTTCATCTCAAGCAAATGAGAGGTCGGTTCAGAGGCATCCTGCCGTGACACCTGGAGATCAATCATCACCTCCACCTATTGAAGCTGGCTCACTACCTTTTGATTTGATGTTTGAGAAGCCACAGCGGGAAGATTTGAAAGTAGGTACAGCTCCTGAAGATAATGGTGCTCTCGCTCTAGATCCGATGTTTGAGGGACCGCAGATGGACAGTCAAATGAAGAACTCCACTCGAGATGCTGTATCTATGAGAGCGGATTCTGTTACATCAGATTTGACGCTAACGAAGCTGGAGCAAGTGCGTGAGGTTCTGCGTGAGGCAACTGGGCCCAACGAAGTTGGTTCTTTGTCTATAGATTTGATGTCCCTTCCAGAGGAACATATCGAAATTGTGCAGGCTGATACTATGGGTTCTGCCGAAGAAACATGTATTGACAGTGTGCAGGTTGAACCCATTGAAGCTGCCAAAGAAACTGATGTCCAGAAGGATTGTACTGAGGCTGCTCCTGAACTACGTGAAGATAATGTCCAGGTTGAATGCAATGAAACTGCTAAAGAACCATTTCAAGCGAGTGTCCAGGTTGAACCCTGTGAAGCTGACAAAGTTTCATGTGTGGAAGATGCACAAGTTGAGGCACAAGGAGAAGCAGGAGTAGATAGAGTTGAGGCTAAGAGAGGGGAGGTAGTGGCAAGCTCAGAACAGAGGACAGGTTTACCGCCTCCCGTTCCGGTTGCTAATGCCTCAGGTGGGAGGAAGCCAGTGAAGAGGTTTCCTGTGGTAATTGCATCAGTGCGCCCCTTGGTGGGTGAACAGAAAGACTTGTTAAAAGGACTGCAGATTAGTTTGTTGGACATGGAGGCTGCTCTGGCGACTGATGTGCTGGAATCTTCTCGAGCTTTACCGGTGAGGCGTCGTGCGTGGCGGGCGTTTGTGAAGGCAGCTTCTTGTATCTATGAGGTAAGACTTACTGTCTTTAGTTACAGATTTGTTGAGCTCTTTGAAATCACTAAGCTGATTCCGAATGATTGTTTATGAGCATTTGTTGTTTGGAGAATTCTGCAGTCCTATCACTGCTCATGTTTCTGTTTGTTTGGCCTGATGATCAAGAGCTGTGCTTAATTGGCAGATGACGAAAGCCATAATCCTCCTGGAATTGATGGTAAAGGCGGAATTTTTAAAGCCATACTGGGGCTTTTGGTCATCCCTCTCTGCAGCTGCCCGGTCATCCTCTCTGTCCTCGTTGGCCTTGAGGCTCTTCGCGTTGGATGGTGCAATTACTTATGAGAGGGTGAAGGCTCCAGAAGATGGAAAAGAAGTTATTAACTCCAGTAAGAGTGTGAAGGCCAAGAAAAAGAAGCCGCTAGAGCTGCCTCCGCCTCCACCTGCCAAGAAGAAGAAGAAGAAGTAAATTGGAAACCAAGAGTAGTGATTATTTTAGGTGTTCATGCTGCCTGCCTGTTCTGTCCATAGTGAGTTTCAAGCATGGCGGATGGTTCAGAATTCACCTGCAGCTGGTAGGTATTCTGACCAGCGATTATTTTTTGTCCAGCCTCATACGGTTTCTAGAGAATCATAAGAGAGTCATGGATGCTGTCTCCACGCGGGCTGGCCAGTCGTGTATATTCTCTTGTTCATATGCAACACGCCTGGGTTAAACATTTTGCATTGGCAGCTCGCACGTTGGTTTGAAATGGCCACCACATTTGTTTTTTCGTTGCGTTGCAGTTCGAGTAGTCAACCAACAGGATTATCACCGCAGTGGTGATAATCAGTCTTTCAAATCTGTGTGCTCTCTTGATGTGTGTTAGAAGGTTGGGGTTCTGCTGATTTATTATCTGTATCGGTTGTTTTAGACTGTTTTGTGGATGGTGTTCTTCGTTTTCTCGTGTACACGCCTTTGTTTTGATGTTACTTAATATATCTTGTCAGTTCTCTAGCTGCCTGAGGTGCAAGATCAATGACCGTTTAGGAGATCTGGAGAGAGCGCGTGCCTCAAAAGGATCAACTAGGTATTTTCCTTTCTGAGGAGCTCCTGTTGTGAGGTACGTAACATGCTGAGAATTCTTGAGGTGGAAGGACTGAGTTTTGGAGTGTTTCCGTGCTGGCTTGCGATGAATTGATCTGATTGTAGAAATTGTTTGCATTTGTGCTGTTGGCCATGAGTATATTATGCTGCGTCAAGTGCCATTATGAAGTGAGGTGTGGCAGAGTAGAAGGGTCTCTTATGGAGCAAGTAGCTACCTTGGGTGTTATGATCCTTAGCTACTTGGAGTTGACTAACCAATTGGATGCCCGCACTTGCAAAGTCACTAATGGGGAATTAGGCTTTCACGTCAGCTAACTGCTGTCACTGGTTGGTGCTGGCAGATGTAGCACTTCAAACTTTTGTTTTGGGCACAACTAGATTACTTGTCCATAAGAAGGGATCTTTAACTGGTGGAATTTAGTGTGAATTCATTGCAAATTAATGGGAGTTTCCACCAATTTGCTAACAGAGCTTGTGCTGTGCGGGCATTTAGTTCCTAATTCCAGTTAGCTACTTGGCCGAAATAAAGTTTCTCTAACTGATCTATTTTGAAGCTCTACCTAAGTAGTCAATAAATTGTTTGCTATAAGACTACTGATTTTCTTTGAAACATCTGAACCATAATTGAGTTTTCTGTCATGCTAGTAATGAAGTAGGGGGCAACATTAAATTCTCCATCAGTTTGGTCACTCTGATTGAATCTAATGCCAGGCAATGTGAATTTTCTTAGTCATTTTTTATTATTCTTGAAGTTGGGTTGAAAACTGTATGAGTCACTCCAATGTCAAAAGACAGCTAACTTTTTGTTGGTCAACATGAATTTTTGCTTATGTCTGAGCACTTCACATGATGCATGCAGGATCTCTGGAGTACAGGAAGACTTTTCATCGGTAATCAAAGTTGCCATGTTCCGTGTTTAGCCTTTACATAATCCATCTTGTTGATGGATTAGAATGTCTTCATCAACTCGATCATGGAAGATTTGGACAAGGAGCGAGATATGACACAGGGACTAGGTCAGTGAATGCAGAAAGTCATCTCCATGTTCTTAAACTGGCTAGGACTTCTGCTCTTGCATTATCATTATCTGTTTACACTCTATCCTTTGAAGCACGAGAAATGTTTGTGGTAAGTATTTCATTTGAGGAATGCATTGGACTCCGAGCAAGGTTTTACCCACTGACTTTCACATAAAATCACACTAAATTCATGGATTGATAATATTTGCTTTATATTTCATTGAATTTGAATGGCAGTGAACCTGTTTGTGATGTGTTTCTTCTTTTCATGTGCTGTACTGTACTGTACAGTACAGTACCTGAATGTATATGCTAGTGAGTTCCAATGCTTATGGCCCTGTTCTCACCTGCCGTTTGGTAATAGCGGGTAGAAAATCATAATTCTTCCGCTGAAGACGGAAAAGGTGCAGGTTTTATGGTTTTATGAGTTGGTTTGACATTGGTTCGGCATAATTAGGGTCATCTTAAGTTATTAGTTGTTGCGTGAACTGCAATAATTTTGGTGTTGAGTGCTTGTATGCAACTTTAAATTAACAAATATCAGCATGTTTGAATTGACAGGAAATTCACATGTATCATATTGCAAGCCAAATTCATTTCCCTCCTCATCAGAAATTTGTCGCTCCCAAGTTCCTTCACAAAATTAGTGGTTCTCACAAACTTGTCTCACAAATTCTACAAATTGTGTGTTGTGAGAGTTGGTGAATTTGTGTCTTGGGAGAGTAAATGTAAGGTTGATGACTATTGTAGGTTCTTGGACAACAACTAAGGTGCTTAGCAACTAAGGCACCTTGAAGGGCCATATACGTAGAATTGTTGTTGCAGGATGTAAATCTACATTATTGAATTATTTTATTTTTTATATTCTCTTAGATCTCTTGGAAAGGTTCTCATTACTTGTGTACCATTGTTCTTATGACGTGTTGGATACTAAGAGCATCTCCACGGTAGCCCGCCCAAAGGTGCATATTGGGTATTTGGTCGGGCCAGGTTGTCGGAAATTCCCCACCGCCCGCATATTTTGGCTCGCGGAATGGCCGGGCACGTTGAGATTTGAGGAAGAGATGGTGAATTGGCAAGTCATTCGCCTAGCGTGCTGTGTGCTCCAGTGCTCATTTCGAAGCACATTGATGAGTTTCTATTGGACAAGCAGCACGAGGGATCGTGAACCCACCTTGATTCTCTCATTGGTTGTGACTTCCTGAGTTCTCTCGGAAGGTGTACCTAGCTCCTTCGGCGTGTATCTTCTTGGGTGCTGCCGTAGGGCTCCCTGCCGTGATGTGCCCTGGCCGCATCTTCTGAACTCAGAATCCACAGCTTGGGTGAGGCAGTTGGCGGGTCGTGCCGTGGGGATGCTCTAACCAAGGGAGGAGACTTGAAAACTACTCAGGCTGTAAAACCACCCACCTTCCCAAATGTACATTGTTTATACATGTTTTTTCATCTTTACAGGAATGTACAAACAATGTATGTTTGATAAGGTGGGTGGTTTTAGAGCTTTATGTCATTTCGACTTAAGAAAATCATAACTAACTTTTTAGGGCTCCAAAAATATGAAACAAGTTTGGTTTGATGCCAATTCTACTTGTATTTCAAGAAAAATTTACTAAAAAATAATTCAAGAAGTTTCACCTCCCTAAAATTCAATTTCAGCTCTTAGATGAGTCCCTTATGGACTTCCTCCCTTACGCTCAATAGTTATAAATGAATGCAAGTGCAAATGGTCAAATTTTTATATTATTGTAAATCATTCAAAGAATAGAAGATAAAGCTAGGTGTGATTGTCCTTTTAGTTCCAATTAATGTGAAATGTTGAAATCTTGCCTCTATATCTATGAAAATGGAAGTGAAACAAATAGCTTGAAATTTAAAGAATTGATAATTTAATATTGCAAGATCCTTGTGTGGTATCTCTATATTAGTATGAAAGTATAAAGTAAAATATTGAAGGTATAGTGAGTGCAAGTGTTTTTCTTTTCATTTCTTGTAAAGTGACAAAGTGGCAATACTTCATTTTATTATGGTGCTCCAAATTTCAACATTCATCCATATATTAGATAGAAAATATCATATTAGCACATAATATGTCATCCTATTTTCATCAATTATTTGGCAATTTCATACAATAATTTTAAAAAATTTGAAATTTATTGGTGATTTCATCCAAAATTTTATTGTTTATTTTCTTTAGGTGTGGTGCCAGGCAAAAACAATTGGTGCAATTTTGTTCCAAATTGAAAAAAAAAAAAAACACAATTGGTGAGTGCCTATGAGTGTAGTTGAATGAACTACATTGTGCATGTTTATGTGTGAAGGGAGGCATGCAAAGAAGGTGTGAGTGTAGTTTAGGTGTAGAAAGGTAATGTTTTCTTGCAATGAGGAGGCATTTCCATTTCTATCTCTAGCATGAAGGAAAAGGTATTATGAGGTAGTGATTTGTGAGATCTATAGGATATCCTCATGACACGTATATGGAGACCAATGAATGGTCTAGATCCATGAATAATTCAAGTAGAACCAAAGTCCATGTTTTCATGTACACACATGTTGTATTGTTTATGTTCTCATAAACATCTTACATGTTAAGGAATAAGTAATCTCATTTATTGTTTTGTAAACAAATGAGTGTACCATAGTGCATGGTCTTATTCTTGAACAAGCCTGTTGCTAAATCATGGAACATGATATTATTCACAACATTGTTGTTGATTACAATTTAACATTTCTACAAACATGCATTGAACAAACCTTGGCTCCTAGACCATTATTATATGAAGAGAATACTTTGTTGAGAAACATCAAATGATGTTATAGACAACAAAGAAGATAGAGAAGTACATTTATTTTTGTATTATAGCAACACACATAGGTAGCAAAAAAAGGTGGTGTAAGTATTTTATAAATAGCAAATACTATTCTAGAGAAAACACAAAAATAATATCAAGAGAACACGCGGCAACAAAACTAAAATACAAAAGATTTCATATGAAGTTGTCCAAAGAATGACATGTGTAGCACAAACTTAGCACTATATACAACATCAGAAAATGTTTGTATGATATTTAGACATCTCCAATTTAATATTTCTACAAATAAGAGATGAACTCTTGAAGGTTTAGACATGTACCTATGATCCCGATTTTGGCAAGACTTTTTGAAACTTTCTTTCAAGATAGAAAAATTGATTAGCTTTGTAAGAACATAATTATTATTTCAATTGGTGCCTAGAGCAAAAATTATTCTACAATAAGCCCAAAATTGACAAGCAAGAGAAGGCAACCAAAAAATACAAAACCTTAAAATAATTTTTTTAAATTTAATTCTTATAGATTATGTTTTTTCTATGTGGAAAGATTTGATTCATTCCATTTGGATTAGTTTGAAAGTTATGAAGCTTGTTTTGGAGGGGCAATCTTAGCAAATGCTTGAAAAAATATTAGACTTGTTTTTAAACTCAATTTTAATCATTTAAGAAAATAATAACTTCACATGGTTTAAGGTAAAAACAACCCTTTGTAGTTAGAATTTGGAGCCTATCCTCATGCCATTGCTAAAAAAATTCGAATTTTTCCTACACAAAGACAAATGTGAGAAATAGTGAAAACAATTGAAAATATTTTTTCAAACAAAGTATGAATTTGTTATGGATTTTTAAGTGATTTACCTAAAAAAATCTATAGATTACCCCTTAACCAACAAAAATTGTATCCAATATGCTCATCTTAATCACCTAAAGCAATCACAATAATTTCTAATGTGAAAGCTAGGCCATGAAAAGTCACTTCTTACAATTATTTATGTTGAAAAAGTAGGGTGTTCCTAATGAGGTCACTAATCACTCCATTGGTGTCGAATTAGACATTGATTGTGGCTTGAAAAACCATCATGGGATCGCTAGATGTCTGTTATGGGTCATTTGACCGCAATGGATTGTTCTACCTTAGATTGTTTTTTAGAACAACCCAAGGGTTTTGATTGCATCTTAGAGCTATCAACAATTTAGTTTTTCATTCTATCTCATATCTATTTTGACTTAACAAATTTTCTTCAATATAATTTTTTTTAAACTCAAATCTACAATACAAAGATTTCAAAATAAGAGGATTCAAAGCCGTATAATCTAGTCAAGCTAATAACAAAAAACTCATTTTCTTCACTTCAAACTTTAAATGCTTATATATTGTGATTATATAGTTAAAGTTTCTAAAATGTCTTCCAAACATTTCCATTACAATCTAGTGCAATTTTCTACAATTACATATACAAAAGAACAAATGTTTGAAATTCATTTTGTTTGCATTGAAAATGTTGATTTTAAGAGATTTTTGATGGAAAAATGGCCTTGGAACTTAAGGAATTAATTCCCTTTACACTAATTTAAATTATTAACCAACCCAATCAACAACCATCAAAATCACATGAACTCACATAGACATCAAACACAAGTAGATGTCTAAGATAAAAACACCCATTCTCACACCTATTCTTATTCTTTGTCCCAAGACTCACCCAATTATGCCTCTAGACTTTGGTGAATGTATCCTTCAAATGCTTAATATCGATTCACCAACACATTTGAAGGACACATATTTTACTTTGATTAACTCGGAGAGTTCAAATTTGGGTGTACCTGTGAGGCAATTTCACTGGTTTGGCACCTAGTACTTTGAAAAATCATAAAAATTGCATACAACATCCAAGAAATCTATTTTATTCTAGTATTCATGATTTTCACTCTTAATACTAAAAAAAAAATTATTTTTAGGGAAATATGCCTCTAACTTGACATTTTTGGGTGCTCCCACCTTACTTTGAACTCCTAAATGGCCCACTTCACAATGACAACGATGGTTGAAAAGAAAATTAAGTCACAAGAAAGTGATTAGAAATGGTTAATTGCCTTTTTATTAGTAAATATTCTTTTTTCCAGCAGCTTGGGGATCATTTGCCAATTTGACACATGGTCAGTCGTCCAGGGGTTAATACGATGATTTTTGGAAATTTTTATATGGCTAAAATCTATAAACTCGTTTTGCCAAACCACTTAAGGTTGAGGCACCAGTAATCAATCATTTAAGTGCTTTTGAAGCAAATTGTGTATAGTATGAGGTGTTGGATTTATTACCATGGAGAAAGATAAGAAAAATGGAGATTGTAAAATTCTCAAATTTTAATTTCCAAAATTGAAGTTACTATGAATTTAGGAGCCAAAAAGTATTATTGACTAATAGCTAATATCTAGAGTCTTCAAATTTTGATCATACAAGAATTAGTGTCCTACTCACTTTGCACTTTTTTGCTCACTAATTTGGGACATATGTCATAACCTTATTAGTCTCAACTTTAGAAAGAACCAAAAAAATGCATTCCAAACTTTAATTAGAAATATTACACTCCTATTGGTTGGTGATTGGGTATTGCTGGCAATTGGTGCTTCAACCTTATGATTAAAGTAAATTGTTTGAAATTATTATTAAGGTAATCTTTACATAACACTCATTTTAAATTGAAATAACTATTATTGCAGGATGTTAGACCCAACCCACAAAGTAGGCCAAGCACACTAGATTTACCATGAAGGGAAAAAATAATTTTTAAAATTTATCACACACAATAAAAGAATTGCAAATTCTAAATCCATATTTACAATTAGAGACCCCAAATGAGCTAGGAAAGGTCTAGAACATACCCTAGACACAACTCAAAGTAGTTTTCTTTTTCTTTTTCCTTTTTCTACTTTTACCCCATGAAAACCCAAAAATCATCATGTAAGGCACTATCCTTTGAAAAGATGTTGCTACTCCTATCCAATTCCCCCCCCTAAAAAAAATCACAAGCTCTTGATTTTTAATTTAAAAAATGCTCTGTTCTAAGCCATTCAAATATGAACTTTGAATATAAATACAGATATTGTATGCATATAGTATGTATATGATATCAAATACAAATACAATAGACATAATATAGAAGTACAAATATGATATGAATATGGTATAGATAGAAATACAAGAGCAAAGATGGATACATGAATGGATATAGATACGGATATGAGAAGGAATACAAATATAGATACAGAAAGGGATACAAAGTACAATCAATATCCCATATTGATTATCTTGTAAACTAGTTTTTAAAATTATAAAGAGGGTTGGGAGGGGAGGCTTAGGGGATAATTAATTTTAATTAATTAATCCGGGAGACTCGGGGGATAATAAAAATATTAAATTACCTTATCTTTGAGGTGGAAGTGATTCTTTACTATCCTCTCAAAAGACAAGATACAACCACACTTTGTGGATTGGATTTAGTGTCTTGCATTATTGTTAGGGAAATCTAAAATGCCAAAAGAATTGAAATCTAATTAAATTCAAAAATCCGTGGATGGCAAAAAAAAACTCTATTTTCTTCACCTAGAAACTAATACATTAATATTGTCCATTGTTCTGAATTGGCATGATGGTACACTTAAGTTCAACCCTCAATGGAAACTCATAAGAGGATTTCTGGGCCCCCAGAAGACCGTTTCAGGGGTGTTCCCCGAAATTGTTCCCACTGTTGCAGACCAGCCCCCTGTTGGTCTGAATTTTTGAATTTTGAAAAAAAAAATTAAATTTTTCTTTTCAAAAAACTTCAGAATGTATTAAAGAGAAAAAAAATGATTTAAAAAAATGATTTTTTTTCAAAAAAATATTTTAAAAATATTTAATATTTAATTAAAATTAATACAAAAAATATTATTTTTTGACGTGGCAGTCGCTCGACCACATCAGCATCGCATTCCTAGAGTTCCCAATGCGTTCCCAGCATTTGGGAACTCGCAGTCTTGTACAGCAGTTGAAAATCCTCTTATGAGGTGGTTAGCCAAAAACACTATATGAACAAGGTTAGATTTTCTTTTTCTATAATTTCTTTGAAAGTGTTTCACTTGAAACTTTTGGTTTGTTTAAGAATTTCAAGATTAAAAGATATTATTCTTCTTATTTTAACCCTTAAAGGATCAAGGCCATTGTTCTCTTCAAAATTGCTCAAAACTACCATTTGTACTATGTTCATCCAAGAAATCAAAAAAGATTTTTTTTTTCATAATCTAATTGTAGAATCTTATATTTTACTTGTTTAAGATCATGTGGTGAAAATTTCATGAAGTTCGACTATACAAATTGGAAGGTATTAGCATTCAAAGTTGGAAAAAACAATTTTTTGGAATAGTGACCTACAATTTCAAATGACTTTGACCACCAATTGTAAGAAAATTTTGCACCATGGACCTTGAGTTAAATTTTTTTTTGAATTGAAGAATTTAGTTGAAAGTTTAGGAAAAGAACTTCAAAGAATAAGCCCTTGATTTTCATTCTTTAAGAAATTGTTAAGTAGAAGTAGGTATTAAGATTGAAAGGAAAACTAAATTATTAAAGCTCTATGATGGGATTGAAATTCAATACTTCCAATAGTGATATTGTTCTAGCAAAAACATTTAACCTATTCAAAAAAAATATTTTTTAAATTGTGAAAATTGCATTCAGAAATGAATCCTATGTATTGTCTTTCAAGAAGATGCTCAAATTGCTCAAAAAAACAAGATTTTTAATAACTTTCACATTACTAATCAAAATGGAATGAATCAAAACTTCACTTGTAGGCAAACAAAAATTTATAAGAAGAAAAAATTAATTAATTTAAGTTTCAAATTTTTGTGAATTTTTTTTCAACTTGGAAATATGAAAGTTATGTTTAAAATGATAGAATTTTTTCTCCTAGGCCTTGATTGAAATAACAATTATATCCCGACAAAGCTAAAAAAGTTTTCTATCTTAAGAAAAAGTGTCAAGGAAACCTATTAAAAATTGAGGTTATAGATCCCTGCTAAAATTCATAAGAGGATTTTCAGCTGTTGTAAGAGATTGCGAGTTCCCAAACGCTGGGAACGCATTGGGAACGTTGGGAACGCGATGCTGATGTAGTCGAGCGACTGCCACGTCATAAAATAATATTTTTTGTATTAATTTTAATTAAATATTAAATATTTTTAAAATATTTTTTTAAATCATTTTTTTTCTCTTTAATACATTCTGAAGTTTTTTGGAAAAAAAAATTAAAATTTTTTTTTTTCAAAATTCAAAAATTCAGACCAGCAGGGGGCTGGTCTGCAGCAGTGGGAACAATTTCGGGGAACACCCCTGAAACGGTCTCTTGGGGGCCCAGAAATCCTCTTATGCCTCAATGTCCCTTAAGGGAATTGTTGGTTCTTTAGGGGGCTAAGCAATAATTAGTAATATTCATATGCAAATTATGTGTATTTCCAAGTAAATGTGAAGGTTATTGAAAATAAGATTTACTATCCAATATGAAAGTGAACCCACATATTTGTAGAAAATTTGATTAATTAAAACAATCTAAACCACTTATTTCAATTATCTACAAGGGGAAAGAAGCAAACATTTTATACTTCAAATATGTAAAAGTCTAATAAAATAGATTTGTTATGATTTTAAGAAGAATAAAGGAGGAAAAACAATTGACTCACCAACCTTACATAAAGAAAATTAACCAATTGTGGATCTTTAGAGTATAGTCATTAATTTAGGTCATTAGCATTTTAATTGATAATAGGTCAATGCAATTGGATTTGAATATAAAAAATTATTCAAGTACATTTTAAATATAAAGGAGTTGGAGTTGCTTTAAGTTTTTTCATCACCCTAGAATGGATGGAAGCTTTAGTATATTTGAATGGATGGAAGCTTTAGTATATTTGAATAATGTAATCAAAATTAGTTCATTCTTCCAACCTTTGACCTCTTTTAGAACACTAGGTTTAGGTAGGATAACTATAATCAAGCATTCACATAAGTGTACTTTGGAAAATAAATTAAAGATTTAGATGTTTCTTGAACTATATCTTACATGTAAATATTGAAATAGGAGTTAGTTTTTTAATAGTGATGTATTTAACCTTGATCTTATGTGCAATATTTGAAAGTTGTTCCTTACCTTCATCCAACTTGAATAATCTTTTGCCTTTATATGATTAAAAATGAGAGCTCTTTGATACACAATGTAGTGAAAGGCAATACGTAGAATCCTCCCCCTAAAACTATCCCCTTTTAAAGAAAATAATGGAAATAACACAAATTTGACTTCATTATAAACAATATTATTGTTTGTGTGTAAAATAGAATTGTACATATTTATGTTTGATATTATTCTATTGTCATTTAATTTGAATTTACATTTGTCATCTTACTTTTAAGAAAATAGAATCCTATTCTTCTACTTCAAGCTTTTCAATTCAAAAATTATAGGTTGGCAAACCCATACTCTGATTTCTAGAGTGAATAGGGTCTAAATTCCAACTTCTCATGACATAAGAGGATTTCTGGGCCCCCAGGAGATTGTTTCAGGGGTGTTCCCCGAAATTGTTCCCATTGCTGCAGACCAGCCCCTTGCTGGTCTGAATTTTTGAATTTTGAAAAAATTAAATTAAATTTTTTTTTTCAAAAAACTTCAGAATGTATTAAAGAGAAAAAAAATGATTTAGAAACAAAATATTTCAAAAAAATATTTCAAAAATATTTAATATTTAATTAAAATTAATAAAAAATTATTATTTTCTGACATGGCAGTCGCTCGACCACATCAGCGTCGCGTTCCTAGCGTTCCCAGCATTTGGGAACTCGCAGTCTTATACAGTAGCTGAAAATCCTCTTATGAAACTTGTCTATACATTGTATTATTAAACCCAAAAGAAATAGATCCATTGCAAAATGGTCAAACATCATGTTTGTACTAAATTTAGCCTTCAAAATTGCTTTTCAAAAAATCAATCTTGCATCTTCAGTATGTGATATTTTAGATTTCAGGTCAAAAGTAACTATCAAAATAAATAAATAAATATATATATATATATATATATATATATATATATATATATATATATATATATATATATATATATTTTGAGATTTTTGTAGGTACATTTTTTTTTAATTTATTAAATATAATATGTATCAGGATAATTTGAAATTTTACCATAAGTTAAAGTTAGAATCAGAAACATAATTTTGCAATCTAAATTCAAAAAAGCATTAAAAAAAGAAAAGAAAATACAAATGAAATACATACAATATGATGTATTTTCAATTCAATACATATTAGAGCTTAAAATTGCAATCATTCTTTTAATTTTGCAAATTTTTGCAAATTTAAAAATAAATTAAAAAATAAAACCTTGTAAAGCTTTATTTCATAGGTCTAAATCAACTATAAAAAATGTTTACTATAAAAGTTGCACTCAATATCGACCAAGGCACATCTACTTTTGGAATGCACAAATATTTAGGAGTTAAGGACTCAAATTTTGAATGACTATGGTTGGAATAACAAATGTAGAGAGGCCCCCTCTAATGGCACATAAGGGGGTCCTAAAATAGAAATAGATTGGTTCTATTGTTGATTGAAATTTTTTAATTTATGCACACTTGATTAGCTTATATTTGATTATCAATAAGATTAAAAGATGGATGTTTTATATGAAGTTGTAAGACATCAATAGGTGCATATTAAAAATTCACATCTATTTTGAAAAAAAATTATTTTTTACATTCTTCCTTGTCATTGTTTTCATACATTGAACTCAATTCTTCAACAAATTCTCCATGTTGTATGATCTAAAATGCCTAAATGATTTCTTTATGATATTTTGGCCTCCTATGGACCCGATTGGACTTGGATTGACAATTGGCATATATACTTTATAGTAGTTTTTTTGACAATGGACATACATACCTTGTAGTAGTTTGATCTGAAGGGAAGGTTGCTATTATGTGATACTGGGATTGTAAGCCAATGAGCCTAGAAGATTGTACACCTATAATACAAGTATCTTTATTAAAAAAAACTTCTATTATTATAGTATATTTATATTACAAATGCTTACATTATAGGTGTTTTTAATTAAAAGTACCTTAAATGGTGGTACTATATATACTCAGTTATATACATAATCAAGGCTCACATGCTCACATTTTCATACTCACATACCAGCACCATTGGTTCTAAAGGCACCCATCTTCTTCAAACCACTCCTTTAATTAACTAAGAAAAAGACATGAGGTGGTCCTTAACCTCTAAAGGGCCATTGTCCCTTCAAAGACAAATTGGATTTTAGGTAGGTAATTATAATCTTAATTTTTGTTGTCATCTTTTGATACTTTCTTTGAAGATAGAAAAACTGATTAGTTTTATAGGAATATAATATTTTCTCCAATCGATACTCATGAACAAAAATTATAATCAAATAAGTTCAAAATTGGAGAGACTAGGGAGCAAGAATTTTTTTCAAAATTTTAAATTTTTTTCAAGAATTTTTTTTCTCATAGACCATATTTTTGTCAAACATAAAAAACTTTTATTCATTTCTTTTGGATAAATGATGTGAAAGTTATTTTTCATGCAATCTAATCAACAATTTTCTTACAAATGAAAATGGATTTTTTTAGAATTCATTTTTTTCCATAAATTTTCAACTCAATTTTTCACCATCAAGATTTAAAGCTCAAAACTTTATAAAGCAAAAAATTTAACCAAAGTAAACTCAAAGTCAAACAATCTAGTCCCACACTATACAAGAAAAAACTCGTATTCTTTCTTTTCAATGCAAATATCTTGGATATTTGTGCATCCAATCCAAATTTCTGAAATTTATTCCACACATTTTCTTGCCAATTACCTTAGATGAAAGATTTACCATTGAGTGAATTGAGAAAAATCTATTATTTATTGAAAGAACCAATCATTTGCCTTGGTTTCCTCCCATGTTTTTTTTAGGGGGGGGGTATGACACAAAAGAAACAAATTCAATTGCAAGGTTTCCTCCCATGTTGTAAGTGGGCTCACTGGGCTGATTTTGCGAGATCTACAGTCATAAATAGGTGCCTATGACACAAATCTTTGAAAAATCATACCCAATTCAACAATGCATGGAAAAACACAAAATCAATTGGAGTAATTGGTCCGTGTTGTCGTCCCCCAGGCCACCTGTGGCTGGGGTCTTGTATTTTTCTCATTGCAATAAAATTCCTTTTCATTTCTGTCAGAAAAAAATTAAAAAAATTGGGGTACTTCATTTTCAAAATTTTATTTTTGACACAAATGAAATGAGAACTAAAACATTTTCCATTTTCCATGAAAGAGTCAGATGAGAGCATACAGCAGACTGAGTGACTGACTACCTCATTTGTAAGACATTCCTTTGACTCTGACTTCCGTTTGAGGTGAGGTGACCTTCAATTGGAAATATCAGGCTCACGGGGGCGGCCATGCCTCGTACCATTGATTTCGGCAGGTCCCACGGTCATTCCATGACACACAAGGACGGTAACCTGCTCCCATTAAAGTTGCAGTTTCTCACGGAAGAAATCAGCAGGACGCGAAATCCTGCCTCCAGGAGGACATTAAATCCTACCATTGAAGGTGGGCCCAGCAGGGTGGACTTACCTCAGGTGAAAACGCAGGAATTTTTTATTTTTTGCAAATAATTTTCTTGGCAAATTCTGAATTCATACTTGCAATCAAAGACCCCAAATTAGTAAGAAGAAGTCATACCCTAGACATGGCCCAAAATAGGGGGCTTTTTTTCACCTTTATCCGTGAGAACCCAAAATTTAGTATGTTGGGCCCACCTTCAATGGTAGGATTTAAGAACATCACCACCCATTTGGCAAAATGCTGGCTTGCAAAATGTAGAGCCATCCACTTTGCAAGTCGAGTGGTAAGTTGTGCCCCACCCATTCATCGTGAACAGGTCGACGCTGATTGAAGACGTCCGGAATGGGGGGCTTCGACTCTGAATGAGCTAAAGCCACGGCAGACTAGAGCCACGCTGAAGTCGGGGGAGTGCCGCAGGAATCAATTCATATTGCGGAAATAGGTTGTCGCATTATGTTATGCAGGCTATCAGCAGGCCTCGAGTAGGCTAGCAAAATGACCCCCTTTTGCTGGCTGGCTAGGCAACTAGCCATCCGTTTCGCCAGACGGGTGGGACAGTTTTACCAGCCTCTGGTAGAAAATCATCCGATATGCTAGACGTGTGGAGATGTTCTAACATTATACAATCTTCCATTTGTAGTGGGCCCAGCCGGCAGGGTGCATTTACCTCAAGGAAAAATGCAAGAGTTTTTTTATTTTTTGAAAATAATTTTATTTTTTGAAAATAATTTTATTTTTTGAAAATAATTTTATTTTTCTAAATTTTGAATTCATACTTGCAATCAAAGATCCCAAATTAGTTTAGCACATGTCTAGAATATACTCTAGACAAACCTGAAATAGAGGGCTTTTTCATTTTTATCCTAGAGAACCTAAAATTTACCTTTAACCCCTAAAAGCCCAAGGGGTTAGGACAAAACACAAATGTGCTATAAAATATAAGAATTACAACTTTTCTGAAGTTAGTATCAAAGAAGATAATGTAAAGCACAACAAGTAGAAAGTATCCATACAATCAAAGTAAAAAAAATGTTTTTAGATTATTTTTAAATGAATTTTGAAGATATAACTTCAAAAATTCACCAAAAATACAATTTCTATTTTTAGGATTTGAAATTTTTTTTGATTGGTCAAAATTGTGTTTTTTATTGATTTATAGAAAAATGCAAAATATTCAACCTCTAAAAGCCCAAGGGATTAAGACAAAATACAAATGTGTTATAAAATATAAGCTTTACAACTTTTTTGAAGTTAGCATCAAAGAAGATAATGTAAAGCACAGAAAGTAGAAAGTATACATATGATCAAAATTTAAAAAATATTTATAGATTCTCTTCAAATGAATTTTGAAGATATAACTTCAAAAATTCACCAAAAATACAATTTCTATTTTTATGATTTGAATTTTTTTTTGATTGGTCAAAATTATGGTTCTTATTGACTTGTACGAAAATAAAAAGTATTTACTAATGAGAGCATCAGTAATTCCCCCAAATAGTAAGTTTTTCAACACTAAGCAATTTTAGACACTTTGTACTATTTCTCCTTTTTTTTGCTATAACTTTTTTTTGACTGTACTGATCTTAGTTTTGAATATCAATGTTGAAAGAAAACCCAATTTTTTCAAAACTGAAAAAAAAAAATTTGAAAAAAGTTTTTTTTTTGCTCGAAAATTCTGCCCGAAGTTAGGCAGCGACCAGAAAATGGTCGCTTGAGCGCTTAGGGGATAAGGCCCACTTAAAATGAAGGATTTAGCATCCTCTAGAAGAAATGAAAAGTAGTCTTGGTTGTTGGTAGCATCCTATGACAAGGAAAGCTGGGTATATCCCACTCCAAGACCACAATTTGCTTATGTGCCTATTTACTATTATTAAACTAAGTTTGGAAAAAATTCCAAATTTTTTCAAAAATCATTGAAAGAAGTTTCCAATGCACTAAAGAACATGACATTTAGATATTGTATGCAAAAGCAAAGAAGGCTCAAAAAAAATTTAGTAGAGGTTTTAAAATTGTTTCTTCAACACACATGCATATTGATTTTGGATTCTATAGATGTTTAAAGAGTGATGACAATTATAGGTAGGGTGCAATTTTGAGTGTATCTACTTTAAAACCGCTACAATATCATAGGCACTATGCCCAACTATTCTTTGTAGGGGCTCATATTGTTAGATTCATAATCTAAGTGTTTTTAGCTTCAAATTTGTACAATAGTTAAAGGAAAAAAGGAGAATATTTGGGTGAATGCAAGAAACACTTGTACTATTTGTTGCGTTTCGTCACACCCTATTTTTTTCTTTCTCTTTTAGCCATAATTTTTATTTTTTAGCTCCAAATGACTCAAAATTGATAGGGAAGGTACTCATGGCTATTATGTATCTAAAATGAATTTTGGAGATTTTTCAAAAATAATTTATTATTTTTAAATAGCCCCGAAAATTTCTCACAATACTCAATTTAAGGATTTTTAGCACCCCATTTCTCCAAAAAAACGAATTTTGACCTAAAATTTGGAGAGCATGGTCTCCTAGTAGACTTGTACCTACTGTCCAAAGGAATTCTAAAAATACTTATTTTTAAATGTCGTAGAAGTCCACAAAGAGAGCTTCACTCTGCATTTTTTTCCAAAGGTATAAAACATTATTTTAGTGAGTTTTTTGGTCAAATCTCATCACCAAAAAGTTTTTTCAAGTTTTTTATTTTTATTTATATTTCAAAAAAATCTTACTATTTTTAACAAATTAAAATGTCAGAAGTTGTATTTTCTTCACCAGAACTCTGGACATAGAATTCTCATAGAATTCCGGTGAAAAAAATACAACTTGTGACATTTTAATTTTTTTTAAATAATATTATTTTTTTGAAAAATACATAAAAATAAAAAACTTGAAAAAACTTTTTGGTGATGAGATTTGACCAAAAAACTCACCAAAATAATGTTTTATACCTTTGGAAAAAAATGCAGAGTGAAGCTCTCTTTGAGGACTTCTACAACACTTAAAAATAAGTATTTTTAGAATTCCTTTGGACAGTAGGTACAAGTCTACTAGGAGATCATGCTCTCCAAATTTTAGGTCAAAATTCGTTTTTTTTGGAGAAATGGGGTGGTAAAAACCCTTAAATTGAGTACTGTGAGAAATTTTCGGGGCTATTTAAAAATAATAAATTATTTTTGAAAAATCTCCAAAATTCATTTTAGATACATAATAGCCATGAGTAGCTTCCCTATCAGTTTTGAGTCATTTGGAGCTAAAACACAAAAGTTATGGCTAAAAAATATAAAAATAAAATAGGGTGTGACAAAAGGCTTCAAGTGTTTCTTGCATTCACCCATTTTTCCAAATTTTATAGCAAATTTTTTGAGTAATTTGTTGCAAATTACTAACAATTGTATTGATTCATATTGAAGTAACCAAAATTTTAAAAAACACAACAAAGCAAGATCTTTTAAAATTGTAGTACAAGTTTATTCAATTAGTGTAAGATTTGAAAAGTGTGAGATTTCTTTACACTAATTTCAACAATTTTTTTAGAGTTTGATGTCATCTACTATCTCAAGGAGAGGCGAAGCCCATCATTGATAGGTCACTTATAGGTCGTTTATTTTACCTTAGCTAACAAGAACAACAAAATAAGACTCCTCATAGATTGAGATTTTTACACTATCCATGATTATTTTATAGACACTTGTATCCTAAATCAAGTTAGTTATATATGTGCCAAATTATAGACGTAGAGTAGGGGTTTGCATATATTTCTCCCAAAATTCAAGGCAACTTGAGTTCCCTTCTAAAGAACCATTGTCTTTCAAGGGACAAATGAGATTTTAGATAGGTATCTACCAGTTGAAATTTTGTCTTGATTTTTTGAATTTTTTTTTCAAGATAGAAGAATTAATTAGCTTTGTGGGAACATAATTTTTTTTTTCAATCAATGTTGGGGAACAAAAGTTATGTTTTAACAAGGGAGAAGGATAGCTTAAATTCATTCTATTTGAATTTGTTATGAGAAAGTTATAGACAATTTTGTTTATCAAGTAATTTCATCATTTCATTTGATGTTTTTTTAGGATTCTAAAATATTGTTTCGGGGTTATTTTCCAAAATTGTTCCCTTTGTAGGCAACTAACCATTGCTAGTTTGATTTTTGGAATTTCCTTATTTTTTTCCCAAAATTTAGAAAGTATAAAAGAACTAAAAATTGTTTTAAAAATTGTTTTAAAATAATTTAATAAATAATTTAAAATAATAATTGATTGATAATATCTCATGTGGTAGTCTTTCAGCCATACGAGATTGCTAATAAGGTAGAATTCCCGACATTCTTGATGCATTCCCATAGTCCAAGAATTCATGGTCTTCTAAAGACCTCCCAAAACATCTAATGTCTTAAGAAATAACTTGAAGGATTCATTTTTGAATGCAATTTTTACAATTTAAAAAAATAAAATTTAAATATGGTTTATTTTTCTTGCAAGAAAAATCTACCATTAGAATTAGTCCATTTTAATTCCATTTTAGAGATATTGATAATTTAGATTTTCCTTCTATCTTGTACCTATTTCTATTTAATAATTTTTGAATGAAGAAAAATTAAGTTTGTTTTGTATATTCTTTTTTCCCCCTAGATTATCAATTCAATTCTTCACAAATATTTGAAGCTTAGAATTCTATAGTATAAAAAATTAAAGTTAAGAAGGTTCATAGTCAAATAATCTAGTCCTACAATGTGTTGAAAAATTTATATTTTTGACTCTAAACGTTGATATCTTGCAATTTGTGTAGTCAAAAATTTTGAAATTTTTTCCACACTCCTATATTAGTTAGGTGTAAGATCCTATGGTTAGATGTGAAAACAAAATAGTTTTCAAATTTTTTTACTCTTTGCAATAGAAATGCTTGTTTTATGTGTTCTTTTTACAAAAAGAAAGCCTTGAGTTTGTCTTTTGGAAGTTAATTTTTGATCCACATTCAATTGAACAAAAATTATATTTCTCCCTCAAGGACCAAGGGGATATAAAATGTCCTTTTAAAATTTTCAATGGCAAATTCTCTATGGGGTGGAATAGATCTCAATATTTTGTAAACCATTAAAGTGACAAGTTTACATACTTGCTACATTTTTTTATTTTCAAAATTTGACTGTGAAAAGTACCGTAAAATTTATTTAGGAAATGTATTCTAATAGAAAAAGGGAGAAAACATATTGTTTTTTCAATAAAAGGAGTAGTAGAGATGGAAAAAAACATTTTGTTGGACATTTCAGGTCTTTATTCTATACAAATAAACAAGATTTGGAGAATTTTTAAAATTTATTTTTAGCAATTTGAAAAATAAAAGGTTCATTCTAGTGTGATTAAAAACACAAAATAATTAGAATGATTCCAATTTTTTTGAAAATATTGCAAACAATATGATAATAATATCAATTGTTAAATTTCAAAATTTTATACAGATTTAAATTTTTTTAAATTTTTTAGGATTTAATTTGGTTAGTTTTGGCTTTTCACTCCTTTTGTTTGAAAATTTGTACAAATTTGAGAGTGTTTTATTTTTCAAAATTTTGAATTAAAAAAATCCTATATTTGACTTAGATCCAAGATTTTTTTTCTTGGTATTGTGTGTGTGTGTATTTGTGTTTAAAAGCATTATTTATATTTCATAAGAAAATTCTACAATATCTACGTTTTTTGCCAATGAAGTTGATCATCTAAAATTGTTATAATCTAAAAATCCAACAATCAAAATTTTCCAAAGTTTCATCCATGTATATTAGACAAAGTAGTCTTTGCATTTTCAAAAGACATTTATGTGCGAAAAAGATCAAAGTAGCACAATTCATTGTAAACCTTCATTGTCAAAAAGTCATTGGGCCTTTAGGGGTTAAGGGGCTACTTGTTCACACCTTTTGTCAAAGTTTTGTAAACATCCAACCAAAATTCATATTATCAATGCATAGCTACCCAAGATTTCTTGCATACCATGTGTAAAGGTTTGATTTGCTAGTTGAATGCCAATATTGAGTTTTTAGGTCAAATTCTTAGGATCCACATTACTTCAAATCACTCTCAACATGATACGTGGCACTTTCTTCAAAAATGATATAGTTCTCTACCGAATCTGACCTTTCCATAGGTGATGCATTGAACAATCAACTGGTCCTTTAGGAAATAAGGATTAAAATGATAATAGTGTCACCACGAGTCTCTCTCTGAGGTGAACAAAAATATTAGTTTTATTGCTAAAAAATACTTAAATGAAGAAAAATCAAACAAAATTATTCAAACAAAATAAATAGTGGCCTTGACTAAGTTTGCCTAGGTGACCCTCTTTAGCTAGCTAGGGGTCTGCCCAGGCAAGCCCTCAACAAGCAAATGTTTGTTTACATCATTATAGTTTAGTGTAAATAGGATTATAGATAAGATTTGAATTCAGAGATCCAAAACCCACAGTCAATACCATAGTCTTTGTCCAAAAGGACAGAGCCAACAAAAATGAAAGATACATGTTTGTTTACATCATTATAGTGTAGTGTAAATAGGATTATAGATAAGATTTGAATTCAGAGATCCAAAACCCACAGTCAATACCATAGTCTTTGTCCAAAAGGACAGAGCCAACAAAAATGAAAGATAGACTTGCATGAGGAGACACACACACCCTTCACATATCACAACCAGATTGAGACCACTCAACTTCAGTCCCCCCCCCCCCCCCAATGACGCTGGTTTGAACAATTCAAATTTCGAATCAAACCCGAGTACCCTCCTCGTATGATGCTCCCCATACTGCCCCGCAGCCGCTCCCAATAGCCACACCAGTCATTGCCCTAACTTAATCCATCCCAACCAGTACACCCACCTACGCATCCTCTCCCCACCCTCGGATCAAGCCCATCCACGGCCCCCAATCCGCCCTCTCCTCCACGTCACGCCAAGTGCGGATCCCATTGGTAGGGACGCATCCCACCCATCCACGTCACAGCCCCACCCCGCCCAGTATTCCCGCCACCCCAAAACAGGTTCACTTCAGTCGCCGCCCAAGAAACGGTCACCCGTACCCGTTCTACGGTCTTCGGTAACCGAGTCACCAATTCGGTTTCCGCGGTCGGCACAGCGGTAAAAGACTACCACGGTCTACCGTCTCCGCGCTACGGGCTTCGGTTCTCGTGGTATGCCAGCGTGAATGTTAAGAACAAGGATGCTGCCTCAGCAAGAGCGCCGCGTTGGGGGTGTCGGCATGATTCGTCGTCTTTCTGTTGCAAATTTTGGTTGCTCTTCGGCTTTGGGATTTTACCCGTTTCCGAGCTTCTTCTATGGAGTGGCCACTTGGTGGTGACGTCGGCGAGAAGTGACGTCTTTGGTCGCTTGTCTTGCGGAACCGCAACGGGAATCCGGATTTGCAAAGGATGAGTAGTGTAGACCCAGGTACTAGTGTTTGCATTGTCATCAGCGTTGCCTGCTGGCGCAGACTTTCTTTTGCGGTTGGTGGCTGTAGTTCTTGCGGTTCTTTGATACTGAGTACTGCTTATGCTTTTACTGTTTTGACAGAATAATAACAGCCGGCCAAGCTGTTTGTAATCAAAAGTGGTTCTCGTTGGTGTAGTTTCTTTAAGAATGCGCTAGTTGGGTTTCTTTTCGAGCGTCACAGAGATTATTGTAGAAGTTTATGTGAGTAACTCTGTACTCTGTGAGTACTTTTTGTTCTTGCTGGTGCTGAGACAGAATTTAATAGCTGCTGGCTTTGATGTTTGTGGGAAACTGTTTTGGAGTCAAGAGTAGAGCTTCTTCGGTGTTGTTGCTTTCGAATTGAGCCTGTCGCTGGTTGTTTACTGGAGAGCATCGAAGATTGATACAGTCGAGGTTTCTTTCTGGTTGTTTACTGGAAAGCATCGAAGATTGATACAGTCGAGGTTTCTTTCTGGTTGTTCATTCAAGAGCATTCAAGATTGATACTGTCAAGGTTTCGATCTTTCTTGTTGTGCATAGGAGAGAGCATACTATTGTAGAAGTGGTGTTGGAGTGATGGCGAAAGGGGAGGATGAGAGCTGGTTCAGGACCAAGGACACAGCAGCGTCGATGGATCACAGAGATACGATGTCAGTGCGCGTGTCGAATTCGGCGCAGGACATGGCGGCGAAACGACCATATTCCGTCGAGTCGGCTTTCGGTGACGGCGAGGACAATCGATGGTTTCCTCGTGGAGGTCGGCGTATGGGGGAGACGTTCTCGGTGGAGGGTGCCACAGCTCGAGCAAAAGGGAGGCCCAACCTTCGTCGCTCTCAGTCCACACTCCTGGACCAAGCGGCCGTCGTGCTCTGTTGTTGCAACCCTCGCTGGGGCCGCAGCAAGTACAACGCCATGGAGGGAAACGGAAACACACCCGAGGACGTGCTGCGGACGAAAGGCCGATGGGAGGTCGATGAGGACGACGAGTTCTACAAGCCGCCCGTCTGGAAACAGATCATCCTCAAGGTGAGGGCGCAGGCGAGGCAGGCGAACTGCAGCGGCACCAACACCGCTGAGTGGGTGAACTACGACTCGCAAAGCTATGAAAAGAACTTCGATGACGGCTTATGGCGGGACACTTCGCGGAATGTTTACCAGGAGAACGTCGAGAATGAGAATTTGGGGTTAAAGGAGCGAGCCTTGCACACGGCTTTGTTGACGAAATTCGCTGCTTCTCGCCCACAGAAATTGGCTGATGGGGATGTCCAAGTGATCATCAGCGACCCTGATCTGTCGCCGTTGCCTGGAAGGTCTGCTTTGAAACCGAATGATGATTTTGTCCCCATTTGGCAACGACGAGCTTCCAGCCCCGTGACGCTGGATGTCAGACAACGGTCATGAGCCAACGGAGACCTAATCTCAAGCTTCAGAGCAACGTGATCGTAAGCCTTTCGAGCTTCCTTGCAACTTGATCGTAAACTTTTCAAGCTTTCCTTGGAACTCGATTGTTAAGCTTTTCTAGCTTCTGAGCAACTCGAGTGTAAGGTTCTCAACCTTCGATGCCGCTTGACTGGTAGCTTTCCAAGCTTCTATGCAACTCAATTGTTAGCTTTCGAGTGATCAGCTGATTTGCATTGCGCATCTGGAGAAGACAGGAATCCTCGTCACAACCTTCCACCTTGACGTCAAGGTTTTTGTGTGTAAATACCTATACCAATTTGGGATCAATTTTGATAGTATACTGGAACACGAATTAATTAGCGGTTATAGTTGTTGAGGTTTATACCGGTAGAGGATAATTTTTGCATCATTTTGAACATCACAAGCATTGTGCAGGCCAGTTTGCTCCCATTGGTAGGTATGTATTGAGCTCTGAAGACGGCACTTTGTAATTTCCTTCCGATTTTTCAGAAATTGGAACCTCTAAAAGTGATAGTTGACACGTTGTATCCATTCACTTCAGCCATCGATGGTCATTTTGCCAAGTCATGCTTACCCCTATTGCATCACAAGGGTCAATATAAGCTTATTACAGATGGGATTAGGTCATTGATGATTTTACATCACGAGGATCAATATAATAGAGATGGGATGAGGTCATTGATGATTTTAGTATCGTCTACCTCATTGTTACGGACTTACTGCATGTCTATGCGGATGAGTGTGATTTTCTACTCGAGGTGTCAACTGAGTTTCTATTTTTCTTTCTTTCCCTATGTGGCTGCACTCGTCTGTTTGAGGTTACCAAATACCAATTTTGGCAAATCATGTTTTATGATTTGTTTTTTGGTAGTCACAATACAATTAATCTGAGTTTGCAATATATATTTTTTGATAATATTGCTACTTTAAAAAAATATGAATCCTATGGAACTTGCCTTTGGTCATCTAACTTCTAATTGCAATTGATTGCAAATGAAGTCCTCACAATATGATCTCTTCATAGTTGTGACAATATTTTGACTTCTACTTTTAAATAGGTTTGTAGGGTTATTTGTAGTAAATCAAAGAAGTAATCAAGAAGAAATGCTAGTTGATCAATTCTCATTTCACCAATAGTCAATATCAATACTTGAAGCTATCCTTATGCATCTAGGAAGGAATAGTACCTTCTCTCAAAATCCAAGGAATGCAAATCAATTGTAAATTATTTATATGATGTTATGTTTGGTGAAACCAGCCTTAAAATATAATAGTAATTGAATTTAAGTTGTAAAAGGAGCTATAGAAAACTTAAGCACATTTATATAAGACAAAAGTTTAGATGTTCATCTTTGGAATTTTGTGTGGAAAAAAGAGATCTTATACAATAGTTCAATTTCTTATGAATGCTCTTGATTTTTTTAAGCAAATAACACCATATTCATTAAAATGAGAGTTTTCTAGTGAAATGAGAGTTTTCCAATGTAATTTAAAGGAAATACAACTTGAAATTAAAAAAATTTATGTCAATTTGCTAAAAGGTTGTATGTCAATTTAGCTCGAATCGAGCTAAATTGACATACAACCTTTGAAATTCGACCCCAAAAGTTGAAAGGTTTTATGTCAATTTGGCTCGATTTAAGTTGGATTGACATACAACCTTTCAAATTCATCCAAAAATTGAAAAGTTTTATATCAATTTAGCTCGATTTAAGCTGAATTGACATACAACCTTTCACATTTGACGTGAAAACTCTCATTTTAATGGAAATTGGTGATTCAAGTCGAGATCAAGATAGTTATTTTGAGAGGTCTTGATTCTCTCATTTGAATGAATATGGTGTTAAATGATTTGCATGGTGTAAAGAAGGATTATTTCCACATAGTAACTAGCTTGTCTTCCTAGACTTAATCATGTGTACCATTCTAGTTGGTATTTTCATAAAGTTTCTTGGAATTGAAGTGAGGATGCTTAGCAACATTATTTAATTTATATTCATTATTATAATGGTACATGTTATCTTGCATTTGGGAAGAGATTTCATACTACCAATGCAATTATGATTTAATATCTATAATTTGAAAATTAGAAACAATTTAGATTTTAAGATTTCCACCATAATGTTTGCATATTCTTTCTTTCTATTATTACACTACCTACAATTGTTCATTTTGTTTTGAATAATGAGTAATGTAAAATGTAAAATGTATAATGAGTAATGAGTAATGTATAATTGAAGTAGGAATTGAGCTCAATAGATTGAATCTAAAGAGGTGTGGTATTTTTTAATCTTCTACAATTTATCTCATCAAGGTTATGTTTTTTCTTAGTGAGTATTTCAAATGCTTGCAATGTGAGAATTATATAATATTCTTGAACAAACTATCTCCCCCCCAACTCCAACCAACCACTATTTAGAAAATGGTTTGACTATGGGAGCGACAAAATCTTATACTCTCTATTTTTGAATAATCCAATGTTTCCTTGGTGTTTTGCCAAAAAAACATTTGCAATATTGAAAAATAGAGAGAGTAATTCCTTAGCCATTCTAACAAATGAATATTCTTTTTACAATATAATAGCTAGAAGAACATTCATTCATCTTCAAGAAGGTTATACATGTCAATAATAACACTAGGAGATTCATATCAATTGTTTTATGCTTTGATACACAATTCAATTGACTTGTTAGATATTAAGCTTGAATATTATAAACTTAAGGTACGATCACTCAAAAGTGAGTGTGTTCCCAACAATAAAATATAAAGAATTAAAAGAATAAGTAGACTCTTTTTGTACAATGCTCAATATTTAAATGTCATTCTTGAACTTCAACCACTTTTATCTTTATTTAAGATTTATCTTTATGAAATTAGAAAGACAAGAACTCTTCAACACAAAAATGATTATAGGACAAATTCACATATTTTATAGGAGATTTGTGTAGTTTGATAACATTGGATTGTGATGTGCACAAATAGTGAATTTCATTAACCCTTGAAGGATGGATTGGTGACCATGGAAATCATCCATTTTGATGCTATAGGAATCATCAATATAAAAATATCCAAAAGCACTCAGTAGAAGTCAAAGCTCACGGGGATTATTTTTTGTAATTTAAGGTATATACTTGAGTTAAGAAGGTATTTGATGCGGGGCTATTTACCATCATTGTTGTATTTAAGATGATCCTATTTTCATAATAAAAGCTATTGGGAGCATATTTCTAGTATCTTATACTTATTTATAAATTCTTCAAGTGGTGTTTATAGTTGAGCTATTTTACATATGCATATACAATATATTGATTAGATGAGATTTGGCTCTAAACAAGATTGTGAGTTCCTGCACAATGGAGAACTTTGAATTGTGTATTAGCACTTGATGTCATTGGGAAATAGTCACGTCAAATATTTAATACAATAATTTAAAAAAAGAATTCATAATCAATTTATTTTATTTTATTTGGTATTTGAGACATTGACAATAGTCAATCACTCCTTCCCTCTTCAAAAACAACAAGGGGAATAGGCTTGAAATGGCCCTCCATTTCCTCAAATCTCCTCTCATGCCATAAAACCAATGTCTTACATTCATATTTAATTTTTTTTATATGTACATTGCTAGTACCATGGTACAATTTTAGATGATAACAAATAAGAATGTGCAATTCAACCCTAGTTTGGGTACTTATAAATTCTAAACCATGTATTCTAAATAACCTAGTATAGAGAGGAACAAGCTAGCAACATCATAGAAGTATCAAACAATCATGGCATTTAAATTATGAAAAGCACAAATACTAATAATACAACTTGAAAAATTGGTTGTAGAAACAAGAATATGATCTAAGTTTGGTAATCTTCTTTGCTAGTAGTTCTACATTAATCACTTATTTGCAAAAGATGATCAATTGGTTTATTGAAAATGTGGAAACATTACGAAGTGCACTTAAAATTAATCCTACAACTAATTCAAATTGAAAGTCATACTTTCATCAAAAATTTAGCTTCACATTCATCAAAATTGACTTAGTTGCACAACAATAGAAATCATCACAATACAAGTGATGGAGGTAATATAATTGAAACTCTTCCTTGCTAAAGGACTAATCTATAATAATATTTTTTTTATCACATTGACTTAGATGTAAGGGTCACCATGAATTTGTTATAACTAATTTTAGTAATCATGTTGTATTGTGCAAGGTTCTCAAGTACAACTTAAAAGGATGGCATTCCTCAAACTTGTGGAAAGACTTACATCAACAAAGCAATCATGGAACACTATCCTTAAGAAATTGCAAGAAAAGAATTAGTTTCTATAGTTTTCAATAAAGACAACTAGTTTTTTTGATTAAGATATAAAACTACACACTTGCAAACCTATCATTGACTTAACACACTTAACAAACATTCAAAAAATTCTATTCATGTCTTAAGACCCTATGTGGTACCAAGAATCTAAAAAAGTAGTAACATTAAAAAATCCCAAAGCACTATTATCAATCTAATCTTTTACACAATTTGTAAGTATTGCTTAAGAGGATGTAAACCACAATAAATATCAATACAATTGTCAATTCTAGAATATGTACCAAACACCTTCATAAACATTTATGGTCAATTTTGTTAAAATGGCGATACCCCAATAAAATGGCATGATATTCCATTAAAATGGCACCATTTTTTTTTCTACCACTAAGCCTCTATGTCAAAATGGTACAAAAATATGTCAAAATGGCACTTGAAATTTGTCAAAGTGGCACATGGAATATGTCAAAATGGCACTTGGAATACTGCCATTTTAACGAAATTGACCATATTTGCATAGCTTTCAATAACACATTCTTTTGTGCATTGGATTCCCTTTCATTTACAAACAATAATAATAATTATTAGAACTCTAACAAGGGTATTAAAAATAAATCTTCTTAATAGCAATTTCATACACTTAAAGAATTCACTCCAAAACCCTTAAATGAATTGTAGCCAATAATTTCTCATTCAAAAAATGAAAAATCAATGGCCAATACCCATACTCAATTCCTTCAACAATACAAGAGCAACAAGGGGCTCAAACTTTCTATAAGAACAACAATCTAAATATATTTGAATAGAACTAAGCATTTAAATGATAACAATATGAACCTTATTAAGAGATAACCCCCTCTATTGATACAAAATCATTGAAAGCTTCTAATTGCAATCACTCAATCTCTCACCAATATCCACAAAGGTTGGATTGCTCAACAATTGTAAAACCATTGTTGTCTTCGTTTGTGGTTGTGTCTCATGTAACATGAGCAAAGCATCAACCCCAAGAAAGAGAGAGGGCAAAATCCTAAAACCAAAGCAAAATCCTAAGCCCCACGTGCATGCAATACCAAAATCTTGAGGCCTATACAAAACCCTAGTTCCAAGTGATCACCTTGCAACCCTAAATTCTAATTGCAAATACATCAAAGCAAAAACCAAAGCAAATCCTATATACATTGCATTGAAATACAACACTTAGAAAGAAGTAAGACAACAAGTCCAAAGTCCTCACTAATCCTATGTTACATGAGAGCGAAGGTACCCCTAAACAAAAAACATTTCCTTAAATAATGAATTTTTTGTGAAAGCACAACTTCCCATTACACAACCTTCATTTTAGATTTACAATTCAATGATTTTTTTTCTTGAACCAATTGCATTAAATGTTTTTTGGGGGCTTTTAGAAGATTGTGAGTTCTAGGATTGTGGAGATACTTTGAAAATGTTAAGAATGCTGCCACATAAGCAATCAAATGTGGCCAAGAGATTAATACATTAGATTATTTATATAATTAATTTTTTTGAATTAATTGACATTTTATAAAATTCAAAAATTGAGACCAATAGCTATTGGTTGATTATACGTAGAACAATTTTGGAGAATTTCCCCCAAAAATCTTCTAGAGGCTTGAAAAAACATCTAATAATTCTTACATGCCTTCACACTACCGCAATGTTGGTGCATTTATAGACAAGTTGGAAATTGTGAAAAATTTCTAGAAACCCCCCCTAGTTTTGTTGGATTGTGTACATTTTATCATCCATAGAAAATTATTTGTCCATGCCTATACTCACTATACTATGAAAAATTTGCATGGTCCCTATCTATCAAGGCTAACTTATCAATAAAAATTCCTTTTATATGATGTTTTTATATATCTTAATTTATGTATTAGTGTACATAGCATTTCATAGATCCTATAGTTGTCTTGAAAATTATATAAAATTTGTCTCTATTGAATTAAATGGATCCTATCTTTTAATTCATGTAATTTTTCAAAAAATCAAAACTGATCTTTTCGGAATTCAAAGTATTGTAAAACATTTGTCCTTTCTAACCTTAATTTTAAGGATGAATAGTTGCACTTCTATCCTACACATGAAAATTCCTTCTCATTCATTAATTAGATGCCAAACATCCACCTCAACATTTATGGGTTAAAAATGGTGGTATTCCATGTGCTATTTTTTCAGATTGTACAATCTAAACTATAAAAGTCATGTTTGAGACAAGTATATAATTTTGACATCTAAGACATATATAAATTTTAAACTACATGGTTTAACCCATTAAGAACCAGTTGGCTATTTTTTGATTGATATTGATACTTTTTGATTGGTAGCCGAACTTTTTGAATGAATTTGGATACAAACAAAACATTTGTGGAGGATGGTGAATTGAATGCATTGGGACAAGAATGACAACAATCTTTGCTAGCATGCAGTTTAGGGGTTGAAAAAACTAACAAAAGATGGACTAAAAATACAAAAATCTTCCATCAAGAGCACCTTCAATGACCAAAAAAATTATCATAGATGCCAAGTATTCATGCCAATTTCATTATTATGGTAAGATCTTTGGAATGCATCACAATTTGTTATTTTTTTTTCATGATTAGCTTCAGACCAAAAAATATTTTGTCCTCCCCAAAAATCATCCACGATTCTTAATGGGTTTAAACCATATAGGACATGTCTTGATTTCAGATATTTAGGATAGATCTAGATTTCAAACATCTAGGACAAGTATAGATTTCAAATTGCACAATTTCAACCTCAAAAGTGTCAAAGTTGCAACTGAATGGCCTACTATTTTGATGGAATATTGCCATTTTAATGAAATTTACAATACAAGCCAATCCATACATTAAGTTAGTTTGTATTGTTTGTTTTGTTACATTATGGAGAAATCATGGGAATTGTATACATTCTTGTTACTTTCAGAAAGCTTTTTGCAAGGGCTTTGCTCGCTAGTGTTTGAGACTGTGACAATAAAAAATATTGAATTTTGAAGTTTTTATGGGTTAAACGGATATTTGGTTAACATGGCGGTATGCCACAAACATGGCATTTTCAGGTTTAGACCGTGCGGTCTAAAATGTATACCGCTCCTAGATTTTAAGACCTTGAAGTCTGAAATCTATACCTGTCCTAGAAAACGAATGAAAAAATGGCGTAGTAATATCGCCATTTTAACGAAATATCTGTTGTACTTAAAAAAATTAGAAAATTACTTTTGCTTTTATTTTGTCTGTGGCAATGGCACAGGGCACACTCTACAGTTCCTCACACTGACTGGCATTCGCATGAACTCCGTGCCGGATGGGATCTCAAAAACCGAGCGACAACCACCTCCACGTTGAAAAATGTGTCTCTTTTGATATGAAAGGCCACTCTTTCTGAAGCTGCACGAACTGAACTGGGTCATGCCCTTTGATTTCAAAACACTCTTGCTTGAATGAGCCTTTCTCCAAATTATTCTCTGCCTCATGTTCTGAGTTTCTCAAAACCATCTGACCTGTCCATCCAACCAATTAGACTTCAAGGACTTCAATACAGTTCCTGTTTCTAATTCCATTGCATTACGAATCACCAGAAGAATTCCTCCTTGCATTCTCAGTTGATCGATTGATCATCCGCTGCGGAACCGATCGAGGAGCGATAATGTCAGCCTACTGGGGCAAATACGCAGGTACATAACTATCACCTCCATCAAATCATTCACAAGTTTCTGAATTCATGTGCATTGTTGTTCAAAAGCTGGAGCTGACTGAGATTCAAGCAAACTAATGGTTCAAGAGTCTATTTAATTTTGTTACACTTGAAGTCTTTCAGTCATGAGATGTTGGTTGAATGAATGAATGAATGACTGCTTCTTCTAGTTCTCGTTCGTAAGAATTTTCTCGACCAGCTGAGTTTAAGAATTTATTTTAGCCCTTTTGTGTGTCTGGGTGTAGCGAGCAATCCACAAAGCAAAGGCGCTCACCAGAAACACGCTTGCTGGAAATGCGGTTGGGTCCCAAACGTTGAATCCTCTCTCTCTCTCCCTCCCTTCTGGCTTGCTTTTCTTTGAGAAAAACAAATGAATAATAATATTACTCTTCTGCCTCCGTCTCTTGATATGAGAAATTTTAAATGTTCTTAATACTAGGTATGTCTCTTCATCTCATCTCCGAGTTCTACGAGTTACCCTGGAAAAACATCGTCGTTTAAGTAGACCAAGGAAATGACCACAAGAAGACCCATAACTACTCTTGTAGGTCATGAAGATTCATGATAATTAATCTTAATATCAGTCATGTGGGTATATGCAAAACCATGTTTTTAGGTCAAGAAAATTTATAACTAATCTCAATATTAGTTGTGTGGGTATATCCAAAACCATGTTTTTGATAGTGAGGCGAAGGAAAATCGAATTTTTATATCAATCATGAAATCCAAGGAATCTACAAAGTAAACATGATTTATGAATCACACAATTTTCTGTAAGATTAGATTATTCATGAACTATTAGACAACATTGTGTCAAAAGAGTCTCCCACGCATTGATATATGGGGAGGCCTCCCAAGAATTTTGGAGAGAATTTGCTCCCTGCAACTTGATTTTGAAGAAATTCTTGAAACTAGCTAAACAAATTTTACCAAGGAAATCTACTGGAATCCTCCCATTGAGTGAGAGTGAGGATGTTAGCTACACTCTTCCGTGCAATTACTGTGGAGAAGTAATCAAAGGTGTTGAAAAATAAGATGGGTTGACATACATTCGATTTAGAGGTTGATTGGACTCTCCTCGTGACCCTCCTCTCCAAGTTTTAATTTTGCTTTCGAGATAGCCACACTAATTCCTTTCCCTTCACATAATGTTATCAAAGTTCATTAATTGAGCGTTCATAAGCGTTGTTTGTCGTCTGGATTCAGAAATCTTCTGATAAAATCTTGAATGAACTAAAATTTAATCACAATTCTATCACTGATTCTTGTATAATTATATCAAAACCCTCAGAAATTGTCTGGCCTCTAAGTACAATTCGATTGTCCTAACACTCCAGCCAGTACGGCATAGAATGCTATTGATGATTGCTGGTAAACTAGCTCACTGCAACTGCATGCTTGCGTTCCCCCGACAAATTAGAAGATCGTCTCTATCATCAAACCAAGCTTTGAAAGAATTAATCACGTTTTGGTTACATTCGTTAAAATTGCGCGTTTCAGAGTGCCAAAATTGTGACTATCAAGAGCACAGAGGTCTACAAATCGGACTGGTTCCAGAAAGGTGTCTGAACTAGTGCCGATAACTTAAAATTTTTTGCCATCTTCACGACTAAGATTGTTTGTAAAGAATTGTAGCAAAAACTGGGCAGGAGTGTATGAGCTGCGAGATTAGATGAGATGGCAGTGGACTGATTGAATGCAAGTGAAGTGAAGACGTGGTGTACGTGTGTCTGATGGGATTCCTTACATGTGGATGCGTGCGCCTGGGCTGGCGTTGTCTTGCAGATGAGCTGATTCGGACGGCCAAGTATGTGGGCACTCCGGGGAAGGGCATTCTGGCGGCCGACGAAAGCACCACCACCATCGGCGCGCGTCTGGCCAGCATCAACGTGGAGAACACGGAGGCCAACCGACAGGCGCTCCGGGAGATGCTGTTCACGGCTCCCGGCACGCACCAGTTCTTGAGCGGTGCGCTGGTGTTCGAGGAAACGCTGTACCAGAAAACACTCGCAGGAAAGCCTTTCGTCAAAGTTCTCGAAGAGGGCGGCGTCATGACAGGCAAAGCCCTGCACTTACCTACACAGACAGGCACACACAAATTCAGAGAGGGTTTTAGGGTTTAGGGCTTAAGGTCACATCTCATAGACCTTGAGTTCAGGCCACCTGACATCAAGGGAATTGCATCTAATTGACCCATTAAGGGAATTGCATCTATTAAAGGAAAAAAGTTAAGAGGTAGAGGAATTCGTTGACACGTTGCACATGACAATTTAGGTGACAATCATCATTTCAGTTGTATGTTTCCTGACGTACAAGTGTCAACTATTTTGGCCGACTCCTGCTCTATTCGTATTTGTGTACCACAAGCTATAATAAGAAATCCTGCAAATGTCAGAATACAACGTGAAGTAGGCCTGCCTTATCTAATAGAATAAGAAAACTGACAACACTCCTTAACAGGAATCAAGGTGGACACTGGCACCATCGCCCTCGCGGGCACCAACGGCGAGACCACCACTCAAGGGCATGACGGCCTGGGCGCCCGTTGCAAAAAATACTACGACGCAGGCGCCCGCTTCGCGAAGTGGCGAGCGGTGCTGAAGATTGGACACACTGAGCCCTCGGAGCTTGGCATCCAGCAGAACGCCCAAGGGCTGGCCCGCTACGCCATCTTATGCCAGGAGAATGGGTTGGTGCCCATCGTGGAGCCCGAGGTGCTGTCCGATGGCTCCCACGACATTCGCAAGTGCGCCGAAGTCACGGAGCGCGTGCTGGCAGCTTGCTACAAAGCGCTCAACGACCAGCATGTCCTGCTAGAAGGCACCCTGCTCAAGCCCAACATGGTAAGCTGAATTCATGGGAACCCCACTGGCTGGTGAAACCGTGCGTGCACTAGTACTTAATTCACGTCAATTTTGTTTTACAGGCGGAAATTCACAAAGCGGGTTCACAGCATTGGCAACACTGTTTCCAAGAGCTATAATTGTTGAAACATACATCCATGCTGGTCCGAGTATTGAGTTTTGAGAGCTTTGTGCACTTGAATATTGTCAATTAATTTTAGCTCAAAATATGTAAAATAATGTCAATTTCGTTGTATTGTTGCAATTCAAAGTGGGAAAATAGTGTCGTTATATTTGCTCAAAGCTCCAAATACGTACTAGCTAGGAATGCAAGGTATAGTCTTATAGAGTTCAGCTACAAGGAGCCCGCCTGGAAAACTGTCAATGTCGACGATTGGTGCGAATGTAACAAAGTTGATGTTTCAATTATTGAAAATTTCGATAAACTGGAGCGGTTATGGACGTCAAGAATTGTCACTTTCGTTTACATAAATTCCGAAAAAGTTTGGTTTCAGGACACACTCCCTGAAAAGTCACAAGTTATTAGCAGTCGTAATTTTTATTTAGAGCCTTATGTAGATGAATGTCTCCATTTGTTGTGCCCGAAATAGCGTCAATTTTCTCCATCACGGTTTGCAGAAATGATACAAGTGTTTTTTCCCCCTCTTCACTGGCTGTTTGCTCGTGCACTTATTGTTCCCTGCGCGGGGGCCGGCTTGCAGGTGACGCCGGGGTCGGACGCGCCGAAGGTCAGTTGCGAGATCATTGCCAAATTCACAGTGCGCGCGTTACAGCGCACGGTGCCTCCCGCAGTGCCTGCCGTGATGTTCTTGAGCGGTGGCCAGAGCGAGGAGGAGGCCACCATTAACCTCAACGCCATGAACGCGCTGCAGACGCTCAAACCATGGACGCTCAGCTTCAGCTACGGACGCGCTCTGCAAGCCAGCGTGCTCAAGACGTGGGGCGGGGAGAAGAAGAACTGGGTCGCGGCGCAGCGCGTGCTCTACAACCGCGCCAAGGCCAACTCCGAGGCCGTGCTGGGCAAGTACAAGGGAGACTCCGGCGGAGACGCAGGAACGCTCCACGTCAAAGACTACCGGTACTAACTGATCGATATATGTCGATCGACGATTCCTGATCGAACCTTACTTCAGTCCCTTCGTTGACAATTGTCTCTGTTTCATTTTCAATGGATGCAACCGAAGCAATTGCGAGCTTAGCTTGTGAGGCTGTTATTATGAATTTGCCCTGCGCAATGTAGTCAAGCTTACACAAGCTAGCTAGCTTGTAGTTTATCCTTGAGCTCCGCCGTTGGATTGTTGGATTACACTCTCCTTGCATGCATGACAATTGACGTGATACTCACATATAGTAATACAAAAAGACTGTACTACTAGCTGGCAGAGTTTAATTACTTTTAATTAATCGATTGTTGAATTTTGACTGATTGGTATCGCTTGAACGACCATATTTTAATAATAATTGTTTGAAAATCTGGTTTCCTTAATTGAGTTTGGCCGTAAACCACCGTCCCGGACTGAATACTGCCATGCATTTCAGAATTAGGGTTTGTACTTCAGAATTAGGGCTCTGCCCTCGCTTAAGAAGGATTTCTCATCTATCATAACCTGAATTTTCGTCCACAGAGGTCCGTGTTCCTTTGTCGAACGCGCATTCCCCAATAGAGACCAAAATGTTCATAGAAACAATTCCACAGTGCGGCTATGGAGTTAGTAGCTAGAGTGAAATTCCGAAGTTGCACTACGGAATCGGGTATACGGATGTTGATTTCTATACATTGCTGCGTTTGAAAGCGCCTAAATTGTGACACCGCACAATAAAAACTAGTTTGACAAATGTAACCCAATGTTTCATGTACCAGGTTAGACAAAATATTTTCCCTCACTTGGTAACACAATTAAAGTCTTTATTGGACGTGGGGAATTGCAAATAATGGGTTCTAAATAATGCAGCAGTAATATTAACGTCAGTTTTGTTATGTGGTGAAAGTTCACAACATTGACACTTTCATTAATTTGAAGACGGGCTCTGGCTGAAACTTAAATCTACAGAAGTAACAGTGTAGATAATTGGCAGTTACGTCGAATGTCACAATTCTGAAACTCGAAATAGCGAGGGGGGGGAAAAAAAATTCATAGCTGAGTCTCGATCAGTCCGATTTTATTTTTCAGAATTTATTGGATACAAATATATATTTGATCTAGAATATCTATTCAAAGGATGGATTGAATTTGTTATTAGACAGCAAGAATTCCTAGCCTACCCCTTTTCTTGTGAAGCTGAAGTTCTCCAGATTTTAGCCTTCTCTTCCCGCTTCTCTTCTGAGTGTATAGTATTTCAGAGCAATTGGCTTGACGGAGGGATTTTCCAGTGAATCCATTTTTCATGAACTTATCAGCGATTGCTCCTGGTTGTCAATAATTCTTGATGTCAAACTCTCAACTCAAGGTAAAATAAAACACGAGATATGTTCTAATGTAACGTCAGTTCTGTTACATTGACTATTCAGAGTGCCAAAATTGTGACACACTCCACTGCACAGAGCTCTAAAAACTAAGTCTGATGCATGCATTTAAGTTTCAAAACGCCCATCTTGAAAAGTGCCAATGTCGTGAATAACTGAATATATGTCAATATAAAGGAATTAAGATGAAAACATATATTTTGTTAAAATGGCGGTAATCCTATGCCATTTTTCCATTCATTTTCTAGAACAGGTAAGGATTTCAGATCTTGAAATCTAGGAGAGGTGTACATTTTAGACCGCACAGTCTAAACCTCAAAAATGCCACCTGACGTACCGCCAGTTTAACGAGATATCCGTAAAAAATCTACTGCGCATTAAAGTAAAGAATTTGATCCCTGCCAAGACCTGAAACATCATTTTCAGAATATTGGCGATTATTCGCAAGATTTGCACAAAACGACTCCAATAGCTGGCTGCTCTGACTACCAATTGAAGTCAATCTTGTTAAATTGGCGGAATTCCAAGAGTGAAACTGTCCAGAACGTGCTGCCTGCAACATACAGTATATCACTCCTAGTTTTTAGAGCTTTGCACATATCGAAGGCACAGTTTCTGATGCCCAAAATTATGCCAACTTTAACGAAACATGGGGTAGAATGTGGGACCTTGGACACTACTAGAATTCACCTTCACAACAAAAGTTGTGCACAGCTATGTTCAGACGTTGGTGGTCAATACCGCACTGAAACCGTGATTCCAAAGTTGACATATAACATTGCTATTGAACATGCATCGTCTTCAAACACCTTTCCTGGAGATCCACTGCGTGGACAACGTCGTTCAATACTGCACACTGTAGCGACAGAACGACAAAATGCAGTCAGTGGCAGAATCAAAACTAACCCCAATTGCTGATTAGAAGTCACACAATCCTAACTTCCAGACTTCCCAAACCTTTCCACCGGCAATGTTTGTCGCTCCCCTGTTTCTCACATGTTTGTTGAAGTCTGTCCCCGAGTACTTTCTTGTTTAATTTCTGAAAAGCAATGCCCAAGCAAGTTGCAAAACGTTGCTACACTTACCCGCAAATTCTCGTTGTCGGAGATTTCCACCAAGTTCCTTAAGGTTCCCTCTGCTACAGAACTTGAACAAGCTGGCGATCGAGAGGTGCAACTACCACCTCGATTCGGGGGATTTCCAGCATGCTTGCCAATTAGGCCCACATGCATGACTTACATGAACCGCATTCCACAGAAGCACATGTCGACAGATTTCTCGGACAACTCGCGCAACCACTTGCTTCCACACCCCGCTGCAGAATAATTAGATTAGGGTCGATCTGCCGGCAGTCCGGCACCATAGATTCTGCCCTGGAATGGACTGCAAGTTGGGAAATTTGCAGAGGCTGATATATATAGGCGCCCCGAATAATACGGAGACTTTGTTCCCGGAGACTAGGACGATATGTATCCCGGCCGACATGCTTGAAAGCAGGCGAATTTCCTTTTAGAGCGACTTGCACCCGCTGGAAATCCTGGAATGTATGCAAGGAAAAAATGGATGGAATCAATCACATGAGAGTCTTATTACTGTGTGCATTCATCCCCAAATTATTCACTATTCATGGCATTCATCCAAATATTGGAGAATCTAGTACTACCTCTATCTTGAAATGATCTTCTTGTTGAACAAAATTTTCTAAATTAACATTTTTTTTTAACTCATTTTGTGTTGCAAGTAGACTTTGGTGCACTCTTTGCGTCCTAGAAATTTTGAGTTTGGGAGCTCTTTTCAAAGTGCAATTCAAGAATATTGAAAAGTAGAATTTTGGGGGCATTTTCAATGAATACCATTGGACATATGGTGAATTTCATTAAAATGGCGGTATTCTATATGCCATTTTTTAGAATACATAGTCTAAAATGAAAATCGATGACTATGACTCGTATAGATTTTTAGACATCTAAGATGTATATAGATTTCAAAAATCTATGACAAATTTAGATTTCAGATTGCATGGTCTGATACATCTTAGACTGGCATAGATTTCAAACATTTAGAGCACATATAGATTTCAAAAATCTTTAACAGATTTAGATTTCAGATTGCGTAGCTTGAATTGTATAAAGTGTCAAAGTAATGGAATTTTGCCATTTTAATGAAATTTGTCATACATTTAATTGTTGAGTGTAAAGAAGGTATTTTATGGGCATTTATTATGGGCCAAAGATTGTGTGTATATTGAATAGGGGTTTTAAGGGACCTATATTAATTAATTGACATTTCTCACCATATAAATGGGTGATTGCAAGAAAGACCGGTACTATTTTGTGTCACATTTTGAATGATGGAGTTGTTATTGATTATAACTTTTAAAGTATGAACCATATTAACTTGAAATTTTGACTAAAGATTTTTGACATGACAACAATCAAATTCCTTATTTTTCAGAAATTTTCAAAAATCATTTTATAATTAAATTTCAATTAAGCTAATTTGTCACACTTTGCGGTTAGGGGTTTTTAGTATTGGGGAGCATCCAAAATTAATAATCTAAAGCTGAAATTTATGTGGCCTATTCCCATACTAAACAGGCATGTTTCTACCAAAGGAAATCTTTAAAATCATTATTCTCTTTCCTCTACATATGCGCAAACAGGCCTCCCTTGCGTGCATACTTTTGAACATTTGAGATGGTTTTGAGATCATTCTTTTGGTGAAATCTCTTCATCATAAAGTTCTCCCCAATTTCCAATTTTTAGTTTTTTTTAAATTCTTTTTCCGATTTTTTACAAATTAAAATGTCAAAGTAGCTATTTTCATGAAAATTTGCACTTTTCTAGTTCTCCTACTTAGAGAATTTTCCTACACTTTTCCTTCCTAAGGTACCTTCTTCTTAGAGGTATATACCTAAAATATATTTTTTACATTTTTTAAAAATTATTTTTCTAATTATACAGTACTCCCAAAAATTTCAGCAGTACTGTGGAAAACGCTACATAAATCGGTCGGTCTTTCTTGCAATGACCCAAATGGGTGATTGCAAGAAACACTTGCCAATTTTGTTGCGTTTGGCTGATTTTTGGGGAGTATAATTAGAAAATTAATTTGACTTATGTATACACCTTTAAGATGAAGGTACCCATGGAAGGAATTGCATAGAAAAATTGTCTAAGTAGGAGAACTTGAAAAGTCCCAAACCTCAAGAAAATACATACCTTCATGTTTTAATTAGGAAAAAATAGAAAAAATAAGTTTTTACAAAAAATAAAAAGTGGACATTTGCAACAACTTTAATATGGAGATGGTCATTTACCCAAAAAACCACCAAAATAATATTTTATATGTTTCAAATACAAGCAAAAAGGAGCTCACTTTATAGACCTCCACACCACATAAAATTAACTATTTTTTTTAAATTCTTCCCTAGAGAACTAGAAGTCTACTAGAAGACCATCTCGTCCAAATTTCACCTCAAAATCATTCAGAAAAGGTACCCCTGATAGTACTAAAAAACCCTAAACTACAAAGTGTGACATCCAATTAGGGTCTATTTTTGGATAATAAATTATTTTTAAAAATTATGAAAAAATTAGGGAAGGTTTATGATAGTTATGAATACCTTTCCTACAAATCTTGAGTCATTTGGAGCCAAAACACAAAAGTTATGGCCAAAAAACAAATCAGCATGCAATGTGTGACACAAAATAGTACGGTCAAGTGTTTCTTGCAATCACCCAAATATCTACCTTTGTTGTATACTTGTACATCATTGGTTACTAAAGTGTTTGGAGGTTGTACATCATGTTTCAAACAACTATAGTTTTCACAATAAATCCCTTTAAACCCCTTTGTAGTGTAGATATTATTTTGCCTTCCAAAGCTTCACTTCCTTCAATTGGGCAATATTCAAAGATACGCAAAAAATAAGAAAAAATAGTGATGATTGATCCCTCCATTCCTCCAATCATTTAATTTGTCTTTTGATTGATAATTGCATAAATGGAAGGGAACTTTTAGTCAAAGTTGTTTTCTTAATCCTATGTAGCAATCAAAAGTCAAATCTAGCTCCCTAATTTGCAACATTACAAGTGCAATAGGAAGATCATTTTGGAATAGGAAATTAAGACCAATAAAAAGATCATTATAGAACTAAAGGTATATTTCATTGAAAAGGGTTTGGTAGTTTTATCTAAAGAAAATCTATTACTTTAAAATGGAATAGATGTGAACATTTGTTTCACATGTGTATAAATTCAATATGATACCTATAGTTAATTCTTAAAAGACCGAAGCCTTTTCTTTGCAAAAAAACACTCAAAATTGTCATTTCTATGGTAAAGAGTAAAAAAAAATTTAATTATTTTTTATAAACATCTAACCATAGTATGTTATACTTAATTAGTATGAGAATGTATGGAAAAAATTCAAATTTTTTGGCTAAACAGATTGTGAGATATTTGTGTTTAAAGTAAAAAAAAAGTTTTTTAGGACATTGTGGGACTAGATTGTTTGACTTTGAACCTTCACTTAACTCTAACTTTTTGCACTGCAGCGGAGTTTGGAGCTTTAAATAATCATAGTGGAAAATTAAATTGAGAGTTTAGGGGAAAAAAAAGGAATTCAAAAAAATTAATTTTCATCCTTAAAGAAATTATTGAGTAGAAGAAGGTATGAGATAGAAGAAAAATCTAAATTACTATTATCTTTAAGATGGAATTAAAATGCACTAATACTAATAGTGAGATTTTTCTAGAAAGAGAACTAAACCATGTAGAATTTTTTTTTAATTGTAAAATTTGCATTTAGAAATGAATCCTACAAGTTATTTTTCAAAAAGATGCTCAGATTGCACTCAAAACAAGAATGTCCATAACTTTGATACAACTTATTCAAATGAAATGAAATAAAGATTTCCACATAGACAAAAATATAATTTATGAGAAAAAAAATACTTTCTAAAAAAATTTAAAATTTTGAAATTTTTTTGTTGCTAAGTCTCCCCTATTTTGAGCTTATTTGGGCATAATTCTTGTTCCCATCTTCTTGAGTGCCAATTAGGGAAAAAATTATACTCTTATGAAGCTATTCATTTCTATCTTCACAAAAGTTTCAAAAAATTATAATATTAGTTCAAACCATAGGTACTAACCTAAAATCCCATTTATAGAGCCATTTATTTGCCAAATGGACAATGGGCCTTTAGGGGTTAAAAAAATGTACTTTGACTAAATAAACTCAATATGTACAAATTTTTATTTATTGTTAAAAAAAACAAAAAACACTTTCTATTTTTGAAGGTTGTTTAAGCTAGTGTGGCCAACATGGTTGCTAGTATGTGAGCATAGAAAGTGTGAGCCTATGAGCCTAGAATTCTATACACCTATAATATAAGTGTCTATATTTATGTTCTAAACACCTATAATATAGGCATTTATGTTATAAACACCTTCAATGAGTGTAGGATATTTTCTTACACTTAGTCCCAAAGCTCATAGGCTCATACTTTTAATATGCTCACATACTAGTGTTGTTGGTGTAGCCAAAGGTAGGAGGCTACAAAATCAAAAAAATTTCATCTATATTTTGGCATTGAATGGCCACCCACCTTCATTTAGAAATGCCACAAACAATTCTAAGAGTAGTTAATAAAGTTGAGCATTTCGTACTTCCTAGGTGTCTTTTTAAAGCCATTAATGCAAGTCCTCCAAGAATAATGAATAGGTATCTTATCCTTTCAAACTTTGAGAATTCATAGAATATTGTATGCATCTAATAAAATTATGCAACACCTTGCATTGGTTTTCATTTGAAAATGTTAGTTTTTGTTGTAGCCTCTAAGTTACCCTTCAAAGTTCATGCATTGACTATTATACATCATCCTAAAGAAGTTTGGAAACCTCACTTAAAAAAATTAACCTTTAAAAAAATTCACTTTGCTAAAGGGACAAATGAATCCAAAAGGGAATAAAAAATCTCCTTAAAGTAAGGTTGAATCTTCTTACTAGCTCAATTTTGTATTCTTAGAGTATGAAAAAGTGAATAGTAAATAATGCTTTCATTTTGTAGTCTAAATGTAGTGACTAACAAGTCATCATCAATACTGAAGTGGATTTAGAAAATTGAAATATTCCAAAATATGCCCAAAAAAAACTTTTGGTCAACAATTCTCTCAACCAACCCCAAGGGGCTAAGTACCCTATTGTTTGCCTTAATAATGTTGTTGTACACATTAAGTGTCCATCTAGATGACTTCACCTAAGACTATAATATCAAAAATGGTGAATTTCATCAAAATGGTTATAGTCCATTACAAATTTACAATGGTAGGCCATTTTGATTTTGGCTCTTCTAAACCAACTCTAGATTTTGGCAACTACACAATTCGAAATCTAAATCTATACTAGATGTTTGAAATCTAGACACATCATAGATGTTTAGATTGTACAGTTGAAATCTATTCTATTCCCAGATGTCTTTTCTATAGTTTAAACTACATAATTAGTTTGAAAAATGGCACATGGAGTACAACAATTTTAATGAAATTGATGATAAAACAAAATTCTTAATCCAATTTTTTTGAGATGCTTCCTTGTATGTTCAAGTAATAGTATTGAAAATTCCCTCATTATGGTACTATTGAATTTTCTAAAGAAGAAAATGTTTAACCCTTAAGCATCTAGACTCATCTTTAGACTTGACCATTTCAAAATAATAATCATATTTAAAGTAGTATTGGGGAGAATATTTTGAAATTGATATCCAAATAATAATTGTAGACTTTGAATTTTAGATTCCATCCAGACAATTAGATTTGCCAATGCTATCACCAATATCTTTCAATTTTAAAAGGAAAATTTCAAAATTCCTTCTAAATTCAATTACAAGAAAAATATTGTCATTTTTGGAGTAAATTTTGTTGTAATGGATTCTTTTGACATGGTGGTTTCTAAAATTTTTGTGTTCTTTGATTCAATGACCTCATTTTTGCAATTCCAAGTTTGAACTAAAGTAAATGCAATTTTGGCTTGGATTACCACTTGACAAACTTCCACATTTGTACTTTTAAAAAATTATGTTCTTTCAAAACACCAAATCTAGCCCTTGGGTAGGAGAACAACTTCACAAAGTATCTCTAAAAATTAAGGTGACTTTTGTCTAAGTTGTAACAAGAATGAAATCTAATTTTCAATCTGGGCATTGTCTAGAAATTATACATCAAAGTGCTTCAATCAAGGTTAGTCCATGGATCACCCTCTCATTACAAAAAAATTGGCTATGTGGAGGACTGGAGGTCCATTCCAATTTTGGGGTGATTGCAAGAAACACTTGTACTATTTGTTGCGTTTTGTCACACCTTAGTTTTTGATTTGTTTTTTAGCCATAACTTTTGTGTTCTAGCTCCAAATGGCTCAAAATTTATGAAAAAGATACTCATAAATATTATATACCTTTACTAATTTTTGAAGATTTTTCAAAAATAATTTTAATTTTTGAACAGTCTTGATAATTTCTCACAATGAATGATTTAGGTTTTTTTAGAACTATTTGAAACCCAAAAAAACGAATTTTGAGCTAAAATTTGGAGAGAGTGGTCTCTTAGTAGACTTATAGCTATTGTCCAAAGGAATTTTTTAAATACTTATTTTTATGTGGTATCAAAGTCCACAAAGAGAGTTTCTTTTTGCATTTTTTCCCAAAGGTATGAGACATTATTTTGGTGAGTTTTTAGCCAATTCTCATCATCAAAAAGTATTCTCAAATGGAAAAAATTTATATTTTCTTAAGAAAAAAATTCCTATTTTTTACATATTAAAATATCAAAAGTTGTTTTTTCTTCACTAGAATTTTGGACATAGACTTCATATAGAATTCCAGTGAAGAAAATACAACTTATGACATTTTAATTTGTAAAAAAAAGGATTTTTTTTTTTAAAATCTAAAAAATTTCCATTTGAGAAGACTTTTTGGTGATGAGATTTGACTAAAAAACTCACCAAAATAATGTTTCATACTTTTGAAAAGAAATGCAAAAAGAAGCTCTCTTTGTAGACTTCAATTCTACACCACATAAAAATAATTATTTTAAAAATTCCTTTGGATAACAGCTATAAGTCTACTAAGAGATCACGCTCTCTAAATTTCAGTTCAAAATTCTTTTTTTGGGGTTCCAAATAGTGATAAGAAAAGAACCTAAATCATCCATTGTAAGAAATTATTGGGGCTATTTAAAAATAGTAAATTATTTTTGAAAATCTTCAAAAATTAGAAATGGTATATAATGGTTATTAGTAGCTTTCCTATAAATTTTGAGTCATTTGGAGCTAGAATATAAAAGTTATGGCCAAAAAACAAATAAAAAGTTAAGGTGTGACAAAACGCATTGAGTATTTCTTGCAATCACCCTTTAGCAAATGTGCAAATACATTACAATAAAAAAATAATCCTTTAAAAAATATTTTTCTAAACAGTTGATTAAAATATGATTTTTGAATTGAAAATATGATTGGACACAATGGTTGGCTTTCATTGGCAAGATTATGTATAAACAAGTTTTTTTTCTAGTTTAGGTTGATTTTTTCTACATTTGCACATTTTCGTGCATGAAAGCAATCCTCCCATCAGTCATGTGGCCTAAATTTTTTCTAATGTAATGCCATTTTTTGCTATTTACTTGATGTGAATTTTTGCTATAAAAATGCTACTTTTGAATTTGAGTTCAACTAGTAATGAAATGAAGATTATTAAGTGCCTACTACACTTTCTACCATTAGAAGATTTTTGAACCTTCAAAGAGGCCTTAGGAATTGACATGCAAAGCTATTTATTTAAGGTTAGAGATGATAGCCTAAGTACATAATATGCGTTGCTACCTTGTGTGAATTTCATCAAGTATCTATGAATTTGTCAAAATAAAGAATTCACTTATAGTACCAAGGAGTTGAATGACAAAAAGTACTTAATGTCTTATTGTCCAATAAGATGCATTTGAGCATTTCATTGTGCAAACATCATGAGTACGAAGTACCCATGATCTTTTAAAAATAAAAAAGTTCATTTATAGTACTAAAGACTCAAGAGCCATTAATACTTAGTTGCACTAAATTTGTCCTTTCCTATATAAAGTAATCCCTCAATGTACTTGAGATTTAAATGACAAGAAGTATCTAGTGTTCCACTGTCCCATTGTCCAATAAAAGGCATGTACTTTTGTAAACATCATGATGTCAAAAATGGGTGAAAATAGGAGAATAAAATTGTAACTTCTAAGGCATGTACTTTTGTAAACATCATGATGTCAAAAATGGGTGGAAATAGGGGAATAAAATTGTACCTTCTTTGGCATGTACGCATTTAAATCCAATTAAGGTCCTCAATTAAGACCATTTTAGAGGCCTCTTTTGAGGGTTCAAAAATCCTCTAATATCCAATTGGAGTTATTGAAAATTTTAATAAATTTTAATATTTTAAAGCAATATGAACTTTCAACTTTAACCATAGTTTGTTGATTTTTTCTAATTTCAAAATGACATGATAGGATTGATAGATTTGGTCTACACCACAATATTGTGCACCCTAATTTATATCTATAATGAAAATTTAAGATTTTTCAAGTATGTTTTGCATTTGATATGAATTTATGACTTTTCTTCATTTTTTTCTCAAAAACTCATAACAACTTCAAATTTTCTTAAAAAAATTTGAAAATTTGATAACATAGTAGACGTACAATCATACATATGATTATATCTGTGAAAAAATAAACATAAAATATTTCGTTCTTATCAAGGCAGTGAAGTAGTGAAAAGAGTGATGGGCAAGGAGGCTGGAAATCAGTGGTCCTGGACCCATCCTTCCAGGGTCGGGGTGAACTGCCACCAAGTCATTCCAGGGTGCAAGTAAAAATGAAAGCCCCATATTTTGTGCTCCATTAATTTACCTAGTACACCTCTCCTCTCGCTAATTTGGGGCCTCTGATTGCAAATATGAAATCAGAATTTGCAAATTTATCATGAGTGGAAAATAAAAAATTTCAGTGTTCACCTCGGCCTCCTTCCAGAGTTCCAGGGTTCAGTGTTTCCAAGAATCTCTTGAAACTTCATCGGTACAGCAACTTAATTTGACGATACATTGAACTACAGTATACAGCTTCACCCATTCATCCTCAGCAACTTACAAATTACAATTGTGCTGCAGGAACAACACTTCAAGTTCCAGTAAAAAGGAACCAAAACAAATCATCGAATTAATTCAAATGCATAATAACACAAAGCAGCCAGATAAGTGCTCTGATGAAAATGTACAATAATAAAACTGTATATTAAATCTGCTTTAGTTGAAGCAGAGAGAACCCTCAAGGAAAATATTTATCTACAAGAGTTCTTACCCCAAAATGCAGGCACAAGCGCTAGTCAGCACTCGGGGGTAACCAGTTATACAAAGTGCATATACGAAGTGCATACGTCTTGCTACTGTACTGAACATGCAAAAATTCATCAATCAGAGATCATTACTCTGTCAGAAGAATAGTTCTGACAACTTTTGCAATCTGACCTACCTCAAATAAATGATGAATTCATGAATTGAATCAAGTTCGAAGTTTGCACCGACTTTACAAAGAAAGTCGATCGACTGATCGAGGCACAAATTGAATGACAGGGTGGCGAGGATGAGTTCTCCAATCTCCGATATAGCTTGAAGAACCTGCTGCTGCAAAAGCCAAAAAATGGTTGATGCGGTTGAGATGCAATTCTTCAGCAAGAATTCATCGTCCTACTGCAGGAGTTCTTCTTCTGCTCGATCTCTGAAACCATGTCTACATTAGCAGCAGCAGCAGCCACCAGAATGTGACTGGGATGGGTGGTCGCGGGCCGACTCAGCTCCGCCTGACACGACAAAGTCCCGGCGGATTTGTAAACGAAGTCTCGTCGCTTTTGGTTGTAAATTTCAGACGCAAAGCAAGCCTGCATCTGCACAAGCTCGTCGCGGCGATGCTCACGAAGTTGATCCTCCAACGCTCGCAAGCCACGACGCTTCTCGGCGATCAGAGCATCGCATTGCTTGCCTTTGCTGATCTTCTCCGCCCGCTCGATCACGCTCTCCACGAAACCCAAGCTCGACGGCGACAGCACGGCGTCGATCAAGCCCAAGCGCTGCGCCTCCGACACCGACACAGGATCCACGCTGGTCACCAGCTGGGCGGCGACTTCCACGCCCACGCGCTTCGGCAGGCTGTGCGTCCAGTACTCCGAGCCGAACAGCTCCATCGGCTTGTAGCTCGGGTACAAAACCACGTTGCGGTGAGCCCACACCACGTCTGCCGCAAGGGCGGCCATCACGCCGCCCGCGCCGGCGTTGCCCAACATGGCCGACACCGTCACGCGCTGGCTGCACGTCAAGACGCGGAGCACCACGTCGTCGATGGCGTTGATGTTCTCCCACGACTCGTGCACGGGGTCCGACGCCGCCTCGATGGTGTTGAGGTGGATACCGTTGCTGAAGTAGTTGATGCCGCCCATGAGCACCAGCACCTTGCTGGGGCACTCGCGGTCCAAGTGGTCCAGCGCTCGACACAAGCGGCGGCACTGATCCGTGCTCATGGCGCCATTGTAGAAGTCGAACCACAGGTACGTCACGTCGTTCTTGGTCCAGTAGAAAATCTCCTGGAACGTCTGCGGCCATGTCCCCATGGGAAGCTTCAGCGCCGGTGCCTTCAGGTGGGGCAGGGTCGCGACCACAGACGGCGGAAGCGCTGCCACGGCGGGTACTTTGATGGACTTCACGTTTTTCTTGAGGTGCGTGATCCACATCGCCGTCCCGCCCCCGCAGCGGATCAAAACGGCGCCGTCGCGCTGACCTAGAATCTCCTCCGGACCTTTGGAACCGGAGTGAAGCTCCGGCGGGTTGGATTCCACATGCGCGCCGAACAACAGAAACTTCTCGTTCGCCACCACGGACAGCGTGCCCGGCTGCGAGTCCCCTGCGCGAATGATCGTGGCAAGGTCCTCCGCGGGAAGCTCCCAGTCGAGGCGACGATCCGCCTGCAGCAGCTTGGGCCGCAGGGAGCCTCTGACGCGGGGGTTCGAGTAATCGAGCGGTCGCGGGGGCACATTGTGTCTGAGGTTGAAGAGCACCTCGTCGATGCAGCGCATGGCGGCGTCCACGCACTCGATCCGGTACAGCGACGACTTGGTTGGCTCTTGGCCCAGGGTACGGCGGATGCGGAAGTTGCTGGTGGCCCAGATGGGTCCTGCGTCCATCTCCTCCTCCGCTTGCAAAATGGTGACGCCCCACTCGCGCTGTTTCTCCTGCAACGCCCAGTCGATGGACGACATGCCGCGGTCGCCTTCGATGCCCGGGTGGACGACCAGGCACGGCACGTCGGCGCTGTAGATTTCTCGCGGTATGCGCTTCGTGAGGAACGGGCAGAGAATGACGTCGGGCTTGAGCTTGTCCACGGCGGCGATCATGGAGTCGCCGTCCTTAAAAACGTGCACTATCACCTGGTGGCCACTTTCTCGCAGCTTTAGCGACGCTCGTTGCGCCATCGAGTTGAAGGCATCGCACACCAACAAGAAGCAGAGCCTCGTTTCGGGTGGCGTAGGAACCACCACGGTCACAGGAGTCGCTTCCAGTTCACGTCCTGGCGAAATCGACACACTCCGAATTCGCCCACACGAGACCCTTCGCCTGGGGTTTCGTGACGACGTCGATCGACGGCAACCCTCGAGTCTTAAAGCAGTGCATGCCGTCAAATTTGATGCAAAGTTTGCGTGAACCGTCGTCGCAAGATGCTGAGCACTCATCCTCGAGCTCATGTCTGTAGGGGCGAAGCTGCTGTGGGAGAGCGCCATCGACGTCTGGTTGAGTTGCATCGAAATCATTTTCGAAAGGCCTCAAGGAATCTCTCAATCAGAATTTTGAGAGCTCTTGCAGGTACTGGTAATAACGCCCGAGGGCAGGTCACACGCCCGAGCCCCGAGGACAGAGAGAGGAAAGCCAAAAGGTGGGGAGGAAACAATGCAACCAGGAGAGCTTTTGCAGGTATCAAGATTGAAACCCGTTCTAGGGTGGAGTTCTGCAGGTATCAATTAGTGGTGCCCAATTTGCAGTCTCTAGTTCCTGTCTCCCACGTACTGTCGGTGACGACACCTAGCCGATCAGCCCACACGTACACTGGTGCAGTGACCTAGACCAGCGAGGAAAATATCACGAATCTTGATTCGCTGCGCCTTACAAGTACCGCTGGTCTTATTCTCGAGGTGATTAGCTTCTGCAAATTTAATCTCAACACTCAGTCGATCAGATTAGACAAGACACTCAATCCTCTGTAATAGCTTCAGACTCGTGACTCACGGAACATGAACTAGCTAGCTTGTCCGTTCCTTGAATGACAGGCAAATCAATGATTGATCTTAGCTTCCTGACCCAAAGTGCTGGTACATTTATGCACGATCACGATTCTAGGGATTGTGGAGCTGATTTGAATTGCGTCATCCATGTACTACGTTGCCATGAGTTGGCCTACGTTGCACGGTTGCAGTAGCGAAAGGCGATGCTCGCACACTCCAACGTACCAAACAGCTGGCTAGATCTGAGCCGTAAAGCAAGCCCGATATAATTAATCGGCCAGTACGTTCATGGTGCACTTGGCTCCAAGCATTGTACCCGCTGATTAGTAGATCAGACATGCAATCCGTCGCTTTTCGCACCTCTTCAACGTAGCCTTGGTCACTGAAAAAGATCGTCACTCACGAGCTATCCTTGCACTTGCACTTGCCTATGATGTACTTGACACGTAAATTAATGAAATCATTACAAATGTACCAGTCTAACTCGATATTATTACGGAGCAATTTACGAGAGTCTGTCTAGTACGTCGGTGTCGAACTAGCCGGCCAGAGGATGACCAGTCTTGCTATAGCTGTGGAGCCTCACAAATCAGTCAGACTCGATCGACTACACCAGATACGTACGAGAGATTTCGCGGAGAGATTAACAGCTATCAATAAACTTGCCATACAAGATAAGGAGTACTAGCTTAGATATGGTCACTTCGATTCGTCTACGTAAACATCAGACATAATTGAGAGATCGAAATATCGATACCCACCCAGCTTAGATCGATGAGATCGATAGCGCGTACAGTTGAACACAGTCGAAGATAGTAAGCTCAATATGACAGTTGCAATTGATGTTCAAGGGGAGTGCTGCATGGTGATGGTGCCACTGGTGGGTTTATATACACCAGCTGGCGTCCAGAGTGACGCCCAAAGATGCGATCAACTTGGCGAGCGGGAAAGTCAGTTGGAGACTACGCACTGCAGACTTCTCCTTTCAGTTGGCCTGGTATCGAGGAAGACTGGAATCCTTATACTTATCTGTCGATTTTAATTTTTGGTTGCGTTTTTTATTATAATAATTAATATATATATTAAGTACAGTTGAGGTGGAGTGGTAAGTTATATGTGGAAGTACGGTCGGCGATCACGGGGCGTTTCGAGTTTTCAACACGGACTTTTGACATCCTTGCAGCCTGTTTTTTTGGGGAACTGTACCTACTACCTAGCCCGCCAGTCCGCCACAAGGGTCGAGTCTGTCGTACACTGGTAAGCTTAGAGCGCGTTTCCATTGAAGCCCTGGACCTCCAGGTCCGGGAGGTCCAGGCGGTTTCTATTGGGGGGAGCTGGACCTCGAGTCGGACATCCAGTCCCCCTCCAGCCTCCGGGTTCTCCATCTCTGAAATACAGACCTGGAGGGCCTAGACCCCCACTGGCCCATTGGACCCTCCTAAAATAAGAAAACGACATGATGATGGCTCGCGTCTTCCAATGAAAAGCGTTTGGCTCCTCTAGCTCATATAATTAGGTTGTTAATGCTATTATTTCCCTCAGAAAATATTCATTTTGCATATATAATTACATTTTTGGATTCCTTGTTAAAAGGGCTACAAGAATTTCCTACAAATGTTAGAACAAATTATATACTTTGAAAATAGATTAAAATGCATTAAAAGTGATTATAATCAAGGCCATATAATGGGAGTTGCGTACAAGGGAAATTTATATTTTAATATTATTTTTAATCTCTCTTCCTCAAGGGGTTCATACTTCACACCTCTTATTGTTTGCTAACCACGTTTGATACTACAATAATGGGGTATTTAATGGGGGGTATTTATATCCTTCCCATTGTTTTTCCCTCCCTACTAGTAGAAATAAAGCTACCGGAGTGTATTTTAGAATATCCTATTTTTTTGTAAATTTTTTGAAAGACTAATTTTGAACACCCTATTCTTTTTCTAAATTTCATAATTATAAAATACTAAAAAGACCAAAAACATTGTATACAAAGAAATATGTCAGCTTCAAGGATTTTGATGGACTGAAAACATGGTGAAATGCACCACACATGCTATCTATATGCCACTGAAGAGTTTGAAAATCAAAAACCAAAGCTACAACTATGTATATTTTACCATTCATAGGAAAACAAAGCACACAATTGAAAAATTAAGCTATAGTAGATAGTCCTAATGCAATATCTAAAATTGATTTCAAGGTACAAGAGCATATTCACATTCATTTATATAATAGGAAAACTTAGGAAATTTAATAAGCCAGTTGTGTTTAAAAACACAAGTATCAATAAGTTTGCAAACCCATTCTAACATCTAAAATGAAGTAGTTCAAGGACCTCTTCTCAAATCATCGATTACATACACCTACTGACACACTTGTAACAATCTTGAATCTGAAAAATTGTAAAAAAAAATAACAAGCTGTAAATGTTGACTTGGTGAGTTGTAGTGAGAGTTACGGTATATAGGTACTGCACTAGCAACCCTCACCCCAATTAAAATCCAATTGCCTTACAGCCTATTGAATTCTAGCTACCTAATTGGATATTAGTCGCGTAATTGGATTTTACTTGCCTAATTGGATTCCAACTACATGATTGGATTCTAGCTGCCTAATTGAAATCCAAAGTACCTATTGTAGCCACCCTCCAAAGGAACTAATTTACAAATTGAACCTACTAAGTACTTTTGGTAGGATCCTATATTTGTCATCCTATTTTTTTCCTACAGCTCAAAAAAAGGTACAATTTCTCACCACCCTATTTTATATATAAAAACAACTAAGATATTTTACTTATGATATGGTAGATGTATGGAAACTATAAATTTTTCCTTCCATGAATTAAATTGACCCTATTTTTTATCTTGCGACACTTTCTACTACACCGGTAGTGTCTCCCCCGAGCTCTCTTCATTAAGAGTGGTGGACTAGTGGAACTCCTTGTCCTTTGAATTTACATATCCCACATACATTGTAAATCCTATCACCATCTTACTTGTATAAAAAAACTCTCATCACAACTTTGTATTTACCAAATCGAGTGGATTTTGAATTGAAGTTCATTACCTTCAATCATTAGAATTTTCTTTTTTTTTGAGAATAAATTCTAAAAAACTAAAAAGAATTCTAATTATTCAATTGGCTTCAAATGAAAAGACATTATTAAACTGTAAACACCATGGACTCTAAGTTGATTAATGAATGTAATCAACTAAAAGTGTATGATGTTTAACCTTTCATTGCCTAAGGTCCAAATGTGACTAGAAGCATGTTTGCTTTTCAAACCTTATAAGTCAAAATGTCATTAACATATGAAAATCTCAACCATACAATCTTACAGCGTGCAATCGTGCATGTTGTAGATGACATGGATCAAATTTGGAGTCATTTGGCTACATACTTTGTAAGACCATAATAATAAGTGATGTTAAAACTTAAAAGATGCTAAAAACACATTTTGGAGGTGAAATTTGATTTCTAAACCTACTCAAATAAAAAATTTACAAACTATAAAGGGTGAATGCTAGAAACACTTGTCCTATTTGTTGCATTTTTGGTTTTTGTTGATTTAGTACTATGAGTACGACAAGTACTATGAGTATTATATGGGATTTGGAAAAAGAAATGTAGACCATCTATTGAAATTCAAATCTATAGTTCTAATGACACATGGATCCAAGATCAAGGATCATAAAGTTGCCATAAAAGTAATCTACAATCACAAATCATAAAAAAGAAGTCTACATTGCCCAAAATGTCTATACAATCCTATCGTGTACTCTAGAGTCCTACTCAAACATGGAAACCCATAATTATGCTAAAAATCATAGTTTCACATTTCCATTTTTGGAAATTACTTAGACCATTCAAAAAATTAATATTAAAAATGGCCATTGTTCCTAACTTGGACCCCTTTTCAAATATTGAAACAAAAAGAAAAATTCTATTTTTTATTATTGAGAAATTCATTGGGAATGTTGCTCATTTTAGGCCCATGTAGAACTTTATCACATTAGGCAATCAAAAATCCCTCTTCTAGAAAGTTGTATTTCTATAGTAGGAAGCACTCTGCCCAATTTCATAAGGTAACTTCTTAAAAAAGGTACTCAATAGTACTAAAAACCTCCAAATTGTCATTTGTAACATTCAATCACTAATACTATTTTAATATTAAACTATTTTCGAAAATTATGAAAAAAATTAGGGAAGGTGTATGATAGTCATGAATTCCTTCTTTATAAATCTTAAGTCATTTAGAGCTTAAACACAAAAGTTATGGCTAAAAAACAGATCAACACTTAAATTGTGACGGAAAATAGTACAAGCGTTTCTTGCATTCACCCTAAAGTACTTCAGAACCAACATACAAACACATTGGTGAAAAAATATCATTCAAATGCTCTCAACTATTTGCAAAATGACTTTAAAACATCAAAAAAATAGCAAAATAGGGTGCAAAAAACACATCTATAAATGAACCTCCTTCATTACAAAAAATTTCAGCCCTGCAGATGGCCGTTAACATTACATTTTCGGGCCCCCCGCAGTGCAAATACAGAAAAATAAAATAAAAAAATTTTAATAAAATTTTTATTTTTAATTAAAATTTTTTATTTTTATTTTTAAAAAAATTATAAAAAAATTATAATCTGATGTGGTGCTGACGTGGTACCAGTAGTGCCACGTCAGATTTGAATTTTTCAAAAATAAAAAATATTTTTTTAATTCAGATTTTTTCCCTAATTGCACTAGAGGGGTCCAGAAACTCGTAGCCTTTCCAAGGGCTGAAATTTCTGGTAATGCTACTAAAATGCATCTAAGTAGTCTTTCATAATTTCTTGGATTGATATGAAATTTTAGACACACAAACTAGACTAAAATGAAAAAATATTTTGAATTTATATACTAGAAACAAACACCATATGAGGAAGAAACAAGGTGCTAAAGTTCATTGTAATCCAAAAACGTTTGGTTTTTGAACTTCAAATTGCTCCCAAACATTCAAAACAACTTGGATTGCAATGAAAATTTGACTACAATAACCAGACTTTGAAAGAAATATAAGTCAATTTTTTTATTAAAAACAAACTTTGAATGAAGGAAATACAAGCCATCAAATGCAGTTTAGTAAATTCAAATTCAACCTATGAACTTTGATTGGCTTCAGGAAAATCATTGTATCTTGGATTGATTTGAAACTTTTACAACAAAAACTAGACTAGTATGTACAACATTTACAAGTTTTATCAATTTGGACATTGGATGCAAAAGTTATAGTACATTGAATTGGACTATATGGATACTTTTCGTCATGTTAGGTGATGAAGGGTTAATAAATTATTTTGGTGGTTATTAATAATTATCTTCATTACATCCCTTTAGCAACGTCTTGCCATTTTTGGTGAATAGTTAGATCATTTGACTTCCAACTTCAAATGATTCTATAGGGTTAGTGGTGACATAGATAATCCTAATGATGTCACTCTGAACTTCTGAAGCAAACCTTGAAAGACCCCATATTTCCTCTAATGCCAAGGTGCAAGTAAAACAAAAAGCCCCATATTTTATTCTTGACTAATTTACCTTGTACACTTTTCCTAGCTAATTAAGAGCCTTTGATTGCAAGTACAATACTACAAATCAATCAAGATTTCTAAAAAAATTCATTGTTCTTTCCAATCGCCAAGCAAGGTCAATTCATCCAGATCCAATAAAGGAACTTACTACATAAAGACGAAGTAATACTATGATAAAACTCACAAAGTGGAGTATATAAGAAATGAAAATGGTTTGTCCACTCAATGTCAACCACAGTATAGAAAGAGGCTTGAAATCAACTGGGCAATATAAACCACCCGTATAAAAGTGCATGAAACAATGCAAAGGTTTAACTGAAATGGAACAAAATATGCATGCTCAGAAATTGCAGTCAAAACTGCATGCTTTTAGATTGCTCATTAATTGAAAAGGTTGAATTGAATGTGCGCTCTTTGCTTGTACATGAGTAGTTAAAAACTTGAAGTTGTTAATGAGATGTTAATTAATTCAAGTGTATGCACTAACTTCCTCTATTTGTAGTGTCACCAAAATTTAACTCCTAAAGAACCAAGCTGCATTTTTTGGCAACATAGCAATTTTGGGTAGTTCACTATGAGTGGAGTTTGTTTTTGTTTTCTTTGAGATTTTCACAAAATATGTGCCCAAAGAGAATCTTTAAGGCCCAACAATTTTCATAACTTTTGACTACATTGTTAAAAAGTTATTGCATGATATGTGGTTTTCTTTAATCTATGGGCAGCCCGGGCAGCTCAAAAAACTTCTTTAAAAATCACTTTTTGAAAATTTTGAAAATTGAAATTGGTTCTTTAGAATTATATGTACGTGGAAAGCTTTGATTCATTCCATTTGGATTAATGAAGTGAAAGTTATGAGGAGTTTTAGTTTGTAAGTAGGTGTGGAGTTGTTGAAAACCATACCTACTCGCAAGCTAAAACTCCTCATAACTTTCACTTCATTAATCCAAATGGAATGATTCAAAACTTCCCATATACATATAATTCTAAAGAACCAATCTATTATTTTTTTTCAAAAAGTGATTTTTGAAGAAGTTTTTTGAGTTGCCTAGGTTACCCAAAGATCAAAGAAAATCACATATCATGCAATAATCTTTTAATAATGTAGTCAAAAGTTATGAAAATTGTTGGGCCTTAAAGATACTCCTTGGGCACATGTTGTGTGAAAATTCCAAAGAAAAAACAACAAAACTCCACTTGTAGTGAGCTGGCTAAAGTTGCTATGTTGACAAAAAATACAACTTGGTCCTTTAGGGGTTAATTTAAACTTGTTAGTTTTTACTATGCATCATTTTGGACATTTCGTGGATGCTTTTTAAAACTTTCATGCACATTTCTAGCATCCAATTAATTAATTTTTGCAATGACTTGTTCTATTTAAAGACATGTGTTCATTGATTATCACTGTAGCCTATACATTGGAATAGCCCCCTAGACATCATCCACTTCCAAAAATCATGGTTAATTCATCCAATGTCCAAAGTTTATGATTAAAATCTCTACTACAATGTTTTTACTTTTTCTTCCTACCAAAAATATAAAAATAAAAATTGGATTGACATATTTTCCGAGAGAGGGCTACTTTTCCTTAGATAAACGGTTTTTGAGCCTTCTAGATACCTTAGAACTCAAATTACCTCTACCAAGCCAATTGGATGCCTAGGATTAAAATGTAATGCCTTCCCAAGCATCTTGAGGGAATTATCCCTCTTTTGTCAAGAAAGGAATCCCTTTGGCTAACAATGATACGAATCCAATGAGCCAATTGTGGAGGCCACTTTGCCCCTTCTTTTTTATCCTTGGAAAAAATGCAAAAACTTTTTATTTGGGATGCATGATAAAATTTGCAAATTTTGAATTCATATTTGCAATCACATGCCTTCAATTAACAAGCAGAGGAATTAACAATAGAATTAACATAGCACAAAATAGTTTTTTTCTTTTAATTTTTAATTTCATCCTTATTTTGGCTTCTTGCATCTACATTTGGCTCATTGCACTACTACACATTATAGACTTGACCCACCATAACCCTTTGCAATGATAGTTCAATATTGGAGGGATGGAATTTGCTAGTCTCAAATCAGTTAGAATGTGGGAAACTTTCCCAAAAGAAATGCTTTGATCGTAGTACACTAAATAGTGGAATTAGGCTTCCCCTCACTAATTTCTCAACATTCAATACTAAATAAATATTTATTGTTATTTTACAATGAGGCACTACTTTAAATTAGTTATTGGTATAATTGAAACTCATAAACCTCCATATTTACAAATGAAAGATTTTTAGAAAGATTTATTGACTTTAATGACTTGTAGAGTAAATTTTTTGGAATAAGGCAACCTAATTTTACTATTTAATGTAGCTTCTTTAACTTCAGTGAGTGTAAGAATCATTTAATTTATAGATTGGAATCAATAAAATTGTTGATTTTGATATCCAAGTGCATGTAATGTCAATTTCTTTTAACTAGAAATATAAGTTGTGAGGGCTAAATTCTACAAGTGTACAACTTCAAGCCCAAAGATCCAAAGTGGGTTAGGTCAAAAAACATTAGCCCATCATGAGGTGCAAAAACTTTTGGCCCCTCCTTTGTGGATTGAAGTTGCATCACTTGCATGAGTGGGATGAAAAAATAAATTTAATGATAAAAGAAAATTTGATGTAAGTTGAATGCTTGTAAGTGAAATCATGCTTTGTAGTCCTCTCCAAAAATGAGTATAGTGAGTTTTATTAGAATGGTAGTATTCCATATGCCATTTTTCAGACTATGCATGCTAAATTGGAAATTGATATCTTCAATAGGTATAGATTTTAGACATCTATGACACATATAGATTTCAAATTGCACGGTCTAAAACATTTAGGATATGAACAGACTTTAGACATCTAGATAATGGCATTTTGCCATTTTAATGAAATTCGCTAGAAGTTGAAATGAAATTCAAATGCAATTTAAAATGCAATCATGATTTGTAAGACAAGTTAACCCCTAAGGACTCTTGACTATATTTTCCAAGAAAGAAAAAATGGAAGTGAAAATTTTGTAAATAAAAACATAAAAGATACACAATACAATTCAATTACTGTGGGAATGTATAAAAAAAACTTACAAAAAATTTACAATAAAGATTTCATCATTTGTATGACCTTGGTGGTTAAGGACTTAAGAAGAAGAAATTGACAAAAGTTTATTCAACTCTTCTTAATAATAACTCTTTCACCTTTCAAATTTTTTATAGAAAAAATGAATATGGAGAAATTTATTTTACAAAAATGGTCATACGGCACCTTACAATCTTACATTGAATTCGTTATACATTATATTTTTATTACTTAATTGGAGTGTTTTTTTAATATAAAAGATGCCCATGAGGATGTTTTCCAAATATCTATGCAATCAAATGAACAAAATTCATCATCAATGTTTTTTAATCAATTATCATACAAAACTACAAATATTGAATGAAACAATTCACAAAAAATGAAGTTTTTTTAAAACCCTAAATTTCATGCCCGATTTCATGTACTTGCTTTGATTTATAGAAGAGTTGAGTGTTGACCATACAAGATTTAAAAAAAGTTATTTAAATTCCCTATTATAGAAAATAAGGTGTCCTATAACATTTCAATCTTCTAGGTACTATACATAGTAGTACACAATTCTTATTTGTAATCATAAGGTTTCCCGAATTAACATATTCCCAAGATAAAACTTTTTCTCTTAACACAAGACAAAATGTATCATTATTGTGAAGTTGACTCGCTAACTAAAGGGCTAATAGAAACGTGACCTTCTTCCATTTGTTAAAAAAGAAAATGTGACCCTCATAAGAAGACTAGTAAGGCCCAAAAGAGGCCACTGAAAATGAAGAATACATCCTAGTGGTCCAAAAATCAAATCAATTTTGGTTGACTACCTTTCTAATAGGTCTTGTGCTTTTTAGGTCATAATTTACAATTTAAGTTAACTTAAAGGGAAGAGGCTCAAAAACTGCTTAGGCTCAAAAACTATCTACTTTCTCAAATGTATCTTTATAGAAATGTACAAGCAATATACATTTGAGGAAGTGAGTAGTTTTAGAGCCCTACGCCATTGCAGCTTCAAAATTTTATAACTAATTTTTTTCCGAAACAAATGAAATTCCATTGCAAAACACCAAGTACAAAGCAACCTAGCTTAATAGGCTAGACAAAAGGAAGAAGAAAGAGAGAAGGAGGAAAAAAACTACATAAAAAGACAAGGATCATGTCTGTGTCTAGTCTAAACTATACTATCACCCACTCTAGTAGCAAGCACTGGTGAATGAACCTATACTATATCAAAATTCAACCAGATCCTATTAGCTTGTTGGAGGCGGCACTTGGCTTGACATTTGGCTTTAAGTAGTGCTACCCTACCAGTGTCAAGAAGGGCCTCTTATAAAGCAGCATGGGTACGAATTGGAGGCTAGAGTTCTTAGTTGAATATGATTTTGTTTCTGGAGACCCATATGACCCGACAAGTAGCTCCCCTAAGGACGTGCCATACCGTCTTGAATGCAATTTCATAACTACTTTGATAGAGCTCCAAAAAATATGAAACAACTTGGATTACATGCCAATTCCACTTGTCTTTTAAGGAATACTTACTCAAAAATAATTCAAGAAATTTCACCCCTCAAAATTCACTTTCAGCTCTGAGGTGCGCGCTTTATGGACCTCCTCCCATATTGGTCAATGGAGTGGCCATTGGGATTTCCTCAGCCACTTGGAACTGACGGTTTGTCTACTTCACCACTTGCCGTGCCGGCAATACTGCAATACGGTAGTTAATCCACCCAGGAATTGAGCTGACAGGGTGTTTCTTGCGTTTAAATTTATTTTATTTTATACTAAAAAAATGGACAATTTCCATTGATAAAGGAGCATTTTTGAAAAAAAAATTAGAACTTTTGAAACAAACTTTGCTTCACACACGCCCTAAAAAGGCCCTCACTAGTCTATTTGTTAAAATAAATAAATGAATAATTAGTTAATTAAAAAAACAAAAACTCACCTCCAATTGAAATTGGAAGCACCTTGCTAACCTTGCTTAACCCTTGAAGGACGGACTAGTGGTTGTGGAAATCATGCATTTTGGTACCGTGTGATATTGTCTACTTTGAATAAGCCAAATATGATGGAAACAATTATAACTGTCCAAATAAGGAATTCAGCATAGTTGGAAGCAATTTTTGCTAAAACTAATATTTTTCTAGTATTAGTAAGTGAAAATCATGAAAATTTAAAAAAAAATGGATTCCATATGTAATTTCTATGATTTTCCAAAGTGTTGGCTCCTTAGACCACTAGAACTATTCAATAGATGCCCCCAAATTTGAACACCGCTAAAATTAGCAATGAGCCAATCACATTTTGGTATATGTCCTTAATATGCATCAACGAATTAGAATTAAGCATTTGGCAAATACATTAACTGCAATTTGGGGACAGTTTTGGATGAGTCTAGAGTCCACTACAAGGTATACGAACAGTTTTGGATGTTTCTCCCTTATACTCATTGGAAGTCAAAGTCCTATTGAAGATCTTCCCTTTCTATCTCTAATATTGAGGATGCATAGTTGCACTTCTATCCTAAAAGGAAAGATTCTTGTCACATTCAAAGAATGCCGAACATTTGTGGCAGCGTTGAAGGGTTAATATTGTAATGACAAGTTAGTTACCAAGAGTGTGAAGGAGAGAAGAAACTTATTCACTTGATTTTGAATTCAAAGAGCCAAACAAGCAAATTGGATGAACAATTGGTTGCAATCACTTATAGGGAAGGTAGAGTGGGAATTTGGGGAAGAATAATAATATTCAATCTTGAAAAAAAATTATTTCCTAATATTCTTTCTATTTTAAAAAAAAAATCCTTGCATGCAAAAAAAACAAGGGCCTTCAATGTGTCAAAGAATATTGGTGCCTTCTTTTCCACTATCCCAACTACTCCAAAAAAATAAAAATAAATGGATATTTGCAGTTTCATTGTCTCCAAAGCTCTCCAACAACATCCATTGGACAATTAGTGTCTATGGCACCATTAAAAGATTAACCCTAAAGTGCTCCAATGTCCAATTTCTAGGCAATGTACAAATTGAAAACCAAATTTCTTTCTCATTATAGCTTGGATGACAATCATCCTAAATTTTAGAGATATTGTACAAAGTTGTTCCCCTATCAAAAGGTTGGATTTGGTGTTATTATAGTACATATTTTTCAAAAATTACAAATATAGAAGTATATCAAGTGATTGACTAAGCCAAAATTGCATTGACTCTTGTACAAACCTAAAATTGCAAAATTGAGGTCATAGAATCAAAGAGCACAAAAATTTCAAAAAATCACCATGCCAAAAAGACCTTATTTCAAATCCATTTCAACAAAATTTACTCAAAAAATAACAATATTTTCTTTGGAATTGAATTTTTTTTTCTTTCAAAACTTATAGCATTTGTGAATCTAACTATATGGATAGGATTTGAAATTCAAACTTTACAACTTTCATTTGCATCCCAGTTCAAAAATATTCTTCCAAATAGTATTTTTATGATGATTTTTCCAAAATCATCAATTTTAGAGATGAGTCTAGATACTTAGGGGTTGACCTTAATTGAAACTTTCAATATAACCATTTTGGATATTTGACTTAGCCCATAGACAGTGCCATGGCCATTTTTTGGTCAATAAATGAGAGAGTCTTTTTGTTTAGGATAGAAATGCAATTATTTATCATTAAAATATAATGTAAAAAAGGAATGTCTTCTATAGTAGTTAGACTTCTAATGATTGTTTTTGGAATTTTTCAAACCAAAGTTATTCACTCAATGCCAAAAGGAATGATTTTTACAATCACCAATCCTTCATTTAACTATTTAACTACAAAAATGTTTAAGGTGAACTTACCTCTTCACTCCTCTTCTCCAAGTACTTCCATGATGCAAATATGAAAAAAGATCCCTATTTTGTATCTACAAAAATTTATCTCTTACAAATCCCCTGGCTAATTTGGTGCCTTTAATTGCAAATATTAATCTAAAATTTACACATTTGATCATGAATGGAAAATTAAAAACTTCAGTGTTTTTTCTTGAAGACAAGCAAGGGGTTAGTTCATCCTAGCCAAGAATACGAAGCTTGATAAGATCTCTTTCTATTTAATCTTGAAATTTTTAAAAAAAATTTAAAATTTATAAAAATTATTGCAAGATCCATACACATATATATATTTCCTATTTTTTCCTATTTATCATTAAATTAAAAAAATTATGTTTTTCATTCTAACCTTCATGGCTTCGTTTATGGTAGAAATTTTATATTATTTCTAATATACATTATAATTGATATAATTTTATTTCTACCTTTAACTTTGAAAAAAAATCATTTGATTTATCCATCAAGATTTTAAAAAGAATAAAAATGAATAGAAAAATATATGTGTCTATTGGAAAAAAATATCAAAAATCAAACAATAATCAATCTAAACAATAATTTGATTGTATGGTCTATGTTGTAGTTGTTTTGGGTGTAAAAATTAAAGTAAACAATTAAGACACTAATCTTCATTGCTACTTGTGTTTCTTGGAAAATTTTCAAATAATTTGTATTGTTTTTGTTATTTTTACTTAATTTTTTTCAATTTTTGCAACAATAATAGTAACAATTATAATTTTTTTATTAAATGAATTGGAATTTCTGAAAGTCACATACAATTGATAGTTTCAAGTAATATAGGTTAGATATTTAAATACAATCTAATAGGCTACACTCAACTTTGAAAACCTAATGTTTGATTAGTTGACAATGGATCTTGTCTTTAACCCCTAAAGCCCTTAGCTACGGGTTTTTTTGGCAACATAGCAATTTTGAGTAGCTCACTACAAATGGAGTTTTTTTTTTCTTTGAAAATTTGACACAACATGTGTCCAAGGAGTACCTTCAAGGCCCAACAATTTTCATAACTTTTGATTACACGGTTGGGTAAATGCAAGAAACACTTGTACTATTTCCCATCACCACCTAAGTGCTGATCTGTTTTTTAGCCATAACTTTTGCATTTTTGCTTGAAATGACTCAAGATTTCTAGAGAAGGTACTCATGACTATCATACACCTTACATAATTTTTTCATAATTTTCAAAAATAATTTAATACTAAAATAGTACTAGTGATTAAATGTCACAAATGCCAATTTGGAGGTTTTCAGTACTAAGGAGTACCTTTTTTTAATGATTTTGGGATGAAATTTGGATGAGATGGTCTTCTAATAGTTTTACATCACTCCACATGAGGGATTTTGAAAAAAGTTATTTTTATGTGGTGTGGAAGTCTACAAAGTGAGCTTCTTTCTGCTTGAATTTTGAAACATATAAAATATTATTTTGGTGGGTTTTTTGGTCGATGACCATCTCTATAGAGTAATTGCAAATAGATACTTTTTATTTTTTGTATTTACTTATTTTTGCTATTTTTCCTGAATTAAAACATGAAGGTATGTATTTTCTTAAGTTTGGCACTTTTTAAATTCTCCTACTTAGAGAATTTTTCTATCAATTTCCTTCGGTGAAAACCTTCATCTTAGAGGTCTATAAATTGTTCATATTTTTCAATTTTTTTCAAATTAATTTTCTAATTTTAAAGTACTCCAGAAAAAGTCATGAGTATTGTAGTAAAACGCAACAAATAGTACAGGTGTTTCTTGCATTCACCCGGTTAAGAAGTTATGGCATTATATGTTGTTTTGTTTGAACTTGGGGCAGAACGGGCAGCTGAAAAAACTTCTTTGAAAAAAAAGAATAAAATTTCAAAGAAAAAAAAGAAAACTCCATTTGTAGTGAGCTCCTTAAAATCACTATGTTGCCAAAAAACGCAGCTCAGGGCTTTAGGGGTTAAGCCTGCAAGGTGCATCAACTTTCTAGGTGTTTAATGATATGACTTTTTCTTTTGACCAATGTCCCCTATGCCAGTCTTGCTACAGTGGCTAGTTTTTAGAGGGTCCATTGTTGATCGGTCAAATTTTGACAAATTTAGTAAAAAATTTCCAGATGATAAGCCTTGTTTAATGATGAATTGGACCTTTAATACTCACATTGTGAACAACTACAAAGACTAACAATCAACCAACATCCCAACATATTATGAGTCACAATGGGAGAATAAACAATAAAAATGCAAGACAAAATGTAAGATTTAGAATCCATTGTGGGAGATTTGAGGGCATTAAAAGCTTGCAAGTTTTTTTGAGTTCTTGGATTTTGGGAATATGCCACATCAACAATTTGACTTGGTTGAGACATTGCCACATCAAAATTTTTAACTTAAAAAAATATTTAAAAAATAGAATTTATTGAATTAAAAAAAATCAATTTTAGATTTCTTAACACTTTTCAGAATTAAAAAAAAAGGTTAATTTTATTCTTTCAAAAATTAAAAAATTTCAGCATGTACTCCAGTAGGACTTGTTTGTAGTTCTAGACACATTAGATGTTTTTTCTATCAATTAGAAAACTACGAGTTCCAGATTGTAGGAACATTGGGGAACTCTACCACGTATGCAATATGATGTGGCCGAGAGACTACCATGTCAGAAAATAATATTAAGAAAATTAAAAAATTCATTTTTTATTTGGATTAAAAAAATCATTTATATTTTTTATATTTTTATTCTGATTGTTCATAGCATTGGGAATGGGCCTAAAACAATCTTCTAGTCCCCCAAAAAACATCTAATGGCACATGGAACAAGCAATGGAATAGCCTTGAGATAGGCTTTTCTTGCCTTCAAATCCATTCTAATGCGTTTGAGGGCTTTTCATTGGTTTGCAATGGTCCTTTCAAGGTCTCATTTTCCCCTAGTGAAAGCTTTCCAATTTTACTTCATTTCCTTGCTTTAAGCAAAGCTTACTAATTTCATTTGATTTGGTATCTTAGTCGTTGCAAGAAACACTTCACTTTTTTGGCTCAAAATAGCTTGAATACTCAATATTGAAGTATAGTGATTTTAGAATAATTTTTTTTTGAATGAAATAAAATATGGATAATTTATAAATCACTTTAAATAGTATTTATACAAAAATTCTAGCTAAGAAAAAAACTTCTCTAAAAATTATGTTCTCTCAAAGACTAATGAAAAATGCAAGAAAATAGATACTTTGGAATTTAATTTTTAGAAAATAGTTTTAAAATTCAAAAAAGGTAGTGCCTTTTGATCACATGTGGAATGTGGAGACTTTATTATTTTTAGAACTTCTTTCTCAAGATTGTGTAACTATAGTAGAAGTATTTAAATCCCAATTTTTATTTTCAAATTCTCATTTTTGAATTGGAAAGAGTACTAATAAGTAAATCCTTCAAAATGGTCAAATTAGACATCCAATTGGGGATAGATTAAAAATAATAAAATAATTACTCAATGTTTTCAATTACCATATCTACCTTCATTCTAAATTTCATAGCAAACTAACATATTGTGCAAAAGTTATGAGCAAGAAACCCCTTGTCCAAGGCCAAAGGGACATTGAAAAGGACAAGTGTTTTTTGCAATGACCCACCTAAAAAACTGTACTTATCCATTTGCTTTCAAAATGGTCCCAATAGAAAAAATAAAGTGTGTTCATGATTTTCATTGTTATAAATTTAAGCATGTAAGTGTTGATTTAAATTTTATAATGATTTCTACTTATAAAAAAATTGAAATTAAATAATTGCAAGGTAGATTGTATATTGAGTTTAAAGGTTTGATAGATCTTCATTTGAACTTAAGGTTTGTGGAATTGCATTTTAGTGTGCTAACAAAAATTTTAGTTGTTCAAGTCATCTCTAATCCTATAAATCTCTTTTTTGCAAATTTTTCAAACATTCAATGGAGAAGGCCTAGGAGAAGGCGGGCGACATATTAAAAATAGGGTACATACATTTCTCTTATTATAATTTTGCAACCCCTAAGCAATTTCATTATTTCACATTGAAGATTGGTACGCATATTAATAAACAAGCACTTAAAGGTTTAACATCTATATGATTAGATTTTGAAAATAAACCATTTGTTCTATTAGGGATAAATATAAGCCCATGCTTTCTTTTCATAGGAAACTAAAACACATTTAGAAAGGCTTAGGCATTTAAGGGAAAAATAATATAAAGTGCAATGAACAAGGATAATTGCAAGAAATTCTTGTATTATTTCAAGTTATATGTCATAGGTTGACCTTGTTTTTGGTCATAACTTTTGCATTCTTACTCTAAGTGACGTGACATTTGTAGGCAAGGTACTGATGGCTATTGTACCTTGTCTAATTTTTGGAGTTTAAAAAAATGTTTTACTATTCAAAAATAGCCCTTAAAGTATTTAGTAGACTTGTAGCTATTGTGCAAAGGAATTTAAAAAAAAATTAATTTTATGTGGTATAGAAGTCTACAAAATGAGCTTCATTCAATTGGTATTTTAAAACATATAAAGTATTATTTTGGTGATTATTTTGGTATATGACCATTTTCATAAAGTTTTTATAAATTAAATTTTTTTATTATTTAATTTATTATTAATTAAAACATAAAAATGCTTATATTCTTGAGATTTGGCACTTTTCTAGTTCTCTTACTTAGAGAATTTTCCTATGCTTTTTCTTAGGTGGTTAGCTTCATTTTAAAGGTGTATACATTATCTTTATTTTTGAAATCTTAAAAATATTATTGTTTTGATTTTAAAGTATTTTAGAAAAAATCACAAGTATTATTAAAAAATGCAATAAATAGTACAAGTGTTTCTTGCAATCACCCATAATTGCCATAGAGGCATCATGCATCACAACTTTATAAGTAGCTTATGGAACTTGAATTTCCATTTCTAAACTTGTGATAACACATTTTCCTAAATCTCATCATAATAATTTGCCTTATATTGTTGTCATAATCATAATCAAAATCAAAATAATTCTTGAATTCATAAAAATTCAAAATCTAATATATCTTTTGTTGTAATTGAATCAAATTGTCACAAAATAAACTTTCTGCACTCCCTTGTTAAGAACATTCCAATGTACCAAGAATGTTATCAAGGGACACTTGGTTTGAAAGAATAAGAGATCTCACTATAACAAAAAAAAACATAATAAAAAAACATAAAGCTTGAATGAAAGTATAGATTCTCTAATGTATAACATGATTTTCCCATGATTGATTAATGATTAGTGAAGACTATTAAAGACCATTTACAACTTGAAAAAAATTGCAATCCAAAGTCCAAACCAAATAGATATTTTGTTAAAATGGCAGTAAGCTATAAACTCATCATTTTTAGGTTCAAACCATGCCATCTAAAATGTATATTGCTCTAAGATTTCAAGACCTTAAAGTTTGAAATTTAACTATAGGATGATTGTAAGAAATACTTATACTATTTGTTGCATTTTCATGATTTTTTTTATGAGTACTTTAAAATTAGAAAATAATTTTAAATTAAAACAATATCACAATATAAACACCTTTTAAGATGAAGAATATCACCAAAGCAAATTTGTTATAAAAATTTCCAAGCAGGAGGATTAGAAAAGTGTCAAACCTCAAGAAAATACATATTTTAATGTTTTAATTTGTAAAAATAGGAAAATATTTTTAAAAATAAAATAAAATATTTCCATTTACAAGAACTTTATAGAGATGGCCATCTACCAAAAAGTGAAAAAAAAAACTCACCAAAAATCATTTTTTACATGTTCCAAAATGCATACAGAAGAAGCTCACTTTGTAGACTTCTATACCACATAAAAATAATTATTATAATAATTCCTTCGGCCATTAGCTACAAGTCTATTAGAAGACTATCTCCTCAAAATTTCACCTCAAAGTTCATTTTTTGGGGTGCTAGATAGTGCTAAAAACCTCCAATTGACAAATGTGACATTAAATTGGGGTCTATTTTTAAGTTAATGAATATTTATTAAAATCATGAAATAATTAAGCAAGGTGTATAATAGTCATGAATACCTTTTTTACACATCTTGAGTCATTTAAAATCAAAATACAAAAGTTATGGCCAAAAAATAAATCAGTACATGTGGTGTGACATAAAATAGTCCAAGTGTTCAATAGAGGATTTTTGAATCCTCAAAGAGACCTCTAGAATGGTGTCAATTGAGGACCTTAATTGGATTTACATAAGTACTTGTTAAGGAAGGTACAAATTTTTCTCCATATTTTCAATTTTCCATCCATTTTTGATATCATGATGTTTATAAAAGTACATGCTTTTTATTGGACAATGGAACACTAGGTACTTCTTGTCATTTAAATCTTATGAACATTGAACCATTGAGGGATTACTTTATATGAAAAAAGACAAATTTAGTACAACTATTCAACTAAGTACTAATGAGTAATGACTCTTGAGTCTTTAGTACTACGAATGAACTTTTTTATTTTTAAAAGATGATGGGTACTTCATGCTCATGATGTTTATACATTGAAATGCATCTTATTGGACAATAAGACATTAGGTACTTTTTGTCATTGAAGTCCTTGGTACTGTAAGTAAATTCTTTATTTTGACAAATTCATAGGTACTTGATGAATATTCACACAAGGTAGTGACACATATTATCATTACAAGAAAATGGGGTATAAATGACTTGTTCACAATGACTACATCGACAACAATGACTGCAAAATGACTATTTTGTAGTCATTGTTGTCAGAATGTCAGTGTAGTCATTGTGAATAAGTCATTTATACCTTCATTTTCTTGTAGTGTATGTATTTAGGTTATCATCTCTAACCTTGAATAAATAGCTTTGCATGTCAATTCCTAAGGGCCTCTTTGAAGGTTAAAAAATCTTCTAATGTCTTGCAATTACTTTATAAGAAATCAAGGTTTTCTTGTCGGACATATTTTTGGGTTTGGGTGTCGTGTAGGACGTCTGACGTCGCGTGTCGCAGGTGACAACTTGTTACAAGAGCGTCGCACCTTGTCGCGAAAGTCCATTTTCAACAGCTCAAAAAAATGTAAATCTTACTATAACTATCAATCTAAATTTAAAATGTAATATGTAATCATGAAATTGAGACACTTAATTGAAACTGAACTTAAATATGTTCAAATTTTAAATTTCTAATTATTTATTTTTATTTTTTTATGATGTTGACTCTATTGGACGTCGCGAGGGTTCTACTAGACGTCACGTGACGTCTGTCTGTCGCACTGTCGCGTTGTCCGGGTAGAAAACCCTGTAAAAAACCCATATTTTAAATAACAAGCCAAATTTTTTTTAAATGAATTTTAGGTGTTGTCAATGTTTACAATCCAATGTTTTTATGTCAACATTCAACATTGATGTTCTGACAGTTACGTTGAACATTCTTGTTGACATTAAAACATTAGGCTGTAAACATTGACATCACCTAAAATCTGTTTAAAAAATTAGGGTTTATCACCTAAAACACGAGTTTTTTTTATAGTATCTATTTATCTATACCTTTCACAGAAAAAAAAAAAAAAATGGTGTATGAATACCTCTATTTTATCAAAATATCTATTACCTTTAAAATAGGCTATTTATTTTGTTTTATTTGTTTGTTTCATTGCAAATTTTAAGATCTCTTGGACCACATATCCCGAGTCGTATTCTTGGTCCAGTCAGGATGCTCTTTAAAAGGACTAAAGGAGGAGGTGCAAAGGCCTTATTTCATGGCATTTTGGCTCCTAGTGAGAAAGTTATGAATTTTTGAATTATTTTTTATTTTGAAAAAAACAAAAACAAAAAAACTTTTACATTTATTTTGGTTGTGGCAAGTGGCAACAAACAGAAGGTACACTAGTTTAGTTTCAATTGGTAGAAACTAGAAAGGTGGTTCCAATCAAGAAAATTCAGGAAATATATATTTACTTTCCAAGAGAGGAATCGAAGCTGCGAACTCCTTTTTCTGCCAGTCCACCTGTATTTTATTTTCTCTGCAAAGGAATTCCGATTCACTTATGTCAAAAAACAAACAAAACAAACTGCAAATTCCGACAGACTGTTGCCTGTTACGATGCCTGTGAGACTGAAGTTCCGGGTTCATGTCAACGTAGCGATACTGCAAGCCCCGAGTATACGGCGAGTCCAAAGGGGCCCACTGTAGCTTGTCAATATACAGACAAAATATATTATACCAGTAACGGCCGGGATTAATTGAAGGTGGTCCGGGACTCCCGCTCGATCGCCTAGCTAGCGACGTGCGCGAATGCTTCATGAATCTTCAGGTGTGTGCATTGTAAACATGTCAATTTATTGAGACAGACAGATCGATCGATGAAGCATGTTCTGCAGTTCTTCTCAGGGCCTCTTCACACCTCTGGGTGAGCAAGGAAACTTCAAGGCAACTTCACAGGGGAATCAGCCTTTGCACTTTCATGCGGACCCGGTGGGTGGGGAGGGGAAAATATGCCAAAATCTCCACCAATGAGGCTGTTCACCGGAATCGGTGAAACTTCTCCTCTTTTTCCGCATGCCCACCTAGCAAGACAATTGGTGAAACCTCTTTTGTCTTTAGCTTGGACTGCATGTCAGCTGTCGCTCTGGCTGTTGTGAAAGCACTTCATTAGATTCACGGATGGAACTGAAAGCGGTTCAAATTAATAGTCTACTTGAATACGCTTCTGGTCGAGTATCAAATCGATGTACCCGGTTCATGCACAAGCTACTGTACGTAGACACAATCAAATATATTAATATATATCATTGTGCGATAGATGAATTGAACAGTTCCAGTGTCCACATGTCGTCTGTGGAAACGTCGTTGTTGGAGCGGGTGGGCTGCGACCTCTGACCATATATGACGAAGAGCGCGCCGGAAATCCGGAACCCCGGAATCCAGCACAGTCGTCGGCTAGCTTAAAGAAAATTCCAGTTAGTAATTAAATATAACGTGGATTATATACTAGCTTAGCTGCATGCATTTTCAAGGGACGCGGTTACTGTTGAACTTGTTGTGGACCTCCTGGTAAGCTTACGTACGTGGTGGTAGTTGCTTTCGTGTGTGCCAAGAAAAAAATCACTTGCTGAGGACCGGAACCTCAATTTCGTAATTTCGTTTTATATAATTTGGCACATTTCACTGTCAGCTAGCGCAAAGTAAAAAATGTGCCATTCAAGTCTACGGAGTCCGACAAGCAGAGATGCATGTACAGATGTACTAGGTAAATTACTTGGGTACAAAATAAGGGGATTTTAATTTTACTTGAACCCCTGGAATGACTTGGTGTGTCCGAGCGAGGGGGCCAGTTCACCCCGACCCTAAAATGTATGTTGAACAAGTAATGATTTATGTTTCAAAATGCACGTTCGAAAAGATCTCAAAATACTGGTGTACTTCCAATTTTACGAATTAATTAGACATTCAATCATTCATATGTGGTAATTAAAACTAAAAAGGAGTTTACCACTTACTAGTTGTTAGGACTAGTGGTAATGGTTCAGTTGAGATGTTGAAACTCAGTTTCAGTTTCTATGGTAAAATTAAGGTGGACATTTACATTAGGGAAAATTTCGTGAACTTGGCGGTATCCTTTACGCCCATTTTTCTATTCATTTCCTTCTCTACCTCTGAAGTCTAACTCTAAAGGCTAGGAGTCTAGGACTGCTGGACTGCTGGAACTGCTGTATAGATTTCAAACCGCACTGGCGCACCGGCTAAACGTCAAAGTGCCAAAGTTTGTGGAATACCGCCATTTCAACCAAATTTAAGTTCGTTTCAGTGCTTCCACTTCCAGAAGTGCCAAAGTCGTGGAATCTCCACCAATTTAAGCAAAATTGACAGCATCCCAAATAATCAGTGGTCATCATGCAGTCATCCATCGTCGGTCTGTGGAATGATGGTTGCATATAATCAAACTGACAACGTCCTGATGAATCATCGATCATCATGCAGTACGTCATCCATCGTCGATCTGTGGAGTTGTGGTTGCTTAATTTGAACTGTTCATCTGCACTTGCAATTGCTTGCCTCACATTTTTGTCACGCTCTTTGACTTCCTTCTAGCTTGCACAGTTGCACTTGGACTCACAAGCAATGAAGCAATAGCTTAGTAAGTTCCAAAACTAAGTCAGCAGATCAATGGACCCCACTTTTGTCGAATGGATGCCCATATATTACATAACAATATGGCATTGACTTTGATTCGTGCAATGTATGGGCAGCTGGCTTGCTTGCAACTGTTTCTTCTGCCATAACACAATCATGGAGATTGGCTCAAACTTTCACTATCATAGCAGTCGGCAACAGTAGTCCGAAACTCCGGACGCGTGCACCCACATTTATTGCGTGCCACGGATGAAGAAGATCGAAATTAATGAAGAACTGAAGAATTGAAACTCTTAATTTGGCCCAAACTTACACAATCACAGCAGTCGGAACAGATATTTCCTTAAAATGGTAGTAATCCTATGCCATTTTCCCATTCATTTTCTAGGACAGGTATAGATTTAAGACCTCAGGGTTTTGAAATCTAGGAACGGTATACATTTGGCCGCACAGTCTAAACCTGAAAATGCCAAGTTTGTGGCATACCGCCATTTTAACGAAATATGCGTTTCGGCGACAGTTTTCCTAAACTCCGGACGCTTGCATCCCACATAAAATTGCATGCCATGGATGAAGAAGAAATTCACTAGAAGTGAAGAAATTCAGAAGTTGGCTCCTCACTTTTACAATCTCAGCAGTCGGCAACAGTTTTTCGAAACTCCGGACGATTGCCTCCCACATTATTTGCATGCCACGGATGTAGAAGAAATTATCGAGAATTGAAGAAACTCATAAGTTGGCCAAAACTTAATTTTACAATCTCAGCAGTCGGCAACGTATAGTTTTCCGAAACTCCGGACTCTTGCATTCCACATTAATTGCAAGCCACGGATGAAGAAGCAATTAACGAGAATTGAAGAAACTCACAAGTGCCCACTTTTACAATCTCAGCATCGGGCAACAGTGTTCCGAAATTCCGAACGATTGCATCCCACATTGATTGCATGCCACTGATGAAGAAGAATCGAAGAATCGAAGACCCTGTGGAGTTGTCCAGAACTCTAGCTTGCCAATTTTTACAGAGCGAGAGATTGTCACTGGTTAAAACAGATATTTCGTTAAAATGGCGGTATTCCTACGCCATTTTTCCATTCAATTTCTAGGATTGGTATAGACTTCAGACTTCAAGGTCTAGAAATCTAGGAGAGGTATACAGTTTAGACCACATGGTCTAAACCTGAAAATGCCAAGTTTGTGGCATACCGCCATTTTAACGAAATATCCGTTTTAACTAGTTCCAAGATTGACATTTCCTGTTTACCGGTTGCATGCCCACATGATGGAAAATTTGCCCTGTTTGCCCCTATAATTTTAATTTGCAAGACTGATTGCCCGGCCCTACTTTTAGTGCAAATTGCAAATCCATTCTGATATAATCCCTGAAGAAAGGACAATCTCCTATGTCAGATATATTGGCTTAATTCAAATCGAAACTGTGATATACTTTCAGCTGTAGATCGGAGACACCAAGAAATTTGTATGCAAAAAATCTCATAAAGATGATCTTTAATATATCAGAGAAGGCATGATGGATTTTTGGAATTGAAATGATTATCTCTACTAAAATCAAGGGGTGATTATGATATTATGTTGGCCTAATAGATCTAATGCTTTGATATTTTCTCACTACTAGAATTAAGTACCGTTTGCATCACCTTAGAAGTTGCTCAATACACTAGAAAATTAAATTTGGAAGGACAATTAAACATTGTTTCAAGCTTGACTAAAGACGTTGTTCAGGTGAAGCAACGTTTTGGTACATGCTTTTAGTAACGTTTATTGCTTCTTTGGGAACAAGTGAACTTGAGTTCTCATGTTATTGTATTTGTTCTCTTCTTTGGGAACATTCATTTCCAGTAACTTGTCTAGTAGTGTGAAGGTAGATTTTCAACATTTTGGACTAATTAAAAATTTAATTTAGTATACAATATTTGCACAATATTATACGATGTACTATACAATTATTACAATACAATATGTAAAGTACAATACAATATTGAATATATCTTGTACTTCTTCAGTTGTAGAAATACTCAACATGTTGTTTTTTTCAATGAGAGAGAGCCACGCATCTTATACTTCACAGGAGCCTCATGAAGCACAATGCTTATGGGATATTTCCCTCCACATGGAAACTCATTGGGAACACAATATGTGGAAGTTCTCTCATTAAACGTTGCTTAAACATTGTTTAGAAAATTGCCTCTTGCCAAACGTTGCTTCAAGCACTGCTTTGTTCCTGACAGCACCACAAGCGTTGCTACAAACGTTGCAAACCCCCCTTGATTCTAGTAGTGTCTTTGAACTTATCTAGCTACTAAATTAGCTAATTAGCATATTAGCATCCCAAGTTTAGTACGTAGGTTACGACTGCTTTTAATTAGGCTCAAGATACCCATGTCGTGATACTCACCGAAGTACTACAGATTCAGTTGCAATGGAACACCTAGTTCATTATTTCCAACATTAGAAGAATTAACATTTATTTAGAGGAAAAGGGTGCTGAAAAGTGAAAATGTGTAAAACTAGGCAATCACAAAGCATGAGTGTACTTGTCCATTACTCCATTGGCCTCGGTACATTGAATACGGTGTTATCTTTAACTCTACTGATCTTTACTCTCTGACGCCTCCAGGCCATTTGCAGCTTGAGTTTTTATTGTTAAAACTTTGCCCTGCAAAGACTGCAACGATTTTTAATTTTTCTTCATTTGTGTCAAAAATATAAAATAAAAGCGGGAATTGACTTCCAGCTCTGGAGCATGCACCTACGACAGTACGACTCGAGGCCTGGTGACCGACAAAGAAGACGGGGCTGAGGCGAGGATCGAAGTCAGAGACCAGCCCTATATATCCTGGTTAATATTGGTTGAGCTCGATCTGTGCACAGTTTTAATGTGACAATTTCAAAATTATTTATAATCTGAAACACTGTTTTCAAAAGTGTAGTTTGTCGATGAAGTGGCTAAATAAAGTTCAGAGATCGATATTAATGGAGAACCATGGTAGTGGTGCTAGACTGCTAGTATGTACAATAGTGCAACTTTGCACTTCGCAGGCTTCCTAGCTAGACTGATTGCAAACATGCAGTCGTCAATTTTGTTCAAAACTGGCACGATTTCAGTACTGAAAATAGTAACTTACATCACCAGGATGGTCATTCAACAGACATATACACGTTTTAGGTCTCGTGTCCAGTAAAGTGCCGAACTGCCAAAGAAAGTAGTGACTTCCAAATCATTTTCAGTTCCGGGCTTCCTTGAGGGCCCGTCACATCATTTAACCTTCTGATAGTTTATTGTTTACTGAACAAAATTTTAGGAAAATGCATCATTTTCAATTTTAGTTAAATTGATCTCATGATCTCCCTCCATGGATCTCTTTCCATACATTTTTCTTTCAGTTAAAATCTGTGACTGTTACAAAACTGTCGCTCCTGGGGAAGTGGGGAGTGGGGTAACCACTCGATCTGGAGGGCTAATTAACTGTACCAGCATCGATCCATGGGTCCTTGAAATAATATAGCGCACCTACAACTTAGCGTGATAACTGATAAGACTCAACAAAATTATTTATCTGTCCTCGAAATTAAGCAGTATGAATGTGGACCTACCTCGGTGATAGCAAGATTAGCATATACGTAGCAACAGCACCGCAAGGTCCTCAAAAATTAAGCAATGTGAATCGAATCTGGACCTGGTGGATGGTAGCAGCATCTGTCTATACGTACCGACAGCGACAAGGTCGTCGACAATGAAGCAACGTGACTCTGGACCTAGCTAGGGGCCGGATACCTACATTAGTATATTCCAATTGCAGCAAGTTTCTTGAAAATCAAGCAATATGAATCGAATCATGATCAAGACCTTGCTGAGGACCTTGCTGACAGCAACAGAAGTACGTATGTACCAACAGCAGCAATTGAAGGTTGAATATGCATAAAGCTACATGAATGTGGACGTTCCTGATAGAAATTAATCACAAGTATTTTCCAACAGAAGCAAGGTCCTAAATAATATAATTAAGTAATATGAATCAGAATAGCATAGGTATATCCAACGTACAGCAGCACCTTCCTAGCTTGAAAATTAAGCAATAAGGATCGAATCTAGATCTTGAGGTCCTTGCGGTCCTTGCGAATTGCAACACAAGCTAGTACGGAGCATATACCAAACAGCAGCGAAATCCTCGAAAAATTAAGTAATATGAATCTGGACGTTGCTGGTAACCTTGTGATTAATCAACGAAGCACTGCAATTAATGTACTTCGACATTATAAGGTCTTAATAGTACTGTTACACAACAGTGTAACCAAAATTAGGAAGACTGATTTCAATTGATATGTTGGCAGAATTGAAATTCACGACATGGTCCGGTTACCATACGCCTAGCTATACATCTGAAAATATAAGTTTCATCTACAGCAGTGCTAAATTTAAAGCATTGCATGAGACCCTGAATATCTCAAATTTACAACTTTAATTAAACGCCGCCATTATATATTACGAATTGAAATTTAATTGACGTCCATTACATTTCCATTACATTTCAATTGAGTAAGCGAATCATCTAGAGCCACTCGTGACGTTCCATCGATAGACCGGAGATTCCTAGATCCACAGATCCCCAAACTGCAAAGAGAAGCTATATTGCACAATCATTGGACATTGGTCGTCTCTGCACATTGAAGGTCGAAAGCTCTAGATCAGGGCCAGGTTCAGTAGTAAATAATTCCAGTTAGTTCCAGACTGAGGGATCAAACAGCTTGTTGGCAATTTGATTGTGAGCCCGTCGATCATGAATACCATGCCGCTCAACCAGACGTCGATGGCGCTAGCATGCTCGAGAGTGGTGTCTGTCGCGACAAGCACTGGGAATTCAAGTGCTCAGCAGATGACGCTTACCAAGGTTGCTTCGAGTTCGACGACATATCATGGTTACAGTTTCAAGGGCTGGGGCCAATCGACATCGACACGAAGCGCCCACGGAGGGACCTCCTCTGGCCGAATTGCGAGTGGTTCGATGTCGAGTGGATATGATTCGGAGGCATCTGATGCGGCCGTGCTGGTTCCCACGCCACCCGAAACGAGGCTCTGCTTCTTGTTGGTGTGCGATGCCTTCAACTCGATGGCGCAACGAGCGTCGCTCAAGCTGCGAGAAAGTGGCCACCAGGTGATAGTGCACGTTTTCAAGGACGGCGACTCCATGATCGCCGCCGTGGACAAGCTCAAGCCCGACGTCATTCTCTGCCCGTTCCTCACGAAGCGCATACCGCGAGAAATCTACAGCGCCGATGTGCCGTGCCTGGTCGTCCACCCGGGCATCGAAGGCGACCGCGGCATGTCGTCCATCGACTGGGCGTTGCAGGAGAAACAGCGCGAGTGGGGCGTCACCATTTTGCAAGCGGAGGAGGAGATGGACGCAGGACCCATCTGGGCCACCTGCAACTTCCGCATCCGCCGTGCCCTGGGACAAGAGCCAACGAAGTCTTCGCTGTACCGGATCGAGTGCGTGGACGCCGCCATGCGCTGCATCGACGAGGTGCTCTTCAACCTCAGACACAATGTGCCCCCGCGACCGCTCGATTACTCGAACCCCCGCGTCAGAGGCTCCCTGCGGCCCAAGCTGCTGCAAGCGGATCGTCGCCTCGACTGGGAGCTTCCCGCGGAGGACCTTGCCACGGTCGTTCGCGCAGGGGACTCGCAACCCGGCACGCTGTCCGTGGTGGCGAACGAGAAGTTTCTGTTGTTCGGCGCGCATGTGGAATCCAACCCGCCGGAGCTTCACTCCGGTTCCAAAGGTCCGAAGGAGATTTTGGGCCAGCGCGACGGCGCCGTTTTGATTCGCTGTGGAGGCGGGACGGCGATGTGGGTCACGCACCTCAAGAAAAACGTAAAGTCCATCAAAGTACCCGCCGTGGCAGCGCTTCCGCCGTCTGTGGCCGGTCGCGACCCTGGCCCACTTGAAGGCACCGGCGCTGAAGCTTCCCATGGGGACATGGCCGCAGACGTTCCAGGAGATTTTCTACTGGACCAAGAACGACGTGACGTACCTGTGGTTCGACTTCTACAACGGTGCCATGAGCACGGATCAGTGCCGCCGCTTGTGTCGAGCGCTGGACCACTTGGACCGCGAGTGCCCCAGCAAGGTGCTGGTGCTCATGGGCGGCATCAACTTCTTCAGCAACGGCATCCACCTCAACACCATCGAGGCGGCGTCGGACCCCGTGCACGAGTCGTGGGAGAACATCAACGCCATCGACGACGTGGTGCTCCGCGTCTTGACGTGCAGCCAGCGCGTGACAGTGTCGGCCATGTTGGGCAACGCCGGCGCGGGCGGCGTGATGGCCGCCCTTGCGGCAGACATGGTGTGGGCTCACCGCAACGTGGTTTTGCACCCGAGCTACAAGCCGATGGAGCTGTTCGGCTCGGAGTACTGGACGCACAGCCTGCCGAAGCGCGTGGGCGAGGAAGTCGCCGCCCAGCTGGTGACCAGCGTGAATCCTGTGTCGGCGTCGGAGGCTCAGCGCTTGGGCTTGATCGACGCCGTGCTGTCACCGTCGAGCTTGGGTTTCGTGGAGAGCGTGATCGAGCGGGCGGAGAAGATCAGCAAAGGCAAGCAGTGCGATGCTCTGATCGCCGAGAAGCGTCACGGCTTGCGAGCATTGGAGGATCGACTTCGTGAGCATCGCCGCGACGAGCTTGTGCAGATGCAGGCTTGCTTTGCGTCTGAGATATACAACCAAAAGCGACGAGACTTCGTTTACAAATCCGCCGGGACTTTGTCGTGCCAGGTGGAGCTGAGTTGGCCCGCGACCTGACCCATCCCAGTCACCTTCTGGTGGCTGCTGCTGCTGCTAATGTAGACATGGTTTCAGAGATCGAGCAGAAAAAGAATTCCTGCAGTAAAACGATGAATTCTTGCTGAAGAATTGCATCTGAATTGCATCTCAATTGTATCAATCTCTTTCTTCTTGCAGGAGGGATTTGACAAGTACTAATTGGTAATCAGGCAAAGAAGAAAACTACGTACTCCCTTTCAGTTTAGAATACAAATAGACCTCAGATGACTCTGTCACTGTATTAAGCGGCTCGATTGACCAACATTTGATTGAGGAACTCAATTGTTTGTCGGAGCTAGTGCAGAAGTTCTTCAGTAGTCTCTGAGCGTCGGTAGCCGATGAACACCTTGGATTATTTGAGTTTAGAAAAAGGATGTGCAGTAGGCTATTTCTACTTGAATAATCACAAAGGAGCTCAATCAGTCGGCTTTACAATTAATATAATATAATTCCGCATATATATGGCAGCCTTTCTGATCTGTTTTCATTTTTCATTGGGGTGTCTGCAAATATTCGTTTGGGTAAACAATGAAGCATATCGTGATGCAAATAGTATTATGTGCCTTCAATATATAATTTCCTGCAGCCGCTTCACGTACTAATGATTGTGTGACCGCACTTCAAGGTGTAAATTCAAGTAATTTTTTAAAATATTAATCATCTTGATTGCTCTTTTCAGCAGATTCGTACGTACGAAATTGAAAAATCAGGCTGAACATTCATTGGAGTTGCACTGTAGGATCCCAATCTGGCCATCTGGGTGCACAGTTGCACACCTGAAAATTAATTCAATCCCCAAAAAGTTGAGATGGGGAAGAGGTGACAACACTCTCAGCGATTCATGCATCCTGCTGCGCGCGCGGTCCATTGAAGAATTTCTATTTCGTTATATAGTGTATACACCCAAAAGTACGTGCAGCTGACCTTAAAACGGCATCTACAGATTCTGTACACTGACTGTAGATGGCCAAAATCAGAAATAAACTTTGAGCCTTAAGGTCTGTTCCCACTTGCAGTTAGTTTTTATTTTGGCATTGTAGGGGCGTGTTTGCACAATGTCCCACATAGCCTCTTTCGTGGGCAGGGCTAGGATGTGGGTAGATTAACCCCTAAACGAGGAACCCATGGTCGTGGAATTGAGGAATTTTGATATCGTGGGAATCATTGGTTCAAAAAAATCTAAAAACACATGTTGGAAGTCAAAGCACTATAGAAGATCTTTCTTTTCCACCCCTAATTCCGAGGATGAATGATTGCAATTCTGTCCTACATAGAAAGATTCCCTGAAGTTCATCGACCAGAAAATGGCTTGGGCGTCGTTTAAGGGTTAAAGAAAATTGCTTGCTGGTACAGGGTTGCTCCACGGCCTGTGAGGACCCTGTAATCTGATTTGATTTTAGTTTAAATTTGATTTTTAGATTGAAGTATAAAAGAGTGTCAAGATTTTCAATGAAAAAGTTGAAACAATGATGTGGCTTTTGTTCCACATATTCCTCTTTTTGTGACACTCTCTCATTGGAGTCTTTTAGCCAATCTTGAGATGATGTGGGAGAGGAGAGAAGCTGTTTATACAGTGGGGTAGTGGTGGGTGAAACAAACCATGTGGGATATATGAATAAGGACAAAAAAGAACTACACTCATGGAAAAGTGAAAACGCAGGAATTGTGATAAAAGTTAAATTTCAGACCTCATTTAGACATAGTAGACTATGTTTTTTCAAAAAACTTTAGACTAAGAAAAGTTGAGGAATCAAGTAAAATTTTATCTTCAAAAATCCATTTGATATTTCAATACTCTACCTAAAAGTTATGAACAAATTTCAAAGAAGGTGTTTGAAAATGCCCCAAAAAATGTCCCTTCCACCTCCCCTTTGGAATTTGTCTAAAACTTACATGAGGCTTCAAAATCTCAAGCTAATTTTTAGCTTGCTTCTCTTACTTCTTTTAGTTCAATTTTTCTTTTAAGAAAGCTATTATACTATACCCAAATGAAGTCTCAAATTCAACTTTGAACACAATTCCTTGCGTTTTTAGTTACATCTCAAATTTTGTATTACTTTAAATCAATATTTCACCATTGCTGAAACAACATGACAAAGAAAAAGTAGCCACTTAAGATTATTTGAACAATGTCGCAAGTTATATTGAATCAATGTTGTCAATCAAAAGTATTGTTTTAATAATTCGAATATGGTGGCCTGAGAATATTGAATCAATAATTATTCAAAGGTATTGTTTCAACATTTCTAATATGGTGTTGTAGAATATTGAATCAACAATTATTCAGGGTTAAATTCTTTGAAATCATCTTTTACAAGGGGTTCTCAAGATTTATCAAACAAATGGTCACCTCATTGTATTCTTGTAAGTGTTTGTTCTCTCAAATTGAAATGTTTTGATGTTTATTCAAAAAAGTTGTCAAATTTAATTTTCTGCAATAAAACTACTTTCAACTTTTGTGACAGAGTTCTTTGGGACTTTAATGGGGGAATGACACCCTTTTACAATTCATACCTTTCAATCCATATTCATGTGCTACATCAAAGCAACATTGAATTTTGAAAATGTTGGTGGATATCTTCTGCCAATTATTTAGCCCTCATGTATAGCAAATGCTTGATGATAGATTAATGATGATAAAAGAAACTTTCAATATCCAAAATTCTAATTATCTGAAAATGCAAAAGTAGTCTATTTCCTCTCTCAAGCTAATTATATTGGGTTTGAATATTGGGCTCTGATGCAAGTACTTATTTTATTTAATTATGGGTCCTTGCAAGAAACACCTACCAAAAAGCGTAGCGTTTTGCAACGTAGTCTTTTTTTTTCGGGAGTACTTTAAAATTAGAAAAACAAGTTTTAAGAAAAGTGAAAAATATATTTCATGTATAAACCTTTAAGAAGAATATACCCTAGAAAGGAAAAGCATAGGAAAAATCTCTAAGTAGGAAATCCAAAAAAGTGCAAAATCTCATGAAAATTAGTACTTTGACATTTTAATTTGTAAAAAATAGGAAAATCAATTTTAAGAAAAAATAAAAATTGGCCGTTTGAGGAAAGTTGATTTCGATGAGATTTGACCAAAGGAACGATCTTAGAACCATCATCAATGTTCAAAAATTGCGTGCCACGAAAAAAAAATTGTACTCATGTGGAGGACATAAAAAAACATATTTTTAGATTTTTTTTTTGGAATTCATAGGTTTTACACCTATGCAAATAGACCATGAAAGTTTCGTCTTGAAATCATTAAATTTAGACACTGCAAACGTAATGATAACCATAAACGTAATTTTGTGACGCTCAACGAAAATGTTTTTTAAATATAAAATGATTTTTTTTAATTTCTGAAAAATAAGGGATCTAATAAACTTCAAGTTAGGTATGTTCAATAAAAATTTCATTTTCATTGGGCTTAATCTCCAGAAGTTATTGTAGACAACAAAAAAGTGGTTCAAATTGTGACATGAAATAGGACAGGTGTTTCTTGCAATGACCCTTATTTGGTTTTTATAAGGATAATATTGTATACGCATCAACCCTTTTTGTTTAGTAGAACATCAAAGCATGTTGGAGCTCTTGTCACATGGTGGGTATCTTACAAAAAATGGAACTTTTTATGAGAAGGTATGAAATATGTGTTAATTTCAAATATTATTGTCCAAAGACAATACACTATTAAAACAATTCAACTATTTTTATACATTCAATCATTAGGTATTTAACATGGTAAAATATTCCATCATTGTTTCAAACAATATTAGACATTAGTTATTTTCACAATTTAAAAAAAGTACAATAATGCTCCAAATGTTGAAACAACAATGAAACAAGGGGGGAGGGAAATTGTAGGTGTAATTATAAATTTCTTCATATTCTGTAAACAAAATTGAAAAATATTGTTGAATACAATAGAATGTTAGTAGTGGAGAATTTTTAAAGAGGGGTTGGAACTTGGAAGGGACATGTTTGTAGAACTTAACACCATGATTGTCCTTTGTTTTTATCTTCCAAAATACTCAATCCTAGGTAATTTTAGAGCTCATAATTGCCTACATTTAATAAGAATTTTATTAAAATAAAAATATTCCATATGCCATTTTCAAACCGCATAGTCTAAACTAAATACTAATATCTAGGATAAGTATAGATTTTCAAACATCTAGAATGTACATAGATCTCAAAGATCTATGGCAAATTTAGATTTTAGATTGTGTGGTTTGAAACATCTTAAACAAGTTAAGATTTCTAACATCTATGACACATATGCAACACATTTAAATTCTATGACAAGTTTATATTTCAAACTGCATCATGGTCCCAACTATACAAAGTATCAAAGTAATGGAATGTCACCAATTTTATGAAATTTGTCATATTTTGATTTTTTTAATAATTAATTAGTTTTAAAAATTCACTTATTTTTTCTAAACTTACTACAAAATAAATGGTATTTATTCTACAAATGCCAAAAGTCAATAGAGACCAAACTTACATATATACTATTAATAGTGTGTAATATTGTACAACCTTTTTGACATTCTTCTTTTGTTTCATGTTCAAATTTATGATTAAAAAATATTCACATCAAGCTTCTAATATCTTTCATGATTAGTCTTTGTCAAATTAGTTTAAAAACATATAACTTTTAAGTACATGAAAAGTACAATTTTTATTTCATTACTTGAATGAAAGTTTGTTGTGATTGACAAAACTTATGAATTATACATACATATGAAAAAAATACTTACAATGGAGAGTTGACAATAAAAACATCACTACTTAGATTCTCATAAAGTAATTATGCTTACATATAATTGAATATGCAATTGCACATTGTTTGTATAAGAAACTACTAAACTCTTGTAGGATTTTAGTAGAAGTCAACAGAATACTCTAAAATCTCCTAAAATGCATTTTTTTAGATAACATATGAATGAATAATGAATTTTCACAATGTTAAAGAATTAGTGTTCCTACAACAATATTGTACATATTAGATAGGAATTTGTGAAGACTATAACCTTAGGAAGGGATCACAAATAGGTTCACTTACTCAAATAGAAAATTTTCCACCACTAAAATTATACAATTTTCAACACTTTTCAATTTTGTTCACAAAAAAATGAAGACCCTAATGGTTAAGTGAAAACGCAAGAATTGTGTTCAAAGTTGAATTTGAGACTTCATTTGGGTATAGTATAATAGCTTTCTTAAAAGAAAAATTGAACTAAAAGAAGTAAGAGAAGCAAGCTAAAAATTAGCTTGAGATTTTGAAGCCTCATGTAAGTTTTAGACAAATTCCAAAGGGGAGGTGGAAGGGACATTTTTTGGGGCATTTTCAAACACCTTCTTTGAAATTTGTTCATAACTTTTAGGTAGAGTATTGAAATATCAAATGGATTTTTGAAGATAAAATTTTACTTGATTCCTCAACTTTTCTTAGTCTAAAGTTTTTTGAAAAAACATAGTCTACTATGTCTAAATGAGGTCTGAAATTTAACTTTTATCACAATTCCTGCGTTTTCACTTTTCCATGAGTGTAGTTCTTTTTTGTCCTTATTCATATATCCCACATGGTTTGTTTCACCCACCACTACCCCACTGTATAAACAGCTTCTCTCCTCTCCCACATCATCTCAAGATTGGCTAAAAGACTCCAATGAGAGAGTGTCACAAAAAGAGGAATATGTGGAACAAAAGCCACATCATTGTTTCAACTTTTTCATTGAAAATCTTGACACTCTTTTATACTTCGATCTAAAAATCAAATTTAAACTAAAATCAAATCAGATTACAGGGTCTTCACAGGCCGTGGAGCAACCTTGTACTGGCAAGCGATTTTCTTTAATCTGCCCACATCCCAGCCCTGCCCACAAAAGAGGCTATGTGGGACATTGTGCAAACACGCCCCGTGTAATCTCAATGACATTAAAATTAAAACTAACAGCAAGTGGGAACAAACCTTTAATAACTTTTGCTTACTGAGTCCAAATGTTGTGTTCTTTAAGGGAGGAGGTCCATAAACCGACCATCTAAGGGCTGGAACAGAGTTTTGAGCAACTCAAACATCTTGAAATATTTTTTAGTGAATTTTTCTTGAAAGACAGCTTGAATAGGCATCGAACCCAAGTCGTTTCATATTTTTTGGAGCTCTGTAGAATTAGTTATGAATTTCTGAAGTCCATATGGCATAGGGCTCCAAAACCGCCCACCTCCTCAAATATTCACTGGTTGTACATTACTGTAAAGATCAAAAAGCATCATATACCAGAAAATTACATTTCAGAAGGTGAGCGGTTTTGGAGCCTGAGCGGTTTTGGAGCCTCCTCCCTTAGTGCATTTGAAGTTTGGAACTTGTTTTTACTTGCCAACAAGACTATGAAAATCTGAACAATCTAATAATAGAAACTAAGTACAATTTCAATTTCTGATGCTTTTGGGACTTTGGATGTATCCACCTTAGTGATGGAAATTTACGACATTGACTCTTTTCAAAGTATGGCCTGTGAAACTTCAATGTAAGGTAGGAGATTCATAGAGTACACAAATTATAAAAGCATCCTCTAATGCAAGGGTAGGGTAAATTATACTTTCTCATTCCACAAACAATGTACAAATGGGGTACATTTCAAGAGATGGATGCTTCTAGTGACTACTGCATTCAACTTTAAAAAAACAGTCCATACCTATTTCTTGAAATATGATAAGTAACTCTACATCAGTTCAGTCTCATTTTTATTTTTTTCAGTTTTACATGAAATGATGAATGACACAATTTTGCCCCAAAATTTAATGCAATTGAAGATCATAAGCCAGGAACAAGTTGGAGCAGAGTTTGCACCCATGCTAGCTGAGAGAAAATTAATTTGGCTCTAGCATGCAACAAAGGTGGAGAAGCCCAAGAAGCAGCTTCACCCCAACTTCAAGCAGCTTGAGGTCCATGTTCTAGGAGATCGAAAAATGTTGGATCTAAATAACTTGGCATCCATCTAAAGCAATGTTTGCATGAATTCTCTCCCAAATTATGGCAGATAAGTTTTATGGTTCAATGCAGATTAGGTCAGAGTTTATATATACAACAACAGGGTTGGGTTTGTATTGTTGCAAGGAATGTAGGCCATAACATTGTTAACCAATGCTCAGAGTCCCTTTTGCTTCCACAAAAAGTGAGAGCCCCAACATCGCAATTTCCTATCTAGCCAATGACTCAACAAATATTTCATTAAAATGGCAATAGACCACAAACTTTGCATTTTCAAGTGTCAACTGTGCACTCTAAAATGTATACCACTCCTAGATTTCAAGACCATAAAGTCTAAAATCTATACCTGCCTTGGGAAATGAATGGAAAAATGGTGTAGGACCATTTTAACAAAATATTTGTTTCTCTTACAACTTTCCACTCACCAGATGATACAAGCATTGTAACTTCCTAGCTAACCAATGATTCTTTATAAATTATTATTAGTGTAGCAACTTCCTAGCCAACCAATGATTCTCTACAAATTATAACTAAGTTCATTCCAAGGCATACAGTGAAGTATTCAAAGGAGAATGGTTTAGATTGACTGTTAACAATGTTATGACTAAGGCTACTACACTTAGCATGAGGAAGAATGCTTTTGAATGGAATGAGGTTTTTATTTCTAAAACACCTTCAATGTTGCATGTCTTTACACTCATTTGGATTTTGTCATGTATTCTGAGTAACATTTTGGGGGAGAACAATACTTGCCACAAGCCTTCACAACTGACTGGCTCAATTCTTAGAGGATGGAGTCTGACAAGCTCAATTAACCCCTAAAGGACCAAACTGTGTTTTTTGGCAATATAGCGATTTTGGATAGCTCACTACAGATGGAGTTTTTATTTTTTTTCTTTGAAATTTTCACACAAGATGTGCCCAAGGAGTATCTTGAAGGCCCAACAATTTTCATAACTTTTGACTACATGGTCAAAAAATTATTGCATGATATGTAGTTTTCATTGGTTGGTGGGCAGTCCAAAAATTTCTTATAAAAATATTTTTTTTGAAATTAATAATTTGAAATTGGTTTTCTATATGCATATATATGCAGAAATCTTTTAATCATTCCATTTTGATTTATGAGATGAAAGTTATGAGGAGATTTAGTTTGCAGGCAGTTATGGATTCTCTACTCTAAAATAAACTTATGGGGAATTTCGTTAAAATGGCGGTATTCCACATGCCATTTTCACACCTTGACATCTAGAACAAGTATACATTGCTAATATCTAGGACACTTTTAGATTTCTGAAATCTATGACAAGCATAGATATTAGACCAAACAATCTAAAAAATCTAGGATTGGTATAGATTTCAGAAATCTAGGAGAGTTGTAGATTTCCAAAATCTAGTACAGGTGTAGATCCTAGGATAGAAAAAACGGTTCAGACCGCGCAGTCTAAACTGCTCAAAAGCGCCAATTTAACGAAATGGCGCCATTTTAACGAAATTTCCCATACTTTGGAAGCCTTTATTTTACTCAATTTTAAATATTTTTGAAGAAAAATTAAAATTTTGGATGTTGATTGTTTGTCACAACATTACAACCATTGAGATTGGCCTTTTTATTTTTTAAATAAATTTTTTAACAATTTAGTATTTTGAATCACTCTCTACTTCTTTCTACTCATTAATTTTTTCCTATATGTTGTACAGTTCCAAATGATGTGAATTTTTTTGAGCATGTAGCCAACTTGCCATGAAGAATGAATCCAAAGAAGCACCACCATTTTGGGCAATTTTTCATAGAAATGTAACCTTGTGAAGTACAGTTGCCCGATTTTTTGCAGGGACAAAAAAAGGTTTTTTTATCAATTCAAATGCTAATATCTTGCAATCTACATGGTGGAAATTTCTGAAATTTTTTTCACATCTTTTGACACTAGTGTACTAGAAGATCCTATGGTTACATGTGTTAAAAAATGTTTTTTTTCAAAATTTTGGTGCTTGTAGTAGAAATGGCAGTTTTAGTGTGTTTTTGGTGAAGACATAGTCTTTGACCTTTAAGGGTTAAACCTGTTAGAGAGTACAAAATTTTCCCCAAAACAACCCCTATTGGTTCTAAGTTTCAATGCCTGTTACAAGGATATATATTCTTAATTGATATTTCATGGCAAGGAGGCTTTCTATGGCGAGTTGGTTGGTTGATTTTGACAGAAATTTAGAAGAGTGTAAGTGGTGTGACATGGCGATGTGATACGTACCCACTATCTATTGAAAAGATACAGGCAGCTCCTACTTTTTTTATTTTTTTTAAATGCTCCCCTTAATCAATGTTTTTTTTGGGCTCCATAATGCCCAATTGCCCCCCAAAAAGGGGCAGCATCAACCCCATTGAGAAAAAAACAATTTAAAAAAAGAAGAAGCCAAAGTGTCAACTTGGCAATGAGTGCGCGATCACCAACTTCATGAAAATGGACAGGAAAGAAAAGGTTGAGGCCAGTCACAAAAATGTGACAGCACTGCCGATTTCCTTGATAGTGCTAGTATCATCTTTAATGCTTTGTCTCCAGCAATTTTTGTTGCCAGAGCAGTGTTTCTCCTCACTTGTCTTGTTGCCAATTAGTTCATGAATTGCATGTAGAAGAAGCCAAATTCTTTGTGGCCATTCTGTAAGTAATGTCCAATTCGTTGTAGGCATTTTGTGAGTGATGCCAAATTCATTGTAGGCATTTTGTGAGTGATGCCAAATTCGTTGTAGCCATTCTGTGAGTGATACCTTCGTTGCTCCAAACAAAGGCCGGTGCTCAACTGTCAAATCTCCTCCAATTTGTTTTTTGCTAGAGCCTAATCGGTTAAGTGCAGTGTTTCATTAGTGCTCTTCCTTGGTGGTTGATTTTGATTTGTAAAACTCTGGAAGTATTGGTTTGAGTTTTGAACGTATTGGTTTCCAATGTGCACATTGAATACGCAATTTTTTGCTTGTTGATTCTCTGTTTGAAGTGCAAATTGTTGTACGCAAGGCTGCAGGCGCTGCCAAGTAGTTCAATTTTGATAGTTGCTGTAATTGTAGGCTTAGAGGTCCGTTGAAGTTTGCGTTTTAGGTGCAATGGAGATAGACCAATTTGTTGCATTTGTCGTTAGGTTTTGTATTTTTTGGCATTGTTGTATATGTGGAATTTTGGATTTGGAGGGATTACCATTGATGTTTCATTTGTGTGTCAAGTGGAGGGCTTAAGGTTTAGGGTGTATACTGGAGTGGACTGAGGGTTGAGGCGTTGAGACATTGAGTGCTCTGATTTTTTTGAAATTGAGTAGAAGTTGTTGAATTGGGGTGTCATTGTGTCGAGGATGGAGGATTCTGGTCCTTTTACTCTTGTGGACGTTGGATTGGTTGTCGCTGCCAATGTGTGGGCATTGAGGAAGGCGGTGGCGGCTTGTAAGAAGAAGTTCAAGCGATTGGAAAGGGAGAGAGAAGCCACTTTGCACCAAAGTCTACAAGCTAATTGTCGAGTGATAGAGAATAAAGGCTGGGAGAAGGCTTGATAGAAGACCACGATGCAGTCCTATTTCTTGCATTCCCACAATCGTGACAATGGCGATGCTTTGGCATTGACTAGGAGTGTGTATATGAACCAATGATCAGGAAGTCCACAATGGGAACACCAAGAGCACAATGGCATACATGATGTACCCGTATTTGTGGACATGGCATTAGACTTAGCTTCAATGAACGGTGAAGCTTCTCTTATGGTTTTGCGAGCAACACTAGGAGCAATACTTCCTTCTAGTCATAATTCTGCTGTGAAACGATCAGGTGCACCAAGCGACTTTGAAATCCCCTTTGAGAGTGAAGAGTCATCAAGGGATGATGATTTCGAGATCCCTCTGCCCCCCAAGCGCACAAAAAAAAATTACAACCTTATGTGCAAGTTTCAAATGGAGTGATCCACAAAATATCTGTGGGCGGAGATGGTGCTTGTAGAAGACGGTATTTTGCACTTGATCCGCTGCCGTGTGTGCACTAAAATGGGGAAGAAGCCATGTGTTATGGGTCCAAAGCTATATACACTACAAATGCATGAGAAGAGCGCAAGGCACAAGAAGAATATGCTCTTGTTTGTAGGAAAGCGCCCCACTACTATTTTAGAGTAAATCAACTCCAATAACAACGTGGAGTCAAGGAAAAAGTAGGTACAACTTGTCCCATTGTTTTAAATCATGTCTGATGGCGGCCCAATGGCCGAATTCACTTCTCAACTTGTTTTGTATGAGTTGCTTTCTATTCTTGACCTTCCCATAATGTACTAGATTGAGGGGGCAAGGTGGATCATGGCATCCCATATATGGGCAATTGTTCAAGAGAAGATGAAGGAGATCATCAGTTCTGCCTAATACATTGCCTTGATGGCTGATGAAACAACTGGTGTGGACAATGGTAGCTACATTGTTGTGCATTGCTATATGATGCAGAATTGGACTCGTGTGCCAATGCTTGTGTTATTGCAGAAGCTAGAGTCCAATGGAGCTAGTGCTGACAATCTCACTTTTGTGATTATATCAACCTTGAGTGTGAAAATGGGCTTGATTGCCGATGCCATTTTGATGAAGCTCATCTACTTCGGTGTCGATAGGGTAGCCACCTTGCAAGGTTAGAAATCTGGGGTTACAAAACAAATCTAGAGCAAGCATGCTCGTTTTGCTCAAGGTGTGCATTGCATGGCATACAAATGTAATTTGGCATTCAAAACTTTGTCCTCTTTGGACATCATGTTAGCCATTGAGGATTTGTTCAACGTTTACTACAAGTATTTTGCAAGTAGTCCCAAGAAGTAATCTTAATTCCACAATCTAGCACTAATGATGGAAACAAAAGGCTTGAAACTGCTTAAAAATGTCTCCACACGTTGGGTTTCTCTTATAGAACTTCTTTAGCAATTGTTCAGTGAGTATCGATCAGTGCTCACTGCTCACAAAGATGAACGTTGATAGGAGCAATAGCAAAGAAATGGTAAGTTTGAGCATTCAATGACCTAAGTTGTAACGCCTTGCACTTTTAGTTTTACCAATTATCTTTGTTAAGGCACTTCAGTTCTATCTCCCTATTCTTTTACTTTTGATTTGGCTAACTGGTTGTCCTTTTCTTTTTGTGATGTAGAAAAAGAGAAGACTCAAAGCCTAGGGTGTCATGACTAAGCTCATAGACCCTTTCGTACTGTTTGGCATGGTGTGCTTGCTACAGTTGATGGAGAGTATCGACCATCTTGTTTTGTTTGCTCAAAAGCGTGACATGTTCATTTGTGATTTTGTGGCAGCTCTTCAAGTCTGTCAAGGGAAGTTATACAAGCTCTATGTGGACAACGAGCAAGCATTTACTACAAAGGAATTTTGGTCCTTCAAACAACTTTTGTAGTACTCGCACGAGCAAATTCATCTCAAATGGGCTCTGCTTCTAGTGGACTTGAACGCCGCTAGGCAAACTTCACATTTGGCCTTTGTTGCAGGCAAGTAGACCATCTATGCAATGCATAAAGGCCAGTTTGTGACCCAAAAATCCTTCACTGAGATTATTTGTGTCGTGAAAGAAAAGTGCAAAGGTATGTTTTCTTTTGTCATGTTTTACTTCCTTGCACTTCTCTTTGTCTACTGTTAAGGTGGAAATTTAGAAGAGTGATACAAATAATGAACTTGTCTATTTTATTTCCCAATTGCCTTTGCCGTATTGCCACTAGTGTCACTAGTAGCAAAGGTATGGAATCGGCTCAAGGTAAAGGTCCTAACTTTCTCAGAAGGTATTTAAAGGTATGTAATTCCTTTGATGTAAAAGAATTTTTCGCTCATGTTAATTTTATCCTTGTTAGTTTTTCAATTTTGTGGTGGTGGCCATAGGCCACCACTTATTGGATGTCTAAGGTTTGTATAAGTAATTGTTTAATTGCCGCAGTATTCAAATTTCAAATTTAGGGTGGCCAAAGGCCTTCACTTTACAAAGGTATAAGGTATGTGCAGATAATTCTTTTTAGCATTGGTATTCCAATTTCCAATTTTTTTGGGGTGGCCATAGGTCATCACTTCCGAAAGGTATAAGGTACATGCATGTAATCAGGTAATCAGGTAATTATTTATTGTTGTGATTTTTGAATTTCCAATTTTTTTTGGGTGGCCATAGGCCACCACTTCACAAAGGTTTAAGCTACATATAGGTAATCAGGTAAGGTCTTTTTTGCTATGGTATTCCAATTTCAATTTTTTTTAGGTGGCCATAGGCCACCACTTCACAAAGGTTTCAAGTCTGCGCATGTAATGGTACTCTTGCTACAGTGTTCTAATTTCTAAAGGTAATTCAAGTAGTGAGGTAAAGGTATGCAAAGTTTATGAGGTATGAGTGTAAGAAACATCTAAGTAATTCAGTTTTGCTTTCTATTTCTCCACTTTATTGGGAGGGGGAAGGGGAAGTACTAACCACAAGTACAAGTCATGTGTAATCTTTAGCATTGTCTTCCTTACAATGGCAGTTCTAGAAATGGTCCCAAATTCTCACTATTTTTCTTTCTGCTTATTTGTTCTCTATTTTTAACGTTGTCTATTGTAGGTGCGGTGTTGCAGCTCATTCATGAGTTGAAATCTCAATTTCCCTCCAATGGATTAATGGACGCATTGGGTGTCATGTATCCACAGTATTGGCTCCAAATAGACTGTGAGGGGACATTTTGCAAGTACTTGGATGTCATTAAGAAGAACTTTGGAGAGTCCAAATGGGTTAACGAGAAGGATGGCAATAAGCTGGTGCCTACTTTCTTGGATTAATTTCAGTTGGAGGGCCAACATAGTTTGTTTAAGTTGGCCATGCTGTCCGATTCCATGACAACTATAGACATGCCTTTTCTGGTCAACCCTCGCACGAAGCTCTAGAGGTCTCTTGATACAAACTCTACCTTGGCCGAGGCCTTGGCCACAAATTTCAGTGAATATGTGAAATTGGCTGAGATTGCTATGATACATGTGTTGGGTTCTGTTAAAGATGAGGGTTGTTTTTCAACCTTGTCCTTCTTGAAGGACAAAGTACGGGGTCATTGCAAGAAACACCTACCAAAAAGCGTAGCGTTTTGCAACGTAGTCTTTTTTTTTCGGGAGTACTTTAAAATTAGAAAAACAAGTTTTAAGAAAAGTGAAAAATATGTTTCATGTATAAACCTTTAAGAAGAATATACCCTAGAAAGGAAAAGCATAGGAAAAATCTCTAAGTAGGAAATCCAAAAAAGTGCAAAATCTCATGAAAATTAGTACTTTGACATTTTAATTTGTAAAAAATAGGAAAATCAATTTTAAGAAAAAATAAAAATTGGCCGTTTGAGGAAATTTGATTTCGATGAGATTTGACCAAAGGAACGATCTTAGAACCATCATCAATGTTCAAAAATTGCGTGCCACGAAAAAAAAATTGTACTCATGTGGAGGACATAAAAAAACATATTTTTAGATTTTTTTTTGGAATTCATAGGTTTTACACCTATGCAAATAGACCATGAAAGTTTCGTCTTGAAATCATTAATTTAGACACTGCAAACGTAATGATAACCATAAACGTAATTTTGTGACGCTCAACGAAAATGTTTTTTAAATATAAAATGATTTTTTTTAATTTCTGAAAAATAAGGGATCTAATAAACTTCAAGTTAGGTATGTTCAATAAAAATTTCATTTTCATTGGACTTAATCTCCAAAAGTTATTGTAGACAACAAAAAAGTGGTTCAAATTGTGACATGAAATAGGACAGGTGTTTCTTGCAATGACCCTACGCAACTGATTGGATGCAAATTTGGTAGTTGTTATTGGGTTGAAGGCACAACAAGTCTATACATTGAGTACTTTTCCTTATGAGAAGTGCTTTCAAGAGTGGGTTGGTTCATAGCATCAATGCTATGGTTTAATAAGGTAGGAAGATATTCTACTCAACAGTGGTTCTTAGTGATTGCTTTGCTACTTAGTTGTATAGCAATGAGTTTATCGTTCTACACATTGGACCTTTTGTTTCCATCATTTGTGCATGGTTGTGGAATTTTCCTTCACAGCTTTATCATTCAATGAAGTTTTTCTGGTTTTCTATTTTCATTGTTTCCAAGTTTATATCCTTGCATGCACATTGCCTAACATGTTGAAGGCTGCCTAATGTGGTTTCACTTTCAGGTTCTACTAACAAAACCTACTTTGTTTCCTTTGAAATTTTGGGTAAGCTCTCAACTCTTCTTTTGGTTGATACTTGCAACATTCTCAGTGTGCATATTTTCTTATTTTAGCATCAAAGTGTGTTTTGTGTTTTGCAGGTCCAAGACTTTGAAGGGAGGATTGTGTTCTTAATGTCTGAAATTGTACATGATTTCCAATTTCTTACTTGAGCGTTGGAGTGTGTTTTGTGTTTTGCAGGTCCAGGATTTTTAAGGAGGATTGTGTTCTTAATGTCTACAATTCTACATGATTTGCAATTTCTTATTGGAGCATTGGAATGTGTTTTGTATTTTGTAGGTCAAGAATTTTGCAAGGGAGAACTGTTTTTTCCATACATAGAATTTTAGATTTTTTTTATAGTAGTCTTTGCTCAAACAATGTGCTTGTCTACTCCTCTAGCAATATACTTCTCTTTCTATGCTTTCTTCACCATTTCATTGCAAATTTTAGTGCCAATGAAGGCCACTTGTACTTTGTTTTGGTTTAAGTTGTAGTCTCCTAAGCACTTTGGAAATTTCCAATGTTGCCAATATGATATCCATATGTTTTCAATATTGCCAATATGATATTCAAATTTCTTTTAATGTTGCGGATATGATTTCCAGAAATTTAAAGTGAATGCCTAATGAACTTTATTCCAAAACAACTTAATGCTAATGTTAAACTTTGCATTTGTGAGAAAAAGGCCATCAAGCCTCACAGTGTTGTACCCAAAGGCCACCTGCAATCCCTAACAAAAAACCAAGAAGGAGCTAGTTCACTCTTGGCTTTTTAAAACTAGCCATTTGTTGGTAAACGGAAAAAAAAACTTGCCCTTAATGCTGTCAATTTTTCAGAAAAATCAAAAGTTGTTGATGGTGGATACAATTTGAAATACAAATACAACTTTAGATGTATAGGATGTGGATACAAATACAAATACGATTCAAAAAAAAAAAATATATATATATATATATATATATATATGTGGATGATTGCAAGAATCATTTGTTCTTTTATTTGTCCTCTTGACTTCTAGTAGGTAGTTTTTTGCTCATAACTTTTGCATCTTTTGTCCTTTTGGCTTGAAATTTGGAATGAAGGTACACAAAAGATTTAGATGTTGAATTGATTTTTCTTATTTTTAAAAATTATTTTACTATTTTTAACCTATCTCCAATTGGGGGTCTATTTTGGCCATTTAGGGGGTAGGGGTTGGAGGTTGGGGAGGGGGGTTCGTCCTATTTTTGAAAATAACATGTATGTTGCGTATATTGGGTCAAAGTGACCTTTGGTGCAAAGGCTATGAAGAGGGAAATTTTTTCCTAGAAGAATCCTTTATTGTAATGTGAGCACAATTTTATTTGGAAAACCGGATTTTCTTTAAATAATTTTTTGAATTTTTTTTGAATTACTAAAAATGAAAAGGTCTACAAACCCTTTTTTTGCTACTAGTGGCCTCTATAGTATTTTGTAGCAATCTATAGTACTTCATTGTACTAAATTGATGGTTGAGATCTATAGGTGCCCTAATTTGACAATTTAGATTTGCAAGCGCTCTATTGACAAATGGTATTAGAAGTATTACCAATGATGTGACCAGAAATTGCATTTTTGAGACAAAAAAGTGAAGTCACTCTTACAATCACCTATATATATGGATTTATATGATACAACATGAGAGAAAATCTAAGGCCAATAGAAGGCCCCTTTAGCTACAGTGAAATGTGCAATTACAAGGAATTAAAAATATATTTTTAAAAAATTAAAAATTAACAAAAAAAAAATTATTTTTTTATAAAAAAAATTTAATCCAAAATTTGACAAGGCACATGAGCTGATTGCTCACCTTACAAATTCTTTGACTACTTCTTGGGTTGATTTTTGTTCTAATTGCACATTTCACTATAGTTAAAAGGGCCCTCTATTGGCTTCAAATTTTTTTTCATGAATATGAATACAAATACAATATAAGTCACGGATGTGTATATGGATATGAAGTTGCCCCATATTCTTTGTAGTAAGTTAACTTTGTAAAAATTATAAGTAGGGGGGAGGGGGGGGGGGGTAATTTAATATTTTTTTTAATATTTAGAAATACAGACTTGTGCCTTACAATGTACTAAAAAGTGGTTGCACACCCCTAGTCAATTAATTAGTCCCTCCCCTCTTTCAAAAAATCTATACGCCACTGATTGTTTTTAAAAAAAATGTTTACTATTGAAATCACCATTGATTTCTTAAAAAATCACAAGCCATTGATCATGTAAGATTTAATCTGAGTTGTCGAAATATGGATATGGATATGGATACAAAATGAATATTAGATATGGATATAGTACTATATACAAATATGTAGCAAATATAGGATATGAGTATAGGTACAAATATGTAAACAATATTGAATATGGATACCAGATATGAGATGAGTTGTCACATATTATCTGTCAATTAAATTGGTTTTTGAAAATTACTAGAGGAGGGTGGGAAGGGGGGTGGGGGGCAGGAGGGGAATGAAAAATTTAAAATTTAAAATTTATAAATTTTTTTTGGTGCACAATGACTATGCATCCAAAAAGAATTTAAATTTTAAATTTTAAATTTTTGGGTCTGTGAAGACATGCCATGTGTACGACATTTGGGTAATTATATGGCCACAGATATGGGATACTTTTTGATATGGATATAGATACAAGATACAATATGATACACATTTAGATATTTATATGGCTATGGATATGGGATACTTTTTAATATGGATACATACATGAGATACAATATGAAAAAAATATAAATTTGGATATTTATATGGCCATGGATATGGGATACCTTTCGATATGGATATGGATACAAGATATAATACAATACAAATTTGGATATTAATATGGCCATGGCCATGGTATACTTTTTGATATGGATATGGATACAATACAAATTTGGATATAGATACAAACTTTGGGATATACCCATATCATATGCCAAACCCCATCCCACCATCTAAATATTACAAATAGGGTGGAATAGGTGTTTAAATTAATTTAATTTAAAATATTTTTTGAGCTCCCTCGGGGTTTGGGATTTGGGTAATGAAATAAATCAAATATTTTATTTTTTTCTTGAGGAAATAGTGGTATGTAACCTACAATGTGCATTTTTGTACAAAATGCAAGTTTCCAATGGAATATCTATACCTTAAGACAAGTAGTTTGTTTTGTTTTGTTTTGTTTTATTTGTCATGTTGAGATCTCTCAGACCATGTGCCCCGGTGGCATGCTTGAAAGCCCTAGGTGCACGGGCTTGGTTATGTGGCATTTTGACTCACAGCAAGGAAGTTATTGAATTTCAAAGTTTTAATACATTAAAAAATTAGAAAATTACTTTTACTTTAATTCTGACTGTGGTATCGGCACAGGGCTCACTAGTGCAGATGAATATAGATTGGCCTGTCGACAGTGCGTTCCAACAAATGAAAACGTATTTGTCAAGGGGAGGCTTGCATTAACTTACCAGGAAACGTACACAATAGAAGCGGACACACGAACTGAAGTTCCCAACATCCCAGATCCATCCACCCTAAACATTGAATGCTTGAGCTTCATAGGTGCCATCTTCAATTAAAAAAACATTGCATCCAGACCCTGCAATGGGAACATGATTCTAAAAGAATGGTCTTCCATTGACTCAAGAATGTTATGAATCCAAAATATTCACAAGATCAAATAACCTCGACACTTCCCCTCTTTGAAAAATGAAGGTGCCCATAAGGAGAAAAGAACTTGAGTTCAAAAGTAAGTCTAACAATACATGTCCTCGAGTCACCTCGAATTCAACTCAAACCTAGCAAAACAATTTGTACCATGTCTTGAAAGTTCTCATTCCTCTGGTTCTTGACAATGTTACATCTTCCATAGTACAATGTTACATCTTCCACAACTTTTGACGCTCCCTGCATCTTGCAAACCCAAAGGCTGATCCTTGAAGCTCCAATAGCATAATATTCAGCTGCGTCTATGTTCCTTTAAGGAAACAACTACCCAAGAATCATATGGATAGTTGTCAACTTCAAGCGTATGGAACCAACAGTGAATCCAAAAGCCATTTTACATGCTTGCAAATCCAAATTAGAATGTGTCATCTCCTCGGAGCTAAAGTTGATCGCTTGTGCTGAGAACCCCAATTTTTAGGGAGGCTGGCGTTGGATTTTCGGTTAGCGTTGAATCTTTCCCCAATAGCACCACGACAGTTCGGAGCTCCGCAGCGGCATGTCACGTTGGGCCCAAACTCAACATATCTGCACAATTTTCAACAGAACACCTTCAAGAAACAGGAAGTGCGAACTAGGAAGAGTCTATCATAAAATAACTGATATCACAAGAAGAACCAATGGGTGACATTCTCTACCAAGCATCGATACGTAGTTCCATCTCTTACACATGTACCAGTAAGTCAAGGAGGGCTTCAAAGAAATTACTTGTAATCATAATTGAGCTCTTCACCGGCAGCAATGTTTCTCCCAGCAAAAACACCCACCCTAGTTTCACCATCCACTCGCCTGCACATAGTGAATTATCTGTTAAACGTTCATCCTCGTCATATCGTACTTCAGATATGAAACAAACGAATCAAGAAAAAGAAGGTCAAACCATTTTTCGAGCCTGCAGTTGGGTTGACAGCTGTGGTTGAGGTAGCGAGAGGCATTGCCCTTCCTAGTGGCATCAATGATAAAATCCTTCGCAATCTCACACATGTAAAAATTGCTTATGCTTCGCCGCCCTTTCATCTCCCACAGTCGCTTCTCACACATGGCATCATCAATTACTGTCACGCGAACAAAATCGACATGAACGTCACTTCGTGGGCACTGGATGTAACCATCTTCTGAATGAGAAAGCGAGGTTTTGGACAACCGTAATCAAATTTTATACGAATCAAACTTAATTTCAAATACTGAAAAACTCCTGCCTTACCTTCTCCTGTGTACTCGATAATAAATTCATCCTTTTTGATGGCCTCTGCTGCAAACGCACCCCAGCCACAAGATGCCGTCTGGAATTTAAAAAAAATTAGAATACCCATGATGGTAGACCATGACGTACATTTAGAAATGAAGAAAAAAACAAAGACTGTAGTTGCTGTTACTCCCACGGCCCATCCTCCCACTACGTCTCTCAAAACCTCCAGAATTCTCCTAAATCCCTGTCGATACATAGTTGCGACCCACCAAAACCCAACACAGGAAAGAATCTCACAATATCTGCCCGACATCTGCAGCGAATTCCTCGGTAAATTAAAACTTTCTCAAGATCAAGCATGTCCAGTGAACCCATTGAGAAGAGATAAGACGTCTAGCATGAGTGATCGCTAAGGCACAAAGTTAGCGTCCACAGATCCATGTGGCGCTGCTTATCTATGATAGTCGGGACCCAATTGAAATAACCGCTCATCTGGCACAAAAACATATTCAAAAATCTCACCTTGAAAACCTTCAGGCGTTTGTCTTTACGGAACGGTTTGTTGGTGCACCTATGTGAGCATTTACAGTCTTTGGAGCAACTCATACTCTGCACCCTACCTTCCCACAATATCACATAATTAAAAACTCGCACAACTTCCGCATACTGGGTTTTACTTCCCTTTACGGAGGCTGACAACAAGCTCAGAGATAAGGAAACAGCATTTGGAGAAGTAGCACATTTGCATCTGACTATCTTAAACTAACAGAGTGCATACCTGCATTCACAGTCATCCCCACACACGTCCTGCGTTGACTTGCAAGAGCAGCCAACGCCGTCATCCGCATCATCACGCTTCTTCTTTACTAGAAATACATCTTTAGCGTGGTCAAGAAAACCGACGCTAGAGCCTTAACAAAAATCAATAATGATTTACAATTTACATACTAGGCAAGAAGCAGTTGCAGGATACAAGACAGGGTCAGAAATTTAACACGTAGACCACTAAAATTTAAAAAGTACAATACAGGACGAGAGTACCGATAACAAAAACCTAAGATTCATTCGTCCTAAGAGTTACGGGCAGTGTAAGCGGACAGTTTCCAGTGAAAAGCCTTGCATTCAAATTAGACTCACTTCCAGGGTCAAGAGACCTTAACATCTACTAAAAACGGTCGTAGCAGCTCGTCTGCACTGTACGCCACAAGCATGTGATCTAAAAGGAATTTCGTTTTTAGGCAATCAGCAGTTCACATAAGTTGAAACCAACACAACAGAAAGCTACAACCTCAGTATAACAGTCACGAATGACACATTAACGGGAGGCCATCTGGCAAGCTCAGGCAAAGTCCCAGAGGATAGAAATCAAGGGAAGAAAGTAACGTTAAGTAAGCTGAAAAGCAAGGATACTGCGCCTGACGTAGAAGTACGGAGGAGGCTCTTTGTCATTCTCCATTACCTCCTTTATAAACTTAGACGTCAGGTTAAATTCCTGTTGAACGTCTGGCACTGGTAAGTGACGAAATATGTCCTGCAAAAGAAGACAATGTCACGAAAATAAATTAACAGGGACCTAAGAGAACAATCGCACTAAGCTAAGGAATACTTCGTATCACTTTCACTTTTTCATTTATAGCTACACCGGAAGCAGACTAGGTTGAAAGCTACGGAAGAGCTAAGAGAAGCTGACCTGGCAGTCCCATGTAGGCGTCTTCAGCTGCAGAATATGAGAGAGATGCACCCACCACTCTGTGTCAGCACCCCAGCCCAATGTGCGGGTCAAAACCATCCAAACGCGCCCACTTTTTTTCTATTACTTAAATGAACAGAAAATATCTGAGGTTCCCTTTACCGCTTCCAGAAATCATGGATTGTTTAATACTATCCTTTCGAAGTAAATATCAATGAAGCCTTTGAGTTTACGCGGCATAAACATAACATAATCAACCCGTAGAAATACGAAACACTAGAAACACCTAACTTTCTAATGTTGCGTTAAAGAAATGAGTGGCTACGATGAGTTCAAGGCTATCTCCGAAATATAATTACGACATGTGTACCGTATACATTCCTCGACAACTAATTTGACCGTTGCGTCTTCGGCTCTACAAAATATGTTGCAGGCTGGACTCGAAGAAATCAAGTATTCTTATATTGCAAAAGCTGGAAATAAGGTCGAAGCATGCAAACCTTATAATCTACATCAGAAGCATGTCGCCAGCATATAGCCCACCCAGGCCTGTTGTGGAAGAGAGTTGTGACCTCCGGACACGGTATACAATTTTCATGAGTAGCAAGGGAGCAGTTTTGGCAGCGCCACAACATAGATCCTCGGTTTTTCCCACAAGCATAGCATACCTGTTTACATGGGGAGGCACAAATTCTTAATCTGACGCTGTGATTATTCAATTCCATTAGCATAAATACACGATGAGTTTACACTACAGGCCGTTCCAAAATATATTGATAGATCTAAAGAGCCAGAATCTTCATCTATGCTTTCCTGTTTCTTGAATAGATATAAAAAAAAAGGATACAAGTTTACTCTAAAGGATTGTCAACAAACTTTCTGTGATGAAATAACTGTCCAATTGATGTCTCTTAAGAATACGGCCCAGCTGGTCAAACTGCAACAGACTTCTCACATACTACAACGATAATTTCAAGGGAACACTCTAACAGAAACAACTGAAATGTCACATAAATATCTTACATGTTGAGGACAAATAAGTTTGCCTTCATAACTCCAAGAAACATCAGGGAGTCGAACTGCACAGTTGAGGTGGTAGACAAGGTCACAGTCATTACGAGAGCAGTTAACCTTTTCTGCTGCTGTAAGCGAACCCTTGCATTCAAAACACACACCCTGTCCAAAAGACTATCGTTAGTTTCAAGTGATTATCAGGTTTGCATGCACAGGACAAACTTGCAGCAGATCTAAGAGTATACTCAGTAATTTTCATTTACAAAAAACAAAATGCAACAAACTACATTTGGGATCGTAAGGGATTTAAGTGGAGTCGAGTGTGAAGATGAGCAAGTTGACACTGTCACTGATCTAAATAAACTAACGCAACATTCGATTACAATTGACATTTGAAACGTGGAAGAGGGTTGCACACATCTCATTAAATCAAGAAAATGCATAGAAAGAATCATGTGGTTCGAGGGGAATGGCAAAGACGCTAGACCAACCTCCACCTTGGTTGCCGCAGTCGAATTCGTGAGCGTCTCGTCCTCACACCTCTTCCTCTTACCTTTCCTGCTTCCTTCAATACTCCATTCTGTTCTACATTCTAGACAATTATGAGAGTTCCCTACCACTTTTGCACCCTGTATAGACACCATATTTGAAAAGCACTGTTTCGAACTAATATGGGCAATCCCGTTACTTGACAGGGGATCTTCATAGACCATTAATGATCGATCAATTTTCGAGGTGGTAATTAAGGGGAGGGGCTCAGGCCTTGGATTGTGCACCATTACTTGTGTTCCAAATTTTTTGTATGTTGAGGTAGCCTGAAGGTCATCGAACCCTTCATCTTCAGATTGACTAACGATCGAGTTACCAGCAGTTTCTCTCTCCACACACACCAGAGTATTATTATCAGAAATATTTCCCAGAGGATAACAATATTCATTTGACGTCTCCTCGTGGAAGACACGAGCCACAGGATTATCTGGTTCAACATCGCACGACAGAGCATTTGGCTTCAAAAGCAGGTCCAAGCAGAACTCTTCAATCTGTACATCGACAATCGCACATGCAATATCTGCAGGATCTCGCTTGAGAAGACGTTTTTTTCCAGTCGAAGCAGCTACCCTCCGTAATTCTTCTTGTATTGAGGTATGATGAGCTTTCGAAAGTGAGATTGGACTTCCTCCTTGAGCTTCAATGGATTCCCAAAACACCCCGTTCGAATGCAACCTTTCCTGAAGACACAAGCCCTTCACCACTAATGATTTGAAAGGTGGCCCCTCTTCGTCTCCGATTTCGACGTGCGACGTATTCAGTCCCACAAGCTCACCGCCATAATCTTGTAACTCTCGAGATGTAACGCAGAGCTCTCTCTCGTTCAACAGCTTGGTTGCAGTCGTACTTGAGCAGTGCGCAGGTGTCATTACAGGGGCAGTTTCAACAAGTAAGCGCTGCTCGCTTGCTTCTTTTCGAGCCTCAAACTCCACAGGACTTGCACTTTTCTCTAAAATTTCTGAGCTAAGATTGGACCTCAAAACGGAAGAAGAATCATCCGTGCTCTTCGTATTCCCATCAGAGCACATTGCTGTTGGCCTATTTTCAGAACTTACACTGCTAGGTCGCGGAAAAGAAGCTTGACGATCGACACAATCGGGAAAGAGAGATCTATCCAACTGCACAGTGAGCAAAATGATCAGTATCACAACTTGGTTAATTTATTATAACAGCTAAGAATAAATGCTCAAAAGTATCCACCTTTGTAAGTGCACGACAAACAAAAGTTCTACGTGGGAATAATTAGAGGCAGTAAATTCTGGTCCCTCTACGGCATGAGATAGTATGCAGTAAATACAACGCATTAATCAAAAAGGATAATCACTCCACACGTAAATTATACCCAAAGTTCCTGAACTGTATGTTTTCGAACAAACTGATGCGCTTTCAACACAAAACAAATACCGGTAACTTAGATGAACTGCACGAGGGTGAGAAAAGTTAAAAAATTGATTGTGATAGTCCACACGGGTAATACCTCGGGTAAAGATGCATGCTTTAGACCTCTCTCATTCATAGTGTGCATTACTGTCGATTTCTTCAGCGATTTCTTCAGGCGTTCATAGACCATGAATTGTCTTGACGGAACACTAACCTGTTGCAGAAGCAATAAACCATATGAGGTCACCGCTAAGACAACTAAGCTATTTAAGTGGATTAGACCAGAAAGCACAAGCCGATCTATAAAGCCTAGAAACCTAACCGTAAGACAGCAAAAAATTGTAACATAACAGTCCTCTGAAACATAAGGGGAGAGCTTGCCATAATTAGAGTGAGAAAAACGCAAAACTCTGGCCTGATTCTGCAGTCTTGGCCTGTAGGGATAAAGCCAACAATTACATGGTAGTTATAAAAGAATTGACCGAAAATGCAAGAAGTGCACCATACAACCTACTGCTAGAACTTTACTGCACAGATTTTTCAAAAATAGACCATTTCAAAATATCAAAATATTCAATCAAATTACTAAATCCTAAACTTACTGGGAGTGTGGCAATTACACACAATCACAAACTGATGGCATGAGAGAGTGTACGCAACGTCCGTAGTAACATTTTACTGAGGAAGGAAATAACTGATTATTAGGCAAAAACTATTACAAGTATTTCGTAGAATAGCGGTAACACTAATCCACAAATGTGGACGGCAATACATTGCACCGCGCACTAGAGCCTGAGATTCGTAACACATTAGTAGTATTTGGTACAAATTTAGCAGAGTAGCTCTCTCTATAATGCTCTTCGAACGCAAATCATTCACTGATAAACACAAGAGAGCGAGTCTAACGCTGAAACAAACTGAGAGGCTGAGCAAGCACCTCTCAAACAATCATTCCACATGCGACTGCTGAATATGCTTCAACAAGGTTGATCCGCCTCCCTCATCTTCCGCAAAGCTGCGAGCTCCCGCCTTCCTTCCGTTAGTTCAGGGTACTAAACTGAAGAAAATAACAATACTTGAGTGCCCAAACAGAATAAATTTCAGAGTTCCTAAAACTCACACAAGTGACATGATGGATTCCTTCAAGGTTTCGATGGATTAGTCGATCCAATATTAGGTTATGCTGGATTTGCCAAACAACAGTACGATCACGGACATCATTCGAAGCACAGCGACTTTTACATCCAAAATCAATGACAGTAACACAGAGACAACAATTGCAACTGAGCGACTGAAGGTAAACACTGTCTTCAATTAGCGAATAAGCCATCTACCAATTAACCATGATAATTGGACTCAGCTAGAAGTTGAGCAGCTTGTACATGCCTGTGCAGGATGATCATACTCTTAAACTCTAATTCGAAATGTTCATACTGACGTTATACTAAATAACCAACGTACAGACCAAACGACAAACGAATCCTACAATCACTTATAAGTTCTCTAAATTTTATCACAGAAAATTCAGAATAGAAGTCGAGCAAATGAGCTCGTAAGAGATGGGGTGTTCTCCAAAACTAACGACATGCAGACGCACTACACTACAGAGAATTGTTCCCGTGATAATCAATCGGGTTTCACATGTAAAGAGTTATCTTATAGAATTTCATTTGAACGCAACCAGCACAGGCGTGATTGAATATCGCAAACAAGCTCCTACTTAATATTCACAAGCAGGGCCACAGCTCACCGTCAGGATATGTTCCATAGAGGTCCACGAACAGGTCCCTTCCCTAAACCAACCAGTTCCTCGATCAGACGTGCTCCCCAAGGTCACGAAAGTGCCCATTCAAGCTGCATTGTCCATGCGCGTCCACCATCGCTGGACGTGCATTGCCTACCTCCAGGTGGGAGAACAGAACTCCAGAGACTGTCCTAAACCTTAAACCCCAGCTAAAGACCTTTTTCCGAAGACATTTACGAACGCGAGCAATCAAGACCTTACGTCCCTCTCAGCTTTCGTCGTCTCATTTTCGCAAACACCTGGATACAAATCCACGAGCTCCCTCTCAGTCTCCACAGCAAAAAAACCACTGCCAACTGCATCTACTCACACAATCTCATAGCGGCCCCAAAACTCAATAAGAAAATGACAAAAAAAACCCGAAATAACCTGCTTCTGCAAATTGAAAATCTTCCAATGCACTGAACCACGGAGCTCCCTCAGAGTCTCCACGTCAAGAAAAAACACGGCCAACGGCATCGACTCAACTCACACCGCTTCAATTGTCGCACCAAAATAAAAAACATAACACAGTAAATATCGAATATCCTGCTTCTACAACATTTGATTGAGCTATAAAATGCCCGAAACTCTACCTAATCCTCCTCTCAGTCTCCACGGCCAAATGCATCGCCTCAGCTCACGCAACCTCAATGATCGCACAAAATTGCTATAAAATCTTAACAAAAAAAATCGAACTGACCTGCTACCAAAACTAATGTCCTGTAATGCCCCAAAAATCCATCTCAGCTCCCTCCTGTCAAACCCAACAGCAAGAAAAAAACGGCCAACTGCAGCAACTCCGCCCACGCAACCTCAAACGTCACGTCGCACCAAACCGCAAATAACATTAAAAACGAGGAACCCGAAATATCTAGCATCTACAAATTTAAAAGTCTTCCAATGCCCTAAAATCCACACGACTACAGAAGTCAATCAGAAAAGGTCCGCGACGACTACCGACGCCGGATAACCACAACAAAACCCTCGCCGAAGAGATTCTTGACTGCAACTACCGACTGAGAAATGCTGCACCGATTGTAAACGAAGATGACAGACATGGGAAAGCCGGAATGAAAATGGAAGGAAGGGATTTGGATTCCGGCCATCGCTGGTCGCGTATTGCAACAAATGTACTTAGCACCACTTCCCGCCGAGTGAAAGTCGCCAAAAACAACGGGGAAAGCTTGAGTCATCTAGGCCGTCGGTTTGGAAATCGAAGGTGCCGATGCTATGGCGAGGTCTTCGTTGCGCAGGTTGGGGCTCCTGGGACGGACTGTATCCGTTACCCAAATTGGATGAAATCTGTTCATTTGGTGATGGAAACTGTTGAATACGGAGCATCATGAGATGACATCTTGCATAAGGGAGGTAACCCATTCCTGATCAAATATGCATACTGGGAGTGCAAAAATTTTCCCATGTGCAAAATTAAACTTGAAAAACATTTTGTATTTTTTTAAGAATTTTATTCCTCAAAATAAAATTACTATGAATTTTTGAGGTCACGGTTCTATTCATCCCACACTAGTCATATAGATCATCTTATTTTCAACAAAGGGCTAGTTGTAAAACCATGAGTACTTCAAAATTGCGATAGAAAAATTATAGCACCAATCAAGAGAGTTCATTGCCATGTGCCACCTTACCAAGTCAAAGTACACTTTTTAATTACAATGCCGCAAAATTGATTAGAGATAAATCATTGTACCCTGCCAAAATGGGGAGGTGATAAAAAATGGGTGGCCTCCTTTATTTGATGTATTCCTTATTTATATATTTAGCAAGCTTTCTATTCATATTGATCATACATAATTTACATCTTCTCAAAATTTTCTAAACTAGTGCTTCAAGCATTGATAAGAAAGGATTTTTTAAACTCCTTTCTCTATTCTTTCCCTATTGTGTAATTCATAAATTTTTTATTCCTAAACGTCTTTATAAATAGGAAACTTGGGGTCTTTGACTCCCATTATGTATTCAAATTTTCCAAATATGACCATCAATAAATTATATTGTATAGAGAAAGTGAAGTTTCTCCATATTTTTTACCTTGAGTTTAAGCAATGTTTATAAGACTATTAATAGCAAGGAGTCATTCATTACATAGCACATGTACAATAGCAATCTTTTTTGAAGGATAATATATTCACTATTGGAGATGCTAAATTGGAACAAAAAATTACATGTCTTTTTATTGCCAAATTCTCCATCCATTGTGAGTGATATTTCATCAAATTTTCTACCTTTCACCTAATAAAGGTAGAGAACATTCACAATAATAGCTTTTTTTAAAGGAATAATATATGTACTATTAGAAATCAATATGTATCTCTTGTTAAAGACACAATTTTAAAACACATACCCTAAAAATATAGCATCAAAATGATACATTCATTCAGTGCTGCATTGAAATCACCTTTCATTTGCCAATCAAAAATAACATTTTTGATTAGTTTTATAATAGAAAGTATATATATTAGAAAAATGGTAAACAAAACCAAACAAAACCAAGATGTGTCTATGTAAAGTTAGAGCCCCAAGACAAAAAATAGTGATGGCACTTTGCATTCTCTTGGTATAAACCCAAGAAAGACCATACCTAGGCCATATCTAGTTATTATTAGATTTGACATTGTCAACTACAAGTCAGAAAAATCAAATAGAGAAAATTTGTAGTCATGAGGTTTAAGCCCATGAAGGTCTTTTAAAAATTTGTTATGCTTACTTCAAAGAAGTAACCCAGAAAAAAACTTTTAGAATTCAACAATACATTATCTATTTTGGCCATGTAGGATTCCAAGTACACTTTAATTTATGGAAAATAGCATAGACCTTAGCCAAAGCATAAATCCAACTTCTTTTGACAACTTCCTACTTTGATAATTGTAGAGGGCTTTTAGTCTAGTCCTTGTGTAAACCAACCTTTAATTTCAACTACCAAACAACATATTCCCTTTATTCCAAAATGATATTTTGGTTGAACAAAATATTTGGTCCTAAACCTTGAAAATAATGTTATTTCAATTTGTTTTGAACTATTGTTATAATTCAATGCACCCTTGTCATTTTAAAACTTTGAGTTTTAGAGCCCTTGCCAGAGTGAAGTATTGATATTAACCCTTAAACAACAAGCCAATGATTGTGGACGTAGGAAGTCAAAGCACTATAGAAGATCTTCGTTATTCCAAGGATGAGTAGTTGCATTTCTGTCTTAGGCAAAGAGATTTTTTCATCCACCAAAAAATGGCCTCCCCATCATTTCGGGGTTAAACTTTATTGCAATAAAAATTCTTCTAGTTTGAATTGGTACCGTTACAATTCAAATTTTTTTGATACAACTTAGCAAAATGATGGCATTTTGTTCAACTTAGACCAAATTCCAAGAAGCTCAAAACAGGCCTTGAGCATTTAGGGGTTAAGGAGAACCCGAAGGTCATTTGATTGGTTGCCACTCTCACTGGCTACTTTCAGAAATTTGTAGGAGAAGGCAGACGTGCCCTAACTTTGCGGATGCTCCCAAAGTGCAGCACTAGCATTCGGCTGCTCAACTTCTCCCAGCAGTTGCAACCCCCCCTCGGTGGTCCACGCATTCTCGCACATGGTGCCGCATGCACTCACTGTGCACCTCATTCTTGTCCGCAACCCCTTCGCATTTCGGTTTCTGTGGGAAATGCGTGCACGGTTGCGTCGACACGCCATCAAAACAAGAGCTCACGGATGCCGCATCGCCTCTCGTGTTGAGGTACAATGGTGTCAAGCCTCCGAGCCCTTGCGGGATGTATCCGAATGTAGAATAGGAGCTTATGAGAAGCACATCACTGAAGCTCAGCAGCCACACCCCTACGAACGCCGTTTGGGATTGATGGACGGATTGGTCTTGACTTTCCTGCAGACAGGAGTGTCGTGAGTATAGTGATGAGGGACGGAGACGAAATCTTTTCACGGTTTCGGTTCTTCGGTTTTTAGCTCAGTGATAATTCGAACGGTTATAAGAGATTTTGGATTTTGTGTGTAAACGTCAAGCGTAATCGTGGAAGGACCAGGAGGCCTAAATTGAGTTTTGTGTTTTCATCTAGCAGTTTTGAGTAGGTCACATGGGACCTACCTTTTGTTTTATTTCTTGACCGACGTGTGCAATTTTCACGTCCGATTCTGGGGATGTAAGATTTGGTCTTGTCTGAATTATATACTTTGCAATTGAATTGGTCATTGAAATCCATGAATTCTTGGTTCTTTAGGAGCTACGAACAGAGTCTTTGAGAATAGAATCGAAAAAAACGCAATCCTAAGGCAATCGAGGAAGGTAACCCTGCCAAGGGCTCCGAGGATTGGGATTAGAACTTACCAAGTGGGAGACCATGTGAAAACGAACGACGGTGTTGTTGACATTCGGTTTTCTGGCAGACAAGTCTTTTATTTCGTCATAGTACTGGAGTTGCAGTAATGTGACGAGCACCGAGATTTCGGTGGAGCCTTCCCATCCGTTGCGGGCGAACGACATGAGGTCTGATGCATCGTCTTCCGTTTTCAGCTTTGGCAGTATCTGATAGTCAGTGCCGCCAGGGAGAGCATCAGCGGAAATTGAGAGCTAGCATCAAAGGGGAGAATTAGAATGAGATCTGATAGTGGCAAGTACCTCACGGCTTTGGAGGCAATCCAAGATGCGATCGAAAACGGCAGGATCGTAATCAGCGAGGTTCTCACACCCGTGGAGGCGCACTTGCACCCCAACGCGCTTGGACGATGCGGCGAGGTATCCGAAGTAGAGACGGACAATGTGCGCCCAAAGTTCGTTCCTGGGAAGCAGCAGCTTGTGACTCAGGATGGTAAAAACATCCTCGGGAGCGAACAGCAGGTTGAGACGCTCCCATAGGGATGGCACCATCATCAACCTTGTCACATAGTTCTGATTGCTTGTCCACCTCAGCCATCGCACATTCATGAGGCCGAAGTGTGTGTGGCCGCAGAAAAATTGCCCGTCTGCCCACGACTGAATCATCCCAACACCATCATCGCCATCAATTAGCATATGGATCCGACAAGTCTCGGCATCATTCCTCTGTTTTGAAGCTGGTTATGGTTTGGAGATTAATGTTTTGAGTACCTGGACGTGGTGGAGGCGGAGAAGCACCATGTTCACACCGGTGAAATTCTTTTCGATGGCAACATTGATACCCTCAGCATCCGACACATTCTGGTATGGGAAATCCTCTGGCAAGAACCACGACGACTCCGGAAATTTATCACACAAGAGATCCTTGAACTGCTTTCGCCCCTCCACCAGCACAACGCGGTCGGTCGCTAACCCATATGCAAACGCCGACATCAACGACAAGAGCTTGTTCCCCAGGCCCCGGGCGCCCTCCATGACAATGAGGTAATTGCAGTCATCCGCCATGTCTCGCTCGTGAAGGAAAACGTTCGTCCAATTCTTTTTGTGGGAGCATGCCTTGTGCATCATCACGTAGCGATCCCATGCTCGCGTGAACGCTGGCGACGGGGCGAACCGGTCAAGGTAGCGCCGGTACAAGAGGTGCTGCGTTCTGGCTAGACATGCAGGGTCGCGGGTGACGTTCGTTGTCCTTCGTTTGTTGTGGGGAGTTGATGTTGCCATCTTCACCTTGAGGTTTACATTTCTGAGCACGGCTGACTTTCTTGCCCAGCCGAGACCGGGTTTCACATCCATGGCGCACAAGCAGGCGAAGATCACCACAGTGCCTAGACCGCTGAGCAAGAAAATGACATTTCACCACAACGGCCCTACCTTCCTTCCTTTCATCGTCACTATGCTTACTACTATCACCAACGTTGCACCATATATTTGCACCTTCGGTTAACAGTCAGAGAGTTGAACCTAATCCTGTAGGTACTAGACATTGAACCCTTCAAGTGCGTGTTCTTCGATAATAAACTGTGCATCTTGGACGCGGAGGCCAGGTCTTTTGGGGCTTTAATACAAGAGAAAGGTGACGGCTAGCTGATTCTCGGTAAATCTTGGTTTTACTAAAGCAGCAGTTGATCAGTCCAGGAGCCACAGGGAGTTCAATTGTGCCTGACCTTGTCTTCCAGGTATGAAACTCAACTGCTCCAATTGACGAAGCATCTGACTAGTCTTGTCACAAGATTCGAATTCAAGTTGACTTTCTGATGTCTCGACCTGCCCTCGCTGTGACAGTCACTAGAAATCCAGGTGGAACGAATACCCGCTTTATTACGTGGAAAGATTTGCGGAGGTAACTTTCTTTCCATTCCCAGCAGTGCACGTCTTGTCTACTTGTGCCTGTAACTCATGGTGACGAAGAAAGAATCCACGTGAAAATTGGGTCTATATCTTGCTTTTCAAGAACAAGAAGTTTTTCGTGAAATCTCAGTGAACTTTAGAATGTCTTCAGCTTCTGTGCGTCTGATCACTGACACTGCAATTTTACTTAGATCGAGGGTCCTTCTAAACTTCTTTCTCATGCACATCCCGTTAACCCAACGCCCCACAGCTCTGGTTCAGCAAGCAGAGAAACTAAATAAGAGATTGACAGTTGTTTGCAAAACACCAGGTCCACAACAATGTCCGTATTATGAAGTCGACGACTATACTCATTGATAACAGTAGTACAGCAGGTGTGACCATGATCTGGTGCATCGAGAAGAGGAGGCGGTGCTACCGTATACCCATAGTTAACAGTAGTACAGCAGGTGTGATCATGATCTTGTGCAACGAGAAGATGAAGCGGTGCTGCCGTAACTGGCGTTCCAGGACCCACGATTTTTCACCACGTTTCTCTCCAAGAAACGTCACCCATGTGCATGACCACCTGCGGAGCACGTATGCTGCACTCATACTGTACCCAACTCCTCTTATTTAGGGTATGTGGCATACCCTCATTCACTTTGAACCACAACGAGTACAACCCATGGCACATTGGTTCGCATTTGTTCCTGTTTTTGTCGTTGACTTTGCTAGTTGAAGATTGAGTTTGGTATGCTGAACTAAGTACACCTGAAATCGTCCAAATAAGCATGCTTCCTATTATCAAGTTTTTACCTTACTTCCTGTCGAGAATTTTTGAGGGTCAAGAGAGGATTCTGAATTTTCTACGTATGAAAAAACTGACTTTTTAATACAAAAATAGGTGTATCCATTGACCTTAAGCAGACAAGTCTCTTATGAACACAACTTGCGTATTCTAGGCTAATATTTATTGGGGTTGATTTTGCAAATATTCGTAATTGCCTTCTATGTCGCACTTTGAAACTTCATAGTTTACAGCTTATACTTTTGAACGCAAAATCAACTCTAGGCTCTCATGTTCATGTTTATAAACACAAACTGCTCATACTGAATCCCCTAATTTCATCCTAGTAGTACATGAAAAATGTACCCCAAGAGAGATGGTCTGCACCAATCACTTGTAACTGATTCCCCTTTTGCTCCTCGCTCCCTTGACTCATTCCCCAGGTGGACCTTTGTTACTCTCAAACAAGAAAGTGCAGGCAATGTTCACCAATTCCAAAGCTATGGTGAACCGTTCCTAACAAAGACCTTTGTGGTGGCATCCTCTTGTTTCTTGCAGATGTTTCGGCAAATTCTCAGATTCATTAAGGGCTCTGACTATCAATAGCAAAGGTGAACTCTCAACAGGCTTTCAATAGCAACTGCACTATTGGTTACACTTATTAGAAAGATGTGGAAGCATGGCTTGGCTCCATGTCTATGGCCGCTCTCATCTTTGAATGGGAATTGTATGATTGTCTACTATCACTTGTATCGCTTGAAGTGGCTTTGCAAAACATTGAAATTGAAATGAGAGATGCATGAAAATTTGATCTCTATAGATTTGAATTTCGCTCCCAAAGATCTCTCTCTCCACTGCTCTAGATGTCTCCCAAAATATCACAGGGATATGACTAAACATTCTTCAGGTTGTGCAGGGACAAGAAGGGGAAAGTTGTTGATATTGTGAAGTCGGTGTAAGTAATTCAACGGTGTAAGAAATATTAAGAAGCATGCACTTTAGAATGCCTTCTAAAAGATTGCTGAAGCCTCTGGAATTGCGAGGGTCCTAAAGCTTCAACGCACGTCCAGAGCTCTGAAGATTTAGGTTTAGAGCTCTGGAGTATATGTCATCATTCAGTTCTCATCAAATGAGATGTTTCAAATCTTCAACGAGTGATGGAGAGCCAGTTAAGGGAGTAATATTTTCTGACTCTTTTGTAGATGCGGCTGATGTACCTGTTAAGCCATGGCCAGCTGTAAAAGAAGAAAAATATGTACGCATTAAACAGCTGCCAATTAACAGTGACGCTCCATCAGTTTCTTGTGAGGTAGTTGGCAATTTTTTGGAATTATCCCGTCCTTCACTCGTCTGGTGCGAATTGATCTCTCTAATGTTGGCCAGTATAGGCACGGAGGGGCCTACATTGGGCATTAGTTTTCTCGAAGTTGTGTAGAGACTTCTTTTATTTGTTTCTTGACCAACATATGCAAATGTTCTTCACTGATTCTGGTGATGTAAAATTTGGCCCCGTCTGACTTACATTTTTCACATTATGATCAATCGAGTTGGTCATTTAACAGCCTGAGTTCTCGGTCCTGTACTAGGGGTAATTGCAACGGTTCGTAGCAGTCAAACCTAAATGTTTAAATTTGTTATATTGGAAATTCAGGATCATTATGTGGAAGAAGAATGCGGTCGGTATATAGTTGCTGTCAGCTACTCGTTATGTAGTTTCATTTCGTATTGTCTGTTTAATGAATTATCGGCTGCTTGCTTTGCAGAGTTTGTGCAAGCAACGGCAAATTAGGGTTCAACTTTTTTTGATTCAGTTCAGTTCAAGGCCTTCTGAGCATCCGGTACCCATACTTCTCTGAGTCAGGAAGAAATGGCGGAAGATTGATGCGAGCAGTCCAAGTCCAGGGGATTCATGAAGATGCGAGCACCGATGATAACTGGAGAATTTCTAAGCATACAAAGAGAAAGATGGAGATGTGCTTGAGATTGTCAATTACAATTCAACAGCCTAGAAAAAAGAAAATCCTGTAGATGTCGGGGTCACAAAAAACAGGTTCCTTAAGAACCTGAAACAACTGAAACCAGACTTGAAGAACTTACAAGCTGTTGTGCCAGAAAAATCGTTCGGTGCGTTCACTATAATTTCAGCCGTCATACATTCACCACACCACGTCTAGAATCTATTAACGCAGTGTGAGTTGAAGATGTCAAACCATTGCGTGGGAAAGGAAGCTAAAAGACGGCAAACTTAGTGACGGTAGAGCTAGAGGTGACCACTCCAGTGATGATGTAGAGGAAGAAGTGGCTTCGACACATGAAGAATCGAAGCTCAAAATGATCACCATTCTCTCCATGCTTCGAATTTCATTGCCAACCTGCCAACGTAATTCAGGTGTGATTCCAGCCATTCTCTTTCTCCTTGCAAGTTAAAACATTGCCAAAGCCTCACAGAACCTACAACATGCATTGAAAACTTTCCAAGTAGCGTTGCATTGAAAATCCTCCCAAGTAGTGTAGCATTGAATTGGCATGACTCCAGCAGCGGAGTATACGTTGAAGCAGAGAGCCTGGACGACCTGCGCATGAGGACATAAATTCGAGTGAAATGACGACGTGCCACAATTGTCTTCATCTACCCCGTTGACATACCGTAAGTAAGCCTCGATTCCTTTCACCCCTTTCCAGCGTTGCTTCACAATGCACGGCAGTAAGCCGTGACAGCATCTCGGAAGAAGCAGTGAAACAACGGCACAACTGTCCAACTGTCCAACTGTCCAACATGTAAGTAGAAAATATTAGTTTAAGTCCGATTTGAAATTGTCCGCTCTTCAGTTGGGTGTATGGGAAAGGAATTTGGAAGGCTCTTGTAAGTTAATTGGAGTGGACAACTTGGGAGACAGGATGATGTGCTCACTCTGAAGTGGGCAACCTGAGGCCTGAGGCCTACCTTTTATTCCATCCTTTTGAACGTGGCTGGGGGACTTGAATTATTCAATGCTTGGGGAAATATAGACTGGGCTTGCCTTGCCTTGCCTTCGTCCAAGTGGGTGGCAGTGGGGGAGGTGCCATCCACCGACACAGAAATTACTGATGCTCTCCGACCGATTGCCTTGGAAAAGGACATTCTTGGAAAGCTGAAAATCTCGACATGGAGCTGGGTTTAGAGAGTGATTTCCTCGGAGATCCTCACTCGGTGCTGAAATCGCATCTTGTACAGCACCCGAAACATGAAGCTCGCTGCCCTACTTGTCCCATCGGAGAAGTATTTGTTAAAGCCTTGAGTTCACAAAGAATAACCAATAATCACACAACCCTTCTTTGTGATGCACAATTGACCCTGGATCACCGCTGTGAACACTAAGTGGCTGATGGATGACAGAATTCTTGCATGTAAGACATCACTGAAGTGCAATTGTTCATCCTTGAAATTTTGTGTAGAAAGGAGAGATCTTGCATAGTAGTTTGGCGTTTAATGAGTATTTTTTATTTTTTTAAAAGTAGATGATTCCTAATGTTTCAAAAAAGATGATTTTCAAATAGACCAAACTATCCTAATAGGGAGACCACCCTATCCTTATAGGGTTAAGGCTTACAGGGAGACCACCCTATCCTTGTAGGATTAAGGTTAAACAACCTAATGTCATTTGTTGTCCAATTCTAACATCTATTGGGACCTTCCATTTGTCTTAGTCACCTACCTACTAGTACAATCTTAGCAATCCTTATGCATCATGACAATTTATGCTTGGAGAAGGAACATGTTAGTAGGTAATTTAGCATAGGTTTACCTACTTTACCAATTTGTACCAACAAATTTTGAAAAAAGATGAAAAAAAATTCATTTCTTGTAGGAGTGTCTTCATTCTACTTGCTAATGGCTTCTCTCAAATTTCTTAATCTTTGAAAAATACTTGAATTGACAAACAACTTCTCTAAAGTACTTAGGTAGCAAATCTACTTAATTGTAGGCATACTTACCTTCATATTACATTGGTATGCAATCAATCATATCCATCTATCAATGGCCAAAATTTACTTTTCAAAGACAGAATGATACTCCATTTGGATGATTACATGAAACACTTGTACTATTTTTTGTCACACCCCTCTAGCCAATTAGTTTTTTGGCCATAATTTTTGCATTTTATCTCCAAATGATTCAAAATTTATAGACAAGGTACTTGTGACTAATATATTCCTTAGCTAGTTTTTTATAATTTTTAAGAAATGTTTTACTACGCAAAAATAGACCCTAATTATATGTCACACTTGCCAATTTGGAGGGTTTTAGTACTATTGAGTACCCAAACTAATGAATTTAAAGCTCAAATTTAGAGGAAATGGTCTTCTAGTAGACTTCTAGACATCCTATAAAGAATTTTTAGAAATAAGTAATTAAATGTTGTATAGAAGTTTATAAAGTGAGCCTCTTTCTACTTGCATTTTGAAACATGTAAAAAATAATTTTGGTGTTTTTCTTTGTAGATGATCATCTCAATGAAGTTTTTCCAAGTAGATTTTTTTTTTCTTATTTTTTATGAATTAAAACATCAAAATATCTATTTTCTTGAGATTTGGCACTTTTATACTTTTCCTACTTAGAAAAATTCTATATAATTTTCCTTTGGTAGTTACCTTAACCTTATATAGGTGTATACATTGGCTAAATTTTCTTTTAAATTTTAAATTTATTTTTCTAATTTTAAAGTACTCCAAGAAAAAAACATGAGTACTTTAAAAACGCAACAAAAGTAAAAAGTGTTTTTTGTAATCACCCATTTCTTAAAAGTTTCTTTTTCCATATTGTAGATTTCAACTAATGAAAAAATATTGGTGAAAAAGTCTTAAGCTTTGGTTGTGCATACTTTTTTCATTTTTCATTAGGAAAAATCTCAAGAGTGTTATGAATCATTGTATGTGCAATTCAGTGGCATGGTGGTCATGAGGGGTCTCATTTTCCAAAAACAAACTACCATAGTAGTAGACCTAAACACAAGTAGAAAGTACACACATAGAATGGATTACTTTATAAAAATGAAAGTGGACAAAGATGTTGCGGACAATTTTGGTGACGTAAAGGAAAGTAGCAAAAACTCTTTTTTTACATGCATGGATATGAGTCATAGACTACCTTGAAGACCTAATTTTTTTTTGTATGTCACTACTACACAAGTCAATAATGAGATCCTATAATTGAATGTTCTTCAAAATATATAAAACTTTCTCTTACACTCCTATTTAAATATTACAAGGCTAGTATTTTAATACTATATTGAATTAAATCGGTAGTTATTTTTTATTTATAAAATAACCAAAATTTTCCATTTTTCATTAGAAAATAAGTAAATTTCGGGGTAAATTTTCATTTTAAATTCAATAAACATATATAATTTATATGAAATATAATCTTATAAAATAGTGAAATACCATGTAAAAGAAAACATTTGGGCCTACCTTTCTATTTCCAAACTTGAAAAATCAACAAATTAGTTTTTTCCAAAATACTATCTATATATTACACAAAGGGGGTTTTAAAAAATGTACACTACTTTTGATAGGGCACCATTTAAATATATTTTTTTTGTAAAAATACTAAAAAGCATCAAAGATTAAAAAATATTATGCATGAATAATTTTGAGTATTTGGTAGTATATCAATTATATATGAATGGTAGTGAGCAAGATGAATGTCAATATATTTTAATAAGGGTATTCATCGCATTTCCAACTCAAATCAAAGTTCACTCTATTTCTATCTTTGTGTTCTTCTATTTTCCTTTTTTTCTATGGTATCAATTTACAAGATGCAGTCTGTGAAAAAAATAAGGATACATGTGCAAACACCTACTAATTTATAGGGGGATATTATTTTTCATCTACTATTTTCTTGGCATTCTATGATTATATAATTTTCTAATTTGGATCATTAAAAAAGGGACATACATTAATTTTAATTTCCAAAATATCATGAATATATCATGTACTATTTTTCTATAAATTTTTCTTTCCATTTATTTTTTCAAACCCCATTTTTTTTCAAACCCATTTTGGTTTTCAATCCCATTTTTTTCCAACCCCATTCAAATTCAACACCTTTTTAATTGAAATTAGTAAATGGGATTTGTAATCTAAACCTAAAATCCTAAAATTCCATAAATGCACTTATGTAGTGGCATTTTGAGAGTTTTTAGTACCAAATCTATATAAATTAATGTGTTGAGTTAAATTTGGATAATGTCAAATAAAATATAGTACTACGTGATATCAACTCTTCCATTTTAAAAATTGAAGATTTGAAAATATTAAAAACGCAAAGCCAAATGGGAATAATAAATCATGGTGAAGCATGGTAATCCAAGTACCATAGGCCTTGTACTCGTCAACTCATATAAAATTGGCTTTTTTATAAGATCTCGTAAATTGCCAATCCCAATCTTTATGGAATATAAGATTCTTCTTAAACATACACCAAGTTGGATTCTTCTTGAATATACACAAAATTCTATTTAAAAAGTTCTTCCCCTCTAGTACTTTATTCTACTAAATACATTGATTGCAAACATAGAATGAAATTGTTGAGACTATTAACACATTCAATGCATGGAAACATGAAATGAAACTTGTAGACTACTAACACATTCTTAGTAGAACTTGAAATACAACTTGTCCAACGTTTACAATTTGATGACTTGCCAATTGATGACTTGACTACCAAGCCAACTCACAAGGCTGCAACACTAATGGTCCTTTTGGTTCAATAAATGAATATTAAGAGGGTTTCCTAAGTCTCCTTTTTTTCTAATGCACCCCATTAATTTGTACCCTATAGTATTTAGAAGACACCCTATGGCATTTTCTATATAAAATCAAATTGTGATTTTTACCTCAAATGTTTATTTGGCACCCTACATTTGTTCATACATATATACCTACTTCCACTCACTGCACCCTTCAAGGTTGTCAACTTTCTTGCTTTTGTTTCTCTCTTTCCTATTATGTTAGATTTATTCCTTTTCTATAATGTCAATTTTTTTTCCTATCATGTCAACTTATTATCTTTTCTATCATGTTAAGTGCTTAGACATGCAAACTCCATTGTGTTTCTAAAACTTCTAAATTTTATTGTTGCTATCACTTTCATTTTGAAGCTATTGATGGAAAATCTCAAGGAGGTCACTTTGTGAAAACCACACGAGTTGAACTATAGGGTGCATTTTATTCATTGAAAGAAAAATTCATAAATGATTTGATTCTACTTTAGCCTAAATTAATTCTTGAAGCATCATTATTTGTAATATAGGATATTGAAAATATAGATTGAATATAATCCTTGGTCTTTCAAATAGAGAAATGAAAAATAATATGTTTTTAACCATTTAACACTTTGTATATTGTAGCTAGATGCATTAGATTTTGGGCACTTTGCTTTCAAGATTGATACCAATAAAATAAAATGGATTAAAGTAAAAATTAACTATACAATTGTATTCCCAATTCAAGTGAGTATTTTGTCAAAATTAGAGAATCACTCTATGGTGGTATTAGAAGATCATATTGTGTACTTGAATTAGATTATGCACATTCAAAAATGAGATTTTTGAAGATGTGTACCCGGATGTGTACCTCTGGAGTTAAATACAATTTTGGTTAAAATTCAAAATAAAACTAAAGAGATTCATGAATATTTGATATCATCTCCTCTTCAATGCAACCATTTATATCAAGACTTATAGGCTTACAAATAATTAATTGTAAAGTTCATAAGCAATAGTGATGTTTGAGTTAAATAGAATTTTCAATTTTCAAAAATAAAAATAAAATGATGAGTCTAGAGACTAAGCAATGCTACAACCTTTTATACCAAGAATGGACTCACATATAAGCTAGCATATAAGTAAGGTGAAGTTTATAAGTGAGAGTGGCTTTTGAGTTAAATAGAATCTTGGTTCAATTTTTAAAAATAAAAATATGGTAACAAGTGAAGAAATTACGCAATGTTGTACTCTTTCATATCAAAAATAGACTCTTACACAATTGGTTTATCAATGAGAGTATTGGTTGAGTTACAGTTTTAAAAGTAAAAGTGAAGTGATTTAGCAATTTCCAATGTCATCATCTTTTTCTTGCAACCTTTCAAATCAAGAACAAACTCACATACCATTAAAGTTAATGAGTGAGAGTGGCTTTTGAATTAAATAAAAATTTGTTCAAATTTTTAATAATGTTATAAAAAAATTTAGCAATATTAGATGTACCACTCTCACACATAATTATTGTGAAGTTTATGAATGAAAGTAATTTAGGCATATATAGTTTAGAATAAAATTTTACATATTGAAAAGAGTCGAAACATTGATAAAGATTAGAATACATATATTGCTAGAATATAAACAATAAAACAAAGCAAATGAAGATAATAAACTTTCAAATATAAAAAATATATAGCATAGTAAGTTATAGTTGTATTTTAAAGTATTTGTTGTATTTTCAAATATGTATAGTATTTTTGTGTGTTTTTTACAAGTATTTTGATTATTGGAGAATTTTATATTTTTTTCCTTATAATAGTTGTATACTAAATTTAAAAACATGAGTTCCAATTATTCACACATCTTATATTATTTCCATTTCAAACACTAAAACAATAGCAATGCAATTGCTTAACCACTAAAGGATTAATAGAAGATATGGATGTAATTAACCCTTAAATACCACCAAAGCCAAAAAATAATCATCTAGTCAATGGCTAATTCAACAATCAATGCACTTCCTAGCAACTGTATGGTTTTCATTCAAGTTTTCTTTTTACTCCTTCCGTGTATGTGTGTACAATAGATGGTGTTGGAATTTTCCTAATTGAGGTGATATTAATCATTTTATACAAGAAGATGTGTTAAAAATAAATCATCAAAGATGCTTTCTTTGTGTATTTTGGTACCTTCTAACTCCTTGTTTTGGATCTCAAATTTAGCTCTAAAAATGGTCTATATATTTTGCATAGGATTTTTGAGATTATAACAAGAAAAATATACATTTTTTTAATATTTAATATGTTGCCTTTTCCCACAATGTTTTAGAAATTTGCTTTTGGGATTGGAGGTGACATGAACAACTAAAGTAAATCTGCCTATGACATGCCAAATGTCAAGCGGCACTTCACAACCTTTGATGTTTTTTAGGCATTGAAAAGACTGTAGACTCCCAAATTATGGGAACTCTAGGGACACTACCACGTAGTCAATCTGAGGTGGTCGAGAGATTGCTATGTCAAATTTTACTAATTTCCAAAATTAGTTATTAAAATTTGAAAAAATAATTAAAAATAATAATGATTATATAATAAATCAATTTTCAAAATTTTCAAAAAATTTTAATTTTTAATTTTTAATTTAAAAAAAAATTCGGACCAACAATCGCTAGTATAGACAATTTTAGAGAATAACATTGAAATAGTCTCCTACAAGATTGAAAAACATCTAATGGTAAAACTGTATTTATAGTATACATATCCAAATCCAAAATGTACTTCCCTAAAATATTTTTGCCTTGTGATAGGCTCACAAGCATTTGGCCTTTCATAGGCTAGATTCCCTTACAAAGAGTGTTAGCACACTAAAATGAACTTCTAAAAAACGTAATTTCACATGAAAGCTATTAAACTCATTATGCAATCCACCTCACAATTGTTAAAATGCAATTTTATATTATGAATAGAATTTGGAAATAGCTCCAAATCAACAATTGCATGTTAAAATTTTTAATGAAAAATAATAATTAAAACACTTTATTCTTTCCATTGGAACTATTTTCAAACCAAATGGATAAGTGCAATTTTTTAGTTCTCAAATCAAATGAAATTGGCAAGCTCTACATGAAGCCATGAAATGAATTAAAATTGACAAGCTTTATTCTCCATTGATGATACATATGTGCCTCTAAGGACCTCTCAACAATCAAATAAATAGTTTTTTTTAGTGAAAAAAGAATGTTTTCAATAGTTGACCTTGAAAATTGCCCCCCAAAAAATTTTAAATGGTCAAAGGAATTTGAATGCCTATACAAAAATGAACTTGAAATTTTAAAACAATCGTATATTGTCAGCTGGACACTTAGGGATTAAATTAGGATTTTTGTGTTGTTATATTTGTTACAATGATAGTTTAGAACTTTACATCCCTTGATCAAAAAGTTCTTATTGGTATTGCCAAAAAACTCTTTAAGAAGAAGAATGTAAAGACTTTGTTTCATAGCATTGTCTCATGGCAAAAAAGATATTGAACATTGAAATTTTTTATGGATTAAAAATTTAAAAATCACTTTTATTTTTATTTTATTATACTATAAAAATAGCACAAGGCACACTAGTCTAAATGAAATTTACAACTTTAGAATATTTTCATTGGAAGTGCATTTTTTAAATCTCATTAAATAGAACCAAGAAAATCTAGGATCCAACATTTAAACATCCTCATCCACCTCCATTGCAAGGTAAGAAAATTGTTGACATTGGTTGATGAACCAACAAATTAAAATGGTTTTTTAATCGACATCAAAATTTGAAGCATCCAATATTTATCTTTCCATTCTAAAGGAGGTGTTTAGGGTTGCTTGTAAAGGAGTGTTTGGGGGAGTTATTTTTTTAAGAGATTGTGGGTATTAGAGTTGCCCAATGTCCAAATCTGAATATTCCCTTGCCCATTTTATACGATTTTAATATACTCCCTTTGGCACTATTCTCCAATTCAGATTCTCCCAAGAAAAGATTCTTCAACAGATTGGAGTGAATGGAGTGATGATGCTCTCAGTCCCCTTGGTTGTCTTTTGTGAGCTGGATGAGGGCCCTGGAATTCTCCGCCTTCTTGCCATTGCCTGCTCTCTACATTGTGATCTAAAAAGCTCAAAATAGGCTTTGGGTATTTAGGGGTTAAAAAAAAAGCAGTGATCAATGAAATTCTTGAAATCTTTGTCATTAGAGACTTGGCATCAATGATCTCAAAACAGATTCAAGGTTTTTAGCCAAATGTTCATTTTTGGAAGATTTTTCAAAATTTATACAAAGGGCATGAAAAAATTAAGTAGAAAATGAGCAAAATTTAGCCAATTTTGGGATCACTGCTTGACATGCTTTCTTATTAGGGATTTGAATTCATTGTTTTCATTGTTGAAAAACACAATCCCCATAGTGCTTCGACGTCCATATTCTAGATGATGAACATAGGACTTCAAGGCACTGTTTCATCCAACTAACTTTTCATTTATCAAATGTAATACTTGAATCTAGAAAAGACAACCTTCCTTAATGACCAAATTCATTAAAATTTGTTGAATGATATATTTGAACAAAGCTATAAGCAAAGATGTGCAGAAATTCAAAAAAGGATTGAGGTGTTTAGGGGTTAAATGCAGGTCGACAAGGATGTTTGGTGTTAGATGGATGATAGAGGATCTTTGTATATAGGATTGAAATACAACTATTGATCCTCCAATTTTTGAATGAAAAGGGATGTCTTCTACAATACTTTGACTTCCAACAAGTGCCTTTTTTTTTTTATATAAACCATTGATTCCTACAGTATCAAAATGAATGATTTCACAATCACCAAGGTTTGTCCTTCAAGGATTAACCTTGAACGCACCTCAAATCTTGGCCTCTCCAATTTGAAAGGTTGCCCTATTTTGACTCTTATAATCTCTTGAATAGTACAATCAAACCATTTGTCCATTTCTCTATTGCTCTAAGGCCAATTGGTACGGTTATTTTTTGTGGATCTTGTTTTTAACGATAGATTGATTGGAATGCATGCAAGAGAGTCTTGATTTTGGTGAACATGAACTAGGCACTCAAGGATTTAGGTAAAATGACAATCTTACATATAATTAATATTCATTGCAGTGGAAGATTACAATTTCTGTAAGTGTGACATCAAATTCAACGTCCTAAACTTTTCTAGAGCTAAAATTTCAAATGCATTATGTTTGACTCCATCACTTCTGTAATCACCCTTCTATAATTTGTGTACTAGAATTATATAATAAACCTTATTTGAATTATATTTTCTACAAATCTCCCAATTTCATTGAGGCTTCAATAGTTTCTTCAAATCATCAAATTTTCTTAAATAAATTTTTTTTTTCAAAAGTCTTTGTCCCTCTTTGAAGTGAATAAAATAAATAAATCATTTCAAAATTTACAATTATTATAGTAATATCATTAGAGCAAGACATGCAAAGAGGACAATATGGGTTTAATAAACCTTGGATCAAAGTAATATCTATTGTTTAGATTTTTGTAAATTACTTATAATCAATGTATTACTTCTTAAGTTTATTACTAACTTTGTTTTTTGTACATTTATTTTTCTCATTTGATAGCTACTTTGAAAACAATGAAAGAAAACCATTTTCATCTTGTACTAATAGTTGAAGAAGATAATGCAAAGGGATTAAGAAGATAGATAATTGTTTATTTGTTTTTTTTCTAAATATACATTGTACGTTCTTAGGGCTTTACAAATGATGGCAAGGTGCTTTAATTACTTACTTAACATTAACATCCTATTTGTTTTTCATTTTTTTTAAGACCTACCTACTCAATTGAAAATTTGAAAAAATTTGTAGGAAAAAGAAAATCTTTCAATGTATTTTTTATATTAGAATCTATAAAAAATGTATTTTCTAAAAAAGAATGTTGAATATAGAAGTAACACAATAGTGTAGTTAAGCAATCCACTTTAATTCTAATAAAGTGATCTTTCCTATGCATTAGATGTCTTTTAAGGTTGAACCTAGAAAGAATTTTGACTATGTTTTCACCAAAAACACTCCAAAACTGCCTTTTTTTTATTGTAAGTACAAAAAATTTATAGAAACACACATTTTTTGACACATGTAACCATAGGATCTTGTAGTAAGGTGGTGTGAAAAGATGTGTAAAAAATTTCTAAATTTTCCATTGTATAGATTGCAAAATATTAGCATTTGACTCAACAAAATCTTTTTTTTTAGCCTTACAAAAAATTGGGCAATTGCACTTCACAAGTTCACATTTGTATGAAAAAATGCCCAAAATGGTTGTAACACCTTGGATTCATTTTCCAAGGCAAAAAACGCTACATGCTTAAAAAAATTCAAATCATTTGGAATTATACAACATATAGGAAAAAATAGTAATTACAAAGTAGAAGAGAATGATAGAAAATATTAAATTGTTGATAATTTCTTTATGGAATTGTAAAATGTCCATTACACTGCTTATAATATTGTGATAAATAATTAACATCCGATGTTTTTAATTCTTATAAAAATATTGAAAATTGACTTAGTCAAAGGACTTCAAAGAATAGTGAATCCAAAACTACCTACAAACTAAAACTCCTATTAGATGAAATTCAACTTTAAAGAAGATTGCAAGTTCTTGGACTACAGAGTATGGGGGAATTGCATAGTGGTAGTAATGTGAAGTGGACAAAACTTGGCCACGTCATTTTTATTTTCATTTTTGGATTGTTTTGGATTGTTTTGGATTGTTTTGTTTTATTGGGGTTTTTTGTGTTTTAGGACCAATTTTTTTATAATAAATTTTTAATTATTGGCTTGATACCCACCAAACATTCTTTTTCTATTTCAAGAACCATAAGGGGAATAAGCCTGAAATGGCCCTCCTTTGCTTCAAATCTCTGCTAATTTTATAACTTTTGCTTCATTAATCAAAATGGAATGATTCAAAGCTTTCCACGTATATATAAATCTAGAAAATTCTTAGAATTCAAATTTTTATTTCTCAAAAAAGTGATTTTTGCAAAAAAAAAAAAAAATAGATTGCCTAGGTTGCTTATTAAACACTAAATATTACGTGTCATACAATAACTTTTTAACCATGTAGTCAAAAGTTATGAAAATTGTTGAATGTTAAAGCTACTCCTTAGGAAAATGTTGTATGAAAATTTCAAAGAAAAAAATTAAAAATTTCATCTATAGTAAACTACCCAAAATTGCTATCTTGCTCCCAAATGCAATTTGGTCTTCTTAGAAGTTAACCAAGATTGTAAGTCCCCCATAGTTTTTGAACTATGAGAAATATAAGAACTTCAATGAATCGAGCAATGAATCAATAGTTTCATGTGGTTGGAAGAGTGCTACATTAGGTAATTTTTTTAAATTCATTATTTATATATTTTTTGTTATTTTATGAAATGATTTTATTACTTTTCATTTTTTATTATTTTAAAAATTATCTAATTTTTTAATATTTTTCCAATAATATAGAGGTTCACAATAAAGATAAAAATTCTAAAATACTCTTTTAGGGGCCTCAAAAAACATCTAATGTATATACTTTCTACTTGCATTTAGGTTTGCGACTGTAATGATTGATCTTTGGAAAAATAGGTCTATATTCAATTGTATATTGTGGTTACAATATGTTTTCTAGAGTATCAAACACAAAAGATACAACAATCAAGGTATATAGTAGTGACAAAAGTTTGTCCTTATATTTAGTTTGATCCAATGATGCATGAATTGTTATTGTATATGTTAAATGTCTACAAAACACTATAAGAAAAAGTAGTGTCCAAAACAACCCAAAAGTAAATTGATATATGTTGATTAGGACATCTTAATTCAAGCAAATAATCAACACAATTGTGTTGATTGTCTTTTGAGATTTGATCAAATTTATAAAATTCAATCATTTATTAATCCAAATTTAAATACTGCCATATAGGCAAAAAACACAATATAGATAAGACTTTAAAACTTAATTTAAGTTCTTAGTTTTAGATTGTTTTGCTCTATATTCAACATAGTTCAATGAACATTTTACTACACTAAACTTTGATTGCCACTTACTTTGATATTAGTTGAGGTGAAATGACAACCTCTTTATACAAGTGGAATGGTAAGAGGTAGAACAAATGATATGGGACTCATAAATTAAGATGAGTAGGAGTTCACATGCTCATAGTTAAGTCATTACTAGGAAATGTGTTGAAAGTAAAATTTTAGACCTCATTTAAACATAGTAGAATAAAAAATTTCAAAAATATTTGAACTAAAAAGTTAGAAAATCAAACCAGGTTCCATCTCCAAAAATCTATTTGACACTTCAAGTCTCCAATAAAAAGTTATGGACAAATTTCAGAGATCAAGTTTTAAATTATTCAAAAAAACATCCCTTCTAAACCCTTCTCTAAAATTTGTCTATAACTTTTGATAAAAGACTTAAAATGTCAAACATGTTTGTAAAGATAAAACTTCTTATGATTTTCTAATTTTTTTCAATTCAAAGTTTTTTGAAAAAAGTTATATTGCTATGTCAAAATGAGGTTTAAAACTCTACTTAGAGTATGTCTAAATATTGCTAGATCAATATACAAAATTCCATATTTTTCACAATTAAACACAAGTTAGTTCATCTTGTGTTGATTAGGGCCTCTTTTTCTTGTAATGAAAAGTTACATGTTCTACATATATGGTGCCATGATTGAATATGATAAAGTTCAGACATCAAATTGACATACAAATGAAAATGCTAATTGTTGAATTATCAATGTAGCAATGGTGTCAATAGTGACATATTTTAGTTCAAATTTTATATTCTAAAAGTCAAATGTCACATTGTATATATGGTTCCCTACATCCCTTTAATCTATTAACATGTGTCCCTAGTAGTAAGGGGAATGTCATAAAAGGTTTTTTCAAAGCACTAAAAGACTATTTCAATCTTGTTTTCCAATTTGTAAACCAGTCATTGTTCGTTGGATTAAAAAAAATTAAAATTAAAATTAAAAAGTTAAAAGATTAAAAGTACTAAACAAACATTAATTTTTTTTAAACTAAAATATTTTTTGAAAAAAATATTAAAATACTAATCAAATATTAATATCTAATGTGGCAGTCTCTTGGCTACATCAAATCATATCAAATTGTTTGTGTGGCAAATTTCATTGAGTTCCCACAGTTTGGGAACTTGCAGTCTTCCAGTAGGGCCAAAAAACCTCTTATGAGATTTGGAGTTTTACAATTAAAATACTCCATAACTAGAGAATAATATTGACAAAAAGATCTTCATCTCCATCGAGGCAAGTTTTATTTTCTTCCCATTCCTATATAAAGTGATTCAAAGCCTTGTACAAAAACATGAAATATTGAATGACCACCTTAGTTACATACTTGGATGCACTTCATCTATTTCCTATAGTTTCCTACCCTTTTATTCCATGTCATTGTTGTATTCACTACAATTACTGGATGTGCATTGTGATTTTACACTCTCATTATTGGAAGTTTCTATAATTGTCAATAGGTAAATGCTTCAAAAAATGTGAAAGTATAGTCAATTAGGTACAATCCAAGCTTTGTGAAGAAATGGGACACTACAAAAAAAACAATGTTTGAATCAACATGAAAATAAATTGATAATTTCTGTTGGTTAGGATGTCTTAAAATAAGAAAATAATCAATATAATCATATTGATTTTATTTTGAGACATGATTAGATTTTCATTATGCAAAATTTTTATATATTAATTACCATACAAGCAAAAACCACCATGAAGGGAAGACTACAATAGCAAATGCATTGCATGGATAGGATTATAAAACTTTAAAAATATTTAAAAATATTTAAAAAAATAATTCAATGCATTCCTGATAGTTTAACTTAGAGTGCAACTTGTCTTAATAGGAGAGGAGAAGATAGTCTCTTTATACAAGTAGGGTGGTAGTAGGTAGAACAAACCATTTGGGACATGTAAATCTAGATGAATAAGAACTCATTAGAGGGGATTTAGGGCCTCCAAAGGGCCGTTTTCAGGGTTGTTCCCTGAAACTGCTGGCCATTGTCAAGCCAGCATTTACCCACCAAGAAAAATAAAAACTAGGGGGGTCTTAAAATATGAAAAAAACAACCCAAAAAGTTCTTTTTTTTTAATGACGTGGCACTCTCTCAACCACATAGGATTCCTATTCACATGGTAGAAACTATGTTCCCTTAGTCTGGGAACCCATAGTCTTCCAATGGCCTCAAAATCCCCTAATGCAACTACTCATAAATAAGTCATGACTAGATATTGTGCTTAAAGTAGAATTTCACACCTCACTTAGGCATAGTAAAATTACATTTTTTTAAAAACGTGAACCTAAAAAGTTAGGAAATCAAACCAAATTCATCTAGAAAAATTTGTTTGACATTTTTTAACCTCCAATGAAAAATTATGGACAAATTTGAGGGAGAAGCTTTTAAATTGTCAAAGAAAATGTCCCTTCTAATCCATCTTTGAAATTTGTTCATAACTTTTGATTAGAGGCTTGAAATGTCAAATAAGTTTTTGAAATGAAATTTCATTTGATTTCATACCTTTTCATAATTCAAAGTTTAAAAAAAAATTACTCAACTATTTTTAAATGAATTCTAAAATTCTATTTAAAGTATGTTTAATGGATTGCTAGATCAACACACAAAATTTCATTTTTTTCACAATCAACACAAATTAGTTTATCTTGTATTGATTAGGATTCCTTTTTCTTGTAAAGCAAGGGCCTATCATGGTTGAGAGTTGGGAGCCCTTTCACAAAATCCAACCACTAGAAGAAAACTGTGTTTTTTTCAACATACCTACGTCAAGTGGGTTATGTTGAAAATTGCGTTGTAAACGCAGTGAAAATGCAGAAAAATGCAAAATTTGCATTTTTCTGCATTTTCACTGCGTTTACAACGCAATTTTCAACATAACCCACTTGACGTAGGTATGTTGAAAAAAACGCAGTTTTGGTGAATTTTCTTCTAGTGAACCTTTGTATTAATGTATGGCAGAGTAGACTTGGAAAACCAAGCTTGTGAAGCCCCTTCTTGGTGAAAAAGTGGATGATTTGCATAGTAACTTTCTTGAGGTAGGGCAACCTAATTATTCAAGCAACTTGATTCCACTATTTAAGTTAATGTATGTTAAGTGTGATAACATGTCATGTGTAAGTACCATACAACAACTAAACTCCCTGAGATGCATGTTAAAATTGAATGTGTGCATGATGCACATGGAGTGTTAAGGTTCTTCTGCCTTTTCTTTTTCTGGAATGCAGATAAGGTAGAACCATTTATTCCCAACCAAGGACCCATACTCAACCTATAGGGTGCAGCTATTTCCTACCAAGGCTAAAAGAGATTTACAATCAAAGCTTGAAATGTACTTTTCCTCCATTTTCAAGGTTGGGACTAACAAGGTCATGACACATGTTCCAAAGTGTCATAAAGTGTGAAGGAAGTATCAATTAGGAAAGTAGTCTTGGCTATGATTCGAATTAGAAGACTCTAGATATTGGCTATGGGTTCAAAGTACTTTTTGGCTTCCAAAAATCATAGTAATTTCAGTTTTGGGAATAAAATTATGAAAAATTTGCAATCCTCATCTTTCCTATCTTGCTACATGGGAAAAATTTGCATAGGCTCATAAAGTCATTGTGATTGGTGCTGATAAAAACTCAAGGCACCTAAATGGCAAAGACAAGTAGTTATAGGAAACAAAAATTGCTACTACCATGATCACTTGTTGCATGTTGAATTGAGTAATGTTTGGAAACATTTGACTATTGGTGGAACTTTTCTTCATGATCTGTTCTAGAATTGCTTAAGTGATCGGATATAGGTGGTTCTACCTTATATGGGGTGATAGCAAAGCAACCATAATTGCATAGAAGGTTCACTATTGAAGCTCAAGTTGAATTTTTCTTCTTCTTTCCATGTTAAGGTTGAGGCACCAATTACCAGCCATATTTAATTCCCAATCTACTTGTAAGGGTACAATATTTCCAATGAAAGCTAGAACAAATTTCCAACCAAAGTTTGTAAGGTAAGAGGCTCAGAAACCTTTCATGAATTTCTTTAGATAGAAATATTTTTAGCTCATTTTTTAGTCAAAGAAAAATAGATGAGGAACCTAACACAAGTCGTTTCATATTTCTTGAAGCATTATTGAATTAGTTGTGAATTTTCAAACAAGTTGTGTCATAGGTCCCTATTTAAAACCATAGGTCTTCCATAAATTGTTCACTTGCAAATTCTAAGAAAAATGGAGAAAGGAAAGAGATTGATTGGCTCTTGCAATTTAATAATACTTTTTTTTCTTTGATTCATTCAATGATTAGAGAGGTCAATTAAAGAACCATCTCATGTCCATTTCCTAGCCATTTGTAGGATGGTCTTTATTGCCCAAATTATTTTTGATCTCTCTCCTATATTGCGTTTTTTTGGTCTTTTTTTGAGGTTGAGACTAATAAGGTTATGACACATGTTCCAAATTAGTGAGTGTAGAAAGTAAGAAGTAGTGGATTGGAAAGTGATTCTTGAATGGTTAGATTTGGAAGACTCTAGACATTTGCTATTGGTCAAAAGTACTTATTGCCTTCCTAAATTCATAGAAATTTCAATTTTGGGAATAAAAATTTGAAAATTTGTCTATCTCCATATTTCTTGTTGTCCTATATAGGAAAATTTTCCACCACCTCATACTATGCACAATTTGCTTTGAAATTGCTTCAATGGTTGGTTATTGGTGCCTCAACTTTATTAAATTGTGAAAGAGATGGAGATAAGGCTTTACCATGGTGTACAAGTGAGGCCATTTTGTGCTATAAGTTGCATCAATAAAGAAGAAGGCTCAAAAACCACTCAAGCTCTAAAACCGCCCACCTTCTCAAATGTACACTATTTGTAGATGTTTCATTTTTTAAATCTTTTATAAGAATGTACAAACAATGTACATTTGAGGGTGTGTGTGGTTTTAGAGCCCTATGCCATTTTGACTTCAAAGATTCATAACTAATTCCGCAAAGCTCCAAAAAATATGAAACAACTTGAGTTAGATGACAATTCCACTTGTCTTTCAAAGAAAATTTACTGAAGAATAATTCAAGAAGTTTCACCTCCCTAAAATTCAGTTTCAGCTTGTAGATGGGCACATTGTGGACCTCCTCCCTTATCTTAAGGGAGAAACACCCATTCCCGAACGTGTCCCTTGTAGTGAAGTCTAGACTCACCCAATTGCGTCAAAAGAGTTCTCTTAATGTGTTCGCCACATGCTTGATGGACACATTTCAAGGACACATATAAATATCTGATTTTAGCAGGGTTTAGTTTTGGGTGCACCTATTGCACAGTTTTAGTGTTCTAGGGAGCCAACACTTTGAAAAATCAGATAAATTACATACAACATCCAAAAAATCTAATTCTTTTTTATATTCATGATTTTCATTCGCTAATACTAGAAAAATATCATTTTTTAAAAAGAAAAAGCTGCCTCCAACTATGCAGAATTCCTTATTTGGATGGTTTTGGGTGCTTCCCCGTAGATGTTAAATTCAGTTGTTGCTGCTGCTGACTCAGAGGTGGTGTTGATGGCAAACCCCGCTCATCTGACCATCTGGAGTCTGGACACAAACTGAGGAGCAACTGATGCTGCTCAGTGTCAGCGGAACTGCCAACTCTGGCCAGGACGGCGGGGACGACGGAGAGGACACCCAAGTACACTCCCCAGTACGTTCACCATGTACCTCGCCTGCTTGCTGCTGCCTGCACCACCTTCTTTCCATGAGCGCCATACTGCCATGGTCTCATCCAAACCCATCCAGTGCAAGCTTCAGTCAGTAAGTAGGGAAATAATAAATCCCAGTGTTTAATTTAACTGACCCACTGCCTCCAAAAAAAGGGGGGCAGCCTCAAGCTTTTAGAAAGAAAAAAAAACGCAAAATGTGTTAAACCCTTAAAGGACACCCCAAATGTTTAGTGTTTGATGAATTACAAGGCATTCCCCTGTGTAGAACATAAGGTAAATCATCCCAATACGGACCACAGTCCGGGGAGTTCTATAGAAATTTTGGAGAATTTCCTAGCTTCTTGAAGGTACCTCGGATTTTTCAAAGTTTACCCGGAAGTAAGCCTACAAAGTGCAAATTTAGTCGGTTGACGTCCCCCATTTTCTAATGTAATTTGGCTATTAGCCGACTTTTTCTTTTTATATTTGGCATCTATCCTAAATTTCAAAAATGGGGCCGGTTTTTTTTGTTTTGTTGGTGAATTTGTATTCAATCTCCATGTTTTTTCCTATTGTTTCTTTTTAAGGTATCTTTGGCATTTATTAACTATATTTTCCTTTTAAGGTATCTCTGGCATTTACTAATTATACTTCCCATTTTTTTCCTATTGTTTCCTTTTAAGGTATCTTTGGCATTTACTAATTATACTCCCCATTTTTTTCTTATTGTTTCCTTTTAAGGTATTTAGATTTTGAAAATTAAAAACAAAGTTTTTTTTACTATAACTTTGCAAATGCAAAGTTCATTTTCTCAAAAAAATTATATCAAAATTTTATATATCCCACAACTTCCTCAAGTTTGTTATTCATTTTACAATTTGGCTTTGTATTCTATAAGAGATTTCAAATATACAATCTTCTTGTTGCCCTTGCTTGTCTCTATTGACAAAAAATATTAACCTAGACATCCTTTTATAACTATTGATTCTTAGTCTATGAAATTTATCTTCTATTCAAAGCAATCATTGTACGTATTTATAAGAAAAAAAATCTAATAGGAAGATAAAAAAGTTTCCTCACAATTGTTTGTTCAAAAGATCAAAGTCCAAAATAGGTCCCTAAATTCTTGAAAGGCTTAACCCCTATAGGCCCAAGGCCATTTTTCTGTCAAAAAACACTCAAAACTGCCATTTTTGTTGCACTCATCCAAAACTAGTATAAGACTATAAGAATCAGATTCATAGAATTTCTTGGTCCCCCATTACTTCCGATGCTTATAGACAAAGGTATGACATTACCTTAGACCAATACTCCAAATCTCTAATTCATTGTTCAAAACTGAGTATACTAATTAAATTTTCTATATTTATGTCTAAAAAATTTCCTAGAAATTCAATGCTTTGTTGGCTGTCCGCCGTAAAAAAGGCATGCAAAACAGTAATTTTCCTAAATACTCCAAAGGTAGACGGTCTTATTGCCGAGAATTTTTTTTCCTACCCGGTCCATTTCCAAAAATCTTCTTTTTTCATTCGGAACTACTTCCTATACTTTTCTATTTCATTCGGAAATTCCCAAAATCAACCGGCCAACTTGCTACTAATTGTAAGCACTTCCCGTACATTGATACGGACCAAATGGCAACAGACCCATTGCTGGTCAAATTGTACTGGTGGTGTACATTTAAGAACTTGAATGTACACCACCACTAAAATCTGACCCTTAATGGGTCTGCTCCCATTTAATGGAGGAGGTCCATAAACCGATCATCTAAGGGCTGGAACAGAATTTTGGGCACATCAAACATCTTGAAGTATTTCCCAGTGAATTTTCCTTAAAAGACAGCTTGAATAGGCATCTAATCCAAGTCGTTTCATATTTTTTGGAGCTTTGTAGAGTTAGTTATGAATTTCTGAAGTCAATATGGTATAGGGCTCCAAAATCGCCCACCCCCTCAAATGTTCACTGTTTGTACATTACTATAAAGATCAAAAAGCATCATGTACCAGAAATATACATTTCAAAGGTGAGCGGTTTTGGAGCCTAAGCAATTTTGGAGCCTCCTCCCTTATTCTCCTCCCATGTATTCTGTAATGAGATAGTTCTTCCTAGATGCAACTAGTCATTGTTGGAATTAGGGGTGGAAAGAGGTGCTCTTCTACATAGGGGTTTTAACCTCTATACGCCCTAGGGGTTCAAAAGTGTCCCCACAATCTAGAAGTTCAATTCAAAGTCTTGATTGGGTGATATTTGGTAATTTGTACATGACAAGCAGGTGATATGTAAGACAATGTTCTATCCTTTTTAGCTAAAAGAACAATGCATCAAACTGTGCATTAAAAAAATGAATGAATGCAACAGTGAGAAGTGATTCAAAATAGGACAATGCAAAATAGGATCTCAATTTCTTCCCCTTTGCTATTCCATGTCATGCACTCTTTTCCACATGAATTTTATAGACAATAGTTTGATGATATGTGTGGAAAATTCAGTATTAGAGGTGTATGATACCTACATAAAATAATGAAATTAGCCATTAGAGGGGATTTGAGGCCAACATGAGACTACGAAGGCCCTGTTCCCATAATTGTTCCCGATATTGTCAGGTCAACAATTAATTAGTTAATTAATTTTTTAAAAGTTCGTTCTGAAATGCAAAAAGAAGTTCAAAAAAAAATTCAAAAATTGTCGATGACGTGGCACACTCTCAACCACGTCAGCAGAGTCCAGTTCTGCATTTCTATGGCAGATTGTTGCGTTGGGAACTCACAATCTCCTGTTGGCCTCAAATCCCCTCTAATGGTAGTCCAACACTAATTTCTTGACATTGTATACATGTTTTCAATCATTGTACAAGAATGTAGTGTCTTTGAAGTAGGTATTGTTGCAAAACATGAACATGTATATGTACAAATAGAAATATTTTAAGAAATATTTGTTGACTTTTATGACTTGAAATATAGCTTTCTTGATGTAAGGCAACCTAATTGTAATTGCAACTTAATTTTACTATTTTCTATAGGTTATGTTTGGCTTTTGGACTTGACATATAGTGGTAATAATTATATATAGACTCCCCCTCAAAAGTATTTGTTGACAAAGATAAAGAGTAGAAAAATATTTATAGCTAGTGATAATTGATGTCAATTATGCATTAAAAAACATGGAATGGTAAGGGATTGCAAGACTTTGGGATGTAATAGAAAATAAACATGAAGGTGAGAAGGACCTATGTTGTAAGTTTTGACATATGGAAATTTTAAAGTTGCAGATCCTAGTAGGGGTGAATTTGATATAGAATATTTAGAGCTTGATTTTAATGAAGAATGAAGAAGAAGACATCCATGACAATGGCTACAATGGGGATGTGAATAGCATCAAATAAATATATTAGGATTCTACTTGGAAGTGAAAGTTCTTCATTTATGATCCAAAACCACAAGAATTTCTTGGTTCTTCTAGTTCAAATTTTCTTGGATGTGAGTTACCAAATTTTATTGCATTATTTGAGTTGTTTTGGACCGCATAGATATTAGGAGACATTGTGACTGAGATGAATTGGTATGCAACTATTGAGCATACGAATAGGGAGACATATGGGGGGCCCATTAGACAAATTTTTCCATATTGGAATTGAAGGCTTTAATTTATGGCCATCATATTATACGTAGGCATGAAGTGCCAATCAAAGGTCAAGTCTTTCTCGTAGAAGAAAGGTTACATATTCTATTGTCCAACTATCTCAAAGTTGATGTCACAGGACCGAATCATTTTACTTACAAAATGTCTGCATGTCACAAAGTCAAGATGATATGAGAGTGATAAGACAATGCCAATATATGACAAAATGGAGCAAATTAAGCGGTTGCTCCATGTAATGAAAAGAGAATTGCCGGAAAGCACGGAATGTTGGTAAATTTGCAATAGTGGATGAAATGATAATTTGATAGAAAGGGACTCATTGCCTTGCTAGGCAATATATGCTTTAGAAGCCATAGACTAGAGCTTGAAGGTTTGGTATTTAACTAATTCAAAATTGAAGTTTGATTTAAATTTTGAAATTTATTGTGGAAAAAAATACTATAGTAGACATAGAAATGTAAGACCCATAGGGCATTAGATGAAATTTGAGGGAAAGAAAAGACCACAAGTTCTTGAACTATTGGAACTTTAGAAATAGTACGACATCAACAGTTTAATTTGGCGACTATGCCATGTCATATATTAATTTATATATATATATATATATATATATATATATATATATATATATATATATAATTTGAAAAAAGAACTTTTGGGTTGAGATTTTAGTTTAACATTTTTTGAAATTTTAAAAAAGAACTTTTTTTCATTCAAAAAATCCGGTTGTCAAGGTTGAATCATAGTTTCTAGATAACATAGGGAATTGCCAAGGAACAACCCTAAAGCAATCTCTTCTTACCATCAAATTTCATCTAATGGAATGGTAAAGCAATTAGTATACAATGTAGTATTGCACTTGCTTTCACTCAATGAGTGAAAAGGGTAGGTGATTGTCATGGACATTTTTTTTCTAGAGTTGCCTTATGCACATAAAAACATAAAGGCTTTCAATAGGAATGAACAAGGCACACTAGATTGGCACATGCATGACTCAAAACAAATGAGCAACATTATATGGAAGGATAAAAAAAAAATTCTCATCATTTCTACACATACAATTCTACTTCAATTTCCATGTAAATCTCTAGTTGTAGTTGTTCTACATTGTATTGGCTCACAACAAAATATCATTCAAACATCATTGGTGTGCCTTGTATATGCAACACATAAGCATGGTGTAGATGTGGCACACCAATTACAAGCATTGTATTCATGTCAAACCTAATCACAAAAGTGGTGGCACTGAGTTTTGTTTTGTTTTTTCATCAACACGAGCATCATGAATATGTATATAATTTATGTGGACAAGTGCAAGAATCATGATCCTCTCAAGCATCCGATAACACATTTGCAATTTTGCGTTCAATTGTGCAAAACTTTGACTACAAGATGCCCTAGAAAGAGACATCCCAAATTTGAAAATGTCCCATATTATGGTTGAGTTATGGTTATGTATACCTGCATTTACCTAGGTCCAATATCCTTGTGTAGTTTGCAACAATGGGAATTCTCCATTAACAAGGCCAATGACATATTGTCCAACTTGTGACAATAAATTCATGTGTTGGTGCAAGGGGTGTTTCAAAATTTTCCACAAACATCTAAATGGCTAAGCTATTTGCAATATGATTGGAATTATAACATACCATTGCAAGAAAATATCAAATTTTTTGTTAGTGTATGGAAGGGTGTATGTCTATAATGAATGCATAGAAATTTATACTTGTAAGTCCCTATGTGTTTGAGGAATGTCCATTTATATGTGGTTATTTTGGCATGTGTAGAAGGATTGGGCTTTTGAAGAGGATCAAAGTAAATACTTCTTTAGCCAACCCCATGGCATGTCATAGTCCTTGGAATTCTAAGATTGGATTCCCTAAGCCTTTCTGCCATGATAGGAAGGTTGATGAAGGAAATCAAAAGCAGAGTTTTCAAAGGAGGGGAATATATGAGGAACATACTGGAAATAGATGCAAGTGAATCCATTTTTCAATGGTTGCCTAAAGCCTTTAGCCTACATATTATTCACATACTAGTCCTAAATTCTCTAGGAAGTAGAGGATTCAATTTTTTTTAAATTGTACCTTGTAAACTATAAGTATATATTTAAATCAATTGCTTGGATTTCTAAATTTCAAAATTATATTGTGGGAAATGTCCTCAAAAATTTACATTGTGAATTGTAAACTTTTGTGCATTGTTGCATTGTAAGATTTATTTGGATGTCTTCTACATCTTTTTTTGACTTGAAATTTTCTAGAGATGTCACTAACATCATTTTCAATATGCTAAAATCTTAAACTCAAAATCCATAGTGTAAAATTTTTCCACAATCAATGGTCAAAGGCATCTGAAATTGTTGGATACAATAAAAAGAAAGAAAGAAAATTTCACTTTAGATGCTTGTATCTTTCAATCGTACAGTCAAATGCCATGAGATTTTCACCTATTTCTCTTCTACAATTCTAGCTAAAGATCCTACAATTGGATTTACAAGAAAACATTTTCTTGAAAAATTTTATGAGTGTAATAGTAGGGGCAGTTTTGAGTGTTTTTTCATAGAAAAAATGATCTTTGTCCAATGGTGGTTAATGCTAAAGCATTCCTCCATATTACATTTCAATATCATTTTAATTTATTTTTGCCAATTTGCAAACAAAACTGAAAACTAAAAGATCCTATGTCCGTTACCTTAAAAAAAATTCCAACAATGTTTTTTCTTGCAATGGATTCCCATTTACTTAAAAAAAAGTTTAATTAAAATTTTTTAATTTTAAATCCCAACAATGAGTACTACTAAGGCCCAGCTTCCATGTGAGCTAGGCTAATAGCAAAAGAGCTAGCAGACAAAATCTCCTACCGAATGTGTTATTCGATTTGGTGAGTGGAGAAGGAGGGTTTGAAGTTTCACCAATATTAGTGGACAAGCCCATTGGTGAAGCTTGATCGAACTTCAAGGGAATCGTTACATGTGCTTTTCTTATTCAACATTTCCCCACCCACCAGGTCTACATAGAAGTGTCATCACCCACTTCTCATTGTAGCTCTCCCTGGCAAGTTCTACCGGCCCAACTCACATGGAAGCTGGGTCTAATTCTTGGTAGTGAGTGTGCCAGGCTACTAGTTGGTTTCCATCTTTTGGAAATAAGCAAATTCTGTTAAGGTGGGGCCACCCAAAACTGATCAATGATTGGAAAAAAATTGGTAGTTAACCCTAGAGCGCCCGTAACGCCATTTTGTGTCGCTTGGATGACTTAGCAACAATGTCCAGCGAGATTGTTAGTAGTTGTCATCCATTTTTTGTTGCTTGAATTTTCACAAAGGATTATGAAGAGTATCTAATTCACTTTATGAGTGTTTTTCTTAATGCGAATAGGAAATTAGAAAAAAAAAAAGGGATCACGGAATATGCTATTTTCAGTGTATTTTGGGAAGTTGTTGCTCCTTGCTCTAAATTTGAAATTTCTTCACAAAAACAATATTTTTTGAGTTTGGGATCAACTAACAAAATGAAGGTAATCTATTCTAGTTTCTTCTCCAATTGGAATTATGGAAAAAATCATAAATTTGAATATTTTATTGCAATTTGAACTTTTGATGTATTTTCAATGTCTTTTGGATTGTAATTATAGAATGACATGAGAATTGAGTTTACTCCATGATGTTTGCCACTAAAATGTACACACATGATGAAATTCTGAGATTTTTTGGGATAATTTTCTATTTGATATGATTTTTCTTCACTTTTTCTTCAAAATTCTTAGAAAAATCAATTTACCTCAAAAAAATTTAAAATTTTTGGGAAGTATAGGAGAGATGTAATTTCATCTCTAAAAAATAAATACAATTTTTTTTCATATACATCTAGTTCCGAAATGGGAGCAAACTAAGTGTTGGCACAAGGACTAAAAACAATGGTTATAGGTTTGGCATTTGAGGGTTAAGATAGTTTAAAGTTAGCTAGTGGATTTTGAAAAAAATCTGGTTAAGGTAGAGGTACCCATTCCCAACCACATACCTATACCAATTTGTAGAGTGCATCTATTTTCAACCAAGGCTTTGAATGAATTTTTCCTTCATTTCAAAGTTGGGCCTAATAAGATGATGACGCATGTCCTAAAGTAGTGATGAAGAAAGTAGGAATTAGTGATGAAGAAAGTAGGAAGTAGTGAGTAGGAAAGTACTCAGTTTATGATTGGAATTGGAAGGATTTAGACATTGGCTATTAGTCCGAACAACTTTATGGCTTTCAAAAATTATAGTATTTTCAATTTTGGAAAGAAAAATTTGAAAAATTTGCAATCTTCATATTTTTAATCTTCCTACTTGGCAAAAATTTCACTTGCCTCATACTACTCACAATTTACCTAAATATTGCTTAAATGATCAACTATTGATACCTTTACCTTACATTTCAAAATCAATGGATACAAAAGTGGAAGAAATTTTGAAGGGCCAGAAATCAATCGGTGCCACCAAAAAATTCCAAATTTTTTTGCTTGCACCTTTGAGTATTTGGGGGATTTTGACCAACTTCAAGCAAAATTTATTCACAAATTCCCAACAAAATTAGAACAAACTTGGAGGATATCGATCTTGGGGAGAGTGGGGATTTCAAGACTTAGCACTACAATTTGAAATTTCATGTCACCTATTAAAAATAAATAAAAATTAGAAAAAAAAAGATGGTAGGAAAGAGTTATTTGTTGAGGTGCTTACCATCTCCCATGCTTCTATTGGCACCTCCTACGGCTCTTGCATGAGCCCTTTAAGCCTTAAAGGACAGATCTATAACCACTGGTTTGAAGCTTTATTGCCCATCACTTAGTTTGTTACCATTTTGAAAGAAGATATGTATGAAAATTATTATTATTATATTTTTAGAGATGGAAGAACATGTCTTCTATACTTCACAAAAAAATTAAATTTTTTTTGAGAAAATTGATTTTTATGAAAGTTTTTGAAGAAAAAGTGAAGAAAAAATCATGTCAAATATATATAGAAAGTTATCTCAAAAAATCTTAAAATTTTACCATGTGTGTACATTATAGTGACAAACATGATGGTGGAAACTCAATTTTTGTGTACTTCTATAATTAGGATGCAATGGACATTAAAAATGTAACCAAAGTTCAAATTGCAATAAAATATTCAATTTTACAAATTTCTCCAAAATTCCAATTGGAGTAAAAAAAACTAGAGTAGAGGACCTTCATTTCATTTGTTGGCCTCAAACTGGAAAAAATGTCATCTTCAAGGAAAAATTTCAGATTTACTTAATTTCTCAAAATACACTAAGATGGCAAATTTTCCATCTGTTTTCTCTAATTACTTTTTAACTACATGAAAAAAAACATTAGTTAGACTAAAAATTCAATTGGAGACTTTTTACAATTCAATATGAAAGGTCATTAAAAAAAGTGAATGAAAAAATTACTCTTAAGGTCTTCTTGTGACCCTAACTAGCGGCCAAACACTAGAGAACAGTGCCGGAGTCGCTAAGGGGTTAAACTCTTGATTTGTACAAGAAGTCAAGGTCGATTCATTCCTTTACTTAAGATAGGAGGTCTATAAACCGACCACTTAAGGGCTCGAACTGAATTTTGGGGAGGTGAAACATCTAAAAATATTTTTTACTGAATTTTCATAGAAAGAAAAGTGGAATAGTCATCTAACCCAAGTCATTTCATATTTTTTGAAGCTTTGTGGAATGAGTTATGAATTTTCAAAGTCAATATGACATAGGGCTTTAAAACCACCCACCCTCTCAAATGTACACCATTTACACATTCTTGTAAAGATTAAAAAACATCATGTACAAACAATGTACATTTAGGAAGGTAAGCGGTTTTGGAGCCTAAGCATTTTTGGAGCCTCCTACCTTAGTTCCTTAGAAAAATACTAAATTTTTAAAATTTTCCATGCATGATCAAATTTACAACTTTTGAATTCATATATGTAATCAAAGGCCCTAAATTAGGTAGGAGGGGTGTAAATAGTAAATTAATTAAGCACTGAATAGAGAACCTTTTTATACTTGTACCCCTAGAATGAATTGGAGGGGACCAACAAAGGGGCATGTTCACTCCAATTGTACAAGAGTGGTATTTTGCAAGAGAAATTGGTATTTCCTAACCATTAAAAAAAATTTAAACAACCTTTCATGATGGATTTCATCACCATTGTCAACTCCATATTGTGTGGGCTTGGATGATCTTTGACCTTCAATTTCTATGAAGAATGTAATCTTAATTAGTACTTTCATTTTTAACTTCGTATTTTATATTTTATAGGAATGTTGCAATTTAGCCGGTGCCAATTTCAATTTTGTAGGAAATAGGTTGGTGAGAAATTGAAATTGGAGGAAATAAACCAATACTTTCATAATTTAAAGGATGCAAGTAGTGTCCATTGTAGAAAAAATAGTTGATTTTTGTAAGAAGAAATCAATTGGAAGACTTCCAAAAAATTTCCTAACTCTGTCAACAAGCACCCTATCCCTAACTTGTAGATTGTATTTATTTTTAGTACAGCTCAAACATATTTCCAACCAAAGCTTGAAATGTGTATTTTTTCTTGTTCAAGGTTAGGACTAAATAATAAATTCATAACACATGTTCAAAACTAATGAACAAGAAAGTAGGAAGTTATGAAAATGAAAAGAGTTCTTCAATGATTGTAATTGAAAAAGTCTAGACATTGGCTATGGGTCTACAATACTTTTTGCCTTTCAAAATTCATAGGAATTTCAATTCATGCAATAAAATTACAATTTTTCTTTGTAATTTCCATCGTTTATATCATTGCACCTCCAAAAATATTTGCTTTACCTTGCACTACACCAAACCATGTTTAGAATACCTCAACTAGTCAGTTAAGGCCTTATTGGTGGTTCTAAGGTAAGAGGCTTAGAAACCGCTCATTTAAGGGTTGGTTTCCTTTTATCATGTACTTTTTTTTATGGTAATATTTTTTGCTCACTTTTCAATGAAAGAGAAATAAAGAAGAAATCTAACACAAGTCATTTCATAATTTTCAAACAAAATTTGGCATAGGTCCCTATTTGTGATTAGTAGGCCTCGGAAACCCACACATGCTTAGTCTTTAAAAAATTGGTTTTGTTCAAAAACTAGCATTGCAACATGTAAAAAGTAATAGAGATGGTTTCTAAATGTGACCCTTTTTAAAACTAAAATGAATGCTTGAATCAATCAATATTTTAGATTTTTTAACATTTGTAAGAAGGTAGTTGAACTACCGATTCTTATTTTGAATAAAAGTAGTACACCTATCCACTTAGTTAGAAAAGAACCCATTGTGGCTCTTAAACCATCCATCGAAGCAGTATAAACTACTCCCTCTGTCCCAAAATAAGCATCCAAATCAAGCAAATTTTATGTCCTATTAAAAAGGTCCTTTTTGTGATTTTGACCATTTAGTGAATGTTTGGCTAAATGACCTTGAAGGGGCAAGTGAAATATGTAAACTAAGTGCACTTCATTGGCCTTGCAAACTTAGTATTAAGTAGTAGTATGAGACAACTTTTGCTCAATGCGTCCTAAAATAGCAATATTAATGACTTATTTAGTGCCTACTTTGGAGCTATTAAAAGTTGATCATAAAGTGGGATTATTTTTTTGTTTTTTAATATTTGGATTGGGGAACATCTTATTAGAATCCCATTGTAGCCAAACCCCTTTAAATCAATAAAATTGATGGAGCTCGCAACAATTATAAAAAATGTCCGAAATCTCATTTTCAACTTGCATTTTGGGTGCCTAAATGACACTTCCTAAGCTCCAAATTTTGCATAGATATTAGACATGGGTTATTCATTCTTGAATGCCTGAACTTTTGGCACTTTGATTCAGAACAGAGTTAATTTCTGAAGAGGAAAAGATTTGGATGCTTATTTTGGGACAAAGGGAGTAAATCTTATCATGCTTTGATATAATCAAGAGGCCATTTTGCCACAATCAGGTATCCATTTCACAGCCTCATAGTGGACGGTTGAAATTGCCCGCATTGGTTGTTTTACAACCTTCTGCTACAAGATAGGGGGTTGTAATTGCGACCTTGTCTCTAAAAGCAATTCGGTAGATTTTGCCTATAACATGTACCAAAAGTGTACATTTCAGGAGGGGGTCGCTTTTAGAAACCATTGTGTTTTCAACTTCAAAAATTCATAACTAATTCCATGAAGGTCCAAAAAATATGAAATGACTTGGATTAGATGCCAATTTCATTTTTCTTACCGTAAAAATTTATTAAAAATTGTTTTAAGGAATATAGCTTCCCCAAAATACAAATCAGCTGGTAAAGGGTCGCTTTTACAGCCCCCTAATTACACTTCTACCTTACAAGCTTATTAGAAAAAGGGATCCAAGTCCGGCAGGGCCTCCTACTCAGTGAAGGACACTGACCCGGGCCCGGCCCGGTCCGTGATTTGCATAACCCGATGCATTGGTTCCCGTTCTGTGGACCATTCTGCGGCACCTACTGACTCCACTGTATTGGTTTCCCTTTCGCTTTTCATAAGCAGGACGTAGTAATAAGTTGTCTCTTTCATCTTGCAATAGCAGTCACACTCGAAGAAATCCATGTTTTTTTAATGCATTTTCTGTGACATTTATTTGCTTTAATGTTACATTTGATGTTCTAGCTAGCATTTGAATGTTGTGTGTTTGATGTCATTTTTAACATTAACCCCTGAAGGACCAAACTGCGTTTTTTTGGCAACATAGCAATTTTAGGCAGCTCACTACGGATGGAGTTTTTCTTTTTTTTCTTTCAAATTTTCAAAAAACATGCACCCAAGGAATATCTTTAAGGACCAACAATTTTCATAACTTTTCACTGTATGGTTAAAAAGTTATTGCATGATATGTGATTTTCTCTATTTGGCAGGCAGCCCGGGCAGCTCAAAAAACTTCTTCAAAAAACACTTTTTAAAAAAAAAAAAATTGAAATTAGTTCTGAGGCTTTATATGGACATGGGAAGCTTTGAATCATGCCATCTGGATTAATGAGATGAAAGTTATGAAGAGTTTTAGTTTGTGAGCAGTTTGTAGAAAGTTATGGAATGTCTAATCTAAAATAAACTTTGAAGTCCTTTATTTAATTCAATTTTTAATATTTTTGAAAAAACAAACAAACATTGGGTGTAGATTGTTTATTACAACATTACAACCATTGGGATTGGCATTTTTTAGTTAAATAAATAAATTGTTAATAATTTAGTATTTTGAATCATTCTCTACTTCTTTCTACTTACTATTTTTTTGTACATGTTGTGCAATTCCAAATGATTTGAAAATTTTCAAGCATGTATCCAACTTGACTAGAAAAATGAATTCAAAGAGTTACAACCATTTTTGACATTTTTTCATACAAATGTAATCCTTTGAAGTGCATCTGTTCGGATTTCCGCAGTGGTAAGAAAAGGATTTTTGTAACTTCAAACACTATTATCTTGCAATCTACATGGCGGAATTTTCTGAATTTTTTTGTACATGCTCTTAAACTAGTGCACTCTAAGATCCTACTTTTACATTATTCTAAAAATGTCTTTTTTCTAAAATTTGGTAGTTGTTCTAGAAATGACAATTTTGGAGCGGTTTTGGTGAAAACAAAGTCAAAAACCTTTAGGAGTTAAAACAAGAAAACATCACAAAATATGCTAAAAAAACACAAGATTATTTTAGTGTCAATAGGGTAACGTGAGTACCCCTCAAATGGACACTTATACCTATTGTGCCTATTGTTACTAATATTACATTGGTAAAATTTTCGTTAGTTTTCTTGTAGTTGGTGAAATGAAGTTCAAACACACCAAAGAAAATGGCATTTGGATATCACTTGCAAAAGTTAGGATAGGTTGAATTTTTTTGGAAGGAAAGGTTCTAAATTCATTTCTCCTACACAAGTGCACATTGATTTTGGAGATATATATAGAATGATGGTAGTAGATTGGGGTCAATGATGCATTTAGGGGGTTCTTTTCCTTCACCCTTGAAAGACAGACCCTAGTAATTGTGAAATAATCTATTTTGATCTTGTGGGAATCAATAGTTTAACGCCTAAAGCACTATTGTTCCCTTGTAGGACAAAATGAATTTTCGGCAAGTTCCTATGTCCTGAATTTTGATGAAACTTTTTCATAGAATAACTCATTAGCTTTGTAGAAATATAATTTTTATTTCAATTGGTGCATGGGAGCAAAAGTTATAACACAAAAAATCCAAAATTGAACTCAATAGGCAATAAATTTTTTTTGCACAAAGACAAAATTCTTTTTTGTTTTTACATAAAGAAAAATTTGAAATTAAATTTTTTTCCATGAAAGCATATAGTTTTGTTTACATTTGAAGCTTTGATTTATTCTATTTGGACTAGTAATGAGAAAGTTATAGACTATATTGTTTTTCAAGCAAGTTTAGCATCTTCTTGAAAAAAATAACTTTGATTACTCATATCTTTCAATCTACATAGTCAAACTTCATGAAACTTTTACCACATGTTTTCAAATAGTTTAAGTAAAATATATTATGGTTGTACTCTAAAAAATGTTTTGTTTTTTGTTTCATAGATGAATGCAACAAAAATTGCAGTTTTGAGTGGTTTTGACCAAAAAATGACCTCAGTTGTTTAGGAGTAAAAAAAACAAGTAAAAGCACTCATTGGAACACAAGGCACTATAGAAGATCTCTCCTTTTCATTCAAAATTATGAGGATGAATATTTGCATTCTTGTTTTAGATACATAGAATCTTTATCATCCATTGAACACCAAATATTTGTGTCAACATTTGAGGGTTAAATTAGAAGAAACCACATATGCTTACTACAATCTACTTTGTACTTGCTTTAATCCTCAAAGGACGTTCAATTGAGGCTCCAAAGAATAGTTCATGGATGACTTCATTTGTTGTTGAAGAAATAAATAATGCACCTAATTGGTTCAATAATGGAAGCAAGTTTAGATAACTCCTGTAGTTGTAGGGTCACATCTAGGGCTTTTTTTTGGCTTTTTGGTGCCAGTTTGCACTAGAAAAAATGATCTGGCTAAAAAAACTCAAAAAAATGCTAACAAACTTAGATGAAATCGCTGAACAACTTTGAAATAAAGATAAGTATTAGATGAATTTGCCTAATTTTGGATGAAAATCATACTATACATCCTAAAAATGGATGAATGTCCTTCTAAGGGTTAGAAAAATGAATTCAAATCGTTGATAAGTAAGCAGCACTCTCGTGATAAGTTAACTTAGCTCCCCACGACAACGAAAGGTTTGGGGAATTTCATCGGTCCCTGTGTTTTTATTAAAAAGTTGTAGGGGAAGAATCCTCTCTTGTGGGCAGCCAATAGGGAATTAGAAATGGCAGAATGGACCCCCCGGGGCCCAATCCAGCTCACAAAAGACAACCAAGGGGACTGAGAGCATCATCACTCCATTCCCTCCAATCTGTTGAAGAATCCTTTCTTGGGAGAATCTGAATTGGAGAATAGTGCCAAAGGGAGCTTATTAAAATCTTATAAAATGGGCAAAGGAATATTCAGATTTACATATAGGGCAACTCGTAGAAGTTACCCCAAATCCTAAATGAAATTACATCCCCAAATAAGTTATTCCTAAACTTCCCTAAACACCACCCTTTTAAAGCAAAACCCCCCCAAAAAAAACAATGATTCAAATTTTTCTATTAATTAACCCCTAAAGGATCATGTGATTTTAGGAAGCTCACTACAAATGAATTTTTAGTCCTTTAAAAAAAAATTCATACAACATAGAAATGAGTTTCTTTCTTTAAGTCCAACAATTTTCATAACTTTTAACTATGTGGTTAAAAAGTTATTGTACGATGTGTAGTTTTTTTTCCTACATTAGGTAGTTTAGGCAATATATGTACATTAAAAATATACTTTTTTCATAAATAAAAATTTGAAATTGTTTTTTTAGATTTTTACATATGTGGAAAGCTTTGAATCGTTCCATTTTGATTAATGCAGTGAAAGTTACGAGGAGTTCTTCTTTGCAAGTAGTTATAGATTCTCTAGTCTAAAATAAACTTTGAAGTTCTTTATGTAACCCCAATTTTCAATAGTTTTTGAAAAAAAATGAAATCATCGGATGTAGATTGTTTATTACATTATTATAAACCTCGAGGTTGTCATTTTTCAATTTCATATTATATTCTTGATAGCTTAGTATTTTGAATCATTCTCTATTTCATTCTACTTACTATTTTTTCCTACTCATATTGTACAATTCCAAATGATTTAAAAATCTTCAAGCATGTAGCCAACATGCCTTCAAGAATGAATCCAAAATGGCAACAACAACATGGACATTTTCTCATACAAAGGAGACCTTGGGAAGTGTACCTACTATAGGTTTTGTCAATTCAAACATTGTATCTTGGAGTCCACACAATGGAAATTCTTGAAATTATTTCTATATCTTCTTGAACTAGCCTATTGATGTGATCCTATAGTTACATATGTCTAAAAGTGTTATTTTCCATGAATTTGGTATTTGTGATTGGAAATGGCAATTTTGTTGCATTTTTGATGAAGACATAGTTAATGAACTTTAGAAGTTAAAAGAACCATCTTAACTTTTTGGATCACCAACAATTATCAACAATTTTTCAAATAAACATTGTATATTTTTACCTTGCAATAGAAAGTATGAAGGTGTTTTGATCTTATGCTGTCAAAATCAAGATTTTCTTCATTCAATTTTATAAGGTTTTAAAATAAAATTCTAATGAAAATACTCTAGAGTTCAAATTTTAATGTAGATAATATTTTTTAAATATTTTTGAAGAAGCAGAATAGAAGTGCTCTTGTGGCCTAGTTCTCCATCTAGAGTTGATGCTTTAAGGACTAGATGATCAATGAGTTTGAATATGTTCATTACAAGAAATTGAAAAAAATGTGTTTATTTTTGGATTCTTGTATTAGATTCTTGTGATAGATTTTAAACTATGTTTTTTGATTGAAGAAAGAGAACTGCAAAAAAAGCCTTCAATGCTTCAATCAATAAGTAGGATATATAGAATAACCATAATTAGAACTTTAACTTTCAAACTTACTTAATCATAAGAATCTTGTAGAAATCACTATTATCCAATTGATAATCTAATTTAGAACAAATTTTGGATTTTATATTTCAAATATAATTAATAAATTTTGATCACTATGGTTGTAAATCTAATCATATGGATATGATGTGAGTAATGACTAATACTATATTTTACAGCAACTACTCTATATATTATTTTTTCAAAAGCATATTTGTAGGGTTATTGGTTATTGAAATTTTGATATGCGCAAGTGGATTATTGTTTATTCTCTTTAGCATCTTCATTGTGTACAATATGAATCCTTGGCTAAAAAAATTGTTTTTGTATATGACATTCATGGGAAAGTGCTATGCTTTAGCATTAATTATTTAACTAATTCATCCTTGTTATAAGCACCATTTCCTCTTGCATTAAGTAAAGAGGTATATTTATAAATAATGAAAATTTCTCACATCTATGGTTTGTATTCACGTGGTGAAGAATTAACAACCTTAAACATCAATTTCTATACTTTAGACATACATACATGTACCTAAAGTTGCATCACATCCATGCAATTTATATATTAATAATTATAATGAGGGCATGAATTCTACAATTCTACAAGATAATATTAGAATTTAATTTTAGAAAAGGCAAATTATATTACTACAATCATACCCGGGAGATTTATTAACCTCTAAAAGCCTAAATTACTATAATGTAATTGTGGAAAAAATTAGATAGTTATGTTGGAAGAAATCTTAATTCCTACAAAATCTTATTTTTTAAGAATATTGGTCTCTTATAGACTAGAAGATGATGAAAATTTTTATGACAATAAAATTGTATTGTAAAGTACAATTTCAAGGAAGAATATAATAATAAATTTTGATAAAAGAGAAAATTTTGGTTTTAAATTTTATTTGACAAAGTTGATCTTTCAATTAAGACTTAGAAGAAGAAATACCAATGCCAATTTAAAAAATTACTACAATTATATATTTCATAATCCTAAATTTCAAACCTAAGACTTTCCTTCAATATTTCAAATAAATGATTTAGGATGCTTTTTGGTCATTTATCTAAGGATTTTATATCTATTTTGAGTTTTGAATTGGTCATGTATAGATTACCCTTAATTCCTAAAGTTCTTCTAAATCCAAAACATTTTTGGGCTATTTCAGTCACCTTAACCTCTAAAAGACTAATGATCCAACTTTGGATGTTTTGAGAACTTAGGCAACCTCTATTGACTTCATAATTTGAAATTTTTTCATCAAAATGATTAGGATGTATACTATACATTATAATTTACCTTTAATTTTTTTAAACTTTGTTTCATGTCATTCTTATAACCCCTAAACAAACAAAGTCTTCTCTAAATTTGGAGATTTGGAAAAAATCATTATAAAGTGATATTTAAAAGAAAATTTTGGATTTGATAGAATAATAAATCTTGTAGAATTTGAGTTTTAGATTCCATCCATATGGTTAGATGCACCAATGCTATCACCAATATTTGAGGGTTGCTACTATGTGAGCCTAAGAGTGTGAGACGACGAACTTCAAAAACTACATACCTATGATATAAGTGTTTACGGTATAGAAATTTTCTATAATAATGGTACAATAATGTAATGGATACCTTTATTATAGGTGTATATGTCATAATCACCATTAATGGTTATTGTATATCTACTTATGCATATATATATGCTTAAGGCTCACATGCTTACATCTTCATGCTTGTATCCTAGCATTGTTAGTCAAGGGATTAAACTTATGAGATTTCAAATCAGTAAATTTATAATGTTTATAAATTTAAGGCTTTTAACTTCAATCTTTTGATATTTTCAATTTTATTTTGGATTTTCAAACTTTATATGCAAATATTTTTTATATTTTTTGGTTCATTTATAAAGTTACACATAAATAAATACATTGGTCTACATTTGATATATATATACATGAGAAATGACTATAAAGTTATAATTTCAAAAAATGATGGTATAAACTTCAATAACAAGGAAAGAATTGCTAGACAAATAAAAAACTATTTGTTTATTTTTTCTTATTGTTGTTCACAACAAATGCTAAAGTGGAAAATAGTATTAGAATTTAGCAAAGATGTTGAAAACATTTGCTAAATAGTTGTGAAAACTTACTTGTACAAGTAAATAGTAGTGGACAAATAAATGTTTCACTACAAAATTTGGTGAATGTATGATTATGATTTACTTAAAAATCAAAATATATAAAAATAATACAACAAGAATTACTGACATACTAAAGAGAAGAGAATACATTAAGTGCAAAAATTTGCTTAAACAAAAACAAAGGTTGAATCCAAAGTCATCAATATGTAGCAAATTATTTCTTGCTTTCATAACTACCTTGACCAATATATTAAATCACATTTTATAATACTTTTGATCAATTAAATTTTTTTCTTTTTGTCCTTCTTTAGAAACTTTTTCATAACATTAATTGAAGTAGAAAACAATCAGATTGTATTGATTGTGATTCTTTCAAGGAAATATACATTTGAATTGAATTGTACTAAATTTTTTGTCATAATATTGTATAAATTCTACATTAAAAAGGAGTAATTATATAACTCTTGCAATTATAGTACCATTATACTACCTTTGAATTGGAGTATAAAAGAAATTATACTTAATTGATAAACACTTGAGCAACAGAAAGCAATTTCTTTTATATGTATAGGGTATACATGAATGATTTGGAATGTTTCAAGAAATATAAAAATACTCAATAAAACAAGAATTATCATGACCAAATTTTTTTGATAATAAAAATTTATTCATTCAAAAGCCAAGTAGTTAGCTTGTGTCTCAATCTTATATATAACATTTAAAAATAGAATGAGACCTTTGGCTTCTTTTCATTCATGTTATTGTTAATGCACAATCTTTTTTAAGTCTGTCCATCTTCCATTTAGTAAAGTGATTCATTCATTGTCAAATTCTATCATTTTCTTCAAGATTGTTTAAAGTCACTTGTAATAGAAATCAAGCTTCTCTTCTTTATTCAAGGTATTTTTGGTGGAATTATTGGAATACTATTATAAAAGCATCACTACAACTTTCATCTTCAAGAGAATTTAGTAGTTTATATACTATAACTTCATTATTTATTTTTACTTTGTAAACCAAGCCCTTAATTAATTATAATTGCTCCAACACCTTGTGTAAAATACAAAGACCATCCTTATGGTCTAAAATACAAAGACCATACAAAGAGCAACTTAGATTTTCACCTTTTGGTAATTTTTATTTCCAAATCCGGAGTACAAGTACCGAAATTTACCGAATGGTGGAGTAAGATGTGAAAAGTAGATGTGAAAAGCAAAAGTAACCGGGAGGTGGGGTGAGAAGTAGACCCGGCGATGAAGCGGGTGAGTGGGCGGGGTGGCATGTGAGAGACACAGACACTGGAACGGAGGAAGTCTCTCTCAGAAGATCCATCCCGACGACGCAGCAACAAGCTCGCCCCGCCCTGCACGCGGAATGTGGTGCTTCCCCACGGCCAGATCATGCTCGAGCACGTAGAGATCGACTTTCGGAATCGGGCGCACCAGACGGCGTCCAATTTGGTGCCCTGGTGAATGAAAACGCCTGGTCGGGAGTTTGCGCCTGCTGTGGCAGGATTGCGGCTTTGGTGGCGAGCTCAGAGCTCGCGACGCGAGTGGAAGAGGTGCGGTATATAATTTTCTTTACCGTTTTTTCCTCCTTCGTTACGTTTCACTTTGGAGGAGCCTGAATCCGGGTTTAATTGGTGGCGTATGGAGTTGGTGGTGGTGGAGTAGACCTAGGGGGAAGACTTGGAGTTGCGAGCGGAGAGAAGGAGTGAGAGAGCGTGAGGGAAAGAACTGTTTCTGAAGTTTGGCGGATGAGAATGATGCTGTTGTGGTAGGGAGATTCGGTGTTGGCGAGGTTCAGGCAAGAGAGGATTGAAGAGAGAGGGAGAGAGAAGGGTGAAGGTGTAGGTAGTTAGAAACCGGAGCTGGAAGAATATTCTAGCGCGTTTTGTTGCGTCTTTTGAGCAGCTTGACGGTGGTGGTGGTATGGAGTGGTGAGGTGGTGAAGGTTGGGGGAGGTTGGGATCTTAGACATGTTTGATTGTGGTTCTTTTTTGGACGAGAGTCCAAAGGCTAGATCAAGCTCGCGGAGAGGAAGCGGATTTTTCTGCACTCATGACTAGCCAAAGATTCCGAGAGGTTATAGTGAAGCAGATGTTATTTCGCGAGGTTAGGGGACGATTTGTACAACCTATCACCTACATTCAGAGATGAGAAGTTTACTGGCACCTGTGCAGAATTTTTTAAAGTTTTCGTGCGAGGAAATTAGCTCCCAATATCTTTTCGCGCCAGAGTAATGTATCGCCGGGACAGGCGTGAATCGATTCTGCGAAGCGAAGAACGTTAGACAAATTCTGGTAAATTTGTGCACGTTGTGGTTGATGTGGAAGAGGATAGAGGGAATTGTTTTCTGTCCAACTCTTCCTTTTGTTTGGAGTGTAACAAACTAATGAAGTATCGATGTAATCGTAATTATTCCTCTGAGGGCAGTTTACCGCTCTCAATAGCTTTTTCTTTCTATTATCAGTATCTTTTACAAATCTTTGCTTTCAAGTGAATAGAGGATAGGCTGTAGTTCAGTTGCTGTTTGGAGTGTCTGCTACCGGTGTCAGAGCTTCCCTGGGCGAGAGGATACACCCCGATGGTTTGATTTGCCGGTTCTCTTAGTGGATCATAGTTGAGCTCTTTCACTGAGTGCTCACCTGTGCATTGTACATTCTGGTTGCCAAGATTATTTTCCGCCTTGAACAGGATGCATGGTCATAAGCTATACTCTGTTTTTAGGGTAGAAGACAATATATGATCTTGCGAATTTTTATCCGACTATATTAATTTGCAAGAGGAAGGCTTCGAAGTGATAGCAATTGGACGATTTTGAAAAAATATTTGGGACTTTCGAAATTGAGACTTTCGCCATCTTTCTTGATTTTCTGTTGCCTGTAGCAGGCAAAATTTCTTAGACGCTGACCATGGTCAAATTCGTGAGGTGGTCTACCATGTTCATCGTTATCGTAACGATAAGAGATTCGTTCAAGTAACCTTATGTCGAGCGGTCAAAAGTTTCGTGTTTCAGGGAGAATGCACAGTCTTCTTTGTCATACTTATAAGAATCTGCATCCTTAGGAATCCTTTTGAAACTGATCGCTTTGAGGGAGAGCTTGGCAGAATTTTTTTTCGCACTAATGAACACACAGTCATATATCTGTCCCGATTTTCGTACGTGGAGGCTCATTTATTCATTGTTGAGTCATTTTTGGCAATTCTGCGAAGACTTGGTCATTTCTTTCTTTCATAACTAGATTTTATGATTTACGTTTAGCCTTTCAGGATTTTTATTCAGGCCGCTTAATAATTAGAAGCGAAATACGTAATCGCGGATTCAAGAGGAAGTTTCCGAATACGTTTCACTGCGAATAGCGTTTAGGGTTTGTAACGTGCTCTGCACAACACTCGAATCCACTATAACCTAATTTTTTCCTGCAGTTTATCACGTCTTATTTTAGATGCTGAAGGGCCAGATGGATCTTTGATTGACCAGGTAAATTGCGTGGGTGTATTTACTTCCAGGTGAAGGGTTTTTCCCTGCCCCTGGCGACTTTCATTTCGTAGGGCTTTACTTGTGTGTGACTTGCAGAATACAGCGGTACTTGTGGAGCACTATCGCAGGCTTCTTTATCATACTCTCTGAGAGTTTGAGCTATAGATCACTAGCTACCCTCTGTACCGCTGCTTTTAAAGAAGACTTAAGAACATGGAAGTTCGTTAAAACACATCAAGACTTGTACTTGGCTGGAGGTCTTCTTTCTAGTGCCCAGGTCCTCGAGCAGGAGTGACTTTCACTGTAGGGAACTAATTGGGAATACCATCGTACTTCTGTCTTCACCTTGATGCATCTTAGTGGACTGTTTAAGTGCTGTTGCTGTGAGAGAACAGACAGATGAAGTTAATAAGTGCTGATTAGATTCACAAATTGCCGGAGTGCGTCTTCATACTTACAACTTTACGAAGCCGATGTTTATTCTGGAGCAACTTGATTTTAGTCTTCTTCTTTGAAGCTGAAGCCTTGGATATTCAATCTCTCACTGGAGAGTAGCGCGGGCTGGGTTCGTGGATTATTTCAAATTGAAGACGAAAAGATCCGCCCATCATGCTGTACGAACTGACTTTTTATTGATCACTTTTTTGATGTTTTTTGCAGGAACAATGCCATCAGGTGTTCCGAAAGATGGAATGACAGCACTTGGAGAATCGTGTAGCTTATACAGATTAGATGTACAGGCGTTCTATTGTATGGTATCACAGGTGGCGACTCCGCTGGCAGAAGAGTTTATTAAAGGATTGTAGAGACAATATATGTTGGTAAAGAAAATACTGGCTCTTTGAGTTGGGTTTGCGGTGTTGAGAGGCTGCAAGTTTTATAGCGCTCAACTTATTACACTGGAGGTCCAGAGACAATAAGCGGTGGAGTTCCCTGACTTGTGATTGATGTTTCCTGGGGCTTGTTTCCGGCTCGTGGGACAGATGAACGAGGTTTTATTTCAAAAGACACTTAGGTTTTGAGCAGCAATGACTTTGAGAAATACATGATTGATATTTCAGAAGAATATGTGGGTTGTAGATGCTCTGCAACTGAATAATTCATAGCAAAGTCACATTCAAAATGCCGACAGGAGGTGCTTTAGCGTTTGACTTAGATAAACGGTCGTATCCCTTAGTAGCCACAGAATACAAATTATATGAGGAGATTGGACAAGGAGTAAGTGCGACTGTTTACAGGGCGCATTGCGTCACGTACAATGAAATTGTGGCGATTAAGAGCTTGGATCTCGAAAAATGCAACAGTAATCTGGTAAGTTTCATATGATTGTTTCAATATGTTAGGCTAGGTTTGAAGACTGGAGCAAACTTATCTCTGAAACTCTTGACTGAACGCTTTCATCTATAGCTCTTCTGAGAGATGGTCTCCCGTTTTAGCTGTGCCTATTATTTCTAAAATCAATTCCCCTTCGGTCTCTATTGATATCCATAGGAATCTGATTTGCGATTAGAACAGTGTAGTGTCTTAGAGACTTAACCATAAATCACCGAATGTAGCGAATTTGTTTTCAGCGACGAACAAAGTTGCTTATGGTCCCTGACTTGGTGCAGGATGACATCCGCCGCGAAGCCCAGACAATGAGCCTTATTAATCATCAGAATGTGGTGAAGGCATACTGCTCTTTTGTTGTTGGTCAGAATTTGTGGGTGGTGATGCCTTACATGGCTGGTGGATCATGTTTACACATAATGAAAGCAGCTTATCCAGATGGTTTTGAGGAGCCCGTTATTGCAACTGTATTGAAAGAATCTTTGAGAGCACTGGAGTACCTCCATCGTCATGGTCATATTCATCGGGATGTAAAGGTAACTCCATATGCATCCAGTTCGATTTGTGATTCATTGTATTCCCGGTTTTTACTTTCTCCTTCTCAATTTCTGGATGCTTATGTTATGTACTTGAGTGGTTTCTCTTAATATCTCGCATCTTGGATACGAAATGTGTTGTTTGACTGGTTAATCTAGCTCTTCTTTCTCCATTTGCATGAGTTGTTTCCAGTTTGCACTAACAAGAAAATTGGGTTTTTTAAGCATCGCCCTGTTTCAGCGATGTACGATTCAAAAACGATGATGAGGGGTATTTATCAGAAGCACGCAGATAAATTATATTTGAGATGTGATCTGTAGAGTTTCACTCATACTTTTATTCAATGTGCTTTGTGGGCCTTTTTTCAGGCTGGAAACATTTTAGTTGACTCAAACGGATCTGTGAAGCTTGGAGACTTTGGTGTTTCAGCATGCATGTTTGACACTGGCGATAGACAACGGTCTAGGAATACCTTCGTTGGAACACCGTGCTGGTATAGAATCACATTTCATCTTTCTTATTAAAACAATCTGCTCTTGTGTGAATATCATTAATTTTTCCTAGATACTCGATCCTCCGAACAGCAGATGTAGATCATTGCGTGGTCTTCTGACATGCATGTATTTCTTTCATGATCAGCATTTTGCGAGTGTGTTGTTACAGTGCTTATTTCATTATTAATATGCAGGAGTCTTTGTGGTTAGTGTATTCATGCTCCTCACCAGGTGTAATATGATTCATGTCTGACACGCCTTCATCTCTTACTTCGTTGAATTTGCAGGATGGCACCTGAAGTTATGGAACAACTTCATGGATATGATTTCAAGTCAGTATTTTGTCTATTTATTCTTGTCACTGATTTTTTTTAAGGACTACGGGTTATTTCTTGTGAATACTTGCCAAATTTTGATTCGAGCCGAAGTACGAAATTAGTCTCATCTACAAAGCTTGCCATGTTAGGTTTAACTGTCTTTTGCATTGGCAGAGCTGATATATGGTCTTTTGGAATTACCGCTCTGGAGCTGGCCCATGGTCACGCGCCCTTTTCGAAGTATCCTCCGATGAAGGTACGCGTTTTGAAATAGTGCTATCTTCGTACTCGATGTGAGTAATGTTCTTTGCCCTAGGATCATATCGACCTGCCTATTCATAATCGTTCGCCATTGTTTCTCATCCTTTTCCTTCAAAACATTTTTTCGTTTGTGCTTGGACATCGAAATTGTTTCCTTTTGATTAGGTCCATTCGTCCTTTGTTATCAACGTTGTTTTTGATGTACGGCAGGTGTTGTTGATGACCTTGCAAAACGCGCCTCCTGGACTGGACTATGAACGGGATAAAAAGTTCTCGAAGGTTCGTTTGAGATGCAAAAATATCTGGAATTGTACATGCGTTCGTATGTAGGAGTTCATATTCATTTCCAGTGTTTCCAAGTTCTAAGAAGTTCATATCATTAACGTTGCCAAATGTGATGTGTCTGAACACTTAACTCTACTTTAACTAAAATTGATTCCTTCTCCCAATGTGGATGGTTCTGTCTGTACAGTTTGAGGTTAGGGTATCCATGAAAATTAATGGCCTTGTGGGAGGAGGTTGTGTGTTTGGTGGATATGATTGATTTGTCCTCTTTGTTACATGGTCCGTCTTGTGGAGTGATAGCATCATGTAGTAATGGTATTATTATGAATAGACAGTGACCGGCGATAGTTTTTGGGTGCAGTCTTTCAAGGAGATGATTGCAATGTGCTTAGTAAAAGATCCAGCCAAACGGCCTTCTGCTGAGAAACTTTTGAGGCATTCTTTCTTCAAGCAAGCACGCTCAAATGATTACATCTCTCGTCACATATTGGAAGGATTGCCGCCGTTAGGAGAGCGGGTGAAGAATCTGAAGGTGATTTGTTTGTTTCGGTTCTCACCTCTATATTTTCAAGAATGTTTATTGTTGAACACTTTTCGAAATTTGATGCGATTTAAATCAGACACGGCAATATTTTATCAGGAGTTATGTTACTCATTTCCTTTTATGGTGTGCAGATCAAAGATGCCAATCGGCTTGCTCAAAAAATCCAGCCGTATGATGAACAAGAAGCTCAATCTCAGGTAACGCGCAATGAACATACATATTTCCATTGACATCTAAGACCGTAGATATGTGTAACATTTTTTGGTCCGGAGTCATTATCCCAGACGTTGATTTAATTTGTAGGCAGTATACACTTGAATGCATCCCCTTTAATCTGGACATACTTTGTATTCTCTGTCCGGTTGTATGTCAGTGTGGTCACTTTTATTTGTAGGATATTATTTCATCTCCTGTGTGGTTCTCTAGGATACTAATTTACCGTTGTTATCAATGTTACTTGCTCCTTTGCACAGAATGAGTACAAGAGAGGAGTGAGCGCTTGGAACTTTAACGTTGAGGATTTGAAAGCGCAGGCAGCATTGGTATATTCTCGCCTAAATATTTGTTGCTCTATATAGAATCTGCTTGTTTTGATGCTCTACGCCATGCCGGAGTACTCTGAGTGGAAAATTGGCATTCTGCATTCAGTTTGATTATCATTAATGATGGGATTACTGACGAAGCTTTACTGCTCTTGAACTTGGCAAGCTACCCTTTATAGTGAACTCCCAAATTATTCACGAAAACAAATCTATGTAGCTTTTTAATGCCTAAGGCAACCAATTCGTAAGCAGAGATGTGAAGAGCCTTGTCTTCTTCGTCTTTTGTCAGTTTCTATCTTAATGAGGTTCTTTTAAGAGAAGACAGTCATCAATTCATCATAAGAGTCGGCCTGACTGTTATCCGTTTCTTTTGTGAAAGGGCAGAATAGGACCGCCTGTTGAAAAGCTTAACAACATGTTTTCATTACGAATTTCAAATTTATAACATTTGATTCAGGAGTTGCGACATCGTGCTCAAGTCGCAGTATATTTTAACGCATCATTTGTTCGTTGCGACGATTAAAACAATAATTGTTCTTCATAAATCCGTCATTCATTTGATTCTCTGATTTCCTTTAATCCGAGTCTTGTGTTATGCTTCTATACAGATTCAGGATGATGAAGACGTTTTGGTGGCTAAAGTTTTGACGGTTGCTGTGGATAAGGAAATCGAAGAGATTCCGTCACCCAAAGTTACCCCTGTGAAAGAAGAAAACAAGGAAGCTGTCTTGCAATCTCTGAGTCAACTACCGTTGACTCAACCTGCACTTAGTAATGAATTGTCGTCTGAACGAATTCAGTTGCCAGTTACAATACATTCAATTATTGCGGAGACCACAAATGATGTAAGGATTGTGGAAGTTACTCGACCCTTCCACATATTTTACATCTGTTGAGAGAGTTCTCTTGATAATTTGAAATTCTCTCCAAATGCGCATATTATGATTATTTTCCTTGTTCCTGATGACTCGAAGAATTTGGCAATGACTGTTGACCTTTTTGCGACTGTTGGCAATCACAGGCAGGAGAGCGAGTCACAAGGGTCAGATCAGGACCACTGCCAAATCCAGTGCAACCTAAGTCTGCAAACATAATTAGGTGAGTTTAGGATCACATTGTCACACCTGTTGGATGTACCATGAAGTATTATTGTCTTAGATGCAGCCTGTTAAGTTCTAAGTTACTTTTTTCAGAGTTTTACTGATCTTCCTCCATTTTTATATTGCCGTAGATTTGTGAATGGCCTTTTGCAGTCCTGCAAGTTGACGATCGATTTGGTACACAGTATGCATAAAGTAAAATGATTGAAGTCGCTTTACCTCTGCTGCTCCGTGTGACCAGTGATTCGACTTGTTTTTGTGTACATGTAGGACCGGACCACCATCTTTCAGGAAAGAGCCCAAGCATATGTGAGTTCATTTACTTGACACTGAAGACCTTTTTTACGATATGATTGTTAGGAGCCTGCATTTGTTTTTCACGGATGTTGAATTTTTTATTTAGTTTCTTATAATGCTATTCGTGTTCAAGTTCATGGATTGTAGTAAAATGCGATCTGCTTATATTAAGCCTATGTACACAACGCAACATAGGGGGTCTTTGTTGCAGATTTGTGATCATGAATCACATAGTGTTTTAAGTTATTTTGTGAATGCAGAGGTCGGTTCGATGTCTGGGATGACCATGAAGGTGAGAGTCCGAGTTGGCATGGATCACCAAGGGAAAGCCGGAAATCCGAAGACTCACGTAGAGAGAGAGAGGACAGAGAGCAGCGGAAAGGTGATGACAGAGATCGGAAAGAAGAAAGAGAACAACGACGTTCTGAGGAGCGCTCAGAGCGAGATGAAATGCGTCGCGTTAGTAGTGGCACTTTGGGGAGTGAACGTGTCTTGTCTTCAATCCGTGGGCTCACCATGGATGATCGAGATCGAGACAGGTGATTATCTTCCGTGGTTTGAACAAGTATAGCGAAGTCTCTTGTCAAGTATTTCTTTTGATGAATGTGTTCTATTCTCGAGTTCAATACTGCCTCTTGGTTTCTAATGAGGACTGATTATTGGACTGCTTCGTTCAACAATGTTTTGAATGTATCAAATGAATCCTTTTCAAGCTTCTAAGTGGCCGTGAGACTCGGACATATATGGAGAATAGGCTTTGGGGATTATAATCAACATTACGCATCATAGATAGAATATATTGATGACGTTAAAATTTCGCTATTTATTTATTTATTTGTATAGTTGTGTTCCCACTTCTTCTCGTTTATAGTACGCAGATGCATTTCTTCATATATTTTCACACGCTGAATCGCTCGATATGAATGAGACTGATGTTTGAACAATCCTGGATATATCTGTGATTATCTGTTCCTCCTCTAATGTTTTTTATGTTCCTCGATGATTTATGAGATCAGAGACAAAGATCATCGACAAGGTGGACGAAGTGGTGAAGATTCTGGTCGTATGATGCAACGAGAGCGCTCATTTAACGGACCAGTATCCTCCAGCTCTGATCGATCTAACATCGACCAGAAACCAGTGAATGGACTGCAAGGAGTGTCAAGGCAATCGTCCGGTATGCCTGCCACCATGTACTCGAAATATGCATGTTCGTCTTTGATTTCTTTTGTATAGTAATGGCAGATGCCCTGCAATGGTACTCACTTATTGTACGTGACTATTTAAGTTGACTTTGAGGTCATCTTCTTCAGGAAACAAAGAGGTCTCAGAGGACAAAGTGAAGGCTCCTGCTCAGAAGGGGCCTGTGCTTCAGAAAGGTCGCTTCTCTGTTACTTCAGATGATACGGACTTTGAGGTAATTTCTTGCGGTTATTGATTGCTTAAATTTAGAAAGGAATTACGTATATACTACCAAGGAACTGTATTGCATTGGTTATTTGAAATCAACATTCTGTATTCTCTTGAAAGCTCTAGTTTGGGCCGCTTTTCTTTCTTCTTAATTCTCATCATATTTTGCTGATGATCAACAACCAGAGAATCTACTTACATTTTTGTTTGCCCTCTTGATATTTGTGACAATTTGCAGGAGTCTCCTCATTTGAGCTCACGTTGGACGTCAAATTCACAGGTGGTTATTCTCTTTGGTGTCTCTTTTCGTTTAATTTGAGCTCCACCTCTGCATCTCTTGAATCGCCTTGGACATCAAGGAACTTCGTTTCTTTTATGATCGTCCGCACAATCCTCTCAAGTCACTAGCAGAGGATCTATGAACGAATTCCTGCACCGAAGAATGACTTCGCACTGCGAAAATGGAGCGTGATCTTGTTGGTGTAGTTGGTCAAGTGTGTAAAAGACTACAGGTTTTACTTTAGAATCTAGAAACGGTACTTATTGTCCCCGTGCACAACTGCACACTCAACATATTGTGCAGGGGTCGCTTCACAAGTCTGCCAGTACTGGTGACTGCATGTCCGTTGAACGAAGACTTCTTGTATGCGTCAGCCCTTTCCTTTCTGTATCTAATCTAGAGGGGATTTACCTTTCTCGCCTTAACATGGGCGACGTAATGTCAAACCGGATTGACGATTATGGTCTGGGTGATAGATTTTTATCTAATATGTCACCACAACTGATCTTGTTGCGTCTGAAACACAGGGTCATGATAGTTTTACAGTTCAGATGCGCTTTCTCGAAAATCGACAGGAAAGCACAGTAGGATCAGTATGTTGGCTGGCAACCTCTTTGTCTTGTCCCCACAGATTTAAGACTTGGAAAATTGCAGGGATATAATGTGAAAGCTGTGGTTTCTGCTGTTGCAGGTTTTGCAGCATTCATCCTCTCTGCAGCACTCGCCCTCCCTTAGTGGGCAATCATCTCAACAGAGTTCCCAAGTAACAGCTCCTTTAGCGGCTATTTTACCGCAGCTACAACAAATCCTGCAGCATGGGCAAAAGCAGCAGGTGTGTGTTCATCACTCATGACCCCCGTATACTGGATGATTCTGCTCTCACATGTCCTTCCGTTCATGGCAGTCTACTTCATGGAGTACCTGACAACGATCATATGTTACAATGCAGGACAATATTTTGCACCTGATTCAGAGTCTCAGCCCTCAAGATGCCAGCCGTAAGCATCTCTGCACGCGTGTTATTTCTTTGCAGGTTCATAGAATCAATGTTTCCATGTTGAGTGAGTGCGTCATGTATGTATTACGTTTTGTTCATTTACTGTTTGAACACCACTAGTAGTATGGGCATGTCGTGATCGAACTTATCCTTTTTTATTAACATAATATCTTGTATGGTGTTGGGTTTTACAGTTCATTCTGTTAGTTCCATGTCAAGATTTTCACGAACTTCAAGCGCAAATTCTGCCCTTGAACATTCGGTGAGTGTGAAGTTGAATTTTCATCATACTCTTCCTGCCCTTTGAAGGGAAACCCGTGCCTGATATCGGGCTGGGGTTAGTCAAGGTCCGGTCGATAGTCCTTGAGTTACTGAGTTTTCCGTCCTCTTCTACTACTTCACAGTAAGCTGCTGTTTTACATACCATTCTTTGATGTAGTGCTTGGGAGTCCCATAACGAACTTCTAGACGGACTAGTCCACGTGTCAACCAGGTGCAGTGATAGTATTAGTGATCGTTCCTGATGCAACATCGTGGACGTGATACCAATATCTTCGTTACATACATTATTGATCGTAGAAAAGACACCAATGAATAGTTGCCGAAGAATTCCAGATTTCTTCACTCCTTTAAACTAGTGTTGGCCGGACCCTGTACAAAGATTAGTTCGGTGGAAGTGTCTTCGTATTGTTCGTGTGGTAGTTAGGGTGGGGGGCGGCATTCCTTGGTTCCATGACCGTCGATTCGTCACTATGAATTCGCCAAGGCAGCACTGGATTTTCATAATATATTGCTGACGGTTGTTTTGTGAACATGCTTGATATTTGCGTCAATCCCACATGTGGCGTTGTCTTTTCTTAGAAGTCTCCTAAGCATGACCTTCCTGTTCTAGGATAGGTTTTATGGAAGTGAGGGAGTATCGTGCGTTTGTACACTCTTTTCAGTTTGTTTCTTATTACCAAAAATGTTGAATGATGGCCAGGTGGAGGTCTCGACTGACAGGGAGCGTGAACTTCTACATCAAGTATCTGATCTTCAGTCCAGGTCTTTATTGTCTACCTGTACTGGGTTTGGGTTAAGGGGGGTACGTCTTGTTTTATTTCAAAGCATCATGTCAAGAAGCTGCTTCTTATCAACCTCTGACTTCGTTTTGGTCGTTATCGACTTATCAGGATGGCAATCCTCGTCGAGGAGTTGCAAACTGTAAAAATTCGAAATGTGCAGGTGCGTCATTTCTTTTCTTTATTCGGGAAGCTCGATATTCCTAGGATCAGTTTTCCTTGGTCATTTCTTGCACTTGATGTTTTTTTGCGTGGACAAGGCATTGAACTGACTTCAGAAATGGTACTTGATCCCGCATTCAGCTCGAGCGGCAGTTGAATGCCATCTACAACAAGGAAGAAGAAGAGCGAATACGGAAGGAGGAAGCTGCCAAGGATGACAGATAACAGCAGATTTTACTCAACCGCCTTCACTGCGAGTGCTGGCTGTGAAGATATGTGGAGCACAACCAGTATTTATTCAGTTCTTTTAGTCTTGAGTTGTTTGGCATTCTCAATGTTAACTTGGTTATGTGTTTCATTACCATAACCTGGGGACCAAGTTCTTTTTGGTGACAAAAGAATGTCAGTTTTAACTCAAGAAAGAATGGTTGAAGCTGCCAGCAGCCAATCTGCAAAATGTTTTTGAATTGTTTTCAAAACGGTAGGCTGATATCCATTCTAAGGTATTTCTCACAGGGACTGCATACTTGTACTGTTTCACTTAGTGGCCATTGACCCTGCCTGCAGGAGAATCTGGGGATTTTGTGTCGTGAAAACCCCCAGTAGGGTAGAAATTCTGTGGATTTTTCCTTGGTCTATCTTGTATCTTTGAATTCTTTACAGATCGAAAGATGTTCGCAATTCTTGTCAGCAAAGGATTTTCACAGTTTTCGACAAGAAAAAAAAAGAAGCAAGAGTATCGACTTTCTACCTGAATTCCATGGATTGGGTTCGAAGTAACTTCTTTCAGCTCGCAAAGTAATTGAGTTTCGAAGGCTTGTTCCATACCATTCTAGGCCAAGGGGGATCCCCGCAGTTTACAGTAATTTCCCAAAGTAAAGAACTAAAAACCTTAAAATGCCATCATCGTTGACTTCGTAATTCTTTTCTTCCACATTGTTCGCATTGAATCATTTTTATTTTCCTTCACAGCATGTGCTCTTTAAGTCACAAAATTTCAGAAGTTTCTTGCACAGAAATCAATTTATAAAAATAGGGATTGAAGAATGATTGAAGAAGTCTCACATCAAATACAAAATAAACCCTGGAAGGAATGGCCCTTGACCAGTAGGTGACAGTGATGCCACATTGGGGTGCATTGTGGGTGCATAAATTTTTTTAAGAAAAATAATAAATCCTCCTGTGGACCTCCTAAGGTTTAAGAAAAAATTAATTCCCTCCTTCTCTTGCCCTATTTGTAATTTCTAGTTAACTTGACAATCAATATGGGACAAGTCAAAATCTTGTATTCCATATTCATGTCCATATCTATATTCATATCAAGTATTTGTATTTGTATTTGGTACCATATCTATATTTTGTATTCATTTAGTATCCAAATCCATATTCTAAAGTTGTATGTAGATGGCTCAAATTAAATCTCACAAAGATCAATGGCTTGTGATTTTTTTAGAAATTGATGACATTATGGAGGAGAAGCATTTCAAAATAATAATAATCAATGACTTAAAATTATTGAGAGAGAGAGAGGGTAACTAATGACAAACTAGGAAGTGATTGCCTTTTCTAAATGCATTGTTGTCTTCTAGGTGGATAGTGAGGAGAAGTTCCTATCTACCCAAAAGTGAGGATTTACAGAGGGTTTGATTTATTTATTTATGAAGTTTGTTTAATTTGCACACACACACCTTCCCTATGCAATTTTCAAATGTATTCTCAAGACCAAACAATATGGGTTAATGCCTTAGTTTGTACTTTCATAACCATATTGTATTCTAATATATATAGCCGTATTTCTATAGTTGTAACCATATCATATTCAATGTCTATATTTGTATTTTGTATGTATGTATGTAGATATCCATATTAGTATTTGTATGTTTGTATATTCATATTGTATTTTGATCAACATCAAGGGAAGGGGGTTCTTGTTTTTTTCACTAAAAGAAAACAGCGAATTCTGGAACGTAAAAAAAAACTCGATCTCGTGTCAAAGACCATGTCACCTAAAATCCGTCAAAATGGACAAGCAAAAAACATGGTGGAAAAAACGGAAAACACATTCTTTTTTTTTGTACATCCTTCAAGACAGGTTAATTTGAAGGCCCCAAATAGTGCCATTTGGCAATGCGGGAAGGTCCACATCAACAACTTTTTGGCACGCAATGCCACCTATGATTTTTTTTCATCCATCGCCTCATCCATGTTTTTTGTGACATGGACCCCCGAATTATGTTGACATGGGCTTCTAAATTATACTCAAGTAGACCCCAAATTATGTTGACGTGGACTCCAAATTATGCTGATGTGGCATGCTTTCTCAACACACTTTTGGGTCACTTGAAAATTTTAATGGTGTTTTTTAAGACGTCAAATTAAACGTCAATTAGTACATACTGTATCTACAATTCCAAATCAGAAAATAAATAATATTAAAATAAACAAAAAAAATTATTAAATTAAAAAAATTAAAAAACTTACCACTTACCCTTTTGAGAATTTTTGATGCTGAAATGAAAAGATTACTTCATTTAAAGTTAATGAAAATGAAGGAAAAAAAGACTATACTTATATCCTTTCTCAGCCTCATGTGAGACAAAAGATATGGGATTTGAGAAAATGGCAACTTGACAATTGAATATGTTGATGTCATTTGAGGCATGTCACGTCATTTCAAACATCAAGATGTTTTCTTAAACATCTCAACATTATTTTTGCATATCCCATATGGATTGTCTCTCCTCCCACCACTAGACTAATATAAAGACCACTTGTTTTCATCCATGTTATGCACCCAAATCATCCATCCATTCCCTTTTTTTTTGCAAAACATACCACGTGGCTGTCCTTTCTCTAAATTTTTCACTAGTGGTCAATTTTTTACTACAGACCATAAATTTTTTATTTAATTTAAAAAAAATTAGAATGAACTCTTTACTGACGTGGCCATCTATGTTTTTTTGGATGTTTGAAAAAATCTTACCATATTCTATGTGACGTCCAAAAAAACATCCCTGTCTTAGTGGACATATCCATGTTGCACGAAAAATATGCAATGTTTCCAGTGACATCTAATAAAATCCTGTGTAATTAAAACTAACAACTACGAGCGTTGTCGCGTCTTTAAAAACATGACGTGTTTTTGTTTTGACGACACAGAAAACGCGAATTTCTTATAGTGTTTCCAAAATTAATCTATAATTGTCTTTTTTTCCATGCCAAGGGAGGGAAGAGGAAGGAGGGAGGAGGGGAGGGTCTCATTTTTTCAAGAGATAGTTGTGTAAAAGATTGTTGTTTTCAAATCAATTACAATTTGAAAATACCCCAATGCATTAGACTAAATGACCCCCCCCCTTATTTGTATTTTCCAAGAAACAATCTTCTTTGCAATCAATATGAGTGGGATATATGTGATATATGTCTCTATTCCATATGTCTATATCTATACACCATGTTCTATAGTTTATGAGAGCACACACATGCACTGAAATGGTGGCAGATGCTGGCGTTTTTATATGCTCCGTCAATGGCACCTAGCGGTTCTAGCCCTAGCAGAACTAAGCCCCGCTCTCGTTAGTGGAATTTCTACTTTCTATGCCAACTGCATGCACTAAAAGAAATCCCTGTTAATTTCAACAAAACACATCAGGAAGATTGTGTTGAGACTGCGTTGTTAAAAACGTGGAAAAAACACAAAAAAACGCGTTTTTTGTGTTTTTCTACGTTTTCAGCAACGCAGTCTCAACACAATCTTCCTGACGTGTTTTGTTGAAATTAACAAGGATTTCTGCGTTTTTCTTCTAGTGATGGTAGGGATGGGTAAAAGTGAATTTACCTTTCCATACGAATTGGGAGTTTTCCAGAACGAACCCTTCTTTTTCTTCACCGCGAGATTTGTTTCCATTGCTTCCACTATTTTTTTATAGTTTTGACTTACTGTACTGTTGCTTAGGGTTGAAGATGAGAGTTTTTTTCCTTTAATTTTTGCTTTCAAGCAAGGAGTGAGGTTAGGGTGACCATGGAGAACGAGGGTTTAGAGAGGTTGCTTCTCACGAACAATCCTACAACTTCAAGTGGCACATCTTCTTCTCAACCTACTCCTCCTATTTCTTTTGTTCTTGTAGGGCCACCACCACTGGTACCTATACAAGAGCAGCATTGGAGTAATGCCGCTATTAGGTTTATGTTGTCATAATCCAAGGATCATGTGGAGGCTCACAACATTGTTACAATGCGGGAACATTAGTGGGTGAGAATTCACTAGCTCCTTGTTGCACAATTTCGTCATAAATCTAGGTGGAAGGTGAAGTCGTTGTCTAATAAGTAGGAGAAGTGCGGAGCACGTACTCAAAGTTGAAGAATCAAATGGGTGGTAGAACTAGAAACGATGGTGCCAAATTCATTTGGTATGATTAAATTGACAAGATCCTAAGCCTCATTGCCAAGGCAAACAATATTCTAGGAGGGATGGATCAAGGTGTACTAGTGCTAGGAACAAGGATGTTAGAGGCACCAATGGATATCTTGGAAGAGCAAGAGAGATGATTACACACCTCTATTGTAGTTGCCCGTGCATTCTGTCCCAACTTCTTTTACAAGCACTGACCAGCACAACATTGGAAGTAGTCCACGAACACGTGCAACTAATTTAGTTAGCTGTCGTGACAAAGGTACTTCTTCCAAACTAGCTAAGAAGGACAAAATTGGCAGGAATTTGATGGATGTTTTAGACAGGATGTTTGATTCCATAGCAGAAATTGAAAAGATGAGGATTGAAGCTTCGGTGAGCATGCACAAAGAGAACTTGATTGATCATCAGGAGAATAGGAGATTGGAACTTGAGATGTTCCAATTGCAGTAGGCTCGTAGTGAGTTCTTGAGCGCTTAGCAACTTTTTTTGCAAATGCTCTGAAAAAGAATGATCAATAGTTACCTCATTGCTTGCATTCCACTTCATTGTAACTCTGGTTATCCCAAGGCTTTAAGAAGTTCAGGATGCCATACAATTGAAGTTCTCAATTTATAAGTTTTTTGTTTTAAAATATTTCTTGTCATCTGTGGTAATTTCTATATGGTGTTTTGCACATGTATTATAATTCCTGTACTGTTTGGGATTTGGGTTTGGAGACTTATGTCAATCCATGAGAAGTGTTGCAAATAAGTTGAATTTAGGTTGTTGAGAATTGTTGGGCATTTAATTCAATTCAGCTTGTTTTACCTAATGCTTTATTTCAATTGTTGACTTCTTTATTTCTAACTAATGGTACGGGCATTGGGAACAAAGGAGCAGTGTTGGCTTCATACTTCCCTTGGACTTAGGGTTCTTGATTTTGATTTCAGGGTGTTTTTTTAAACAAATAAAATGGATTCTAGGTTTTAGTTTTAGGTTTTTTTCTTAAACAGATGAAATGGAATTTCATTGCATTTTGGCTTTACTTCAAATGTGTCTTAGTACTTATGTTCTAATAAGTTGTTTATTTTTAAAAATGAATTGGAATTCCGTGGCAGAAGATCTGTTCCTCCTATGTACAATATGAAGTCTTTGTTGTAACAAAGGTGATTTGTTAAAAGGAAAAAAAAAATTTAATTCTTCACTGTTTGAGGGTGACCTTCAATTCATGCTTCACAATATGGCTTCCACTAATTTACCTGGGTTGAGTCTGTAAATTTGTCCTATTGTTTTTTCAAAGATATGACCCAAACTCAGGGTATGGTAGTTGGATATTTGGGGTTCCAAATTAAAGCTCATTTTTTAAATTTCATTCAGTCAAAGGACAACACCAAAAACAATTCTTAGTGCATGTGTATTAGGTATTATATGGTATTGATATGCATTGTGTTGTATTTAAATTTTGAGGACCTCCATTTTATTATTAGACAACCTTTAACCCTCGACCGCCCAAATTGAGCCTGCTTCAAACATAAGCTTCAAAGAACAATAGTGAAGAATCAAAGCCTTATTTATGATCTAGGTCCATTTATGCAAATCCATTGTTGCTTGCAAGAGTGAATTTAACCACGATGCAAGATCTATTGTGAACCTCAAAATTGAATGATTAGATCGAAAGATTATAGCACTTGATGAACATTGATGTACTCACTAGCGACATTGGTTTGAGGGTTTTGCAACTTGATTCCTACCAATTGTGGCAAACACAAACTTTGTTTTGAATCAAGCATATGAGGATTTGTCAAAAAAAAATAGAAGTGACATGGTAGTGCAAAAACAAGCACGATACATTTCAAAACAGCACAACGATAAGAAATTGGAGGCACTCGGTTGTCAATGGGTGACCAAGATGAACCGGAAGCTTGTGGCTCTGAAACTAGATATAGCTGGTTTATATTTTGTGACCATAGTTATAGGCAGCTTAGGCAAGGGATTTTGCACATACTCACGTTGAATGCACAGCATGGTTTCAAAATGAAGGCATGATACTAACAATAGAATTAAGAATCAAATTAAACTGCTCCATTCACCATGTTACTACAAAAAAATGGAACTAGATTATAAACGTGAAAAACATCGTAATATAAATATAGAGTGTGAAGTTCCATTCAAATTCAACTACTCATGCACAAGGTGATGGAATAAGCAACCAAAGTTCAAATTTTTGGTTCTCCAGTAATGGTTTTGTTATGCTTGTGGCAGCAATATGCTTGTGGTAGTGACAAGAGAAAATCGTCTTGCAAACAATTCACGACTTTTTGAATAGTCACTTTGCAAGCATTCATCTCTAATGTCTACCAAAATAGCTTGTCATTTTCGCCACTCCAATACCAAAATCAAGCAATTCGCTCTTACGACTCACGCTGGTCAAGATGAGTTGTGCAGCACCCTAAACCCTCAAAATGAGAATTTTGTTCCCACCTTGAAAAGTGGATCCGAAGGCAACAGTCTCATACCAGCTCATCCCGGTCACTTTTGGGACATTCTGTGCCAACTGCCATGTCCCACATTTTACTATGTGCAATTATGACCTGCATTCTTGACAATTCCACACCCTGATGACTTCAGCAAAGCTACCCCAATACCCCCACCTTACAAATTTAGTCTTCACACCATATTGCATTTGGTCCTATGATTTCAATTCTCTACCGGTTTGTGTAAGCCAATTTTCAATTCTAGGAGGCCCAAATCCATCCCCTTGGGGGGTCTAGGGTTAAATTCAAAATGCAGTGCTCTCATGTTTAATTATTGATTGATGAACAACGTTGAATTTAGGCTATGTATACATGTTATGTACAAAGGTGAGGTTTAGGGTTCTTAAATGGAGCATCTATGGGTTGGAATTCAGTTCTGGGGACATCAATAACCTTGAAATATAAACCCAAATATTTTTCCTTAAGAAAACAATGAAATTGACATCTAATCTAAGTTGTTTCATATTTTTGGACCTTAGTAGAATTAGGTATTAAATGTAAAAAATGGAGTGATGTAGGGCTCTAAAATGGAGGACCTCCTAATACATACTAAGGACTATGTCAAAAAAACATGTACTAGCCAAGTATATTTTAGGAGGTGCTCCAATTTAAAGGTGGGTCCATTTGTAAGCCTCCTACCTTAGGTGGTTTACAAATAGAGAGAGCAAAGATTTAGGGTTGAATTTTAAAGTGTCCTAAATCCAAACAAAAATCCCCAATATTGGTCTTGGAAGGACAATGGAATTGACATCTACCCCTAGTTGTCTAAACATTTTTGGAGCTATGTAGACTGAGCGCTACCATTTTAAAATTGAATTACAATATAAAATTGAAATGGAGCACCTATTGAAATGTATATAGTTTTAATTTAAATGAGCGCTTTTAAAAAGTAACATGTATAAACAATGTAAATTGAAGGAGATGTGCCTCATTGAAGTTGTAAGTGTACCTTTTTAAAGCTATAGACAATCATTAAAGAAGAGAAGAAGTAATATATAATGAATACCTTTGATCAAAGAACATTAGATGGAATGCGTAATTACATATAAAATAGTTAGACCAGAATGAATCTAGGTCAACTATGAATAAAATTTACAATGGACTACGTTCAAGCCACAATGCAAATAAAAACTCTCTCATAGCCTCTCATATCAATTTTGCAAGTAAACCTTCACGAAGAAGTTGCATCTTTCCTACATGGAATCCAACACAAGGGTCATTTTGAAGTTTCACATCTCAAGATATAGGCACACGGTGCCTATTCAATTCGCAATAGTTGTGTAACACACAACAAGCTAGAGTGACAAGAGCAACCTTATCAGCTGACATATTGAATACTTTAAGAATGTGTCAACAGATTTTTAAAGCTCCGAATGCTTGTTCGATGCTTATTCTCCCACTATTAACCAATGAGTCAAATCTGGGCATAACAATAACATATAAATTAGAAATTATGAATAGCATATAACAAAAGATGCAATAATCTGAGACAATAGATGGAAGTACAGAGTAAATGAGCATACCTATTTGATCCACCATTGCTGGATTACCAAGTTTGAAATTTCGTAACATATAAGGTCTGTTTAGGTAAATAGTATCACCAATTAGAGATGGGAAAATATCCATTCCACCAAGGTGAATGATAGGCCTAGCTAGAATTAATCTAGTGCTTAATTGTGTGGCAAGGGAAGACACAACAAATTGACCAACATTATGCACACTTCCAAGTTGGTGCGCACATACATTCCATAGCACCTTATTTGTGTCAAACACTCCTTGTAGCACTATACTATGAAATTTTTTTCGATTAAAAAAATATTGGGGCATAAGAGTGTATCGTCTACTTGGATAGTACATAAGCATTAGGAGAGATTTGAGGGCTTTAGGAGCCCGCGAGTTCCCACAGCCCGAAATCCTGTAATCTGCCGTGGGAACGCAGTTCAGCAGGGAATCCTACGTGGTCGAGCGACTGCCACGTCATTAACTTCTTCTTTTTGAAAAAAAATGGACTTTTTTTCATATTTCAGGCCCTCAATTTTTTATTTTTAGAAATTTTGGCCCAACAGCGGCAAGCCGTTCCCTAGACCAGTTTCGGAAACAGTCCTGAAACAGCCCGTTGGAGCCCTCAAATCCCTCCTAATGAGGGATATGTGTGCCATCTATTGCACTAGCTATGTTTGGCAATACTATGATGTCCCTAAAGTTTTCAATAATGCTTTGTAGATGATTTCCATGAGGTGTATGAATGAATTGGGAAAATAATCCATCCTCTATAGTTCCTAAAGCTCGACAATCATAGTGTATTTGCAAATAGTCAACTCACTGCATCCATATAAGTTGTTCATTCTTGCAAAACTTACACCATACGCTAATCGATACAAAACAAGCTTCACTTGTTTTTTAACTGGAATTGGAGATCTCACAAATGTTGTATTAGTAGGATGCAAAAAAGTTGTTAATAAATCCACTAAAGCCTCAAACACTAAAAATTCCATACAGTAAGTTTGCTAGTACCTCATATTCAACATTTGTGGAGAAATATGCCATACATCTGTTTCCACAACATCGTGGTGAATGTATTGGCGAGGCTCAACCGACTACATATGGCGTAGAAAACATTGCCTCCATGTCATGGCAACAATAATCGGAAGCAACCATCATATCGTATAACCTCCAAGTATGTCTAATGAAACTATGGCGGTGCAACCTAACAACGTCTACAACCATGGAAGGTCAGCAATACCACTAAAAATACAAAGAAAACAAATAGAGTGTGGCTTGCCATATTGAGAAAGACTTAACTACTATCACAATGTATTTCTTGAGAGGATCTTAAAGCAAATGAAGAGTGCTACAATTCCTTAGCTACAATGTATGAGAGTAGAAATATGCCAAATACACTACAAGAAAATCATGTTTTAGGTGACGGATTTTAGGTGACATCCAATGTAGCAACACACGTTTTTATGTTAACAATGATGTCTGCCATAACATCTTGAGGATAAGGAACTAGAAGGTTCTGGAGGTCATGTCCCTAATAGTTCTAAAGTTTTTTTCTTAGCCTTGAAAAGACAAATTCATTAGCAAATGATTCCACTTACCTTCTATTTTTGAAGGGAAATTGAAATTTGTGTTAATTTTCAAAGATGCATACAAATTTTCCCATAAATGTATATCAAGCAAAGTATGTCAAAAGTAATGGTTGTGAGCCAAATTAGGAAGTTGTCAAATCTCATTGTTATAGGTTTTGTGCACCTTTTCATATGATCTTGATTACAACTATTTTAACCAACCTTTAACATTTTAACATTTACTATTGAATGTGCAAGTGACTATTAAACAATTTTTGAGGATTTTCATTCTAAATAAAATATAGGAATAAGAGGATTAGTCATTGAAATGAATTCTTGAAAATTTTGTATTTAAAATACAAATCATTGTAACAACATCCTTCCAAATAGAATTTTTTTTTATAATAGAACCTTTATCATTTTTCATTGAAAATATTTGAAGGACATAAGATTGTCAAACTATTCCAAACTTTTGAAAACATTCAAACCAACAACCAAAATCAAATTGATGGCATATGTTAAACTAAAGCTTTAGCTTTTGAATTTAGAAGTTTACAAATCCAAATTTCAATATCAATGAGTATGAATGCAATCATAGGCAAATCATTTTCCTTAGACAACATTCTTGACCTCATTGGTCACACTTTCAATGAGAGCTAACTTAAATTCTTGGGGGGATATATTTGTGATGAAAAGATATCAGAAAACATTATTAATATTAGAGTGAAAATCAATCAATCCAATTATCTAATGAATGCACAAAATGAATTAAATAATGTTCACTAACAGTAACACTAGAGAGCATGACCAACCACAATGGTAAGGTAGATATGGTTTGATGCATATTACCACCCTAATTTGCAATCTAGCTATATTGGAGCCAATGCCAAGAGGGGCACATATTTTTCTAAGTTGTGCACATGTTTCACAAATCAAACCCAAGTGAAATTATAATTTTCCAATCAAAATTACAATTTCTATGAATTTTTGAAGAGGTCGCCTTAAATTTACAAAATTATTTCTAAACTACTATAGGATCATAAACATCTCATAAACATCCTATAATCACCTAATCAAATACTGAATATTCTCTATGAAAGGAGTGGTACATTTCCCCAACTTGTCATAAATCCCTAATTTTATCATATGAAACCCTGATTTTATCATAGAATGAAGGGAATTGGGGGAGATTTTAGGAGGAAATGAGGCCGAAACTAAGGTAAGAGGTCCTATAATGGACCGTCTAAGGGCTGAAACAGAATTTTAGGGAAGTAAAACTTCTAAAAATATTTCTCAGTAAATTTTCCTTGAAAGACAAGTAGAATTGACATCTAACCCAAGTCGTTTCATATTTTTCTCAGCTTTTTTGAATTAGTTATCAAATTTTGAAGTTGAAAGGACATAGGGCTCTAAAATGGTGCCCTAGCTAAAATGTACACTATCAGTACACTGCTGAAGGCTATGAAAAAGCAATATGTACAAGTACTACACATTTAAGATAGGGCGCCATTTTAGAACCCACTCCATTTAAGAGCCTTCTACCTTAAGTGAGAGAAATGGGCTGGTCTACTTGGTGTACTTGGTGGAATTGGATTGCAAATGGAAATGGACTGGTCTACCTTAAAGTTTTTCACTTACGGAACTTCGAATAGAACCTCATCGTCCATCACAGATACCGGTAGTCTGTCAACTGCATTGACCAGCATCCAGTGTGTGATTTGGAGGTATTCGTGAAGGTAAATACTGAAAGCTTATCAAAATATTTGGAAAAATAAATCTAAAGAGACGACGATCATTCAAATTTCATGACAGTATCATATCGTATATCGAACTACCAACATTAGAAAACATTTCGAAATTCATACATTCCTTTATATAATATTGGAAACTTTAACAAATGCAATAAAAACAGATGAAGGTTGTTTGGTATGTATTGAGTTCTGCAATAATACTGAAACATGTATCAATGTATGAGCCAGTGACCCAGCTGCCACAGAACAAAGTGTACTCTTACAAGGCTATCCAAATGGTTGAAGCTCATCTTCAACTTGTTTGAAGTTGGCCAAAACTTCCTCGTCATGCGACTGATGAATTGGACCACTGGTCGCAAATAAAAACCAATCAGAAGAAGATGTTGCACCTACAATTGCTGCATTTGCTACATTTAAATGCAACATACTTATTACATATGTGACAACGCACCTTGTGCACACTATGTACAGTAAAGAAGAAGTCGAGGCACCTAAATGAGGAAAATTTGCAAGAGTCGGCGGACTCTCAAACCCATGTCAGGAAATGATACATAAAGTGAAGATACCTGATTCAAATTCTTGATCACTTTAACGCCTCTGTTGGTTAGAAATCATCGTGTACTTGTCGTGATTTTTTTCCGCCGTAGGAGATGTGAATCCAGTAAAAGCCTCTACTCGATCGGTTGTCATAGCATCCACCTTGACTGGCAAATGGTGCAGCATTACGCTGGTATCGGTTCTTCTTTTGCTGCAAAAAAAAGCATTCTCTATTAAACCTAAAAATTATTATATGAGAAACTACACAGATTGAAGGTTTATTCACGACGTTTCGTTCCAAGATTGCTCTTCATATAGCAGTTGCTAGGATGCGATCCTCTACAATTGATCATGAAACAGTTGAAACATTGATGCTCCGATTTCTGGTGCAATCCATAGCTAGCACGCTGACCGTAAAACAATTCTGATGCGCTTAAATCAAAGACACTTCCTCGGTTGTACTTGAAGTAATTCAAAGGAGATAAATCTCGACAGAAGGAATCCAGATGTGAACAAGTACCTCGAACTTTACTCTTTGCCTTTTGAGTAGCTTCTTCTTGCTTCCTTCGAACTGGTGAAGTAGGAACAGCAGGCAGATCCAACACTTCGTCATCTTCTTCATCATCAGCTTCATGGTCTAGAGAAGCGGTCTTCTTACTCTCTTGTTTCACAGGTGCTTCTGCGAGCTCTGCAATTGGCTCCTTGATTGGCTCCGAAGGTTGACCAACCTCTTCCTTCTCTTCCTTCGGAGGTTGGATAACTGGAGGCGGAACATCTGGCATACCCTCGGTGGCCATCTGTACACAAGACAAGATCATAAAATTAGGGTAAGCAGAAGATCTTCGCTGCCGTAGCCGCAGGGCATGTTCAACACAAGTTTGTCAAATAGTTGCATTAATTTAAAGATTTCAATTCTACATACAGAATACTCAAATAGAATTTGAATATTTCTCCAATTTCTTCTTACAAATGATTACCAAGAAATTACACAATTTCAAGCATGATGTAATTTATATTAAACGTGCATCAGGACTGCGGCGGACAGGACAACACCGAAACCGAACTATATTTTCAGAATCGGAAATATTCCGAGCTTCCAATATAAGAAAAACTTGGAAAGCATAGCTGATAAACTCACTAGTTCCTCAAGTTCGTCGAACTCAGCCATAACAGCCTCCTCATCTTCAGCAGACAATTGTTCACCTAGAGCTGCGCTTAATTCCTGAATGCATATACAGCAAGAAAATTGACCAATTTGACCAGAGTAAGAAACCCTAAAATCCTGATATGTGGCCACAGAGCGAAACCAATCATACACATTGAAAGGAAGTCAAAGGGACCATCGCGTTTTCTAAATCTATGAAAAAAGTATCAGTGAGAACGGTCATCATGATTGCATATCCAAAGCAGAGAGCTCTCGTAAAAAAACATACATCCTGGTAGGCCTTCGCCTCCGCGGAGTCGTCCATGAGTTTCTGCACATCGTCGAGCGTGAACTCGCTTTGTAGCTTCGTAATAGCAGTGTGCCCAGTCTTGAGACTCTCAAAAACAGCCTTCTGCTGTTTTGCAGTATCAATATCCAAGAGCTGCAACAATCACCAAAAGTCGTAAAAAAATCAATAAAAATCACCGGAAAAGTCACAAGAAGATTAACGAGAACCTCATACAAACCTAATCAAGAAGAATTAGGGTTTACGAATAAACGAACTCCGAGTACCTGTTGCTCAACGTTCCCAAGCCAAACGTCGACCTGCTTCAGCAGATCCTCCTGCACTTTCTTCTTCTTCAAGGCGATCAATGCGCGGTCCCGTCGCTTCTCCCGCACGAGTTCGCGAGCCACCTCCTTCTCCCGCTCGATGACCGTGAGGAGCTGTTTCTGGTGCTGCGTCAGCTTGCGGCGCTGCGTTTTGAGCGACAGGATGGCTTTGTCGATGTCCGTAACTTGGACTCTCTTCTTGCCTAACAGATTCCCCATGGCGCCAAGGAACCTTGGCGTAGGGGCTCAGTGCGATGCCAGATCGGGTGCCCTGTACAGGCACGGAAGCTTCAGAATTGGCAACACAAGCTACAACAAAAACAAAAGCAGAATACTATCGGAGAACAGAGCAAAAAATTGAATGAATTATGCTCTTGAGCGACGGACGGAGGAGACAGGGGACCGACGAACGTCGACGAAAACTTCAACACGTGTCCGCCTGTGCGCTCCCGACACTTCGCCTTGGCTAAACTACAATGGAGGATTTTCACAGTGCCCCGCCATAAGATAGAAGGCTCTTAAATGGAACGGGTTCTAAAATGGTGCCCTATATGAAATGTACAGTATTTGTACATGTTGCTTTTTCATAGCCTTCAGCAGTGTACTGACAGAGTACATTTTAGCTAGGGCACCCTTTTAGAGCCCTATACTCTTTCAACTTCAAAATTTGATAACTAATTCAAAAAAGTTCAGAAAAATATGAAACCACTTGGGTTAGATGTCAATTCTACTTGTCTTTCAAGGATAATTTACTGAAAAATATTTCTAGAAGTTTTACCTCCCTGAAATTCTGTTTCAGCCCTTCGATGGTCCGTTATAGGACCTCTTACCTTAAATAATTCTAACTTTTCAATGCTTTGTAATTAGAACTTGAATTTATTGACATAGGGAAGCACATTCAAAAGTATTGTGACTATGCACAATAAAATTCAAATTTAGTCATTGGACAAAGAAAATAAACCATTTTAAAAGCTAGGTAAAAAACATTGGTCTTGACAAATCACAACTACTACTGCACATTTCATTCCAATTTACATATAATTTGCAATGAAATGTATATTGGTAATTGTAATTTGCCAAGACCACTATAATTTTGTCTTTAGTTAGCTTCCACAATGATTCAAGGCAACGCAAGAGGAGTATCAATCACTTATGGAAAATTAGACTTGGGTTGTTAAACCATATGAACAACAACCTATGAAAAACAAGTGGGGCTTCAAGCTAAAATTTGGACCAAAGAGGATAGGCGGTTGATACAAGGCAAAACTCTGTACTAAGGGTTTCACACAAAAAGCAGATGTGGATTACAAAGAAACTTTGAGTCTAATAGTTAAAATGGATTCTATTAGGGCCATCATTTCTATGGTAGTAGCTAAAGATTTGAATTTACAACAATTTAATGTATAAACAACCTTCGTCTACACAAAGCTCGATGAAACCATTTATGTAGACCAACATTTAGGGTTTCAAATATTAGGAAGAGTTTGTCGATTGAAAAAGGCATTACACGAGTTAAAGCAGTCTCCACATGTGTGGAACAAAAAGTTTGATGCCTTTCTGCAAAGGTATCATCTCATAATTGTTTTTTATGTTGACTATTATATATACATCAACGAACAAGATCCAAAGCTTATTACATGCCACTAGAAGAAAAACACTGAAATCCCTATTAATTTCAACACAGTACGTCAGGTAGATTGTATTGAGACTGCGTTGCTGAAAACGCAGGGAAACCCTGAAAACGCTGAAGAAACGCAGAAAAACACAGAAAACGCGTTTTTTTGTGTTTTTTCCGCGTTTTCAGCAACGTGGCCTCAACACAATCTACCTGACGTGTTGCGCTGAAATTAACAGGGATTTCTTCTAGTGTACATTTGAATAGATGATGGCACTGTTGTTAGCACAACATATGATTATATTGCCAACAACATGAGTTACATAAAGGGAGGGTTTTGTACAACATAGGGACTTATAGAAATATATGGAGGGCTATATATAATACAAGATAGGAATCAATGTTTCATTCACCTAAACCAACGTCGATATTTGGAGAGAGTCATCAAGTGATTTAGACATGAGTTTTGTAATCCTATGGTAGTACAGGTGGTAGTATCAACAAACTTCAACAACACTACTTAGCTAGTCCTCCATGAAGCATCATCCACAACTGATGTAATTGCAAACTATCCCTATACGGAATGTGTTTGTTGTTTATAGTGGATCTCTATTCACTACAAGAAAATGGAGGTATAAATGCCTTGTTTACAATGACTCCACTGACAACAATGACTACAAAATAGTCATTTTGTAGTCATTTTGTACCTATTGTTGTCGGTGCAATCATTATGGACAAGTCATTTATACCCCCATTTTCTTGTAGTGATTGGTACAAGGTTTGATATAACATATGCTATCAGTAATGCAATTAGATTCAATAATTATCCTAAGAGCTCCCATGTAGATGTTGTTAAGATTGAGAATCCTCAAGTACATTAAAGGGACTCTCAAACATCACATCACTTATAAAAGAAGAAATATTCTTCATCAACTTACAACATATTGCAATGTTGATTTTGCATTTGATCTTGATGATAGGATATCTCAATCTGGTTTTGTTTTTATGGTGAATAATAGTCCAATTGCTTAAAAGAGTTGAAAGCAAACTTACACATCTCTAGTACTACGTACTGAATCAAAATATGTGGCCTCTTGCCTAGCTACACAAGAACTCTTGTGGATGTGCCAACTTCTTGCCAATCTACATTCTTCACACCACATACCAACAACCTTATTTTGCAACAATTGAGCAATAGTCCAATTGATTATTAATCCAATTTTCCATCGAAAGACCAAGCCTATTGACATCGAGTACCACAAGATTCATAACACCCAACAAGATGGTGAAATCACGATTGTTTACAATCCAATAGAGGACGAGATTGTAAGCTTGTTGACAAAGCCATTACCTCAAAATTGGTTCATTCAACTACGAAACTTGGGAGGTATGATAAATCCTCCTAAAATGTAATGCACTATGTTGAAATAGAAATTTGTGTTGAATCATCACAGTGCTATATGAAAGTATTGGAGAACTTCACAACACCTTGTGACAATTCAAACATGTAACTATGCATGACACATGATTACAATGTTGTTGTATTAGTTGTAGCTTAATACTAAATATAGTCCAATTAGTCATACCAAAGGCTCCCACTAAAGATCAACAAGATTGAAGGGTGTTAAATAATCTTCTATATGGTATGTTAGTATATGAGAATGCGTGCATGTCCTTTACATAGGACAAAGCTATTTTCAAAGCTATTATCCTGTAGCCTATGGCATTAGTGTCCAAGATCGTTAGTTGTGGTATTTGGTTGTATGGAGAACATAATATTATCTAGACATTAATAGTATAAATATGTAAGTGGCTACTTATGTAATACATAATAATTGCTTGAGGAAGATAATTTGCTATATGTTTCTTATACACGCTTGTGTATTTGTGATTTATATCTGTTGAAACTAATAAAAGAGATCCTTACACAAGTCTAGTTGTGATATTCAGATTCCAATCACAAAAATGACAGGTTTACAAGAACTTTCTTAGAAGCAGCAAGACAAAATATATTGTATTTAATAAATCCGCCTTACACTCCTCTATGTAAAGCCATGCACAAAGTAAACCATAGCTCCTAGAAGGACCCACAAGTATCAACAACCTTTCCAACATCACACATGCATACGCGAAGAGAGAAAGAGCTATGTGAGCAACAACTTAGGAATTTACACATTACTGCTTTAGGCGGGAAGGCCGAATCAAGAAGACTGGAAGGCTAGAGTAAGAAGACCCAATGGTTCATCTTCTGATTCAAAAAACACATGTCATTTAGTATTGGATTCTTCATCCAATAGTATCACTATAAGAAACCCTTGTTTTAGGTGACATCTAATGTAGCAACAAAACTTTAATGGGCCTTACTTATGGGCCCATTTTTTTTAATGTACCCAAAGTCTAAATGAAGGTGCCAAAATATAGTCACTGTATTTTAATCATGTCATGGCACCCTGTTTCATACTTAGAACCTTTGATGCACAAGAAAACTCAACCTACAAGTTGGTGGACATCAAGATGTTATAGCGGACATTGTTGTTGACGTAAAAACACATGTTGCTACATTGGATATCACCTAAAATCTGTCACCTAAAACATGGGTTTCTTAAAGTATATGTTTACTAGTGTTGTCATTTAACATTGAATTTCAATAGAAGTACAAATTCCAATGTCAAGTTGAAAGATTCTAGTGAGAATATTTAAGTAAAAATTGAATTGTAGTAGAAACTTTGAATTTCCAATAATAGATCATTATTTGAGTAAGGATATATCTGAATTCCTAATTTCTCCATTGTATACACTATTCAGCTTCAAACTTGATTATGCTTGTGGTAATAAAAAGGGCGAGGATGGAAGAGCTATGGGCTCTAATCTTGCCAACATTAATGACAAAGTCTTACATTGGATTTAGGATTCTATAATTGTACGAAGCAAAAAATTATATCAAGACAAATATGTGAAATGTTGTTTGTTGTGCTTGAATAAACCATTGATTTGTAATGTTTTGTAGAGTAAGTGTTGAGGTGCAAAAGTTTGATTCTAGAGGCCTCAATTCTACTTCTCTATATGGAAAATGTTTTCATCACACCTCCACTTTGAACAAGTGGAATTTTCATGGCATGGTTATGGTTGGTACGAACCAATCAACTTAACTCATGAACGCTTTTACTTGTGAGGAGAATCAAGTTTGTCACAATTTTAGGTTGGAATGGCCACATTCAGCAGTGCAACAAACCACCCAATTGTTGACTAGATCAATTCCTTTAAAGTTTATGATTACTAGAATATTTTCTCAAGAGTTGTTATTGGAACCATCGCATAGTGTACCATAAAAATTATAAAGGAATTTTGATAATGTGGATTTTAGAATTAGAGCTGGAGAATAGTAACGTCAACAGAGATAGAGAAATGTTCAACTCATTTTCCTACTCAACTTAGTAGTAAAGAAAAAAAATTACTAATTATACAGTTTGCAATTGATGAAGTAGATTGATGCAAGTTAATATGATCTTAGAATAATACAGAGTGAAGCATCTACAAATTGTTTTTTCTGCTCTAAAATTTTGGAAAAATGTTTGCATAATTCATAATAATTTGAGGTCACATTTAAGATTTGTACTATGTTAGAACTCCTCCACCTATTAACAAAATGCTTCAATAACAAAACAAGACAAACAAAGTTAGTTATGATCTACATTGACAACAAAATTTTGATTTTCTCTATCACAAGTCTCATGGATTATTGCATTACAAGGTGGATGCTAAACTAAGTGTCCCTACCCTAGAATCGTCTCACAGTTGAATCTATCAAAGGGGGTGATATTGGATTCCTCAAATATATTAACTATGGGGAGTTTCTTTTAAGTGAGGACATTTTTAGGGTACTCTATAGGTTAAATTTTAATTTCTTAAATTTATGACTAATTCCTTGAGACTAACAAATACATAAATCAATGTAGGTTTGATGTTGCTTCCATTTTTTTTAAAGAAGAATTTTGTAAAAAATGTTTCAAGAGGTTGAGTGCTTTTATAAAGGAAACCTACCTATAGAAGATGCTTTGACTAAGAATGAGGATGATACAATTCCTCATCTTTAAGAGGCTAAGACATAATTTTGTTGACTACTTAGGCATTGCCATCGGGTTTGAATTTTTTATCTTGTGGAATGTACATTATGCAACTTGTGACTTTCAATTCTTTCTTCAACAATAATTTGTTGTTGAACTCGTTGTTTGTGACATGTTCAAGATTAAATCATTTTTTGCAATACTTTAAATGTTCCAAGGGCTTTGGACCCTAACCCTTCTTATTTGAATTTTTTTTGGCATCGTAGCTTTGGTTTTCATATTTTTCCATGTTGAACTTGGTTTTTATACAACTTTGATAAGAATATTTAACATCTCACAAAAGTCTCTTTGGCTTAGAAAAAAAATAATTGATTTTTGCGATTTATAAATAAATGGAAAACTTCAAAAAATTTACTTCAACTAAGGAGATGATTTTTTAATATATTTGAAATATAATAAGTTATAGATATTTAATTACAATAGAGGTATAATTATTATTCAATTCTAGCTAAAATTTAGACACATTTAAACTTATAATTTATAACACATAAGTGTCGCATATTGATACATTAAAAATGACAAAGTTCAAATTTAGAGGACTTCAAAATATACACCAAAATCTCAAAATATTGATAACATTCTCACTCTAATATTCACTAAAAAGTTGTTGACACTAATTGATTGTTATAGGTCCAATTGATATAACTAATTAACCATTTGTTGTTGTAGCAAAAAAATTTGGTAAAATTTTTTTTCCTTAAAAATATTATATGATTACTAAAGGAAATTGGAACTTTTTATGTATATATTTCAAAATAGAATCACTTTAATTAGTCAAAATATTTAAGTTCAAGAGTTTAAAATTGCTCTATACTTGTCTATAGTTTCAATGCTTACTATGAATAGAAAATATTGATGTTTTGACTATCAACATATTTTTTAATACTATTAATGCTTTTCATTCTTAGCCCCTAAAGTTTCTTGACTATACTTTCAACAAAAATGCTTTAAAATTGCCATCTATTCTACATTCACAAAAATCAAGTAAAAATATTTTTTTGGCCAATGTAACTATGAGATCTTGCACTAGGGAGGGTTCAAAAAATGTAGATAAAATTTAAGAAATTTTCCCCGTGTTGATTGAAATATCTTAACAGATTGAATAGACATAAATGTCTATCTTGCACTATTGTTATCTATTGCACTAGTGCCAATGTTGTTCCTACTAGGCTTTCCTTGTGGGGATGCAAAATAACATTTGATTTGCTCATATAGTGAACATATCATAAGAGGATTTTCAGTTGGTTTACAAGACTGCAAGTTTTCAAATGTTGGGAATGCATTGGGAACGCTGGGAACGCAATGCTGATGTGGTCGAGCGATTGCTATATCAAAAAACACTAATTAATTAATTATTTTAATTAATTATTTAATTTTTTTTTTAATTCTTGAATTTTTTTTAAATCATTTTCTTTCTTTTTTAAACATTCCAAAAAAATTTTAATGTTTAAAATTTTTTATTTTTTTCAAAATTCAAAAATTCAGACCAGCAGGGGGCTAGTCTGCAGCAGTGGGAATAGTTTTTGGGAACACCCCTGAAACAGTCTTCTTGGGGGCTAGAAATCCTCTTATGGCTTAAGGTAGGGACACCCATAACCATCAAAATAAGCAATTCAATAGAGTTGAAGGTATCTTTTTCTAGAAAAAATATTTTTACAGTATTAGCAACTAAAAATCATGAATTTTCAAAAAAAAAATAGAATATTTGGACAAGTCATCTAATTTCTATGAATTTTCAAAGTGGAACTCACTAGGGCACTCTATACTACACTCTAGTAAATCTACCTTGATTCTCACAACAAAATCTAAAATATTCAAAGTTTACCAATCAAAATTAAAAGTGAGTGACAATTTGGAGGTACTCTTGAAGATGATTTAAGGGCACTCTACTTGTCAGTTATGGGTACACTAACGGTTATGGATGCAGCTACCTTAATGCCTATAAAAAAATGAAATGACGATTGCCAAGCCATTGCATTTTAGCATTGCAAAAACACTGGCATGACAACTATATTATTCTAGCATGAATCCATGTGTCAATTTCTACAAAAAAAAAAACATAAAAAAACGTGAAGAAAGAATCTAAAATGGTTTTGAAAAAACCATCATGACACATGCCTACATCACCAAACAAGGTCTCAATTCTCAATGGTAATCAAACAAATTCTAACCTATAACAAATTCATGGCTCATCAATTTTATATAGTTACCTTGTAATTGCATTCATTTAAGTTCTACCGTACATGTAGGTCAGTTTTGACAATCTCTACTGAAATAGTTTAGTTTTGGCATTTCGACAGTTTGGCAGACAGAAAGAATTTTTAAAATTGTTGGCTCCTTTAAAAAGATACTTCTAATTTTGGATTGATTCTATCTAACCATCTGTGGATGTGTCCCTTTTTCTAATTTTTCTCAAGAACAATTTTTTCAGATTCTTAGAAATAGATGTAAATAATTTTCTAAATTTCGACATTTTTCAAATTTTCTCGAGTTATTTACAAAACTGACCTACATAGTAGCGTATTAGCCCAAACCAAATTTTCTACCCAACTATCACATGTTGGGACACTTTGTCTTCTAAATTGCCTCCCTACTTGTGGGCGCTTTTTGGAAGTACAATGTAAATATCCTTGCCTCTCTTACCTTGTTTGAGAAAAAAAACATATTTAAATGTACATGAACATAACTTTCTACTTGTACATTCAAATGCAATGAAATTTAGTGCTCATAGAAGACACTCCTTCTCCACATCTTGCAAAAAAAATTGGGCCTTAAAAAGTTGATTCTCTCCTTACAATAACCCTATCTAAAAATGCTATGTTGCCAAAGACAATTGATTGCATAGAATTTTAGAGGTTAAATTATGCTTATTCAAGTTGTTAAGTTACATATAAATTATTAGCCCCTTTAGTCCTATACAATCATATTTTGGTTATAGTAAAACTAGAAATTGAACTTTTAAAGGTGAATAATCATTCAAAGTGATTAGACTATTATAGTCTTGAAATTTTAAGTTTACTTTTACTTCCAATTATGAATAAAGTGAATATGTTTTAAGGAATCATTAAATATCAAAATAAATGAACATTAAAGTCAAAAATTATATGGGGAAGTGAAGTTATAATTGTAATTTTTGTTACATTTACAACAAATTTTGTAAGAAAATATTTTAAACACAAAAGAAGCAATTTTTGATATAAATTTGGGAATTTAATAAAATCACAAGATATGATAGAATAATAGAGGGTGAAATAGAACTCTAATTTGGAACCTTATTGAAGTCAAGGATCATTTTTGAAAGTGAGAATTTCTAGGAAGTTGACAACAACCATATGTAGGAGTGCTATAGATGAAGGTCCTTGAAGTTAGCCTAGATGTTCTTAGAAAGCAATGTACCCACATTTATGCATCTAAATAGGGTTTTCCCCCTTCATCAAGAAAAATATGTTCAAAAAAATTCCATAGAAGCAAATAATTTATTTGAACCTAGATACATGCAAAATATAGTTAAAAAAATTGGGACATTGGGCATGAGCAACCTTAAACCATAAAATAGAGGGGTCATTGCAAGAAACACTTGTCCTATTTGTTGCATTTTGCAATAGTACTCATGAATTTTTCAGGAGTACTATAAAATTAGAAAACTAATTTTTTTTTAAATTTAAAAATAGGAATAATGTATATACCTCTAAAATGAAGGTTTTCACCGAAGGAAATTGATAGAAAATTTTTCTAAGTAGGAGAAATTGAAAAGTGCCAAATCTCAAGAAAATAGGTACTTTGATTCAAAAATTAGGGAAAAATAGTAAAAATAAGTATTTTCAAAAAATAAAAAATGACCATTTGCAACAACTTTATTTAGATGGTCATTCACAAAAAAAAAACCAAAATAATATTTTATATGTTTCAAATACAAGCAGAAGGGAGTTCATTTTGTAGACCTCCACACCTCACAAAATTAACTTTTTTTTAAAATCCTTACCTGGAGAGCTAGAAATATACTAGAAGACCATCTCATCCAAATTTCATCTCAAAATCATTAAAAAAAGGTATAGCTCAGGTACTAAAAACCCCTAAACTGCCAAATGTGACATCCAATCGGGGTCTATTTTTGGATAGTAAAATATTTTTGAAAATTATGAAAAAATCAAAGGTGTATAATAGTTATGAGTACCTTCCCTATAAATCTTGAGTCATTTGGAGCTAAAACACAAAAGTTATGGCTAAAAAACTGATCAGCATGCAACGTGTGATACAAAATAATACAAGTGTTTCTTGCAATGACCCAGAGACAAAGGTTGAACTCAAAATCAAGAATAAATAACTTTGGTATTCAAATCCACATATTCAAGAATCAATTCATAAGAGGTTTTTGAAAGGCACTAAGAGACTATTTCAGTCCTATTCTCCAATCTGAGACACTACTAGTTAGATTAAAAAAATAATTGAAAAAATATTAAAAATTTGAATTTTTTTTAATTTTAGAATAGGAAAAAATAATTAAATACTAATAAAATATTATTATCTGATGTGGCAATCTCTCTGTCACATTAGAATATCTATAAAATAGATTTCAGTGAATTCCCACAATCTAGGAACTCGTAGTCTCCCAATATGGCCAAAAAAACTATTATGGTTTCTTGGTTTTAGTTTCGAATTCTTTGAATTTTTAGGGGGTTCACTAAGAAAGACACTCTTTGTTTAATAAAAATGAAAATTTTGGACATTCCATTATAGAAGATTGAAGATGCAAATTTGTTCCCTCTTAAAATATTAATTTAATTATACCCTCTTAATTATCTTTGACTATTGAAATTGAAATTGCACCTTGACATCGTGATTCAAAATTTATAGAGTTGAATAGAATCAAAACTTTAATCCTCAAAATCCTTGGTAAATTATGTGACAACAAATATTTATGAATGAGTTGTTTAGTGTATAAGGATTTTGTGTCTATAGATAGTAGACTATTGAAGCAAGAAGAATTAAAGTTCTATATGTCCTATAAGTTTGGATTCTAGTCCATGAATATCATTTTGTTGTGAAATCAAGAATATTAAATCCTAACAGTTTGTAGCCTTAGAAGGGGAATGTAGATTTGGACCTTTTTATGAAAGTAAACAATGGAATAATGAGTATCTACTACAAACATTAGATTGTCATTTTTGAAATTTTCCTTCTCATTCATTCCTACATAAAATAATATAGAACCTTGCACAAGAACTCCTATGAATTACCAAATAACCATGCTAGTCACATCATTGAATAGTAGACAATATATTTTTAGCGATGTATTTGCATGTATTTCATTTGGGTCCAGTAGGTCCTACATAAAGATTTTAAGAACATTTAACACCTAGTAGATGCTATGATTCCTTAGTTATATAGTAAAAAATCATGATGAACACTTAACAAGAGACCTTGTCAAAAATTAGTATATCCCAAATAAAAATCATTAACAATTAAATAAAATGGAAATAATCAATATTTGATGCTAGCTTGCATGTATTAGTTCTATTGTATTGTAATGAATTAGAAATTTGTTCATTCATATTAATACAAAAGTGATTTAAGTGTGTACATTGTAAAAAATGATATATTATTAAATTTACTATTGTTGAAGATGTTTTTGCATATATAAAATTTTAGAGGTGCAAAAAACTCATTGATCAAGCTCTTTAATTAGATGAAGTCTAAAGTTTTGATTAGGATGTTATTGCTTTAATCTTAACAAACATATAACTTATTTACAAAATAATTGAATAATTTTTATTTTTGGACATGTTCTTACTAAAGGTGAGAGGGCTTACATGCACAACAATTTTTGAACCTATATAGGCGATAGGAATGTTTAAAAGCCCATATGAAGGAATGTAATTTGAAGCTCAAATTTTATAGTTTGAAGAAAATAACAATGTGGACAAGATTTTTGTCTTTAAAGGCATTGGAGTGCACAAATATTCAGTTGTTTTGAATTTTTTTCAAACCCCTCGATATAAACTTCATACAAATTTAAGAGATCTAAGAGTTGAAGTGCTTATAGACAATTATTTTAAAAACTTTTCATTACGGATTCTTTTGGATTCTTTCCAATCTTGAATTTAAGAACATACTAAAACTATAGATTAAAAAACCCCGTCCCTCATTACTTTATTCTACCTCCATAGGTTGTCATGTCTAAAACAAACTACAAACCTTGAGTAATTTACAATAATTCTTAGATTACTCTAAATTTAAGTATAAAGACTTCTCATTATAGTTAATCTAATTCTTGTAGAAGGTTGTTTTAGTTTTAATAGGTGTGCAAATACAAAAATAAAAAATATATTTTTAAATGCATATATTTGTAACATTTTTAAATTAAAAAATAATAATTAATCAGAAACCCGATAAGGTACAATTGTTAACTTTCATTAGCAAGGTTCTGTGTGAGCCATTTTTTGCTATCTTAGTATGATATTATTTAGATTTGCACATTTTTATGCATGAAAGCTACCTTCCTATGGTTTGAAATTTTCTAAAAGATTTTATACTTGCATTGAGAAGCTTTGAAGACAACATCTCAAGGTCCATGGCTTGTCTTTAAGACATCAACTTTGGAGGTCTGGGTGATTGCAAGAAACACTTGTCCTTTTTTTTGTCCCCTTGACCTTTAGTAGGTAGTTTTTTGGTCATAACTTTTGCATATTTTGTTCCTTTGACTTGAAACTTGAAATGAAGGTGCCTACAAAAGTTTCACATTTTGTGTAATTTTTTCAATTTTTTCAAAGTTAGTTTACTATTTTTAAACTACCCCCAATTGGGTGTCTACTTTGGCCATTTTAGGGGGTTTTAGTCCTATTTTTGACCCAAAAATGCAAATTTTGAGCTGAAATTTGGCATGCAAGGACCTCACCTAAAGTTACATAAGACCACAAAGAGTTTTTTTGAAAATACTGTACTATTCAACCTCCACATGTCGTCAAAGTGGTTGACTTTGTGCAAGTGTAGAGAATATAATTTATTTTTTCCAAAGATGAAATTTGTTGTAAGAGAAAGACCTTTACTTGGAAAAAAAATGGGTCTTTCATTTTCATTTTTTGAATTTTTTAACTATTTTTACCAAATTAGTAAAAAAAAAGAGTTATTTTCATTGTATTTTCCATTGTCTATAACATTTAGAGAAAAAAATTCTTAGGTCTGAATTTCAAGAGACATAATATTCTCATTGCTCTTCAAATTATCCATATTTTTTTCAATTAAAAAGAAATTTATTCCAAAAGTCACAAGACTTACAGGACTCACTAATTTTGAGCCATTTTGAGCCAAAACTGGTAAGTGTTTCTTGCAACGACCCGTCTTAGCCTTTGTATTTAATTTAAAGTATGGGACAAAGAAGAAGTCACAAAAGTGTCCGATCTATTGTTTAATATATTTTATAAACTAGAAAACTCCTATAATGCAAATTCTTTTTAAATGATTGGTTGTTAACCCCTAAAGCCCTGAACATCGTTTTTTGAGATTATAAATTTTTTGGGCAGCTCACTATTGATGGAGTTTTTCTTTTTTTTCTTTGAAATTTTGATACAATGTGTGTCCAAGGAGTAGCTTTAAAGCCCAACAATTTTCATAACTTCTGACTTCACGGTTAAAAAGTTATGGCAGGATATGTTGTTTTCTTTACTCGTCGGGCAGCCCGGGCAGCTCAAAAAACTTCTTCAAAAAAAACTTTTTCTTAAAAAGTGAAATTTCAAATCGGTTCTTTAGGTTTATACAAACATGAGAAGCTTTGAATCAATCCATTCCGATCAATGAGTCAAAAGTTATGAAGATTTTGAGTTTGAGGTAGTTTGTAGTCAGTTACAGAATCTCTACAGTACAAAAAAAGTTTGAAATTCTGCATTTAATTCAATTTTTTATATTTTTGGAAAAAATTAAAAATAGAAGGTGTAGATTGTTTATTACAACATTTTAACCATTGGGATTGAAAATTTTCAATTCCATGAATAAAATGTTCACAATTTAGTAGTTTAGCTCATTTTTTACTTCTTTCTACTTACTTATTTTTTCCTATATGTTGTACAATTCCAAATGGTTTGAATTTTTTTGAGAATGTAGCCAACTTGCATTGAAGTATGAATTCAAAGAGTAACCACCATTTTGAAAAAAAATTCACACAAATGTGACCTCGTGAAGTGCAGCTGCCCGAATTTTCGCAGGGATAAAAAAACAATTTTTGTCAATTCAAATGCTTATATCTTGCAATCTACACAGTGGAAATTTTTGAAATTTTTTCCACATGTTTACAAACCACCTTCCTACAAGATCCTATGGTTACATGAGTCAAAATGTGTTTAAAAAAAAAATTGCACTTGTATTAGAAATGACAGTTTTGGAGCATTTTTGGTGAAAACATAGTCAAAAACCTTTAGGGGTTAAATTTTTTGTTTAAGGCTCTTCCAAAATTGTAGTTAAACCTACATCTTAATATAAACCTAATTGCAATTGTAAAGGACTTAAGACTTGTGCCCTTTTGGCCATATGGGTCAAAAATATTGTTTTCATCATTTATTTCCTTCTACTTAAATTTTTTGAGTGTAAAGTTACATTTGATATTTTTTTCGATTTTAGAAGCTTTCATCACTCAAAAGTTTGTTCCCCATGACTTCTCACCTTTGATATAAAGAAAGCTTTAGAGCATCTCTACTATAAGGTGTTAAATTTCCACAAAAAGCAACAGTGGTGGGCTCCATATGCTAATAGTGTTTGATGAGAGAAGACCTTGCAACATGGGCTAGAAAATTTAAGACCCTCCACTATTTAGTTTTGGTTGTAATTATCATGATTGTAGTTTCTTATAAATAAATAAAAATTGAATTTGTATAGTGACAACCTTCTCCTAAGCAAATTAGCAAAAATCAATCAACTATATTGAAATCATTCAATTATTTGGGTGCTCAAAACTTCCTCATCCACTCTTAAGTAAGGATAAGGTAGAAGCACCCATTAATTTTAGTGTACTCATTGTTTGACACTAGACATTTCTTGAAAGTGTCTCCAAAAGTACCTTAAAACCATCCTCATGCTTGATTGTGGTTGGTGGGCTCTCATTTCTTTAGATTTTTGGTGTGAGAATCAAAGCAATTTTCCTAGGAGTAGAGATTTTGGTGCTCTAATGAGTCCTACTTTGAAAATTCATAGAAATTAGATGCCTTATCCAAATTTTCTTTTAAATGAATTCATGATTTTCAGTTGCTAATACTCCAATATTATTCTTTTTTGAAGAAGGTGACTCCTAGTATGCTAAAATTGTTTAACTACTAAATGCCCAAGGCCTATTTTGAGCTTCTTGGAATTTGCTTTAAATTGAACAAAATGCCAACATTTTGATAAGTTGTGTCAATTTTTGAATTGTAACTGTACAAAATTAAACTAGACATGTTAGAGATTGCATAGGAAAAGAAAACACAACATTATTTTTTATGGAGTGAAAGATTATAATGTTTGACCATGAGGATGTTAAAATTGCAAAAGTGATGTGAAGTCTTTCTATCTTCTTTTTGCAAGTCAAATCTAAAAAGTTGGTGACCAAAAAAGTATGAGGTTGAAGGGCCTAACATGCATAACTCCAATCAATTTATGGCTTCTTAAAGTCTACTCTATAATTTTTATAAATGAATTTTGAATGTGATTTTTTCTCCAAGATCCAGTGTATTTGAGGCTCATTTTCAAGAGCTCTCAACACTATGGAAAGTCAAGATTGCAATTACTACCCTTGCATAAAATTTTGAATAGAAAAATCACTATCATTTTGACACTAAAAGTAGACTTCAAAAAGATCTTTCCAAATATATAAACTACTAAAAATTTGCAACTTGGTTAAGTTTTATTTAACTTTAAACTTTTGCAAACACCATATTGGTGCCTCAGGCATTTAGGGGTTAAATTAGTTGTTATGGGTATTCCCACCTTACTTTGCTCCTACCTTACTTTGGACAAAATTTGGTGCATCCAATGTTTGGAAAATTGCACCTAGTGCTACAATAGGCAATGGGGGGGTGGTTTGGCTTCTAGTTGTTGGCACTGTGGCTAGATAGAGGGAACATCGTTGTGCTAGTATGTGAGCATAGAAAGTGTGAGCCTATAAGCCTAGAATTCTATACACCTAGAATATAAGTGTCTATATAATAGACACCTCAATGGTTATAGTGTATCTATGTTCTAAATACCTATATTATAGGTATTTATGTTATAAACACCTTCAATGAGTGTAGTATATTTACTTATACTTAAGCTCAAGGTTCATAAGCTCACACTTTTATGCTTGCATACTAGCATCATTGGGGAGATCGCTCAAAACTTATAGTTCCAAGCAAAGGAAATGGTGCCCCTTTATAATGAAATTTTGTTTCATTTGTTTAAAAAAAAGGCCCAATAAAGCCCCATGGGAATCAATGGTTCCCTTAGTGTTCCTCCCATATATCTTAGGTAGGAATTATATATTTATGAGGAGCCTAGTGAACTGGAATTGAATTAACCCTTAAGTGCCCAAGGCTTGTTTTGAGCTTCTTCGAATTTGCTCTAAGTTCAACAAAATGCCAACATTTTGATAAGTTGTATTAATTTTTTTGAATTGTAACCATACAAATTCAAACTAGACATGTTAGAGATTGCATAGGAAATAAAAACACAACAAAGGCACTTATAGAGTGAAAGATTATAATGTTTGACTATGGGGGTGCTAAAACTGCAAAAGTGATGTAAAGTGTTTCTATCATCTTTTGGCAAGTCAAATCTAAAAAGTTGGTGACCAAAAAAATATGAGGTGAAAGGGCCTAACATGCATTTGAGGCTCATTTTCAAGAGCTCTCAACACTATGGAGAGTCAAGATTGCAAGGGTTACCCTTGCACAAAATCTTGTGTAGAAAAATCACTATCATTCGTTTTCCAAATCAAATTTTTGACACTAAAATTAGACTTCTAGAAGAACTTTTCAAAAATACAAACTACTAAAAATAACAACTTGGTTAGGTTTTATTTAATTTCAAAGTTTTGCAAACACCAGATTCTGGTGCCTTGGGCATTTAGGGGTTAAGCTTAGTTTCTTTTCTTTTTGAAACAAATGAAACAGAATTCATTGCAAACTGAATTAGTTTCATATTGTGGTGAGCTATGTCATATTGGTCAACTGGGCATCCTACCCAGTTGTACACCTATCAATGCTTTCGTGGAGATTCAAGGCTAGGTAGGCTCCTGAAATGTACACTTCTAGTACATGTTAGAAGTAAAATCCACCAGATTGCTTTTAGAGACAGGGTTGCAATTACAGCCCCCTACCTAGAGGAATATGAGATTGAAGAGAAAAAGCAGTCAACAACTTACCATGACTTTTGTTTTCATTTTTAAAACAAATGAATTACCATAACTCATATTAAGTGAAATGCAAATTACCACATTAACCCGGAAACACGGGGCCTATAACCACTAGTTTCAATCCTCCTTGTCCAGCAAACATTTTCTTGCCAACATGATACTAGATGTGTATGACTGTTTTCTTTTTAAAATTTTCAAAGATGAAGTTACAAGTCTTCTGTACTCCACAAAAAATTTAGATTTTTTTGAGGAAAATTGATTTTTATGAAGTTTTTTGAAGAAAAAGTGAAGAAAAAATCATATCAAATGGGAAATTATCTCAAAAAATCTGAAATTTTCACCATATGTGTACGTCAGAGTGAAAAACATCATGGTATAAACTCAATTTTTGTGTACTTCTATAATTAGAATGCAATGGACATTAAAAATACAGCTAAAGTTCAAACTGCAGTGAAATATTCAATTTTACAAAAAAATTCAAAATTTCAATTGGAGTAGAAACTATGGTAGAAGACCTTCATTTTGTTAGTTGGGCTTAAACTCAAAAAATGTTGTTTTCAATGAGAAATTTCAGATTTACTCAATTTTTGAAAATACACTGAAATGGCAAATTTTGCCATCCGTTTTTGTAATTACTTCTCAACTACATGAAAAAAAATTAGTTTCACTAAAACTTCAATTGGACACTCTTTGTAACTCAACATGAAAGGTTGATAAAAAAAAGTGAGTGAAAAAACTAATGTTCACCTCTCACAGCACTCCGACATCCAATTTTTGGATGATGTGCAAATTGAAATCCATATTTCTTTCTCATTATAGCTTGGATGTAGGTCATCCTAATTTTTAGAGATACTTTATAAAGTTGTTATCCTATCCAAGGGTTGGATTTGGTTTTACTAGAGCATGTATTTTCTAAAATTACAAATGTGGAAGTTTGTCAAATGGTTGACTTGGGTTGACTCTAGTTCAAACTTGGAACTACAAAAATGTGGTCATAGAATGAAAGAACACAAAAAATGACCATGCCACATTTCCAACAAAATTTATTCAAAAAACAGTGGTGATAGCATTGGTAAATCTCACCATATGGATATAATCTAAAACTCAAACTGTACAACTTTGCCTTGTATCTCAATTCCACAATTTTCTTCCATACAGTATTTGTTGATGATTTTCTTGAAATTGTCATTTTTAGAGACAAGTCTAGAGGCTTACTATAGGAGTTACAACAAAAAACAAAAAATAAAACTATGATTGGCTCAAATGAATTGTCATTTGCAACAAACTCATTAGAAGGGATTTGAGGGCAAGAGAAGTCTATTTCAAGACTATTCCCTTGCGTGCTCTTTATGTTGTCCAAAAACTCTAAAAAGTGTTAAGATACCTAACATTGATTTAATTTTTTTTAAATAATTAAAAAAATTTGATGTGGTAATGTCTCGACCACATTAGATTGTTGATGTGGCAAATTCACACAATCTGGGAACTCAAAAAAACTCGTGGGCTTCTAATGCCTTCAAATCTCTCCTAATGACACAATAATTAAGCTTTGGCTAAATCACAGCTACTTTTATTTGTTAGACAAAGGAACATCAAGGCTTGCTCTGAAATAATTGTCATTGTGTAAGCTTAATCCCTCACTACCTAAAGGGATGAAAAGTATACTCACATAGTTTAACAATCTCATTCTAAGAGTTGTAACTTTTGCATCCTCTATTTGGATTCAATAAAACTCATTGGGGAAGTTGTGCATACTAGTTTAGTCCCAAGTTTAGTTTGTGTGGTAAAATTTTCAGATCAATCCAAGATTTACTGATGTTTTGGAAGCCAATCCAAGTTTATAGGTTCTATTTGAGTTCACCAAACTACATTCTAATGGCCACAATTTGAGGAGCTTGTATTTTTCTCATCAAAAATTTGCTTTCAATAAATCTTATTGGGGTATGTTCTCCTTAAAGTTTAGTTATTGTCACAAGGTTCTCATGTTAGCCCAAGTTATTTTGAATGTTTAGGAGCAATTCAAATTTCAAAATAAAGACATTTTCGGATTACAATGCACTATGGCTGCTTATTTCTCCTTTGTACAATCTTTGTTTCCAACTATTTAAAAAAAATTGCACATACTAGTCTAATTTCTATAGTTCAAATTTCATTTCAATCCAAGAAGTTATAAGTGAATGAGAAGCATTTTAATTAGTAGAAGAAGGTTCCCTGGAAGGTTCAAGATGCATTTTTTGCAACTTTTTTCATTGTTTTTTGACATTTCAAAAAAAAAATCTAGAGACACAATGACAATGAGTCAATTGAATGATGTTTTCTTTCACCAATGTGTTAGTAATCTAGTTTTGAATCACTTTAAAGTTAAATTTGTTTTATATCAGTAAAGGTTTTAGAAATCAAATTTGACCTCCAAATTCATTTAAAGGAAGATTTTAGCATCTTTTTTCAACACAAAAACATTATAATCTTTCAATCTATGTAACAAAATGACTCCAAATTTGAATAATGTCATCTACAACATGAACACTACAAAATTATATGGTACAGAATTTCATACCTTAGTGACATTTGGACTTATAAGACACTTTTCAACACATTTGGGCCTTAAACAATGAAGGTTTGAGTTCTTCCCAAGCTCTCAAAATTGAAGTATTAAAGGAGTGAGCCATCTCCTAAAGTGGTAGAAGGTTCTAATTTTGGAATAAAAGTAAAACATAAATGTAAAACTAGAGTACAAAAGGATTACATATTTAGTATTGGTCTAAGATTAGAAAAACGTAAGGGAAGGACTCTTAGTGATGGAGAAATATTTTGTGACTATAAGAATAAGACTTAGGAGAAAGAAGAGGTCTAACAACTTTTGTTGTATTTAGTTTTCTTCAAGGTTGAGAGCAACCCTTTTTTTAGTTTTTGAGAAAGTGCCAAAATGGCGACCACTTAAAGTTTGGTGAAGCATTGAACATCTCCATCCATCAATCTTTTTGACCAAAAAACACTTTTTAGTCATATCCATGCATTTTTTCATCCAAATTTGGCAATTTCATCTATATTTTGAATAAGAATGAAGAAATTTTGGTGAAAAAAGATTACTTTTATTTGGCGAAAAGTAGACATTTATTTTGGAATGGTGTAATTCAACACCAAATTGCTCCCCAAAAGGGCTGGTTGGGAGGTTGGTGACTCAATGCCTTGTTTTTATTTTTTATTTTAATGCATTGAAATGTTATTGTTTCTATATGCATTATTCATTGTTGAGTTCATTACATTAACTTGATGACTTTGGTTATGGGTTATCTCCCCTCTTTGAACTTTCAAATGCCATTCATTTTGGAAACACATTTATCTTGAAATAGAAAAAAAAGTTGACTTCACATAGTCTTGAATACTTGTGTATCCATATGCATTACAAATTAAGGTTACCATTATAGGATTTGCTCGACTACATTAATAGATTGGTTCATGCACATGAATACCATTAGTCATGTTTGACCACCCAAACCTTCTTTTGAATTGATAGACTATATCATTTCAGTTGTCTTTCTTGCTCCATTGTCCCATTGTCTTGCATAGGACAACATTATTTAATAGAGATTTAATTGCTCTTGCATGCTTTCTTTCCTATCCACTGAAACCTCAATCAAGACTTGTTTATACCAAAAAACCTCGGTTGGAGACCAACAAATGGAGTATTTTGATTAGAAGATAGCTATGTTCCAGTCAAAACACTCCATTTATTTGGGCTCCAAGCCAAAGTTTTTTGCAGGACCCTTAATCCTCCATTTGAAGTGGGTCTAGCAACATGAATTCACCTCAAGGAAAAATGCAGAATTTTTTTAATTATTTGAAAATATATATTTTTTCAAATTCTGAATTCATATTTGCAATCAAAGACCCTACCTCAGTGAGAAAAGGTTTAGTACATACCCTAGACACAGCCCAAAATCGGGGACTTTTTTTTCACTTTTACTTTGGAGAACCCAAAATTTACCCTGCGAGGCTCACTTGTAATGGAGGATTTAAGTTTTTTTGGGTGTAAACAGGCCCTGAATAATTTGATGGGGAGGTCATCAAAGCAACGCAACAAAATGAACTTACGCTACTTAAAACTTCGTTTACCTGCACATAAATGCCTTGAAAATACTGATTAAAATTTATGTAAAAACAAATGATTCCTCCCCCAGTCTGAAGCTGATGGACAGTAAGCATCGTTACAGTAAGTAAGAGTAAGGTACGAGCCTGGCCGCAGACAGATGAGCTGTAAACCTGGACCCCTGCGTCATCAAGGATAAGTTAAGCAGAGCCCAGGCGGAGCAGTGAGCGCGCGCGCTGGAAGCAGACTCCGCAGACCTCACTGCTGCCCAGCCGCAGTGTAAGTAAGTTATGATAACTTAAGTGGACGAGGAAAAAAACTTGACTTTGCCTGATGCACAACTGAACTCAACTGAATGTGCCACCACGTTTACTTTATTAATAACTTATTCCATTCAATTTTAACCTTAAGTGACGACAGGCAGCCCAGCAGCAGTTGCAGCAGAAGGAGCAGCAGGAGGAGCAGGAGGGAGGAATAACTTGCTTAATTTCTCTTAAAATTTTTCAAAGGATACTTAATTTACTTAAGCTGGGACTTGGGAGCAGTCAGGCGGGCGGGCGGGGCAGGTATTAATTCGAAGTGTGCAATTCATTCAAACTGAGTACCTGGATTGCGTCAATCTCCCCCGGCCGGCCCTTCAAGGCTTCAACTCCTCCGCCTCCTCCAAGGTACTTTCACATCTTATGAATCACAGTCTGTGCGGCCGAAATGTTGTTAAGTTCACCTGCTTCTTAAGTGCACAACGAAAAGATAATTAAATTGCTTTTGAAAATTTCAGTGATAAGGAACTGGAAGTTCTCCTCCTAAGTTACATGCTATCTACACTAGAACCTCTCTAACTCAATCAGTCCTGGCCTAGTCTGACATGTTGAGTTACAGAGATTTATTCACTTAGGGAGAGTCAGATTTACTCACATCCTTTGTAATTTGGCTCAGTCTGGGATTGGTCTGACATATTGAGTTGCAAAGATTTATCAGCCTAAAGAGGGTTTAATAAGAGAGGTTCTACTATATATCATATTGATTCCTTTGTATAGGGTATATATCCATTTCTTGTTTCCATTGATATATTACAATAGGAATGACCGCTCCCCCAAAGTATAAGTTCTGAAAAGGTTTTTCGTCAATGAAGTTTAGAAAAGACCCCACCCCCAATATTCATGAAAGTCACTTGATTTTTTGAAAACCAATAGAATTTGCATCCATAGTAATAATTTGTATGGAGTTATTTTTTCCCAATCAAGTTTAAACATTCTCTATAATTTGCTATAAACATAAAATACCCTCATTGAGTGTTTTTCAATAGAGTCTCTCCACGTATGTAGACATGGATGAAATACAAGAGTGCAGATTATAAGAGAATCATTTAGTCATTCAACATTGTGGACATTCATCCAAATATTCTAAAGCAATTTTGCAATTTCATATATTGAGAAATATGGTCGAATTATATTCAATTAAACAATGTTTGTATGTCTTTTGAGCAGTTTTTCACTCAAAAGAAACTCTGCTTTCAGCACTAGCCTTTTACACAATGATTGAAAGGTAGAAGAGCACATTCCGAACAAAACTTTAGGCAGTTCAACCCATTTTCTTCTTATGTTGTACATGTGTGGTCTTGTTCTTCAAGGTACGCAGTGACGCCTGCTGCAGTTTCCCGCTGCCCCTCAGTCCCCCACGATCAATGACGTCTGCTCCGTAAGCTCCTTGCTCAGACCTTCAGCTGCTGCAGACTCGCTGCTGCTGCAGCGCCATGCATCGAGTCCCCCACAAGATCGAGTACCAGCACTTTTTGACGACACATCAAAGTTACTCTCTAGCTCGGCGGGGCGTCGTCGTCTCCAGAAATTAATCAAGTCTGTTAACTTTCGTCCCTACTTGACCGCCAATACACGACTAAGTTGCTGTAGCTAAGTTATCGTAGTTTCTCGGTCTCTCACTCTCTCCCCTTCGAAGGCGTAGCTTGCGTTTTCATATTACTCCACCAGCTAGTTTGCAGTTTCTGCACTTCTGCTTGCAGTACGTGCAGCTAGCTAGCTTCTTAGGACAGTCACAATGTCCGTATGAATTGCTCACGGTCCGTCATTGGAAGAAAGTCTTCAGTGTCGACAGGAAACATGCAGCTAGACTGATTGATTCCTCGTGCTAGCTAGCTGTTGTAGTTTCCGGAAGGTTCACGTACGGGTGCGCGCCTGGAATTGAAACAGGTAGCTAGTGTCAAAACGATCAGCTGGAATTAGAAACAGGTAGCAATACTGTTCGGAGCTAGCAAGTCAGACTTGTTTTGTTGTTCTAAACAACAGATTTTGAGATCATTTTGGGGTGGGTACCAGGATAGGCAGAATGCGTTCCCCAGTGGACACGAAGCTCTGGAGGTGCAGAGCTTCATCAGCACTTCTGGTTGGTGTGTTTTACACCACTGCAGTATTCCTGTTGGTCTTGTTTTCTCAGACGCAAGTGACAAGTGCTAGTCGAAGTTACACGTCGAAAAATCATCAAGAAGGGGCTTCGTCTAGTAAGGATGAAGTGGCGGCCGAGTTTATGAATTGGGTGGCATCTGTGGGCGCCGCCTTCGAAAACAGAGTCCGAGTGACAGCCAATCAGAATGATGCAGGAGTTCTCAACAAGGTCGTCACGCCGCTACTCGTTTTTTATGTGGATGTCGCTGGATTCGGGAATTTCAAAACTGTGCAGGAGGCTGTGAACGCTGTTCCTGATGACAATTCCGCACCGGTGCTTATCGTTGTGAAGGCTGGGACTTACAGGTAATCAATGTGTATATATCCTGCAGTTTAGTCCTGTGATACTTTATACCTATGCAGTTTAGTTGGACCTAGTTTTGTTTTCATATCATTCTACTACTCAAGGATTTATGTATCGTTGTGTTTATGTCTCTTTTTGATTCATATTTGTTTTGCAGGGAAAGAGTGATCATTCCTAAGTCGAAAGCTTACATAACGATGCAAGGGGCAGGGAGGAACGTGACTTGGATTGAGTATGACATGAACGCAGCTTCAGCTGGAAGCACGTATGACAGTGCCTCTGTGGCAGTTTTCTCCGACCACTTCGTGGCTCGAGACATCAGCTTTAAGGTATTCGAAGCTGAATCAATCTCCGCACCGTTCACTCTCGAGTTTCTCACTTCAGGGCTGTCTCGTTGCGCTTGCAGATTATTTTTATTCAGCAAATAATCCAAACAACTGTGCACTATTGGGTGTACAGTACGTCAGACAAACGAAATAGGAGTTAAGAAGAAGATTTGTTGTCATTCTAAAACTCACCTAGCCTCTTCACAAATATTCATTCCTCAGTGAACTCGGAATACGCGCTTAACCCTTCACAATAATACAAGTTCCCAGTGATATAGTGTGTCAGTCTCTCGCAACTCCTGGTTCGATCCAAAGTATGATTATCTGATTCCAACTACTCGTCTGATCGTTTTCTCTCGCAGAATTCGGCACCAGCGCCGCCAGCAGGCGCTGTAAACCAGCAAGCGGTGGCGCTGCGCATTACCGGCGACTACGCCGCTTTCTACAACTGTGGCTTTTACGGCTCCCAAGACACGCTCAACGACGACATGGGCCGCCACTATTACAAGAACTGCGAGATTGTTGGCTCAATCGACTTCATTTTCGGAGACGCTCAATCTCTGTACAAGGTAAGACATGTCCCATGCCCTCACATCTATCCAGGTAGTTCAGCAGCGAAAATATACATTAAGTTCATAGACCCAACCCTGTCGTGCACCTATGAAATCTCTAAGCTTCAGATTAGTTCAGATTGGTATAAAGCCTGAAATTTCATACTGAAGCTGCTAAATGCGAAATTACATAAGGGAGGAGGCTCGAAAACCGCGCAGGCTCCAAAACCACTCACCTTCTGAAATGTATATTTCTGATACCTGATGCTTTTTGATCTTTACAGTAATGTACAAACAGTTAACATTTGAGGGGGTGGGCGGTTTTGGAGCCCTATGCCATATTGACTTCAGAAATTCCTAACTAACTCTACAGAGCTCCAAAAAAATATGAAACGACTTGGGTTAGATGCCTATTCAAGTTGTCTTTCAAGAAAAATTCACTGGAAAATACTTCAAGATCTTTGACCTGCCCAAAATTCTGTTCCAGCCCTTAGATGGTCGGTTTATGGACCTCCTCCCTTAGTTGCAAATGAATATAGAATTGGGCATACGCAGTCTCTGGTGAACACAGTCTTAAAGAGGCGGCTATTTATTTTGCGCATGCATTTAGTAACTGTTTTGCTGCATCGATTAGCTTGCATCCTCGAATATAGATTCTAGCTGTAAATGTTCGTAATCATCCCATATTTGTAATTAAAATTGACTAGCGGGGGGTTGCAGGATTGCGCGTTGAATGTGAATGCTGCCACGTACGGGTCCGTGACGGCGCAGAAGCGAGAGTCGGACAACGTGCAAACTGGATTCTCGTTCGTCAACTGCTCTCTGAATGGTTCGGGTCAAGTTTATCTGGGGCGAGCGTGGGGACCGTACTCGCGGGTGGTGTTCGCCTTCACGTTCATGCAGGACATCGTCATTCGGGAGGGCTGGGACAGTTGGAACTCCCCGGACAGACAAAGGTACGCAATGTGGCCTTAGCTACCATACCTCCATAGCCATGGTCTTCGGTTGAAAACGGTTGAAGAGTGAATTTGTAGAATTGGTGGAGACGACACTGTCCTTGTTAAACGTATAATTTGTGGTGTGCAGTGCCCATTGCTTTGCACCCTATGTAGTTTTGGGTGTGAAGTCCTTGCTCTTGGGTTTTGCCTAATTTTGAAATTTCCTATCATTAGTAACAGAGGCGCTGGTCTTTCTCCCCCAGGTTTTCACTGAGGTTGCAAGTACAGTGAGCTTGCCCACTCTCCACCCAGTGCTTTAGGTCACGATACATAGATATCTCCTATTTCAAGTGCAAGTGTAGCTGCTTGTTTTCCCAACAACCTTCAAAATTAGATGCAGAAACTATCAATTTTGGACCTCTGTATCTCTAATTATAAACCCTTGACCATTTGGAATTCATTTGATTGAAAAAAACTGACCTTGTGAGAATTCAGAAACTGAATGCTCGTGAACTTTGGGAGAACACCAGGACTCTTTTAACAGTGGCGAGGTGTGCGTTTTGTGCAGAACGGCTTATTACGGGCAATACAAGTGCTCAGGCCCGGGTGCCATGGAGCTTGGCCGGGTTGCATGGTCTCATGAACTCACGGATGCCGAAGCAGCCCCCTTTCTCTCCCTCTCGTTTATTAATGGCGAGGACTGGGTGACCGAGCCCTAGCGAGAATCGAAGGAGACTGCTTGATTGCTTTATGACCGAGATTCGAAGTGCAGGTAGTTGTGTATTAGCTTGTGTAACAGAAAAAAAAAACTAAGGTTAGCTAGGTCTATAGAAATTGGGATTAGGGTTAAGAACATTGGGCACATTTGACAACATTGGGAACATTTGACAGCATTTGAGAACGTTGGGGGGAACATTGGAGAATACGATTCTGTCGAGCCTTTTTCAGCTAATTTGGTTGCCAATTGATACGAGTAGACAGTGATTTTGTCTATCTCTTTTTTGTACAATAAAAGGGTATTCCTGCTCCTGTAGCTGTCCTGCCGAGTCTTGGTCTGCAGTTTTGTTGGAAAATGCAGCACTGCAGGTCGTGAGTTCTCACCATTTATTTTACAATTGAATCTTATTACCCAAATTTCGCTCATGATAAATATTCTTTTTGTTTGCCCTAGTTGAGCCATGTACATAATAGCCAGGTGTAACCTTTTGAGGACATTCAAGGGATTCATGGTTTTCCATTGATTAAGGTACATCGTAGTGCCAGGCTCAGACCTGGGCAGAGGGAAGAACATTGCATATGTTTGTCAATAAAAATGATTTATGGAACGAAATAAAATCCTCACAAGTTAAGCTGCTTCACTGTCAGCCTGAAATTCGACTCAGCACGTACTGTTGTGGACTGATTTGATCATCAAGATCGAGAGCTTGCAGTTTCAAGCTGGAAGAGGAAGCCCGTCTCATTTGTTTCCAAAAAAGAGAGAACTGGAGGAAGAATTTTCAATGCATCTTGTGATTGGGTATTCAATTGTACGTGCCTCCAGTTTCTCTTTGGAAGCTATTTCTCCAGTGCCAGCTTTCACCATTGATATCTGTGGAGTGGAGGGGTTAGCTGATCCTGCATCACGTTCTAGCGCATTCTGCAGTGTGACGCAGTTTGACCCGAAGCCAGGATACCTACCTATACTCTCGGTCGACACGTACGTGATGCAGACTGTTCAATAGTACAATAATTTTTCGTTTTAGCTGTCGTTCGTTTAATATAATAGTATTTTTGTAGCGATAGCTTCCGTACTTTGTTTGGAAATTAGTTAGGAAACATGCAACTAATTTGCTATAAAATCTGACTACATTTTCAAATTTTCTGTCACAACTTTCCTACTCTATTGGCTTGTAGATTAATCAATTTTTTTGGTTGCCAGAGCTTGGCTACATTTAGCTGAGAAAGGAGGGCTTCATAGTTTCAACTTTCAAGTTAACCTGAAATTCAAATTGACACAAAACTCAATATCAATCATGTTCCTCAGGCAATTGATAATATGAAAATTTCTTGTTATTTCATTATGCCAAAAAGTTTGATGACATATATGGTTAACTTAGTATTTCAGGTATTTACGTCCGAAGACATATCTGCCATGGAAGTGAGAAGAGTATGGTCCCCAAGTAGGCTTGCAGTTCCCAAGTACACATGACCGGAGCATCAGCCTGCATTTGTTGCACTGCACGAGGTAGAAAATCCTGCATTCTCATCTGTACCTGAAAACCTCCACCGTGCTGACACCACGTTTTGGATGCACCCCTACCACTCAACCTCTACCTCTGCCTGCCAGCTAGTCCTTAGTTCCTTACCAATGCAATTTAATCTAACTTAATCAACTCTGGACTACGCTACGAAGAATCTAGCTACATTTCAGAGGCCGCGGACTGTACCTCCGATCCAAGCTGCGCTAATGAACGGGGCAGTAAGCTAGTAGAAAGTAGAAACTTTAATTCTAGTGAGAATCTCAGTGTCATCAATTCACTCAGCGGCGCGCATTGCACATGAGGTGGGAATTTCGGTACTTACTTCGGGCAACCAGGCGCGCGAATCATGTCACGTCCATCAATGTTTATGTTGTGGGTTCTCTGCTTCACTACTAGTTTCGACGAAAAATACGGAAGGAGTTTGTAGAATTGCGCAAGACTGATCGAAGCTAGCTCGGTGATGATTGAAAATGGGGAATCGATCAGGAAGGAGAATTAGCATCTGTCGATCACGGAGGAAAGTAAAGGACCATTCAATTGGCAATGTATGTATAACAGAGGTACGTCAGGTACGCACGTAACAGCTTGAATTTCTCGCTTTTGGTTGCAACCACTCGCTCTGCTTGTACGTCGCGCGCCAGCGCTTGCGTTACGTCCTTCTCTTTTCCTGAAACAATTGAAACGGATTTCATTGCAAAGGAGTGAATACAAACCCATCAGCCACATTTCAATCGGCCTGGCGGGGAAACAAAGGCCCATCGCCCGAGTTTGATCGAACACATGGCCGTGTTAACGTAACGTCGACAAGCTTGGAACCGGAATCAATGGCAACTTCATCGAAATGGCGACTGATCCATGAGCTAAACGTATGGTTTTCAGCAGGATCACGTACCAAAACAAAAAGTCTCTTAATTCTTCGCTCTCGCAGTAACTAACATTTTTTTCTTCTATTTTTTTTTCAATTTTCTTTTAGAAACTTTTTGAGTCAACAACAAAAACAAAAACAAGAATACTTTTCCAAAGAGGAAAAAATCGAAATGAGTCGGATGCTTTACGTACGTCCAGTCACTTCAGTGGGAAGGGTTGTCAATTGGCATGTGGACTTGGGAAGTCATTGACTGATTGGCAACAGGGAATCCGAGGATGGCCCTCTGTGAGTTCCATACTTCCCCTGTAGATGTGGCAGGAAGTCAACAACCTCTGCAGAGGAAAAAACTGGTTCTTCCGTATGATCAGGACAGTAAGTCTAGCTAAGGTAGGAGGTCCATAAAGCGACCATCTAAGCACTGAAGCTCAATCTTGGGGAGGGAAAACATCTTGAAATATTTTTCAATAAATATTTTTTTGAAAGACAAGAGGAAATGACATCCAACCCAAGTTGTTTCATATTTTTTGGAGCTTTGTAGAATTAGTTATGAAAATTTGAAGTTGAAAGCCTTAGGGCTCTAAAAGCAACCACCTCCTAGAATGTACGCAATCTGTACATTTTGGTATATTGCAGAAAACAAAATGTACTTCTAAGTCATGTTTGGTTCAAAATGCCCTGTCGGAGTTTGAGCCTCCTACCTTAAGGTAAACCAATCTTTGACAAGCAAAATGAGTGACTCGTTTGCTTGGATGACATTTTTGATAAATTAAATTTTTTTAAAGATAAACATGAGAAATGGAGAGAGCAACTCAAATTTGTTAAGAATTTTTGAAGCATGCTATTGAAGTAGCTCAAAACAATTCATACTCCTTCAAAACCACCAAAAATTATACCCATAATGGTCATCTAACTTCCAAAAACAATCATAATATTTTGTAACATGGTTTTAGTATTTTTTAACATGGTCATGACTTAAAAGAATAAAAAAGGCTAGTTCTGGTAATGAATTTACACTAGAAAGGTGGAATTTTCTAACACAATTACTAATAATTTCATCACCATTGCCACAATTTTGAACACTAACCAATCTAATGAAGTCCTAATCTCATTTATTAAAGAAAGTTTGTCATGTATTGATGTAAGATTGTAATGGAAGGTTGTCAGCGTTTTTTTACCCACCCTTGATAAAAAAGGAAACACAACCAGATTCTTTTTATTTTTTATGGTTTTTAATCTATGGGTGTTGTAATGGTTGTCCATTGTGCCTTCCAAGCAATGGATCTCTCTAACTCCTAAGTACACTCAAAGCATACGAAAACCTAATCAAACATACTTCAAAATGCAAGATATCATGTGATTAACCTCTACAATCGAGCCGCTGTAATTATTTTGCTAAAATTAGATCAGACTAAATCTAATTACCTTATCTTGTAAAGGATTTATTCTTCTTTTCAAAACTATAAAATTCAACCTAATCGGACATTCCTATCAAAAGTTATGAGCGGATGAAGTTGGACCGCTAATCAGTTCATTCAAACTTCATCCCCTAATTACTCCTAATCTACAATTCTAAATTTAGTGTTTATTTCGGTTTTGAGTTCTAGTTATTAGCCTTATTCTATTTTACTCAACTTGTTCCAAGGTTTCAAGACTTATCTAGTTTTCGTTTAAAACTTCATCCACTTCTATCTTCCTTGTTTTAAATTGAATTTCTACGTGTGATGTGTTTTTGGAAACCTCTAAACTAATTCTATAGGGTTTTTAGTCTAAAAATAGAAACAGAAATCGCCTTGATACTTTGAAGTGTACTTCTAGTTCGATTATTTAGTTTAAATGATAAACTTTGAACATCCGAAAGAAATAGGAAAAATTAAGTTTATATCTCGGGATTCACATCGTTGGGAAGGTTGTTGTATATTCCTTCGAATTCACCATCATTCACCATCATTCACCATCTTCCTCACACCCTTGATATTTTTGCTCACAACTTGAAGGTGATTTTTTAATACAAATTTGAAGTTTAAACTTCTAACTACTTTTTTTTCTATTCTACTTCTTTCTCTTCAACACTATTCCCCATCCATTATTGTATTCAAATGGTTGACTTTGAAATAATAATTGACCCTTGAAGATCTAAAATCAATTATTATTCTATTTTCTTTTTCTAATGGTCTAAACTCCTTCTTTAAGATTTCCTACCTAATCTTATCAACTTCTAATAACACCTTAACTTCCCAATGAACTCTTCATTTCCTTCACTTGTTCTTTGAGGTTGTTTGAACTCCTTCTACTTGACTTGAGAGGTTCTAATTTGACTCCTATTTCTCTTCTATGTTGAGACTCCCAATTAGTAATGGAAACGTTGCTAATTGGGAACTTTTCAACTTCCTACCTTCTAATTGTGACACTTCTTACTCTTTGCAATACTAAATTATTTCTAATTTTTCTTCAATTTGTGTTATTTGGTTAATCACTACTATAATATGAAATTTAGTTTCCCCTTGACCTCCTATCTAGTGTTTTGAATTTGTATGAATTAGGACTCCAACCAGTTATAAAATCAAATTAGGCAACCAAGCAACCAAGTCGCCCAAGTTCAATTGCAATTAGTTCAGCTTGCAGCAGATCCAATCGCAACTGTTCAGTTCAAGCATAGTACAGTCCATTCAGTTGCAGCCACAGGTTGATGCTTAAAGGCCCAAGCTACCAAATGTGTTTTTTAACACGAGTTTCTAATTTTTGGAGGAATTTGGAACACCAAGAGTTGCTTTTCTCTCGGCAACTAATTGCATACTAAATTAGAATGCTAAATTGATATTTGGAGCACTAAGTCTTGGGACTAAATTTTGAGGAAATTCCCAATATTTTGGGAACTAGATTTGAGAATTAATTGTAATAAAGCCAAAACTTCGCCGTGATTTTGAAATACACCTAAATTTTAAGACTAAAAGCTATAGCTTCGCTGTATTTTCTCTAATACCCAAAATTCTAAATATAAAAAACTATAGCTTCGCCATATGTTTTGAGAATACTATAGAACTCTCCTAACTTCCAAACAACTAAAGTCAAAGCTTCATTGTGATACAAGAAACACAGAAAATACAGACAATCACAAGAAAAATGATTTGTTAGTAAACAATAAGCTACTAAATGTTAGTGTTAAAATAACTTAAACAACGCTAGAGAGTTTCTCCAAGTGGCCTCGCCAGTTATAGGGGAAGGAGACTCTTGGATCAGTACAAAGTTAATTCAAAACAACTACAAAACGTCAACAAAATACAAGAACTCCACAAAACATCATCCAAACTTCAAATAACCCACAAGAAACACCACGAGAAGATAGCTAAGCTTGAAGGGACCCCATGTCCTTCAAGAGAGCTCCAAAAACAACAACAAATGAGCTTGAAATGCTCCCAAAACAAGAAAATTTGGCAACGTGGTCTAAATAGCCAAAATCCAACTAAATGGATCCAAATGAAAACCAGGTGGTTCAAAATGAACCTAAGGGGTGAAAAGAAAGGGAAATGAATGCCCTTATATACTCTTCCAAGGGCACTCACTCCCCCTCTCTTCCTACATAATAATCTTATCATTCAAGATTTTCGTTCTAGTTTTTTAGATTTTTATTTTCTACGTTGGTCCTATACGGTAAATTTTGGAGAAATACTCCAATTTGAAAATGGATTACACAAATGGCTTCAGATGGCCATTTTTAGTCTAGAAGACCCTTACCTCCTTTTCCTACCTCAAAAACCTCATTGATTATAACGACGACTAGAATTGATTCAAGGTAAAAATCCCAAATGATGGAGTTTTTATTGTAATTTAAAAATAACTAGCCTAGGCTCTTAGTTAGGTCCAAGAGAGTTGGAAAATACCCTAATTTTTCTTCATTCCGATGTCGTATGCTCCCAAAACGCCAGTAAAGCTCGCGGTTGACCGTTAATTTCACCGGTGTTGGAAGATCTTCTTAATTTTGGCACCTTCCGCTATCGGAATGTTGTGAAACTTGTTGGAGAGATTTATGATGATTAAAAAAACTACTATAATTTTTAGTAAGATTTTATCGCACTCATGGTAATTTCCACAATTTTACCATGTCGGATTTAAGTGGTTGACTGTTCGGAAAAAGATCTTAGAATGATCAGAAAAAACTGAGACTTTTTGGGGAACTTCTCATGGAGTTCCTCAAGCTATGTGCAATCCCTAATTATACCTTGCATATGTGAAAAAAGGATTAAAAAATCCCACTATCTCCTTCAACTTCCAATGAATAGGGAATCTTCTACAATTGGAGGAACCTTGGTGTGACAATTGCTTCGTTGGACTCCTCGCACGACTCCCGTTATAAATCACCTTACTTATGTTGTAAATGTCTTTCAATGCTCCAATTTGAGTTTCTTCAGCTGTAAGCTAATAATTGAGGTTTTGATTATTTCGTCAATGGAATGGGGAAACTGAAACCTTTCTTTGGAAATCTAAAGTAGGATTCTCACGTAACTCCCTCAAACCAAGATAGTCCTTTTGCGTCTCATTGCACAATAGGTGTAGAGAATTGGACATTTTTTACTATCACAATTTTATGTATAAAAGATGGGTTTTTATCCTATTTATATACGGGTTTTCATTGGATATGTAAAGAACTAGGTTTAAACTGACTAGGGAGGATATTGGTATGTACAACTTAGATTCAGGTCCAATACCTAATCCTAGCTTTTTAACATCTAAAACTACATTCAAGAACTTACAAACAAACAAAAAATAACAGTTGAGTCCCAGGTGACAAAATTGGGACTCATAAAGGTTTTCTAGGTATTTACATTAAGTAGTTTGCTTATCATGGACTAGTTTATCTTAATTTGACTTGATGCTTTGTCCACCATCCTATATCCCTTGTCCTTCGAGAATCATATTATAGCTGTAACATTTCTTTTAAAAATACAATACTCATTTTTTATACATGATATATTGCTCCCTCTATCTCTCTCAAAATTTGCAAATTAAATACAATCCATATCCCACTACATAGCTCCATTTATTGATTTTGATTGTTGAATAAGTGTTGGCTATGTTGAATGACCTTGTGGGTGCAAGTGGCAAGCAATGAAGAAACATTCTTCTCAAAGTAAACTTGGCCTTGCCTATATGAGGCACCTTGTACTTTTTTTTTTGATAGTCGTGATGACAATAGATTTAGTCATGACTTTGTAGTTGTAAAGATGTGTTTATGAAGTGGGCTACATTTTATTCTTGTGGGTATGGGGTTCATAGATTCTAAACAAATATCTCAGATTGAATATCATTGTTGCTACCAATCTCTAAATCATCAATGATGAATTGGTACTTTGGTAGCATTTACAAATGATGTTCAATTATGATATTCTCAACCTATTTTTTGTGTGCCTAAACAATACTATCTAAGTTGGAGATTTTGCATAGATCTATGGGATGCATTATTAGTTCTTGAATGTAAGTATTATTAGTGCAAAGGCTACAAATACAATTATTTCCTTATAAAAAATGTTTTTGGAGGTTTGTAGAGGGACAAAGAGAGGAATTAAGGATAAGATCCTATGGTTACAAATTCTCAAAATAAATAAGGCATTAGAAAAAATCCAAGTCTCTATAGGGTTGCTTTGTAGTGACATTGTTAAAGTTTTCACATCATTGTAGGGCGTATAGATTTGTACAAGTTGAAAGTTCACAACATATGACTTTTGCAAAGGATGTCAGATGATAAGAATCACCAAAATTGTGGCAAAAAAATATAGGGCAAGATAATTAATAGTAATTGATTGACAGATTAAACCAATTAAGACTCTTTTGAACCTAGTTGCCTTAGGCAACTTCAAAAGCCCTTACTTAATTTTGTATATTAGAAAGTGAAAAGAAAAGCTCTATATACAAGTTGAATAGTCGTAAGTAAAACAATCCTTGCAAGATATGTGAATTAGTTATAACTGGAGCTTCACCTTTAATAGCTAAGTCAAATGCAAGAATTTTGTTTAGAGTCAAATTTTAGACCTCATTTAGGCATAGGATTTTTTTTCAAAAAACTTTGAATTAGAATTTATTTTTATTAAGCTAAGTTTTATCTCCAAAAATCCATTTCAGATTTAAAGACTTCACCTAGAAGTAATAGACAAATTTTAGAAAAGGGGTGGAAGTTGTATTTTCAAATAAATACCCTCTCTAAGATTTGTCCTTAACTTTTAGACGAAGCTTGAAATCTCAAGAAGATTTTTGTTGATAAAACTTAGCTTAATTCTTTGGGTTTTTTTTAAGTTTTCAAAGTTTTTTAGAATAAAAATTCTACTATACTAAAATGAATTATAAAATTAGACTTTGAGCACAATTTTTGCATTTTTATTTAAGTATGAACAATAAATCTTTTATTAAATTAATTTCACATATTTCATATGGGTTATTTTACAAACTACTACCCTACTTGTATGAAAACAACCTCTTCCTGCTTCATTCTCACCATTTCACCAAGTGACAATGACATAAATCTATCAAGAGCCTTAAAAAAAATTCTTAATGGTAAATGTCCATTGGACTATTTTGGATGTATAGTAGAATATCAATGAAAATGCTGTTTTCAAATTTGCAATGAAAGAAATTTTAGTATTGTGAACTTTGATAGCCTTCCAAGAGTTGAAAAATTGGTATTTAACAATAATTTTTTTTTACTAAATCACATCTAAGTTAATAACATGTGTGCCAAATTTCAAGGCCAAAAGATTTACACAATAAAGATATTCAAAATCTACCAACATGTGTAGTTGTGAAAAAACATTCACTATTTTCAACTTTGACACCCTCCCAAGGATTGAACTTTTTTTTTTGCCATGAAATTTTTGTCATGAAATAACATCTATGTTTGTAATATGTGCGAAAAATTTCAAGGTCAAAAGATTAATATTGAAAAAGGTATTCAAAATCTACCAATATGTGTAGTTTTGAAAAAAAATTCACAATTGCCAACTTTGACACTCTCCTAAGGACTAAAAAATTGGTTTCTTATGATGAATTTTTTTCATGAAATTATCTTTATATTGATAATGTGTGTGCTAAATTTCAAATTCAAAAGACTTATCCAAAAAAAGATATTCAAAATCTCCCAACATGTGTAGTTGTGAACTTTATTTGGTTGATCATTTTCATTGCTATATAGAAAAAAATAGAATAAACTAGGGTAGTAAGATACTCTATTAGAGAACATTTTTTAATACTAGAATGACAAGATACTAGCACAAATCCAACTCATGGAGCTATCATATAGCTGTGCTAGACCTATTTCCATTGCCCGAAGTGCCAAGACTTGTCTAATTCCACCCATAAATCCATCATTTGTAGTTATTTATCTTTAAGCATTCTAATGCCCTTGTAACTTCAATTGAAGTTGTCTAATCCTAAACCCTAAATCCATTGTCTCAAGATATCTATTTCTTAGCAATCTCTACTTATCTACTAGTGTACATTTCATCATGAATAGTTTATAGTTGTTCATCAATACATTCATCCATCAAAGGTCATGACAAAAGTCAAGATACAATTGTTGTTTCTTTCATCTTATCTATGCATTCATCCATCAAAGGTTGTGCCAAAGGTCATGATAGCTATATAAGTGCATATATAATACAATTTTATGGTATGTAATTTGATATGAATTTCCTTCTTTTTTTCCTTGATGAACTAAAACTAATTGAAATTTTTATAACTCATAGTGAACATCTGATTTCACCTCTGAAAAATAAAAAAATAAAAATTTCATTCTTATATAGTTGCAAAATGGTAGACAATAGTAGAAAAGATTAGGAGTCATGAATTTGTGGTCAAAGGCCTATCCTTTCATAGCTAAAGTAGATAGGCCCATACTAAAAAAGCTTCTAAGACAAGACAATAGAAATTTTTTTGTACAAAACTAAATGGCATTAGAAGCCTCAATTTAAGTTTTGTAGCTTAATTCACACTACATGGAGCACAAAATCAAGCTCACAATAGTCTCATAAAGGTGTTGCAATAACCATGAATGGGTATGCATTCCAAAATTGAAAAACAAACAAACAAACAAGTGGTATAACATGAGAGTAGACCTTGTGAATTATCTCGCTTGATAACTACTTCCAACTCAGAGCTTGGCACCAATTTTGGCACTTTGATTATGAAATTGAAATGAATGAATAGAAATCTAGTAACAAAATTTTGAATTCAATTAGAGAAATGTGTGAGTGTTCAAGTGAGATAATCATGGTCTATAATTTGCTATGATTTGAATTTCATGGAAGGAGAAGGGATTAGACCTTTGTCCTATAGTTGAAGATAAATAGAATTATGAGCAACTTGAGAGAGGTCGCTAGAGCTGAACTTGTACACTTGACTCCAATATGCAAAAATTGACATAGAAATGAAATTAGACACAATAGTAGATTTCAAGCAACACAACTAAGACTCAAACAACTTCCTACTTTATATATGAGAAAAGGGATTACACATGATCAAGTCATCAAAAGCTACCTACTCAATGCTCAAAAAACTACATATGGTTATTGTGGCATTGCTATCACACTATATAATCTATACACAATTGCCATCATACTATCTGTGCACCTCCATCAAAGTTAAGGCGTGTCCGTGAAGGCTTGGGCAATTGCCATGGCCTTCTTCACCACAACATCAACAACCTTCATCTTTTCTATCCCTCCATCAATTTTTCATGCAACCAAAATTGCACCAACAATGAAGCAACCTCTTGCTACGGGGTGATTGCAAGAAACACTTGTCTTCTTTTTTTGTCCCCTTGACCTTCAACAAGTAGTTTTTTGCTCACAACTTTTGCATCTTTTATCCTATGGGCTTGAAATTTGGAATGAAGGTGTACACAAAAGTTTTAGATGTTGTGTAATTTTTTCAATTAAAAAAAAATTAGTTTAGTATTTTTAAATTGCCCCCAATTGGGTGTCTACCTTGGCCATTTTGGAGGTTTTTAGTCCTATTTTTGACTTAAGAATATGAATTTGAAGCCACAAATGAAACAAGTTGGAGGTCTATTAACATCACAAAGGGTGACGATGAGTTTTTATGAAATTAGAAACATGTCTATTGCACACATGGGGTCAAAGTGACCTTCCTAAGTACAAAGGCTATGAAGAGGGAAAAAATTTCTTAGAGAATTTTTTTGTTGCAATTGAGTTATTCGTAAAGTATCCTAAACCAAGGTTTAAATCCATGAGTTTTGTAAAAAAGTTAGTTGAGTTAAAAAAGTTGAAATAAAAATGGGTATGAAACTTATCACTAGTAGAAACCCCCGTTTAATGTGACAAGGCCTAATTTTTCTTGACAGATTTTGCTAGGCATCAAAAGGAACAACCCGTGTTTTTATGTCATCATTGATGTTGTGTTGAACGTTTTTGTTGACATAAAAACATGGGTTGTTACTTTTGATGCCTAGCAAAATTCGTCAAAAAAAATTAGGCCTTGTCATATTAAACGGGGGTTTCTACTAGTGTATTTTTTCATCAAAATGGTGCTTAAAAAAGTTTGGTCCCCACTTTTGAAGTCGTGTGAGATAAGTATCTTGCAAAAAAGTTTGACGCTTCAACTATAGTTGCCTTCTCAACTTCAAAAAAAGTCATGCCCAAAGTGGAGGGGACTTTACAAATAACTCAAATGTGGGCACAATTTTGGTTAGAAAAATGATTTTTTTTTAAATAATTAAAAAAATTTGAATTTTTTTGAATTATTATAAATGAAAAGGTCTACAGACTCCTTTTTTGTTATTTTTTGCTCCTAGTGGTTTGAGTAGTACTTTGTAGCACTCTATAGTACAATATAGTACTACATAGTACTAAATTGATGGCCTAGATTTATAGGTGCCCGAAATCAACAGTTGACATTGATAGGCGTAGTGCAGATGCATAATACTAGTAGGATCACGCAAGATTGCCAATCCTATACCAAAAAATTGCGTTTTTGAGACAAAAACATGAAGTGTTTCTTGCAATGATCCTTTGCCTCTAGCTAAGAGGCCTCTGGGGATACCACCACGCACGCCATTTGGACAATCTGCAAACATTTCATCCACTTGTTTGTCATCTTCAAAGAGAAAGAAGCTTCGTTCCTTGCAAGTCCTATGTGAAAGTTGTGAATAATAAAGAGAGAGTTTGATGAACATATCTACTAGTTATATAACTATAGGAGAGGGTCTCGTATACAGGCTACATGGTACTAAATCAGTTCAAGACTACCAAAGTAGGGGTAATAAATGGCCCTAGTATTTTGACAAAACTACAACTATTTACACTATAAGAAATTCATCTTTTAAATAACAGATTTTAGGTGACATTCAATGTAGGAACATGTGTTTTTACGTCAACAAAGATGTCCGCCATGACATCAAGATGTTATGACGGACTTTGTTGTTGATGTAAAAACACATGTTGCTATATTGGATGTCACCTAAAATTTGTCACTTAAAAGATGAATTTCTATTGTGCCAAGGGTTAGAAACGGAGGGGAAAATAACCTCCACAATCGGCTTGTCGCAATACTATAGACATGATCCACGCCATACTATATACAAATATTTTAAAGAGGATTCGTTCTCTTTCAGCCCTGCCAATGTTCAAGATTTTTGATGCACAACTGAAACACTTAAAGAAGTTTATGTGGAACACCTTTGTGCTTGATGATGGCAAATTAGGCGTGGGTGATGGAAGGAGTGAAAAACAGTTGCATTGGTGGCACTTGTTTTATTGTAGGACCTATGCTCGTTTTGTGGAAGATTGAAGGTGGGGTGGCAAAAGTGAGGCACATAGACGCTATTATACACATTGTAATATGCAAGGGTGCAACTCTAGCTAAATCTTTTAAGGAGACTGAGTGATGACTCTCGGTGAACTAGCTTTTCAACAATTTTGGTTCATCTGTCTTTTGAATTGAAGCCTGTTTTGAGTATGTATAAATAAGTTTGATTCCGCTAAGATCAATTGTTGTGTGTGTTGTGCATATGAGTTACCTATATAGTTTTATGCGGTCCAATTGCAATTATCATAGATTCTAGTGATCGGTTCTTGGAACGGACTTTCTTTGGTTCAATTTGTTTCCTTTCTAAACAATTTTTTTGTGTTTTTGGATTTTGAGTTGCATTCGTAATAGCAAGCTACCACTAGTTTGGTTGTGAAATTTTTCCATCTCAAATTTGGAGCAAATTTAAAGTTAGAATTCCCTTCAATTTTCTTTTTCTTGTGACTTCAATCAAAGTTATTCAAATAACTTATTTTATTTTAAAAAATTGTATTGCTATAAGTAAGTGATGCTCCATCTATTGATAATAATACCACAAACTATTTTATTTAAAACAATCTTTGGTGTTAGAAGTGTTCAGTTATAGGTTCAACTTTTAGGGTCTTATGTGATTCTAACTTCAAAATTTGTAAGTAGTTCCACAATGGTCTAAACAAAAAAATGAAACAACTTGTGTTAATTTCCAATTTTGTTTAGTTTTCATAAAATATCACTAAAAGTATTTTAAAAGTTGAACTCCCCAATATTGCAAATCAAGTTGGAAAAATGGTCACTAGTTTTAGACTTTCTACTTCACTAGATATTGTGAATTAATGGAACTAGAGTTTTTTGGTGTAGATGGAGGCAATTTCTCAAAATGGACAAAATCTTATAATTTGTTATGAATTATATGAACTAGTATCTAAATTAACATCAAACAAAATGTCCAAATCTTAGCTTACTTGCACCGATAGATAAAAAATTATACTGTTTGAAGTTGTAGAATTTTATGGCCATATATTGCTTTTGAATACAATATTGTATGGGCAATTTGTCCTTATTTGTTTATAGGACCAACATCTTATACTATAGATGTTAATGAAAAAGTAGCGTTAGAATATTGAGTTTATAGACGATATAATGCAAGAAAGAATTATTTCAAGGTTCTATTAGAATAATTCATTTTCATTTTTCAATGCATGCAACCTTCTTGATGGCTTAAATTTGGTTTTCAAGGAAAATGGATGAAATTTCTGACACATTCAAATTTGTTTTTTGGAAGTTGCATAAAAAATTTGCCTACAAATTAAATGACGATTGAGATTGTAAAGCAATCATTTTTTAGTTGATCTATACATTATGTGTTAACACTTCTTGCCAAGACTAATATACAATACATCCATTTTAGAAAAGATAGGAGCCCCTACATGTAGCATGCAACTATTTGTACCACTACTTGACAACTATTTAATTGTAGAATACATTTGAAAATTTGAAACGTATACCATTGAAATATCATGACACAATAAACTAGTTTTTAAATCAAATTACAAGTACAATTTCCTATCACAACCCTCAACCAAAAACTCAATGAGAATTAGTAGTATCAGAGTGATTAGGCTATTTATATAACTTAAGTAGATTAGTCAAAAAGTAGTTGTAAGATAATAATACCAAATTTTGATCCCTTTCTAAAATTGATCCAAATACATTCTTGCCTAAAATGTTCTACCTTAGTTCATGAAAGATTGGGACTACTTTTTATTGCTCTCATTTTCTGACGCTTAAAAATTCTTAATTTATTCTTCAAATGTCCCAAAATGTGTTAGAAGAGAATGAAAACTGACTCATTTTATTTCCAACATGGTCCAATAGAAACCTAGGCAATTCAACAATGAGCATTGCTTAATTGTTTCTTCACACACAATTTTGTGCACCGGTAATTACCTTATTTGTAGTTGTGTTCACACCTGCAGTTAATTTCCAGATGGGGTATTCATCCGTGAAATGCTCAGATGAAGACGACGAATTTCTTGTATTCCAATGCCATCTTTCTCATTCCTTAAGCTGATCATCTTTGAGCAAGAGCTTGGATTCCTGGCATTCTGTGGCTTCACTAATCACTCTTTCTGATCTCTAGCTTGAAATTAATCCACTGCTGAGATTCTGGAAGGCTTTGGAGAGATAAGTTGGTGAAGATGGAGATGGAGATGGCGTCCGTGAGTAGGAGAGAGCTGGTGCTGGTATCCGCAGCTGCAGGAGCACTAGGCGGAGGTTTAGTTGCACTAGCGTTCGCTGGTGGAGGTCGGTCGCAACCTCGACAGCATGCTGCGGAGGAAATCAACGGCTTCAGGTGGCTCAAACATCGTTTCCTTCGAATTTTTTCGTTGCAGATGGTATGATCTCGTTTCGCCTCCTTTCCTGGTCCAGATCATACTAGGGATGCTGTCTAATAGTACTGTATTTGAATAATGAACTTCAGAAGTTGGTCAGGGTTTAGGGTTTAGAGAATTGTCAGTTTTACATATGGTGGTGGTTGCAGGTTACCGCTTGCCATCTTTCTTTGAAACTAGATTCAGAACTAATTTTCCTCTTTGGATTTTCATCAGGGTTTTAGGTTTTTTGGGTTTAGGGTTTAGGATTTGAGGAGGAGAGCTCCAATGAAATGTTGCAAGAGAATTCTTGATTTTAGAGATGGTGATGATTGCATTATGGCCATTTGTTATCTACCTTCGAAACTAGCCAGATTTAAGAGAATTTTGTCCTGTGCCAATAGAGAATGGATCTGAAAAATTAGATGCATGCCTTGTTGTTGGAGATGGCGGCAGTCATGGTTTCTCTTCTTTGTGATTGCACTGAGTCCTGCATTGTCATTGTGAAGACCAGCTTAGGCTGCTGCCAAAATGTTTCATTTTCCCTGTGAATCAAGGAACAGATCCCCGTTTTTATGAACATGGGTTCGAGCTTGAATCCAAGGTCGTCATTTTTAGGGTTTAGGGTTTAGGGTGTGCTTGTTTATCTTTAATGCGCTTTTTTCTTGAATGATATTTCAATGTATGTTAAAGTTTTTAGGGGTTTAGTCAAAACTTAAGGTAAAGTTTAGTGCATTTTCTGAAATTTCGTTGTTGGCAGGGTGGCGAAGATGTCGGTGTCTCTCGTGACTTCCCCACTACCTCATCAAATAGTACTAAGCCTACGTTTGTTCAAGGCAATGGCTGCTCTTCATCAAAGCCTTGCACCAGCCAGCAATCTCAGTTCTTCTCTGTTGAAAACGGTGAAGTGGATGGTTTTGAGGATGTAGCTAGTATTTTGAAGGTGGGGGATATGGATCTTATAATAAACCAACCAGCGTCGACTTTACCTCAAGCATTGACCATGCCCGACCCTTATAACCCATCGAAACGAGAAGGGTACGTCTATTCAGACTCTTCATGTCATTGTGGAAAGATCCTATTTTATGATCTGCGAGTCTTTTGAATCATTCAACCAGCGCACCATTGCGTGAAGCCCACGTAGTCAAACATACTTGCGCTTTGTGGATTTTCCATAATTCAAAAGAACATGCACTGTTGTTAGAAATCCAACTCATTCCTGAGTTCGGCAATGCCCAGCAAGCCTTTTATGAAGCTTCCTGTTGGATGCAAACATCAGTTGAATGTGATGAATTGGATGCATATGTTCTGCATGACACTTAAAGAGTTGAGATTGGGATGTTCTTGAATGTACTTGTTCTTTTGAACAGCACAAATGTGATCGTGGGAGTGGAGCAGGTACATGTCGTGGGATGATTACTTCATGGCTATTGCGTTTCTATCTGCAAGGCGTTCAAAAGACCCCAACCGCCAGGTAGGGTAGTTTTTGATTTTATCCACACTCTGATTTTTTCAAGTAGAAGACTGATGAAGGCCTTTAATGAGACCTTGCTTTGTTGACCACATAAAATCCACTCTGATGATAGCGCTATTCATGCAGGTTGGGGCATGCATTGTAAGCCAGGATCGTGTCATTCTCGGTATTGGAATTTGCTACCAAATTTCCTTCCATTTTCATCCAATCTTTGCCTTCTTGCTCGATGATTCTTATTCTGATGCCACGGGTTTGAAAGCTTTCCAAGTAGGAAGTAGATGCAGGTGTCCGATAAGTAGAGATTCACGTAGAATATTGAAATTTGGTTTTCTTACAAATTAGAGGAACTGGATGATGGATTCCTTGAGCAGGAATAGGTTACAATGGCTTTCCAAGAGGTTGCTCTGATGACCACCTTCCATGGGCCAAGGTACTGCTACTTCTATGCGGTAGCTTTATTGTTCTTGCTATCACTAAAGACTCCCATTGGGTTGGCAAATTGTTAATGTTAAGTCAATAGGCATGAGGTTCATATAGTCCTCGTTTTGAGTTAATGTTAAGCTAATGCTAGTGTAATACAATTGATGTTGACTCACTGCTAGTTTGATGTTAGCATCCGTGGCATTCACTTGATATCTTATTGGCAACTATTAAGTTAACATCACTTGAATAATAACTTGACATTAACTACCAAATTCTCTTGATCTTTTCAGAAATCGGCATGTGGTGATCCGTTACAAACCAAATATCCGTGAGCTGCCCAGCTTTCTGTTTTATTTGATAATTTTTGGATCTCGTCTCGTGTTTTGCTTATAATTCTTCACTTGAAATTTTGTGACGTGTGAAAAACGTTATTTCGTTCTTACCAGGTACGTTTGCCATGCGGAAGTGAACGCCATACTGAACAAGAACCAAGCATCAGCTTCAGGCCAAGTACGCTTCCAAGTTCTGACCGGATTTTGGGCTTATGTATCAAACCTGGAAATGAAATATTATTAGTTAATGAAGACTTTACTTCAGAGGAAAATCGTAGAACTCATGATTTTTGTTGAGTAACTTGTGGATTGTGGCAGAGATTGTACGTCACCCTCTTTCCATGCAATGAATGTGCCAAGATTATTATCCAGGTATGCAGAGTTGGTCATTGGACAAGAGAGCAGTGCGATGATTGTTAATCTAGATTCTCTGAATTAATCTAGATTGTTGGGTGTTGGATTAAGGCCCTTTTGACACGCACTGTGTTGTGGAACAGTTCTAGAGCTATGGCTTGACTTGTAGATTTGGTCATGATTCATAATAGTCAGCCATGTTCAACAAGCATAATATCAAAGATGGGCTTTACATGAATTTATAATGTTCAGGCAGGAATTGCAGAGGTGGTTTATTACACAGACAAAGGTGCGCATGTGGAGAACGATGCAGGGAGCACTGAACCTGCATATGTGGCCTCCCGTAGGCTTCTGTCTATGGCTGGAATTAAGGTAATCTATCAGTTACGTCTAATTTTGCAGTATGTACGCAAGGTCTATTTATCAGAATTTGTATCACGTCTTTTCTCATTAATGTAAAACTGGTGCATAGGTGGATTGTGTGCGTTTCGTTTATACCAAGTCACCTCTCTAAGCAGAGTATTCTTTCGAATGAGCTTTTGCCCTTACTTCCATCATCTTTCTGTTACCTTGGTATCTTATCATTTCTCGCTTATTCATAAATTATGTATCTACGTTTGCAAACCTCAGTTTTCCTAGTGTTTCCTACATTTTGGTCTGTAACATTAATCAATGCCAGTGCTACCACGATTTCAAATATAATCTCACTAATGTGGAGTTGTTGTCTGTTTCTTGTCTTGACAGGTATGGCAACACCAACCTGCTGACAAGCTGCTTGTCCTTGAATTCAGGTAGTATTCAACTTGCTCCGATTTCATGTCATTTTGATGAAAGCTAGCAACTGGGTGAGCTTGCTCTTCGGAATACCTTGTTCTTGTCAACAAATGGTATTTGAAAGTAGGCTCGATTGGGTTCTTAGTGGGCTCAAAAGAGATCTCTTAGAAGTTCCAATATGTTCCCAGAGAGTTGCAGAGGAGATATCTGCCTCGTTCAGTAAGGTCACATCGGCTGTAATTGTTATGGCATTTGGGTCATTTTCTGAGCATCATTTTGCAACTGAAAGACGAGTAGAAGCTAATAGTCAGTGTAAATTACAAAGCAGATTATGGTAGAGGCTGCTATTAAGCATTTTTACAAATTTTGAGCACTATGTAAGCATTTCGTTTGCAATTTCAAAGTGGAAAGGTTGCAGAATACTAAAAGTGTCAGTAGGCAACCCTCGTCGATTGAACAATTAGGGGCTATGGACATCTAGCCAAGTCTAGATTGCATTATTTGCTAATCGAAGGTCAACCAATTGTAGGAGATGATAAGTTGCTGTTGGTAAATGATGTTAGGGTTAGTGTATGAGATGAGATCAAGTCCCTATTGGTTTCCTATGACATCTCAATTTCTAATATCCAATTTATGATGTAAAATGAAGTGTATTGTTGAATTGGTTTCACCATCTTAAAATGTCACTAATTCTATAACATATGAAAGTATACTAAGCATTAGGAATGAACTTGGTGGATTAAATGATCATATGTCATTGTTTGTAATATAGGTTCATTAACTTTAGACATTGAAACCTTCTACACTTCAAACCAAAAATCTCTCCAATTGGAATAGAAATTACAAAATGCACAATCAAAATGTATGAATGTACATACGTTTATATGCAATTGAGTAGAGTAGTTATAGGTAGTATGTAGTCTAATTCCCCAAAGAAGATATATTATCAAGTATGTACTTTTTGTAAACTATGTCAAGGTACCTTGCCAAATAAATTGGACTTGTAATTTTCTTTAATTCTTGTGTAGGCAAATAGAAAACTAGTGTCATTGCATTTTTAGCCATTGAGTGTTACACCAAGCCCTCTAAGTTGAAAAAATATATACTAGGAAAATTTGTGATGTTTATGCAAAGAATATGAAAGAATCAAATGACTTCAAAAGACAAAAAACTAATAAAAAAACAAACAAATATCATTTTGGATGAAATAAGACATCCATTAAGTAAAATAAAGATCCTTCAATACAATGTATTGTACACATAACGTTCACATAACATTTACATAACATTTAGTAGCCTTTGTGCCTACTACCTTTCCTTTATGCACCCTATTCATCACAGTGAACCTCCACCTATCTACTAAGTTGATCCACTTAGCTATTGATGAAGTATAGATAGGTGTGAAATATTCTACACCATCTATTGTAGAGTCATAGGCAATGATAGTGCATGCTACTAAATGTTATGCACTATCCTTCAACACCCATGTATGTACTATATTTTACACTATATAAGACATGCCATGAACTTATCTACACAAATACTCTCCAAATAGTTTCAAGCCCTACCTTCTGCGATGCACATACATAGGCAATCCCTCCACAATCTTCATTGTCAATGACAACTCGTACCGTGCCTGATAACCCTTTCTCAATGCAAACACGTACCGTGATATAAGAGTAGCAGCAACAAGCTTCATCTGCATCAAGGCCATGTCCACACCAAGACACATCCTGGGTCCGGCCTGGAAAACAGGATACTCGTAAGGACTTGGAGGCACAAACACGCCGTCTCTCAGAAACCTGTCCGGACGGAATTCAAGGCAATCCTTGCCCCAGGTGCTCTCGTTTCTGCCCATGGCATAGATGTGATAGGATACCACAGTCCCCTTGGCGACTTGGGTTCCGTCCGGCCATACATCATCAGCTGCAGCTTCTTTGGAATCCTCAGGAACAGGAGGGTACAATCGCATCGACTCTGTCAAAGCTCCGTGAAGGTAGTGCATGTTTTTGAGCTCTTCAAAGGTAAAAATCTCATCCTTGAGTTCACATTCTCCTTTCCTTGAAGTTAAGATGTGCTTAATTTCGTTATGGATTGCATCCTCAACTTCATGGTGACTGGAGAGCAACCAGAAAAACCATGCTAGTCCGGAAGCAGAGGTGTCTCGTCCAGCGAGAAGGAACCCAGTCACAATGTCACGGAGAAACAGGTCTGCAGGTTGTACATGCTTTGACCGAGGATCTTCACCGATCTTCCGCTTGATTTCAGGCAATTCGACAAACTCGTCAGCAATTTGCATAAACCTTGATAGCAGGTCGGAAGTGACGCCTTCCCCTTTCGCAAGCTCCACTCTGCGGGAAGAAATCAAATTCAACGCGAATTTGTCCACAACTTTGAGTGATTGACTGAGCTTTCTCTCATCGCCGATATTGAGGAACCTCTGAAGCCTCCATGGCGGGAAAGTTCCCCATGAGCGGTTGGTGCTCAGCAAAACTATGTCGTCGAAGGCCTTTGCAAATGGTGCTGAGGAAAGCTCCGAGTTGAGACACCCGGGGTCTGATCCAAAAGCAATTTGACATGCGGTGTCAAAGGAGAATCGTAAGAGTAAGTCTTGGAGATCTGTCATGCTGCCTTGATCACAAACGCTGTCGAGAATTGGAATGAGTCGATCTGTTGTTTCCTTTTGCATGGATGTCAAAGCGAACTCCCGGAGTGTGCGTCTGCTAAACTCGGGGCTCGCCACTTTGCGTTGCAGTTTCCATGAACTTCCGTCTGCATTGAACACTCCTAATCCCAGAAGGTCGTAAAACATTTTGCAGAAAAACTGTCCCTTGGGGTAATTCTCAAACTTGGTTTTCAATATGTGCTCAACATTGGCAGGATTGGCGGTTTCGATGAAGGTTAACCCTGGAATCACACTCCGCATCGTCAGAGATGGAGTCTTTTGGAGCTCTGCTGTGGTCCAGTCGTAGATCCTTTGCGCGTTCCAGAGAATTTGGGGAAGGCAACCTACAACTGGAAAAATCTTCGGTCCTCTGTTCTGTCCATAACGAGGGAGGCTCCACCAAAGCGAAAGCAAGGAAGCGCAGATAGCCACTGAAGTTGCAACGAACCATGACCATGATCCCTCTGAAATAAAATCTTCAACTGTTGTCATCATTTCAGGCATAGGTGTGACGATGAACCTCGACCATGATCCCAATGAAATAAAATCTTCGACTGAGGTAAACATTTCAGCTCACTTTGATGCGTGAAACTTACGAACAGATGCAGTCAAAGTTCGAGGTGCGTTCAGGGGGGATGAAGTCCCCGGCCACAGTTCCTCAAAGAAGAATCCTGCTGCACCGGTGTCAAAAACTTGGAAACAGTTTCACAAGTCAAGAAGCAATTCTCGGTGCACATGGATGCCACAAGTAATCTGGGAAATTTTGGACTCCAAAAGGTCGTTGATACACAGCTGGATGACTTGACAGTAAAGATATTCACCTTTTAAGTTTTTGCTGAAAACAGAAGACAACTCTCTTCCATTGTTGATAGAAAGTCTGCGTATCAAAAACCGTATAGTTGTGTAGGCACTATTTAATAAACAACCCTTGATAAGTCTACCTTCAAGTAATAATTCCACCTTCTAAGCTTTTCCACCACAATTTTTCCGAAATCATGAGGCAGCTACTATTTGATGTCAACAAAAAACCTTCATGTCGGTAGGCATATAGTCTTATCTTGTCAAGTCAATAGAAAGTCTTTGTGCCAGGAACCTTTTCATACGGTGTCGATTGAAAGTCTAATATACAGAGACTTGCAGTTCTCTAATGTTTGAAATTTCCATAAAAAGCATGCTTTGCACATGAGCTCAGGACAACGGAGACAGCACCTATTCATGCTGTTGCTGCATCAATACAAGATTAACTTACATTGTGTAGAGAAAAAACAAGTCTTCTGCAGGCATGTTAACCTATAAGTGTGAACCACACTCAATTGTTTAAATCTAAGACGTGATTTCAAAACCCATAATTGCTCATGACACTATTTACATCAAAGATTTTGATAAAGCGTCCCAAGTATTATGCTCGCATCACAAAACCTGGATAGAAGTACACCTAATTGTACCCCTTATCCAAAGCCAAACACCATAATTTCTGCCTAAAATATACCTATTTGAACATGAGAGCCTACAATCTTCGATACAAGGGTCTACTATGTACTGTACACTTTAAACACTTTTTAGTTTATTCATACAATATCCAAAAACTACATGCGAACTTCCAGCATTAGAATCTTCTTTCTCTGGCCAACAGAAATTAGAGCAATCTGACATCAGGAGTCAATTATTTGGACCCTCTGAGGTGTACATACGTACATACCTTGCTGCCACCATATACTAAGAGCGAACTTCAATGCCTCCTTGCTCCCATGGGCATAGTCGGCAAAGTTCGAACAGAGGGACAATAAGGATCCAAATCCAGCTTCCAGCTCTATAAAGTCGACTCGTACAGTTTGGATGATGTAGCTCGGCTGACACTGGTCTCCAAAATATAGAAAATTCAGTTCACTAAGAGATTTCAGGAAGAGTTCTTCAGCCTCCAGCTCCTGCAGGGTCATGTAAGCCTTCTCATATCTTGTTCTAAGTAGGGTCTTAATGCCCATTCAGCTCCTGCAAGTGTGAACCAACCTTCAGAACCGAGCCGTGCAGGAGGAAATTCTCAAAGGTAAGGTAGAAAATGCTCAAACCATGCACATTTCAGTTAGGTTTCAATAAATGACAGAGATACTTCGATCATATGTGTTAGGCCCACGCACAAAATGGGCAGTAAAATCCGATGTAATGCAATTTAGGAACCACCATCTTAGCGAAGACAGTGGAGGATGCAAGGCAGAAGAGTGACCAAGAAGAGTAACACTTAAATTCACCAAGGTCGAATGACACCTACAGAAATGATCAGAGAGAAACCGACCGAAGAAAAGTACGCTGTCAGAAACCCTGAAACGAACATAAGAGCAGAAAGTCTGAAAACTCAGGACCGAAACCCAAATGATTCGCAAATTTCATAGGTACAAGAAAGCGCCCAATCATGCAAGAAACAGTAGAGGATCGCAAATTTCACAAGGCACCCATTAATGCAAAAAACAGCTGCAGATAACATCACGAATGTATGCTAAGACATCGAAACAAATGGTTCGCGATTTTCATATGAACAAAGCGTCCATTCCTGCAAGAAACAGCATTAAATATCAAAATGACCCTATGTAAGCTAAGACATCGAAACATCCCATCAGATACTCACCCGAGTTCTCTCGCAAACGAGCCTCCACAGCTCAAATTGCACCGAAATTGTACCACGGGCGTAGCTCAGGCTGCACTTCCCGCATTCAAAGTGAAGTGGAATTTCAAATCCAGTCGACTTCTCGTAGATGGGTTAGCATTCTTGTAGCAATTTATAGTCCTTAGAAGCGAAATCCACACCAGCAGATAAACATGCTAAGGCCCCTACCTATGCTTACCCAGTCCACGAAAGCTTCACAATAATGAAGGAAAATCTGAGCGGCAGTTTCTCGTTCTTTTCACACTTGCCAAATGGAGCTTCGCCCCCCACCCGCGGGATTCGCCCCACAGCAACAGTACACTCGCCCCACACCGCCCGGCAGATTCTTTGCCTGAAATCTACTGTACTCTACTGTGCCAAAGGGGCTTGGAAAATACTCACTCACTTTTATTATTGAAAATGCGAGGCGTCTGAGTTAATTTCAAGCTCGTGGAACTGAAAGTAAGCTTATACTTCAGTTTGCAAAGAAAATTTCGTTTCATTCAACAAGAAAAGAAGAAAGAAAGTATATTTTAGTTTCAGTGAGACTTCTGAATCACTTGAACAAGAAGGCCGAAAATTTTGACTCTGTTTGTATTTTGATCTACACACTACTGTATCACCTTCATTCATGAGATATAATTAGTGCTGCTATTAGATTTTTATATCTTCTTTCAACTCCTTGTGGGCCGAGATCTTTTTTTGTCAAAGAACACTCAAAACTGCCATTGCTATTGCAAGGTGTAAAATATTTTAAATTCAGATGCAATCTAATTGTAGTATCTTACACTAGACAAGTAGAAGAAATTGTTGTAGAAATTTCAGATCACATGAATTGCAAGATATCCACATTTAAAGTGAAGAAAACAAGCGTTTTTGCATCTTAAGAGGATATCTTGTTGTTTTGGAAGACCACAAGTTCCCAGATTACCACATAAGTAGGCTGACATGGTCAAGCGACTCCCATGTTAGACAATAATATTTAATTGATATTTAATTTTTTTTCGTTCTTTGTTTTTTGTTTTTTTTAAATAAAATTTTAATTATATATATATAATATAATATAATTTTTTTTTAAATCTGACCAACAGTGACTGGTTCATAGATTGGGGAAAGGGTTTGAAACAGTCTCTTAGTGCTCCAAAATTTTCTCATATGTGTTTGTGACTAAATTCTTTTTACTTTGAATCTTTTTAACTTAAAATTTTTGCAATACAAATTTTGAAATAAGAAAGATTTTGTTCTAAAGAATTGAGTTGATAATATAGGGTTGTTTTTCATTTTAAAAACCAATTTGTCTTCATTCTTCAAAAATTGTTAGATAGAAGTAGGTTTGAAATTAAACAAAAAACAAAATTGTTAATAGCTCTAAGATGAAATTAAACACCATAATCCCAATGGTGAGAATTTTTTAGCAAACAAATTTAATCTTGTCAAACAAAGTTTTTTGAAAGATTTTGAAAATTGCTTTTTCTTAAAAATTCCATAAATTATTTTTCCAAGATGATCTTTAGATTGCCCCTCAAAAGGATTGTCAATAACTTTCTCATTGCTAGTCCAAATGGAATAAATCAAAACTTTCTATGTAGAAAAGAATATTTTCACAAACAAATTTTTTTTAAATTTTATTCATTATTTTTTTTTTTGCCCAACAAATTATTTTTTGAGCTTAGAGTAATATAAATTTTACTTTTGGGCATCAACTGGAATAAAAGTTTGATTCACTAAATGCTAATATGTTTTTCTTTCTTTAAAATAAAACCCTAAAGTCACATCAAAAATTTAGACCAAAGGAATAGTTGCTCAAACTTTGTAGTGTTCTTTCAGTTGACACTTGGTCCTTTAGGAGGTAAACTTTGTAAAGAATTGACTTTGGATGAAAGGAGAGATTTCATAATTACTTAGAAGTGAGTTAGTGCTATTGGAACAAAGACTTGTAATGTAGTTGCTTCTTTGTATTGAATGTTCTCAAAATACATTCTTAAATAATGTATTATTTTCATCAAGCACTTCAGAAAATCCAACAAAAAGCATTTGGAATTATTTTCAAACTTTTATTTATATGATTTTTAATATTTTTACCTATTGGGAATGTATAATGCATTGCTTGTCATAAACTATAGCTAGAAAATATTAAAAATTAGGAGAGTGTCTTATATGAATTTTTAATGGATGCTCTCAAAATGCCCGTTTATAAGTATTCTTTGCAAAGTACAATGATTGTACCTTTGAACAAGGTTGCATTTGCACATGAAATTTTCTAGTAGTGGTTTTCAAAGTAGAGAGGGTGCCTTAAAGACATAAGCCTAAATCCCTCACTATTCTAAAGATGAAGTGTAACAATGGTAGCTAGGATATGAATCTAGAGCTTAGAATATTTGAACCTAATAGTTTGAAATGTTTCAAAGAAATTTTTTTCTACTTTGATCTCTATTCCCTTCATTTTTTAAGTAATAATACAAAGATATCTAATTTATACATGAAAACTATATTCTACATGACCATGGTTTTAGATTTTGAAGTCAAAGAGTATATAGGATTTTTTTATTTCACCTATCTATATTTTTTTAGATTGCAAAAATTGCTTAGTTTGTCCCACTATTCAATTTAATCTTACAAAAACAATCAATAAAAATTGTTTCAAAGAAAAAATATATAGGAATTACAAAATAAATAAATAATAAATTCTACATTAGAAAATCTAGCAACAACGTTTTAGACCAAATTCATAGTCCTTAGGATTGAGAGCACATTTATAAGTCTTTGTTTATGATAACAAAATGGCATGCATTGAAGTCAAATGGAAGACTTTTATGTCAAAGTCACACTAGTAACATCAACATTTATGATGTGCCTTCAACTTAAAAACTAAGACTCTTCAACATCTATTGAATAATAATTACAAAATCTCTCTCTCTTCCACCACAAAATAACATTATTGCCAATATATCCAACTCCCCAATCATTTTTATTTTTGAACAATGCTTTATGAAACTAATGGCCAACATCCAATTAGACACGTGCAACACAAATTTTATGGAGCTACTTAAAGGAAGATTTTCTCATTATCCCAACTTTCTTATCTTGGATTTAATGGCATAAGCTTCACTTTATTGATACTCAAACTCTAGTAAAGAGAGAATGAACTTGTCATCCTTGAAGTTTATTTTGCATAAATAATAGAAGAAGGTAACATCAATGTTTGCAATCTGTACACTACAAGAGAAAGGGGTGTTTTAAGTATAGTCCTAGAGATAACATTTTAAATAATGACCTTTTTAGGAGACTTTAAGTAAGAAATAAGTGTCTTTTTAATAAAATTTTACTAAAAAGACACTTATTTCTTACTTAAAGTCTCCTAAAAAGGTCATTACTTAAAATGTTATCTCTAGGACTATACTTAAAACACTCCTTTCTCTTGTAGTGGTATATAGTAGTTATCTACCTAGAGCTAACATGACTAGATCAACAAAGTTCAAGCATGAAGGTTTTTAAGATGTGAGGCTAAGAGCTTGAGCTCATGAACCTAGATGTGTACATTATTTACGACCATGGATATTGTATTTAGTGTAATGGCAATGAATTGATAGTTCTATGTTTGGATGGATCACTCTATATTTGTACAAACCACATGAAGCAAAGATTTTGGAACCCCCTTTTAGTTGAAAGAAAACAAAAAAAATTTGAAGAATTTTTCTACTTTGAAAGTTCATATTTTGAACTATTGAAATTTTTTTTGTTGATTACAATTATTCCATAATTTTTGAAGAGCAAAGATACATTATAGAGTAGAAAATAAAATTAGACTTCCTATTTATTTATTTTTGGGAATCATCTAAAAAATGAATGAAAAATTACTAACAATTATTTTTTAATTTTATTAAAAGTTGATTTTTTTTAATATTGATGCAATGATCATCCAAATGTCTTCTCTATAAATGTTTGAAATGAAACAAATGTCATTTTTATTCATTTGTCAACCTATCTAAGAAGTCATTATATATGTTATTTGAGTTAAAAGTTCTTAGTAATAGAAATTTGTAGTCATTATTAATCAAAGTTCAAAGTTATAAGTTAAAATTGTCATTTATTGAAACATAAATAGGGGTCAAAAAATTACTTTGCCACATGTGGTACACAAAATCCCCATAGAGTGACCCATGTAAGGTTCTAAATTGTCTTAAGAAAAGAAGGTTTGAAACTAGTATTAGTCTTAATTATAAGTTACCTCATTCTAATGAAAATGGTTCAATTCTAAGCAAATAATTCATAGGACACAATGGAACATAGAAGAGATATTCATACATTAACTACATTGAAGGATTCATTACAAAAGAGTGTAATATAAGAAATAATATCCCATTGATGACAATCTCACTCACTAATGCATTGTAATGGAGTGCAAAATATCCCTACTCATAGATTAAAAGTTTAGTCCAAATTAATTCAAACAAATCACCTCCACAATAAGCACTATTTGAAGAGTCAAAGGCTCACTTTCGATTCAAGAATAAAACCTTTGTCAAGATTTTTGAAATTTCCAAAATGAGGGGCTATAAATAGGTTATTGACAAAATATGTGTACTCCTATAAATTGCAAACAACAGAGCTAATCTTCATCATAAATTAGCAATTCAAAATGCTTCTTTAGATTAGAAAAAGATCAAGTCTATAGAAAAATAGCATATGTTATGGAGGGTTGCACCTCATAAATGTACAAAACCAAGATGAAACAAGTTGGTTCAAGTGTAATATTAATTCAAATCTTAATTAAAGAAATGAAGAGTCTACGGTTGAGTTACATACTTAATTGTGATTCTTTTCATAGGTTCACTTCAACAAAACTCTTCATTGGAATTGGGATTGGAATCAATTAACTTTTCAACTAAAAGTTTTGGAAACATTGTAATAAATGGTAAAGCATGTACCAATGATGCTTAAAAACTTTTAAATTAAGATGCTCTCATCTTTGTCAAGAGCAACAATGTATTAACTAGAACACCACTAAGTGTGGAAAGAAGTACTTGCATCAAAATGTATCATGGAAAATCAAATAATGTTGATTCCCTTTAGTTCAAAGTTACACATGGATAGTTCATTTAATATCCATAATTCTTATAACAAAGATTTGAGGAAAAATTTGTATTAGAGTAGAATCAAAAACAACATTGTCAAGCAAGGTGCACAATTCAAGCAATTTATTCAATAACAAAGGATTCTTCTCACAAGGTTTACGTCATGGACAATTGTTATTCATTGCCACATTGATCTTTGACTATAAATATGTGTATCTTGTCTTTTGAGTGGGTAGTGAGGTAGACTACTGGTAGAGGTACCATGAGGCCTCACTACCCACCCAAAAGAATTTTAATTAAAAAAAAAGTAAATTATTAACTTCCCCCCTCCCCTCCCAATTTTAAAAAAAAAATTTCATTCTCCTCCCCTCCTCTTGTAATTTTTATAAGCCAATGTAATTGACAATCAATATGGGATTTTCAATCCCATATTTAGTAGCCATATCCTTATTCAATATCCGTATCCAATATTGTATCTGTATTCGAACTCGTATCCATATCCAATATTTTGTACCCATCCATATCTAGTATTCACTTCTATATCCATACTCAATATTAATTTTTGTATTTGTATCCATAGTCATATTTGGATAGCTCAAATTAAATCTCACAAGATCAATGGCTTGTGATTTTTTGAAAAATCAACAACATTTTGAAGGTCAACATTTTAAGAAAAAATCATCGGCTTGTAAATTTTTTGAGAGGAGGAGGGGGGAAGGGGCAACTAATGCAAACCAGGGTGGGTGCTATCTTTTGAGAGGATAGTTCATGACCACATCTTTGACAAATGCAAAGTTCTACATCATGTCATTGTTGTAGGCATTTACATTGTCAAACTTGAAGTTGGAGATGCATTGGGGTTCAAACTTTGACAATGGCATCTTTGCAAAATTTCTCACAATTATGAAATCTCTACTTTAAAATAAACCTTGATTATTTTATTTTATTCTATTTTCAATATTAAAAGTAAAGAAAGAATTAAGTGTAGATTGTTCAGTAAAACATTACAACCATTGGAATTGTCATTTTTCAATTCCATTACTAAATTCTCATATTTTATTTCTTTCTACTTTCTATTTTTTTCAAGGACAAGTATGAAATGATTTTGGTTGAAATTTTCTATATGTATTTCCAACTTATTTCTTCAACATATTATGGAGAGTAACAAGTTATGGCATCCACACTTTTTTTTTGGTGAAAAGTTTGAAAATGAAATCTAACCATTTGGAAAGAGTTTTTAATTCTTCTTTTTAAAATCCAAGTGACTTGATCTTGCAATTGGTAAGATTTTTTATTCTCAAATTTTAAGAACATGCATTCTAATAAATGAACTAAAGGATGCTATAGTTGGATTTGTTAAAAAAATAAATATTGAAGAAGATTTTTAGCCTTGCTTTGGATTTGAGTACTTTGAAGCAATTTTGGGCCTAAAAACATTGAAATTGTTTAGGAGTTAAGTGAATTGGCTCAAATACACTAGTCATTTTTTGATGATTGCTTGTGCAATGGAGAAATTTTTATTTGAAATTTGAATAGTAAAAAGTTAGAGACAAACATTTGGAGTATATAGAAAAAATTTCAAGAATTAAGACCTTACAAATTGCAAGATAATAGGACTTGAAGTAAGAAGAAAATGTGCTTTTTTGAAACCATCCAACAAAGCTAATAAAGTTTGAAATTCTCAAAATGTAATTCGATAACCAAAATTTGAATATTTTTGGACAATTGTATACCATATTTTATTAATTACATATATGCCAAATTGTAGAAGTTGATGAACTTTGTTACAAGAGATTCAAAAATTACTTGAATTGCACAAAAATTGTAGGGCAACATAAATTTTGATTCAAGCACTTGATTGGGAAAAAAAAATTTAATGAGAAGATACTTGTTTGTACATTGCATCCAAATTTTATTGTGTCCAAATTTCATCAACATCTAACCAAAATGACTTCATAGGAACCTACTTGAGATACCTACATGAGTTGAACAAGCATTGGGTCCTTCATGGGTTAATCATTGAATGATACCATTGTACTCATGATTTGAATCAAACAACAAATTACAAACTCCTATTGCTTAATAAAGATGGAAAAATGCAAAGAAAGTGTCAAAAACAGTTGACTTAATGATATCAAAATTAAGTGAAGGAGCTAATAAAAGTTGTCAACAATGAAAGGAGAGGACCTCATTGAAGTGAAATTCACAGGATTTGGTAGCAGGACAGCCAGAACTCATTGCTCCGGAGCCAGATAAGGAAATCACAAAAAATGTCAATTTGGCACATTTCTTGAATGTGATCTGCTTAGCTTTTGGGTATGAAACTTTTCAGCATACTAGGGCTAACTATTAGCCATACCTATGCATTTTTGTCTCAATACAAGTAGCTTACACATTAATCCAATGTTTTGCAAGAAACCACAAATTTTTGAGGGAGTCCTTTAGAAGATTTCCCCTTCCCACCCTTAATTTCAAGGATGAATAGTTGCACTTCTGTTCCACAGCAGAGTTCCTTGAATCACATTTACCCCACCGTTTTGGGTTAACTTAAAAATGTTGCGAACTTAACCCACGCCCAACGTGCAACCAGAATATCATCTCGGGACAAAAAAAATAAAGGGGAACTTAGACGATCATTTTCAGACTGAGGGAGTAATAAATGTAGCAATAGAATATCAGAAAATATGTATCAAAACATGCAAACGAATACTCGGATTGCATATGGACAAAATAATTCCTCGGTTTATAAGTAGCACTAATTACAAGAAAAGCCTACAAGCACCAACCAAGGCTGCAGAAAGACAACATTGCAACCCATGTGCACGTCATGACACAAGCCTAAACACAGCATCCACTACCCTCCCAAGTTTGGAGCTCGAATCATGAAACAGGGCCAGGCCGCAGCTGCTTCTCAACAGAAAGACTACGAACCCAAAGTCGCAAACAACAGGTTCTAGCACATCCAGACACAGGATGGGAATCGCACGCTCACGGACGTGTCAACAATAGGTCGGAATCCTGCCACAAAAAGAGCACGTCAGGATGCTCCAGGTCACTCACTGCAACAATCAACAAAAAGAAGCAGGAGCAAGGGATCCCTTTGTAATCAGGACGAATCGGCTGTCCACTGGGTCGTCTGTCATCGAACTACAGGAAGCTAACGAACAGTCTAGCACTCTAGCAGTAAAAGCCACCACCAGAGAGGGATACTAAATTTTCTCTAAGGCACAGATACCACGGGGAGGGCCTATCTCCGGTTGACTCGCAGCCACCCATTTACTTGGCCATCATCATTTTCACAAACTCCTCGTAATTGATTTGGCCATCTCCGTCCACGTCGGCCTCACGAATCATCTCGTCCACTTCGTCGTCCGTCAACTTCTCGCCGAGATTTGTCATCACGTGCCTCAGCTCCGCCGCCGAGATGAAGCCATTCTGATCCTTGTCGAACACACGGAACGCCTCCTTCAGCTCTTCCTCCGAGTCTGTGTCCTTCATTTTGCGGGCCATCAGGTTCAGGAACTCAGCGAAGTCGATCGTGCCATTGCCGTCCGCGTCCACTTCGTTGATCATGTCCTGAAGTTCCGCTTCCGTGGGATTCTGACCCAACGACCTCATCACGGTACCCAGCTCCTTCGTGGTGATGGAACCTGCAAACACAACGCGAGCACACATATCAGAAATGGGCACCATAAGGAGACCCCAAAGATTGCCACCAAGTTAATATCATATTCCCAATTACTAAAATCGCATTGGGATTCGCGTACCCCGCGAAAAAGCACTTGCATCTACACACCAGAGCGACAACAAACAGATTCCAAACACATGCCAATCCGCACAGACTTATGTTAAGATATATACTGATTCTGTGCACTGTAAGCTAGAAAATTCGGTGCACCGACACTAAAATGTGTAACGCCAAGATTCATTTCCAAGAGCGACATTTCTCATCTATTCCTTGTCGGACAAACTCTACAGCATCACAATCTGTGGATTTCAGACACGTTGCGAAACATTCAACGACTACAATTTGCGGTACCATTTCCAGAAATAAAGAACAGGGAAGGCAGAGAACAGAAGGAGCTCCTTACCATCGCCATCCTTATCGAAGAGGCTGAACGCCTCCTTGAACTCAGCAATCTGCTCCTCGGTTAGCTGTTCCACCATCTTGCTCGACTTTCACTGCACCACAAACAATATTCACCTACATCCGAATCACAAAACACACACTCCCTCAGAACAACATCAGGCTACATGCATTTGATATCAGCAACAGCAGATCAAACATCATCTAAAAACACACCGACACGCACCCTTCCCCAAGATCATGCACAAAATCCACATCCCGACCCAACTCCAAAGCAACGATAGACCCAAAAGACTCGCAGAAACTAATTCACAATCGCAGAGCCCGTAGAGGAACACATCCGCTATCGAAGCTCACACGACCAATACGACAACCCACACACAATCGGAGTATGCAAGAGAGAGCATGACTGGGAAGAAACGGACACTACAACTGGGATCCCCAGTCGAAACCAGGAAAAAACAGGAGGAACCAGGTTTCCAGGAACGAGGAAAACGGAACAGACAAGCGTGTGAAGGACGGTTGAGGGTCGGGAGTGCAGTACCGGCGTTGAGCGAGGAGAAGATGGTGCGTAATGCAAGGGGAGCTGCAGCGACGACAATGGGGAGCAAGCGGAGGAGGCGAGGGAGGCCGTTGCTGCTGTTGTTGCAATAGAGGAGACGATGGGCACCAAACCCTAGGCTGATGTCAGCGGGTGGTAGGGCCCAGTTTCCGCGTTAAAGTCAGAGCCAGTGCGGGTGCGGCACGTGGACAGGGAAACCGTGTGCGATTCTGGGGGTTCGTGTACTTGCTTCGGAAAACAAGGACGCGGTTTCTGGCTTCGGGGGATGCTGAGCGTCGGTCGAGACTCATCTCCAAAATTGACGATCTGGGAAAAGGCATCGTAAAGTAACTTACTACTAGGAAGAATATTTTGGAATTGAGATGCAAATAAAAGTGGAATTTCGGATTCTATCCACACTGTTAGACTCACCAATGTTATCACCAGTATTTTTTTACAAATTTTAAAAGGTAAAAATCAAAATTCCTTTTGAATTCAATTACAAGTAAAATATTGTCCTTTTGGGGGGTAAATTTTGTTGGAATGGATTTGAAGTGAGGTTCTCTTCAAAAGGTGATTTTAAAAAAAAATTGTGTTTATGAAATCTATAACCTGATTCTCGCAGTTCCAAGTTTGCAGGTTTAGAGTCAATGCAATTTTGGCTTAGTCAATCACTTGAGAATCTTTCACATTTGTAATTTTAGAAAAACACATGTTCTAAATCCAACCCTTGGATAGGACAACAACTTCGTAAAGTATCTCTAATCATTAGGATGATTTTCATCAAAGTTATAATGAGAAAGTTACGAAAGTTTCAATTTTTACATCGTCCAAAAATTGGATGTCAATGCACATCAAGGTTAAGTACAACCATTGATATGGGTGAAACAAACAAAATGTGGATGAAAATACACACATCCACTCAAAAGAGTGTAAATCCATCCATAATAGTATAACATTTCTCCTAGGCTATCAAAAATTGACCAATTTCATTTATTGAAAATATGAAAATCTAATGTTAAATATACTTTCAATAAAATTGCCTAGCTTTTAACTAATAAATTTCTCAAAAAAACACTACAAGTATATGCCTTTAAATCAACATATTTCCAAAAAATTTCAATATAGCCATACATGGTAAGTTAATTCAATTATTGTACTAGTCCTATATGTGAGCACTAGATCCAACAAAAAAAATATCAAATTGAATTTCCACATCAAAATTTGGTATGACCTTTATCACCCTAAAAATGTCCTCATAAAGACATGTGGCACTTTCTGAAAACTTTTATTTTGGCACTTCATTCCTTGTATTCTCTATATTATTTAACCACCATTTTTAAATATTTCGAAGAAGACTTGGGATGTTGCAACAATTCTTGATTTTTTGTAATTAGAAAGCATACTTGATACCATTGTAAGCGCATTTTAAAAGAACATTCCAACAAAAATTCCATAATGAATTTGGAAAAAAAATTGCTGACACAATCTATATTCCAAGCAAAGACAATACATATTTTTGGATAGTTTTTAATGATTTTAAATATGGAATGGGCATGGGAACAATTAAAGTGGTGAAGAATCATAAGAAATGGTAGACTTGAAGGATATAGTCCTTGAAAAAAATAAGGATATAGAAGCAAACACTAAATAATCAATGAAGATGTATTATTTTTGTCTATTATTTATTTTTTGTTTTATCATTATGTAATTTCTAATGTGATTCGTTAAAGGGGGAGCATTTATTCATTCTAATTTTCCAATTGCAATGAAAATATCATATGCTATATTAGTTTAATTTTTTTGTACTACTTACAATTAGTATTTTGAATGTTGAGTTCATAGTTTATAATTATAGTGCTTTTTTAACCCTTTAGTACTTCAACATCCAACATTTAGATTATGAATGAAGAGTCTCTAAGGGATTTTTGACCACAAAACTTTTCATTCATCCACACCTATGGTTAATTTGCATTAGAAAAAAACTTTTCATATGATGAATTTGAAGAAATTGATAGAAGTAATATGCATTATAAACAAATAAGCAAAAATACACAAGAATAAGAAAGGATTAAGGTATTAATCCTTAAAAATTTTAGCAACTTTTATAGTATCTTGGATCCTGATTCTGTAAGTTATGAAGAATTGAAGCTCAAAAGACAATGAGTCATTTTCAAACAAAATTATCCATAGGATCTTATAGAAAGTAAAACCTTTATTATCTTTACAAAGTTTGGTTTCAATACAACTCATAGATTGGAAGATTTTAACATAAAAGTAAAGGTTATTTTAACCCCTAAATGCCCAAACTGTTTGTTTTTTTGGCAACATTGCAATTTTGGGCAACTCACTATAAATGGAGTTTGTTTGTTTTTTCTTTGAAATTTTCACACAACATTTATCCAAGGGGGATCCTCAAGTCCCACTAATTTTCATAGCTTTTGACTGTATCATTAAAAAAGTTATTGTAAGATATGTAGTTTTCATTGCTCAACAAGCACTCCAAGTAGCAAAAATAACTTCTTTAAAAAATATTTTTTTAAGAAATAAAAATTTGAAATTCATTTATTAGATTTTTATCGAAGTGGAAAGCTTTAAATCATTCTATTTGAATCAATGAATAAAAAGTTATGAGGTTATGAGTTTTAGTTTAAGGTAGTTTGTAGCTAGTTATAGAATCTCTACACTACAAATTTTTTTTTAATCCTTTCTTTAATTCAATTTTTAATATTTTTGAAAAAAATGAAAATGATAGGTGTACTAGGAGAGGACACTTCCCGTTTTTTAATAACCTACGTGCAGCGGAAGATAAGGTACATTTAAATAATCTTGGGTAAAATTTATAAGAAATTTATATATAAAATAGGGGACATTAAAAAGGCAAAGTGTTTTAAAAATAAAATAGGGATGATAATATGGCTGATTTTTCCGCTTTATAGTAAAATAGGGGCTCTTTTAATGTTGCCAAGTAATGATTACAAGTAATTGATAGCCCCCCTAAAAATACCCCACCGCCGCACGTGGGTCCCCCAAATACACAAGAAGTGTCCTCCCCGGGTAGGTGTATATTGTTTATTTAACATTTTAACCATTGGAATTGGCATTTTTCAATTCCATAAATACAGTTATTACAATTTAGTATTTTGGCTCATTTTCTACTTCTTTCTACTTACTATTTTTTTTCCTATATGTTGTGCAATTCCAAATGATTTGAAATTTTTTAATGCATATAGCCAACTTGCCTCTTAGAATGAATCGAAAGAGTAACCACCAATTTAAACTTCTTATAATACAAATGTGACCTTGTGAAGTGCAATTGCCCAATTTTTTTGTAGGGCCAGAAAAATGATATTTGTCAATTCAAATGCTAATATATATCTTGCAATCTACATGGTGCAAAATTTTGAAAATTTTTGGACATCTTTTCAAACAAACGTACTACAAGATCCTATAATTACATGCGTCAAAAAATGTTACTTTTTCTAAGTTTTGGTACATGTATTAGAAATAGCATGTTTGAAGTAGTTTTGGTGAAAATATAGTCAAAACCATTTAGGGTTTAAGGAAATCTACTTTAGGCATAACTAAGATTGCACTTTGTTTGACTCTTTTGGACACATAAAATTTTAAAAAGGTGGCATCTTATGCTCATTAGACTCAAGGTAACTAAGTTCTACATGCATGGAAATAAGTCTTGTATTTTTAGGATTAAAAATTGAGTAGTAGGATAATGCAAGCCTTATTTCATATCATCATTTCATTTTTACTAAGATGTTGCCCCAACTCCACACATTTGATACTAATTCTAATGTCATGTATGAGCAACTACACTTGATCTATCTTGTCATGACTAGACAAATATCTCTTTTATACATATTTACATGTTGTAGCAACATAAAGGCATCTTGTTATGGATTCAAATATCATTTTTTAATAAAAGTTTCTAAGATAATTAAAGAAAAAAATTAATATATTCTTTGATTACAACTTAAAAGGCCTATTTAGCAACTTATCCTATTAAAATAGAAGTTGCTAAATAGGCCTTTAAAGTTGAGATTGTTGAAGGCAATCAAAATTTTCCTTCTTGTTTTTCCATTCTCATCTAATGTACTTGCATACTTGTATAACGATTACTCTCCACCACTATTTTACACAAGAGAAGATAAGGGTAAAACATCAAAAACAATTGTGTAAAAGTTGGTATTGTATTGTACAAAAATGTCTATTAGGCCCTTGTACACCAAGAAAAACTTTCGATTTTAGAAAAAACATAAAATTAGATTGTGATCACGTTGAGTCATGGAACCTATCCCATAGACAATGAAAATTGTTAGATTTCCTTCCATCCTGGATTATTTTGTTGGATATATTTTGGATTTTGGTGTCATATCACTAGAAGAAAACTATGTTGTATTTGATAAAAACTGTGTTGAAATTGTGTTGCATTCAACGTGATGCGTGGAGTGGATTGTGTTGAAGTCCTGCTCTGTCATGTGGAATTTTTCATTCTAACACAAAATTCTGCATTTTCCTTGTTGAATTCTGTGTTGACACATTGATACGCAAAATTTTGCGTTATGAAGAGAGAACTCATCACACTCCACTCCACACGTTATGTTGAACGCAACGCAGTCCCAACGCAATCTTTCTTAACCCCCTAAAGGACCAAACTGTGTTTTTTGGCAACATAGCGATTTTGGGCAGCTCAATATAGGTGGAGTTTGTTTGTTTTTCTTTGAAATTTTCACATAACATGTGTCCGAGGAGTATCTTGAAGGCCCAACAATTTTCATAACTTTTGACTACATGGTCAGAAAGTTATTGCATGATATGTAGTTTTCATTGGTCGGCGGGTAGCCCAAAAATTTCTTATAAAAACATTTTTTTAAAATTAAAAATTTGAAATTGGTTTTCTAGATGTATATATGCAAAAAGCTTCGAATCACTCCATTTTGATTTATGAGATGAAAGTTATGAAGAGATTTGGTTTGCGGGTAGTTATGGATTCTCTATTCTAAAATAAACTTTGGAAGCCTTTACTTTTCTCAATTTTAAATATTTTTGAAAAAAAATTAAAATTTTGGATGTTGATTGTTTGTCACAACATTACAACCATTGGGATTGGCCTTTTCTGATTCTATAATAAAATTTTAACAATTTAGTACTTTATATCGCTCTCTACTTCTTTCTACTCATTAATTTTTTCCTATATGTTGTACAATTCCAAAGGATGCGAATTTTTTTGAGCATGTAGCCAACTTGCCATGAAGAATGAATCCAAAGAAGCACCACCATTTTGGGCACTTTTCATAGAAATGTGACCTTGTGAAGTGCAGCTGCCTAGTTTTTTGCAAGGACAAAAAAAGGGTTTTTGCCAATTCAAATGCTAATATCTTGCAATCTACACGGTGGAAATTTCTGAAAATTTTTCCACATATTTTGACACTAGTGTAATATAAGATCCTATGGTTATATGTGTCAAAAAAAAATTTTAAAAGAAAATTTGTGCTTGTAATAGAAATGGCAGTTTTAGTGTGTTTTTTATGAAGACATAGTCTCTGACCTTTAGGGGTTAAGTAAAACGCAAGTTTGACAAGTTTAACTCAGTTTTTGGCATGAATAGTGTGATTTTCTTCTATATATAGAACGTTTAACTTTATGTCAACACCTCATCACAATTTGTCTTGTAAAAATAATTTTTTCACTACATGGTGAATGGATTTGGCCTATATGGCATGCTCTACTAATTGACATGGAAAGCTAGTGGGGTAATGCGGGTGAAGGCACATGCATGTGAAGATATGGAGACTATAGCTCCTATTTTCAAGGTAACAATAGCTATAAGTTAAAGAACTATGGCGAGTGCCGCTTTAGAAGCAATTGTAAGTTTAAGGGCACCCTTTGGGCTAGAAGCTAGAGACCTCTTATTGATCAAGGGGTGACTTTGGGTGCACTACCTCAATGTTGCAATTGTTAAAAAACACTCAAAACTACAATTTTCAGTACAAAGAGAAAAAAAATTTAAATGATATTTTTTGCATATGTAATTCTAGAATCTTGCAATATTATAATACAAAAATATGTAGAAAAAACATCAAACATTTTCACTGCATAGATTGTAAGGTAAATGCATTCAAAATAAAGAAATCATGTTTTGAGGCACAATGGCAAATTAAAGTAGACATGCCTATTACCACCTTGATTTGCAATCTAGCTATGTTGGGACCAATTCCAAGAGGGATAGACATTTTTCAGAAGTATGTGCATGTTTCATGAATCAAATTCAAGTGGAATTATAATTTTCCAATCAAAACTATAATTTTTGTGAATTTTTGAAGTGATCAACCCTAAATTACAAAGCTACCTCTAGATTAGAGTCATAAAGAACTCATAAACATCCTATAATCACCTAATCAATAACTATATATTTTCTATTTAAAGAGTGATATGTTAACCCAATTTGTCATAAAATCCATGATTTTGTCATAGGAAACCCTATTTTTGTTATAGAACAAAGCGAATTGGAGGGAAGAGGGATTCCAAGTGGAAATAGGGTCAAAACTAGAGTGACAAAAATGGGTTGTTCTAATTGGTGAAATTAGCTTGCAAATGGAAATGGACTAGTCTACCTTAGTTTAAGAGACTTGAATCTTTTTAATTTAAAAATTTTGCACTTTAGATCTTGAATTTAAGAAAAAAATCATCATTCAAAATCAAGTTGAGAATATAGGAAAAATTAAAATTAAAAAATAATGTGGTTTTCATTTTATTTTAAATTATTAAGAAAATGTACATTATAGAGGGAAAAAATAAATCATCAATAGCTCAAAGATGGAATTAGAAATGTTTATCCCAATGGTGAGATTATTCATACAATCAAAGTTGATCCTATGGAACTATTTTTTAAAAAATTAATTAATTGAGGCGAAAAATGAATCCTATCCCTAACAATTTCAAACACTTTTAAAAAAAATTTGAGTTGCTCGAGTTGCCCAATCTACCCACTAAGCAATAAAAATGACTTATTATGCAATAAATTTTAAATTATGTAGTCAAAAGTTGTGAAAATTGTTGGGCCTTTAAAGCTACTCTTTGGATGCATGTTGTGTGAAAATTTCAAAGAAAAAAACCCCCAAAAAACTCCATTTGTAATAAGGTGCCCAAAATTGCTATGTTGCTAAAAAAATGCAGCTTGGCCCTTTAGGGGTTAAAAGCATTCTTACATTGATAAGTACTTGAAGTAGTGGCTTCCTCAAATTAGGTAGAATTAAAAAAAATTGTTGTGTTGATTGGGACATTGGGAACTTGTAACACCCAAATGAGGTCAAAGAGGAGTTCTTTCATATTTTTGCAATGTCTTTGGATAGTTTAAAAAAAATAAAAATATTTGAAAAATAAAAATTCCAACATCTAAGACTTTTACATTTCCTTGTCTTGACAAATCACTAGCTTTTGTGTACCTAAATTACCTTAGAATAGAAGGAACTTAAGGAAGGATTCATTGAGACTAATTTGGACTACTTAAAGCCAATTGTATAATCATTTTTCCATTTGGAGCTTTTCTCCAAAAATTAAGCAAGATCTTACATTAAATTTGACATTCTCTAGGAATTAGTGTTTAGTTTTAGAAATTTCTAGAAGTTAGAATGAGGAGAGGGGGGCCTTATGAATAACATAAAAGGTCAATGTTTTCCTCTCATGAACCACCTTTTATTCATTGCAAGAATCACTCTCCATTTTCTATAATGTTTTCAATTGGCAAAATGTTCATTTTTGGTGTCTAGTATTTAAACTATGACAAGTGAAAATTTGAATCTATTGCTAATACTGCAAATTTATTGGGGGTTCATGTATATACACATGTATATAAAAAAGGATTGGAGGTCCATCAATTAATGTGGCCACCTATTGTTGATGAAATTTCTAAAAAAGGTGGTCATTGCTTGTTGTTTATGAAGAAAAAACAACTTTTGCAAGTCTAAAAATTTAAAAATTTTGCAATCTACTTTCCAGTAGTCCAAAATATCCTATTCTATAGCTTTAAGTTCATTATTTGCAAACTACATCTTTAATTGACATCATCTGATAGAATTATTTTTAAAAACGACAATTAAAAGAAAATCTTTTCATTAAAACAGAATGTCTTAAAAAAATCCATTTTAGTAGGCTTTTGAAACATTTTGTTGTTTAAATCACTGTATTCTAGCTACCAATTATATATTTGCCATCTCATTTGAATTTCATTAATTCTATGTCAAATTGTTAATTTCTATCCTTTTTTACCTTCTTCATTAGAATACTAATACACTAATCAAATTCAATCAAAAGGCATAAAGTAATATCATTTAGTTTTTGAAATCAGTCTACTTCATTTATAACTCTATAGCTTCTATTTTATTCAACTTAGTCACATATTTTGTTTTTTTGGTTGATTTTGTAATTTTGGTGAGTAAACTAAAAATAGAAGGTTATGTATGTTCTTATTATTTTGGATTACACTTATACTACTCATTGAATACCTTATCTACTTTGAACTATCCAATTAGGATATACTTCAGACATTTGAAATTCGTGAGGTCTAACTTTAAAGTCTTTTTAGAGGGCAATATTACTCTTATACTAAGTTGGTCAACATAAACTATGGCCACAATGAATGTGGATGTGGATGTCGACATGGATGCAATAGAGGATTTCAAGGTTTGCAAAAAGAAGAAATAAAAACTAATTTGAAGTTGTAGAATGTAGATATGCAATTATACTTTTCTTAGTAGGTGGGATTTTCCAAATTCCAATTCCTTACATTGATTAAAGAACTACATATGAAAACAAGTTTTATTTCATTTTCAAAGATGTAATGGTCCTAAAATCTACAAAATTCATATGTTTAAAAAAAATTAAACACTAAGAATATTTTAAGGAAAAAAATAATGAAAATTAAAATGTATGACCTCAAAGTATATGGTGATGCTTTGGAACCAATTGTTCACAATGCACAACTCATATTTTTAACCCCTAAAAACCCATTATCCTCTCACGGGACAATTTGGAGTTCAAGCAAGTTTTGATGGCCTCAATTTTTAGTGAAACTTTTTGAAACTTTTTCATAAGATAGGAAAACTGATTAGCTTTGTGGGAATGTAAATTTTATTTCAATTGGTGCCCAGGAGCAAAAGTTATACCACAAAAAGTCCAAATTTTAACTTGGTGGGAAAAAAATAAATCCACAAAAATTTGAAATTAAATTTTTAAACTTTTTTTATCACATATATTTTTTTTTCTATGTGTGAAGCTTTGATTCATTCCATTTGAATTAGTTATGTAAAAGTTATGAATAATCTTGTTTTTCAAGCAGTTTGAACATCTTCTTGAAAAAATAACTTATAGGATTCATTTCTGAATGCAATTTTCACATTTTCTTAAAAATAATTGCTTGACAAGGTTAAATTTGCTTGCAAGAACAATCTTACCATTGGAATTATTGTGTTTCAATTCCATCTTAGAGATATTAATGATTTAAATTTTCCTTCAATCTTGGACCTACTTCTACTTAATAATTTCTTAAACAATGAAAATCAAGAATTTAAAAAAAATTCCTAGACTTTCAACTCAATTCTTAAACACATAAATTTTTTAATTCAAAGTCTATAGTGCAAAAAAATTCAACATATGGCAATCAAAGTCATCTGAAATTGTAGGACAATGTTTAAGAAAACTATGTTTTCCAACTTTGAGTGCTCATATCTTCCAATCTATATGGTCAAACTTCATGAAATTTTTACTACATAATCTCACACAAAGAAAGTACAAGATTTTATAGTTAGATTCTATAAAAACACTTTTTTATTGTTCTTTTAGATGAACGCAGCAAAAATGGCAGGTTTGAGTGTTTTTTTACCAAAAAAATGGCCTTGGGCCTTTAGGGTTTAAAAGAATAAGAGAATTCTAAAAAAATAATAATAAATGAATAATTATACACAAGAATATAATATTATATAAGTATTATATAAAAATAAAATTAAAGATTCTATAAATATAAATAAACACATTTATGTAATAGATGTGTATAATATATAAGGTTTTTATATTAAAAAATAAATTAAGATCCTATAATTATAAATAAATGCATATAAATGTAATATACATGCATAATCTAAAAGATAATGTTTTTTTTCTTAATCTCTCGTTAATGTGTTCTTGTGGGTCCAAAATTGATTCAAAATTCATCACAAGGCACCACGGTGGTATCTCTCTATTACTTGGCCTTTTGATGGTAATTGAAAAATGATAATCAATCTAATTCAAGGCTTTCAAACAAGTTATTGATAGAGATAGTTGGGTGGCCATTGCACCACCTCATCTAATGGGTTAATATCTCACATGCCATTTATTGTGTGCCATGAGCATATAGAGAGCAATTGGTCGCTATGTTCTCAAGCAATGCTCTGAGCACTTTCCTTAGGTGGAGTAAATTCAAGAAATCTCGTCAAGTAACTTCTTTGTGGCATGAAAGCTTTCTTAAATTTTTCTATGAAAAGATGATTTTTTCCTTGTCTCTTTTCTCCAACTTCTTCATATTTTAATTTTATTTTCCATTGAGGGAAACCAACTAGAACATGTCTCCTTAGTTTTTTATTTATGGGGTGTTCCTCTAGTTTAGTTGGACCTAAATTTAGTATAATTTAGATTGCCTCACTTGGAGTTTTCTTTTCTGCTTCCATCTAATGGAGAGTTTGATGGATGTGCTTTATTAGAATTGGAGACAAGTATTGAGATGGCTGTGGTAAGTCACTTTGTCGTGATGTACATTCATATATAGTGTAAAAATATTATATAATATGTTTTATTGAGAAGCGTCAAAGTGATGTCTTTCTGTTGAGGTGCATGACATCTATATAATAAGATGATTTTGCCTTAGAGCTTCTTTAAGTTTTATTAGGCAACCTTGTGTAGAGTAGCAGTTGCACATGAACCTTCAATGTGATGTTTGAGCATTAATAATTTTGTTACAAATTGGGTGTTTTGAGCTCTGTAGCCATAAAGTGACATTTGAAGGGTGTTTTGAGGATTTAAATGATGATCAATACTATAGTATGGCTAGGCTTATAAAAAAAAGTCATAGTCACGAACGATGGTTAAAAGGGCCAATAAATTTCTTATTAAAGACGGATTGTGTTGATTATATCGCAACAACAATCAAATGCATCCTCAAGTTCTTGCAAATGGAGTGAAGTTTCGATTGAAACTCTAGTTTTTTTATCTCCACTAAGCATTTATTAGATGTTAAATCCTAATTTTATACTTTGAGTATTTTATTAAAATTACAATATGTAATTATAATTGTAGAATGAAAAATTGGTGATAGTAAATTAGTTTGGAATTTGAAGATAAGCTAATGTGTGAATGGAAATGTAGATGGGGTCTTGATAGGAGCAAAGGCTAATGTATTCTACACCTCACTTTAAATGGGAAGGAAAAATAATAAATATGTTTAATTTTGTATTGAAGAGGGAGAAATGGTACGTGTATTTTGGGGTTGGAAGGGTTAAAATAGCTCATTTAATTTGAATTATTGAGTACTGAAAATTTAGCATCACATTTCTTGTGTTTAAAGTTCTTCAAAGAGTGTGTACAAATTGAATTTGGAGTTGAGAGTTAAAAGTTATTGAGATTTGAAGGATGTGTTTTTCTTGTTTATATCTTTTTAGGAAGATATCATACTTATCATTTGAAGTTTAGATTAAAAAATCATAGGTTGTTAAAGTCTGGAGTGAAGATTGAACTTGAAAGAAGGAGGTTGTATCTTCGACATTTATAACTTTTGGTTAATTTTTTTGTTGAAGCTAAAACTTAAAAATTTGATAAATAATTATTTTAACTTTCTAAATTCAATTTATTTGTGTGAAATAGAACTGTGATGCAAAAGTTGTGTAGTATTAAAATTTGAGGTGTTTCATACATTCTTGTTTGAGAAGGCCAAGGCTCTATCTCTCACAACTTTTAGAAAATATCTTAAATTATTGTGATATTTTTATAAATTGTAGATATTGATGAGAACTTTTTAAATTGCTTTCACACATAATATTTGGAGTTTGCAATTAAAAATGATTAAGGATAAAAAAGGCGATGGTTGATTAACAAAGAAGAAAAAGACCTTCACGTTACTTTCTAATAACTTTTGGAGGGTCATTGCAAGAAAGGGCGTCCATTTCTGTAGCGTTCTGGATTTGGATGCTTTTTTTTTCGGGAGTACTATTTAATTAGAAAAAAATTTTTAAAAAAAAATGAAAAATATGTCCAATGTATAAACCTTAAAGAAGAAGGTATCCTATGAAGGAAAATCTTAGGAAAATTCTCCGAGTAGGAGAACTAGAAAAGTAGGAAATCTCATGAAAATGGGCATATTTACATTTTAATTTGTAAAAAATAGGAAAAGTTATTTTTCTTTAATCTTAAAATTGGCCATTTGGGAAGAGTTGATGGTGATGACATTTCACCAAAAAAACAATCTTAGCTCCATTATCAATGGTCAAAAATTGCGTGCAATGGGAGTGTTGTTTGCACGCATGTGTAGAACATAAAATAATGTATTTTTAGATTCCCTTTGGTAGGAATATGCTTTCCTACTATGCAAATGCACCGTGAAAATTTCAGCTTTAGATCACTAAATTTGGAGACTCCGAACGTAGTAAAAACCCCTAAACCTCAGTTTGTGACAAATTAAGAAAAATGATTTTTAAATATATAAAATGATTTTTTTAATTTCTGAAAAATAAGGGATGTAAAAACCATCAAGTTAGAGAGGTCCAATAATTATTTCATATTGTTATATCTTTAGATTCAAAAGTTATAACAGAAAAGAATGACGTCACTCCAATTGTGACGGAGAATAGGACTGGCGTTTCTTGCAATGACCCTGGACAATATTTTAGAATAGGCTAAATTTTGTGAGTGATTAGATTGTGCTATTAGCTTTCTAAACTATTAAAGCACTTAACGTTTGAATTTTAAAATCACCTATGACACTAGATTGAAGGCCGCAATTGACATAAGACTTAATTTTTTTTAGTTTTTGTTAGGATTTCTTCAAATTTGTGAATAAAAGAATATTTCAAGACTCAAGATTGAAGATTTGAAATTCAAAGGGGGAGAAAATTAAAGTGTCATATGTTGTGGTTTGTGGCTTGTTTTTTTAGCTGGTTTTGAAGGCTTGTTGTTATTTTTTTGTTGTTTTTAGCCTATTTTGGAGACTAGTTGTTATTTTAATTTTACATCATAAACTTTGTTGCACGCTATTAAGTCATTTTTATAATACTTATTAACCCCATTTTTTATTTGTAGCAACAAAGTGGGATTGATCATCCACATGATCAATGTTCTATGTTGTTCTCATAGGTGTAAGGCATTTCTTGGTTACCATCCTCCTATGAAGATACATTGTTTGTTTGTTTGTTTGGATGTTTGTTACGATGAGATCTCCCGGACCGTAAGTCCCCCAAGTGCGGGTTTGGTACCGTCGGAAAGCCCTCGGCGAGGAGGGGTGCATGGGCTTTGATTCATAGTGTTACAACCTACGGCATGAAAGTTATTGAATTTTGAAGTTTCTATACATTAAAAAAATTAGACCGTGGCAATGGCACGGGCCACCCTAGTAGATTTGAAATTTAGGAACCAATTTTTTAAACAATTAACTTATGGTTTGGTCGTCCTATTTTACCTATCTAAGCACTTATTTCTTATCACACACCCTTACCTTTATTTCTATAAAGTGACCAGAGGATAGGCCAACAAAAAATTGAAGTGAAGATCAAGTGAAGATTCAAATTTTCAATACTTACCTATCATTCACTCAACAACTTGCAGCCAAATCCCCTCTATATTCTCTAAGTGCACCCCTCTCTACCCTACAACGTCATCTTTTTCAAGTAGTAGTTGCCATGTTGAACTCTTTTCCAATTACTCATAACATTAAGGGTAGTCACAATTCTAATGAGAATCGGATTTTCATGAAGTTGGAAAAATTAGTGAGATAAAAGTGGAGCTAATTGTAAATGGGTCCGCATGAAGGAGCTGTGACACCCGCTTCTACCGTTTGCAGTGATCTTCCAAGATTTTTTTGACTCTCAAAACTAGGAGGGAGCTTCAATTCTTGTGCTAGGCCAAGTACTTTAAGAAATCCCAAGAATTTTTTTTCGAAAATACCATTTCTTCATCTGTAGAGAAGAAAAAACAACACTCCAATTACTCTAAGAATTTCACGTCCACCTTTCACTTACTACGCACCAATGCACACAACACGTGGTGATTCTAAAGGAGTTTTGAAGGCTTTGGAAGTACTGTGACAATCCCTATTCAATACTGCCTCCATGGCTTTTCCAACTTGGAAAGTATAACTTTCTGAAGATACTTTTTTGTTTTGATTTAGTTTTATTGTGATGGCTGAGATTGGTTGAGATTTATGACGTATTGTAATTTCTGAGAGACATGCAATTGCAATCGCTATTGTCCCTCACTTTGAGCCCCAGTAGATTAAAATTACCACTTGGGCCTTAGATAATCAATCAAGTGCATGTTGAAATAAGATGGGTAAAACATTGCAATTCATACTTCACTTTGTTACCAAATTGAACTTATTGTAATAATTTATCCTTCTTTCTTGAATATCTCAGCCTTTGTTTTATAGAATTTTGGAATACTATTGTTTTGGAGACCCGTTGTGGCAACCATCTAATTGCGTTTGATTTGATGGTGTAGGGTCAAAGATTGTTGAAACTAGGAGGCACATTAGTGGCAACAAGCATATGCACGTATACGGGCACGACATTAAATCTTGTAATCAAAAGTGGGCCTAGTCCAACTGGCTTAATGTCAAATCCACCCCAATCACAAGACCTGGATGATGATGTGGTGGTGCAGGACAACGGCTCCCCAAGACATTGTTTGTATAATGTTGTAAAACATTGACCTTGTCATTTTTGAAACTATAAACTAATTTACTTATCCCACATTGTTTATCTTACCTTCTACCACCCTATGTGTATATATAGAGTTGTCTTCTCACTATAGAAGACAAATCACATAAGACAAAATACAAATCACAAAATACAAATTACAAAATACAAAACACAAATCACAACAAAATTTATGTAATTATTTTAAGTTCTAATACAACAATGAAAATTTTCATTAAAATGACAACATTCCGTTACTTTAACATTTTTACACTTTAGCCTATGCAATCTAAAATCTAAATTTGTTGAACATTTTAGAAATCTATATATTTTGTAGATGTTTGAAATCTATACTTGTCCAAGATGTTTTAGACAATATTTCCACTCAACAACTATGACAATTCGGTGCCTTGGAGATTGATGGATTGGTTCTATTAAATAATGTCTATCTATCTACACTTAATGCTAGCAGGAATGGCATCTGTTGGTAATGAAATTAGATTTCTGTCTACAACCCGTAAATCACCACCTCCACTACCACAATCTCATTCTCAACAACAGCCAATCTACAGCCAATCTAGTTGGAAAAAAATACTGCCAGATTTCAACAAAATGTGGATCAAGCTCCAAGAATATTTTTAAAAATGGAGGAAGGACTATATAAATTTAGCCAAATTTTAGAGAAATTTTACTGAAATATGTTGTGAATTGCCAATGATTATAACTACCATTTATTCACGAAATATTAAACAAAATCTTCCTAAATTAGTATGCTCAAAAATCATTGCAAGAAACATTGTCCAAAAAGGGTAGCGTTTTCACAATACTCTTTTTTCCTTTGGGAAGGCTTTAAAATTAGAAAAATAATTTTTTTAAATAGTGAAAAATATATTTCATGTATATACCTTTAAGAAGAAGGTACCCTAGAAAGGAAAAGCATAGGAAAAATCTCTAAGTAGGAGAACTAAAAAAGTGCAAAATCTCATGAAAATTGGTACTTTTACATTTTAATTTGTAAAAAATAGGAAAATTAATTTTTTTCAAACTAAAAATTGGCCATTTTTAAAGAGTTGATTTTGATGAGATTTCACTAAAAGAATAATCTTAGAATCATCTTCAATGTTCAAAAATTGTGGGCAATAGAAAAAAATTTGCTCTCATGTGGAGGACATAAAATAATATATTTTTAGATTTCATTCAAAAGTTATATGTTTTACACCTGTACGTATAGACTATGAAAGTTTTGTTTATAAATCATTAATTTTGGGCACTCATAACATAGTAATTTTAGTAAACTACAAACTGTGACGCTCACCAAAAATGATTTTTAAATATAAATTATTATTTTTTAATTTTTGAAAAATAAGGGATCTAATAACCTTCAAGTTAGGTATTTCAATAAAAATTTCATGTTCATTGAACTTAATCTCCAAAAGTTATAATAGACAACAAAAAATGGTTCTCATTGTGACATGAAATAGGATTGGTGTTTCTTGCAATGACCCTCAACTAAATTCTTGGAGTCACGTCTATAAATATGAAAAGGATGGCCAGGGAAAACTTGTTCTTCCGTATTTCATAGAGGCTCTTGCAGTTTTTTAGTAGTGCAATACATTCCAGATGAGGATACCTCAAATTTTGAACCCTCTAAGATTTGAGTATTTGTAGAATATGATTAAGATATCATAAATCTCAAAGAGATAGATTCACGATGGCCTTGACTTATACTTGCACATTGTAAATTTTAGCATCAAGGATACAAAGGTCTATCAACTCTTTGGACAACTGAATGTTTGGTTGCCACCTTTAATACAGAAATGGATTCCAGTGAAGTCATGAAGCCACTAATTGAGTGCCGGGTTGCAACCCTAAATAAGAATATTAGTTGCTGGCCAACAATATACATGCATGAGGCAAGGAAATTCGCTTGTTATTGTTGCAATTGGCTGCAGTTCAATCTGAATTTGTTGATTTAGCTCTTCTTCTCGTTAACTCTCCAACATTGACATTATGTCTTGTAATTACAAAGTAGGCCAAGTCATATATCATGAATAATTGGAGGTTAGTAACAACCTTGCCACCTACAGCTTGGTAGGTCCTAACTTGATGATTATTCTGGATAATTTGGCCTACTTTGCAATTACCTAGCCATAACCTTGACGTGAATTAGACTGTTTCTAAATCTTGAAGATTGTCGAATTACCTTCATTGGCAATGAGCATTGCGTTCCTACATTTAACCACGGTAGCTGGTAGTATATCAAAATCCCCCCAAAGCATTACTGTACACCTATGACATGATTGAGGCTCTGTCGACAACGTACTATTTGAGTTCAGACCTGCATCTTTCCGTGAAGAGGCTTCATTTTCTGATTTTTTCAATTTGAGAAGTCGTAAGATTTAGCCGTAGAAGTTCCTGCTGACGCTGTGAATTCAAATTTGAGACTTGTGGTTCCATTTCAGCAATGTGAGGATACGGCCAGTGATCCCAGAACTAGTTTATAGAATTTAGTGTAATATGCTACCTAGTTTAGGGGATTTAGTGCAATTTGCTACCTTCAAGATAAATAAGCATCAACTCTGGCTATCTTGAGAGAAAGTGGCATTAAAAAAATTAGAAAAGAAAGGATTTTGCAAGTTGTAAAGGATAATGGGGGGTACTAAATATCCATAACTAACTACAAAGATGCTAATTTCAATGTAGAGTAAGTAACAAATTGGCTATCAAATTCTATTGGTTGTTGAAATCTTAGCTAAAATTTAATTTTTTCAAGGATTTTTTCCTATAGAGATTTAGCTATTGAAAATTTTTAGTAGCAACGGAGCGAAATTTAGCCAGTTTTGTGAACGCTGGATACGGCCGATGTGAAGAGAGTTTCTTTCAAACTTCAATTAAAATAGGAGACATGATTTGATAGACAGTGCGATACAACAATCGTCAATACAAAAACAGAGACTTCCACAACTCCATGGATCTGAGGGGACATAAATACGTGGAAATTTTCCTCATTTCTTAGGTAACTGCCGCTGGTCGATCACCATAGCCAATCAATGTATTATATATAGCAATCAATATCGAAACTGCTATTCAACTACTAAATACATCATGAATTACTAACAGCATGCATGCTTTGAAGTAACTACACATGTCACTCTCTCATCGACGAAGAAGAGAAAGGATGTAACCCGTAAGCCCAATAGATTTATCAAGCAAATCAAGATGCTCCCTACAGTGATCGGCTAGAAACATAACATTCAGCAATTGTCACTCTCTAACCTTAGCAAAATAGAGACCAACAACATAGCTACGTACAGCTGTCTCAGTAATACCGTTCACCAAAGACATCCCATCTACATAAGAATATGGGTTCACAATTAAGCTAATACTTCTGCCCAATATGAGCCTAGACTTCTGCTCAATTGTGAGTTCTACCAGTTGACCAAAACCAAAAATTTTTAACATCCCATTAGATTATGGGATACAACCGGTCCAGGGCTCCTCGCTCCTAAATCATTTCAATATCCTTTACAATTTGGCCGATCGAATTCTAGTTGAATTGAATCTCTCTACCCCCAGTAGCGCGGAATGGAGTTCTTCAACGTCGTCGCAGTGGCCGCATCCACTCCGAAAGACTTCTCAATGACAGCGCTAGTGATGTTGGGCACGAAGATCTGGTTGGCGGTGATGAGGAAACCGGGGTTCTGCGACGTGAGAGTGTTGAAAGTGATGGCAGTTTCGTTGCCCACGTTGAGCTGGAAGTGCTGCAGCGCCCGCGGGAAGATGGTGAAGTCGCCTTGCTGCAAGGTGGAGGCGTACAGCACGTTGTCGTCGCTGATGAAACCCGTGTACACGGAGCCTTTCAGCACTAAGAGAGTCTCCGTTGCCAGAGGGTGCGTGTGCAGGGGCACCACGCCGCCGACGGCGAAGTCCAGGCGGACGTGGGAGACCCCCTGCGTGTTCAGGGCTGGGAACTCGCTCACCGTCGCCAGGGCCGCGATGGCACCCGTCTCGGACTCGGAGATGGCGTACGCTGTAAGATCATCAGACCCAGACCCAGATAACAGGAATAGGTTAATAATCCTGTTATATGTTTAGAACAGAAGCATACAAACTGCATGATTGACTGTTATAGTTGAATAGTTTAATTATAGGGCTAAAACTTGGAATAGAGAACGCCAATGTCGTTAATTTTTAGAATTCCATGACTTTGGCACACTTTGGCCTGAAATGAGAATCTAATTTCTTGTTCTTAAAGCTTTGGGTACTAGATGAATGTCACAGAATTTGGTGCCCACAATCACGCGGCAAATTAACGAAATTGACTATAGAAACACCTTGAAAGAGTGAATACTAGACAGGCAATTAACAAGTGACTTGGGTTCTTGGAATTTATAAATGAATGGTATTTCAATCCTATTCATCGGTTCAAAGATAATAGCACTAGCAGATATATACATGTTCGGCATAATCTACGAAAGAGTGAATCATATCGATTACCCTTACCACTTCGGAGGTGGTAATGGTAGTCAGTTTACTACGTCGTAAACTAAAATAATCTCCTTCTGATCATGAGCACACTTAGATTGCCATATCAAGGGAATCAAACAAGATTAGAAATGCAGGAGTGGCTCTGGGGTGTGTGAATTAATTGAACTGGCCGCAACAAATTAATCCATGCACAGACAAGCTCACCAGGCTGGCGGAATCCGGTGTAGACGAAGTCCTTGGCGGTGACACTGCTTCTCGGCTTGCAAGGATACCCATTCACCGAAGGCGCTGTGGGCGACAGATCCGCCACGCAGAAGTCCTGCAAGGGGTCGGGGTCGGCAGCGTGCGCAATTTGGAATGCTCCCAGCAGGAGTGCACAGACGAGAGGTAGCATCCTCATGGAGGATTGGGTTGAAGAGACCATAATGTGCGGATCGATCGATCAGTAGAACAGTGGAGCTCTCAGTACTCAATTAATCGCAATCTCTGAATTGATCAATTACAATGAATTGAATAACAAGTACGTACAGCTTCGAATTCAGGAATTGAATCGAAGAGTACTTAGAGGATTGTGTTTTCAGTGAATGCCGAGGAATGGTATAAATACTTAAGTTGCTTGCATCGCACGCATGGGACATGGGGATCGACTTGGGGCCGGTCTAATCGATTGCGCTGAGGTTGCCATTGAATTAGATGGGAAACGAGTTTGTTCCGGGAACCTGACATGCTTACCGTGTTCCCAACCCCTGTAGGACATATGCTCTAAACTGACTTTTCCCAGTCAAGCGTTCTTCGTCGAAGAAACCGATCCTCTTTCTCGGTTGCAGCAAGCGAGCTCACTCAGTCGGTGAAATATTTACTTTACTCGGTCAAAAGAATCAGTCAACGTTACGGAGTCGTAGATATATAGGGCGGTAACCATCAAGTCTTGTCGATCTTCGTCGAGGATGCCATAAAATAGTGTCTGCAAAGGAAGTTACAGCCGGTGCAACATTAAGCACGATCGAGGTGAGTGTGCTTCCTTGCTTGGCGTGACAAGATTCAAGCTGGGATGGCTGTCCAGGCGCAAAATACCGTCCCTAATATACTGACCATCCACCAGTTCTTTGTACAGGTCTCGGCAACGGCACAGAGTGATTGCCGTGATTGTCTAATGGGTCCACTCCAGGGTGATTGCAAGAAATACCTACACTATTTTGCATCACATGATGTGTGTTGCTCTATTTTTTGGTCATAACTTTTGTGTTTTGGCTCTAAATGTCTAAAGATTTACAAGAAAGATACTCATAACTATTATATACCTTGTCTAATTTTTTTGTAATTTAAGAAAATAGTTAACTATTCAAAAATAAAGCCCGATTTAATGTTACACTTACCAATTTGGAGGTTTTTAGTACTATTTAGTGCCCCCAAAAATGAATTTTGAGCTGAAATTTGGAGGAAATGGTCTTCTAATAGACTTGTAGCAAATGGCCAAAGGAATTTTTTAAATAATTAGTTTTATGTGGTGTAGAAGTCCACAAAGTATGCCTCTTTGTGCTTGCATTTTGAAACATGGTAAAAATGATTTTGGTGAGTTTTTTGGTGAATGAACATCTCCATAAAGTTGTTGAAAATGGCCAATTTTTATTTTATTTTATAATAAAATTCCTATTTTTTCCTGATTAATACATCAAAGTATGTATTTTCTTGAGATTTGACACTTTTCTAGTTTTCCTTCTTAAAGAATTTCTCTATACATTTCCTTTGGTGGTTACCTTTCTCTTAAAGGTGTATACATTAGTCTTTTTTTTTAAATTTAAAAATTACTTTTTAGTTTAAAATACTCCCGAAAAAATCATGAGAATACAACAAAATTGATAGTTGTTTCGTGCAATCACCCACCATCATCACATTATGCTAGAATTTGTGTCATTCCCTTTGTCATATTTATTTTTGCTCAGCAAAAGAAGGTCTTTGTAGAGGGCAATATTACACTCATGCTAAGTTGGTCAACATAGACTGTGGCCACGGTGGATGTTGACGTGGATGTGATGGAGGATTTTAACAAGTACAAAAAGGAAAAGAATTAATTTTGAGGATTTGGATAAGCAATTATACTATTTTTCTTAATAATTGGTGTGCTTTTTCTATTCATTACATTAATTTAAGAACTACATATGAAAAACAAATTTTATTTCATTTTCAAAGACGCAATGGTCATATGTCTACTACAAGTTTTAAGAATTTATATGTTTTGAAAAAAAATTCTTAACACTAAAAATATTTTAAGGAAAACAATAATGAAAAGTAAAAATAAAAAACCTTCTCCTAATGTATAACGTCCAAGTATATGGTGACACTTTGGAACCAATTGTTTATAATGCACAACTTTCTTAAAAGGAGGAGAGAATCCTAAACAAAAAATAATTAAGGAATATATACACAAAAATATAAGATTCTATAAAGAAGTCATATAAAAATAAAAATAAAAATTTATAAATATTAATAAGTATATGAATATATGAAGGATATGTATAATATATAAGGTATTTGTATAAAAACAAAATTAAAGATTCTATAAATATAAATAAGTATGTCTATATCTAACAAATATGTATAATATACAAGGCTATATAAAATTCATCATAAGGTACTGCAATGGCATCTCTCTACAACTTGGTGCCTTGATGGTAATTGAAAAATGATAATCAATCTAATTCTAGCGTGTTGGCGGGGATAGATGGGTGGCCACTGCACCACCTCATCTTATGAGGCAGTATCTCACACGCCACTTATGGGTGCCTTGATCAGATCCGAGTGGATTGGCCTCTTTGCTCGGCCTTACCATGTTTTACCAGAGGTGCAATTAAAACAAAAAGCCCCCTAATTTGGGCCGTAATCACCCTTACTTTCTTCGCTCCTTAGCTAATTCGGGGTCTCTGATCGCAAATATGAATTCAAAATTCACAAAAAAATTTGTGTGAAAAATAAAAAAATTACAACATTTTACCCGAGTGGCTGAGCGAGGGGTCAGTTCTCCCTGCCCCGTCATCACATAGAGAGGAACTGGTGGCGATGCTCCCTCTGCAGTGGGATCTGAACTTAGATTGCCCACTTTGAATTCTCTTTTCTGCTTCCATCCAATGGAGAGTTGGATACATACATTCTGTTAGAACCAGCCCTTTTCTTTTTGGCACCATGAGGCCAGATTGCATCATTTCTAAATAAATGTCTTTTATTCGTTAGGTAAAAGTAATCTTTTTTTGCCTGAAATTTCTAGTTTTCTTTAAAATATGGATGAAGTTGCCAAATTTGGATGAAAAAGTGTATGAATATGATGGAAAAGTGTTTTTGAGTCCAAAAGATGGATGAATGTAGAAATACAATGCTTCACCAAATTTGAAGTGATTGCCATCTTGGCACTTTCTCAAAAAGTAAAAAAAAGGACTAGTTAGAACTGGGGACAAGCATTGGGACAACTGTGATAAATCATAACATTGTTCATAACAGGTTGTTGACTTTTCAATGCTAACATGGCTCTATGCTATCGGCTACCCATCACCATCACCATCATAAGTTATAACTCATAACCTTCTTTCCTTTCAACTTGCTTCCTACACTCTTGGATCATGGAGATCAAAGGTTGTGATTGAAAGTGAACAACTGGTTATGTCCAATAACCTTCTCACCACTACTGTGGCTTGAAGGTTATCTAATACATAAAATTTTGGATTGTAAAGCTTGCAAAAACAATCAAACATGCAAAAGAAAAGCTCTAAGTCCAAAATAAAAACTCAAGTAGTCATATAATATGAAGCATTGAAAAATTAAAGGTAGTTCACATCATGATTACTACAAATTTTTCATTTAAAGCAATAAACTTTAATAGATGTTATAAAATAGAAATGTTAAAATTTTAAAAACAACATGAATATTCAACAATAGATGAAGATGAGGGTGATTGCAAGAAACACTTGTCCTATTTCTTGCATTTGGCTGATTTTTTGGGGAGTACTTTAAAATTAGAAAATTAATTCAAAATATTTTAAAAAATAATGTATACACCTCTAAGACAAAGGTTTTCACCAAAGGAAATGGATAGAAAAATTCTCTAAGTAGGAGAACTTGAAAAGTGCCAAACCTCAAGAAAATACATACCTTCATGTTTTAATTGGGGAAAAATAGTAAAAATAAGTATTTTCAAAAAATAAAAAGTGACCATTTGTAGACCTCCACACCACAATACCACATAAAATTAAGTATTTTAAAAATCCTTTCCATGAGAGCTAGAAGTCTACTAGAAGACCATCTCATCTAAATTTCATCTTAAAATCATTAAAAAAACGGTACTCCATAGTACTAAAACCCCCTAAATTGCAAAGTATGACATCCAATTGGGGTCTATTTTTGGATAGTAAATTATTTTTTTAAATTATGAAAAAAATAGGGAAGGTTTATTATAGTTATGAGTACCTTTTATACAAGTCTCAAGTCAATTGAAACCAAAACACAAAAGTTATGGCCAAAAAATAGATCAACATGCAACATGTGATACAAAATAGGACAAGTGTTTCTTGCAATCACCCATGAATAAATCTCAAATCCCCCTATGAAGATATGATGTTTGTTTGTTTGTTTGTTACGTTCAGATTTTCCGGACTGTGAGTCCCCTAGGTGCATGTTTGGTACTGTCGGAAAGCCCTCGGCGAGGAGGGGTGCACGGGCTTTGATTCATGGTGTTACAACCTACGGCATGAAAGTTATTGAATTTTGAAGACTCTATACATTAAAAAAATTAGACTGTGGCAACGGCACGGGCCACCCTAGTATATATATATAAGTTTCCAATTTTTTTTAAAATTACTGATTATTGATTTTTATAAATGTAATAAAGCTTTTGTGCCATCCATTACTGAAAAATATATGTACATGTACACATACTAATAGATAAAACAAACCTCAGCTCTTGGCACCTTCCCCTACATTGCTTGATAAGTTTGTAATTACAGAGTAGCTACTCAAAAATTGAGGTATCAAGGTTAATTAAATGAAAACATTCATAATTCTAATTCTTACATACAAAATCAAAATTTTATAACTTTTACAAGGTTTCCAATTTTCCAATTCACATTTTTCTAAAAGCTGAAAAAACTTGTATTCAATTTAAAAGATAAAAGATAATACTAATAATAGAATAAAATAATAAAATGTTGCCTGGAAGGTTATCACATCAACCAAAGCAAAAATTTGGATTTATTATATCTTACGGCTTAAAAGTATCCTTTGCATATGACAAATTTGATGATATTTAGGTAATGATTAATTTCAAAAGAATGGACCTATGACCATTGATTTCAAGTCTCATTGTCATCATTTATTACTTTGTCTAATGCTATTTTACAACTAGATATAAATGAAAAATATTTACATTTATTTTTTAGAGATGAAGCCATATGTCTACTACAAGTAAAAAAAAATTCAAATTGCTCTGGAGAATTTTGGAGCTTTTTAATGATTTTTTAAGAAAAAAATGCAAAAAATTCATATCAGTTACATAATATACTTTAAAATTTTGATTTTTTTTTACTATGGGTGTATATTGTAGTATATAAAAATAAGGTACAAACTAAAGCTACAATATTATTTTAAAACTAGAAAATCAATAAATCATGGTTTTAGGCCAAAGTTCATGTTGCTATAAAATATTCAAATTTACAATTCTTTTTAGAATTTATATATAATGTAGAAACAATATTTAGCTTATGACTACATTTTATCTTTTGAATTCAAATTTAAAAATATCACTTTTGTGGATGAAAATCACATCAAGAGAAAGTAAAACTATAAGGGTGATCTATGGATTAAGCATCTTCTCCTTTAAAAAAGTCAATAATATCATTGATTTGCAATATTATTTAGTCAAGTTGCACTTGAGCAATTTAAAAAAAAATTGGATAAATTTTTTTCCCATCCTACATATTTAATTGAAGTGATCCAAAGGACATTTTACAATGGCATTTCAAAGTTAACCTTGAAAGAACATGGAGAACACAAGGTATTTGATGAATGACTTCTTCCAATTTTGTAGAAAAAAAGAGTGTATCTATTGGTCAAAAAATTAAATTATATTTGAGTATTTCTATGATAGCATTGCATCCTTCCATGTTTAATCTTGGGGAGATGATCAAAGGACCTAGAATGTCCAACGAATGACTTCATTATTAACTGTAGAAAGTAGGATAGCATCTTTTGGTCTAATAATTGAATAATTTTGATAACTACCTTGGTCATAGAAGACCATGTCCTTACAAGGTTAACTTCACAAGGATGGATGGATTACCATTGATTACGCTCGATTTCAAGCTTCAACTATCATTCTTTTGTTTGCTACCATTTTGCAACTAGATATGAATGAATTTTCTTTTTAAGTGTATATTTTAAAAATAAAGTCATATGTCTTTACAAATTATAAAAATTCCTATTTGGGGGAAAAATTTGAAATTACTATGAAATTCTTTTAAGAAATATAGTATTGTGTCGCTTTAAAAATAAGAAACCAACAAACCAAAGTTATAGGCCTAAAGTTCATATTGCTATAAATACTGAAATTTATATATTTTTTTAGAATTTTCAATTGAAGTAGAAATTGCACTTGATACTATATGTGTTGGTCAGTTTTGGAAATAATTAAAGGAAAATTTGAAGGATGTCCAAAACTTAAAAAATTGTAGAACAATTTTTTGAAAATCTTAAAAATTTCATTATTGCCAATATTGAGTATTCAAAAATTATTCTTGAAGAAAAATTAGAAAAAATAATGCATTTATGCATGAATAGAATAAATTAATCTAAAATTGGGAGAGTTGAAAAGTAGGAAGTGTAAAGTGTTGAATTCCAAGGAAAAAAAAAACTTGCTAAATTTGCCAAAATCTAAAATTAAACTAATTTGTGAGCAAGTTGCGCTTATGGTAAGCTTCATTTCATTAGTTGAACTCAAATTCAAAGAACATCACATTTATGTCTAAAATTCACATTAAAAAAATAGCAAGAAATGACTAAAATACATTACAAAGGGGATCCATGAATTGAGCATTTTCTTTAGAAAAGTCAATAAAAACATAATGAGAGAGGTACAAAAGTTCGAAAAAGGACTTGAGCGTAAAAAGTTTTAAGATGTGCAAGAGTGCTTATGTTGAAGGATTAGGGTTTCTACTTTGCTCATCGGAGCTTGCATTTTCACCCGCTCTGCTTCCCTGATGCGCGATGATTTCAATTCGATGCTAGGGATTAGCAACTTTTTGTGAATTTTCGTGTTTCCGTCCGCATTGCCTTCAAGCTGAGGATCATTTTGAGCTGCTGGAAGCGCAAGATGGACGCGTCTTGGAATTTCAGCTTGCTGCTCTTCTGTCTGGGACTTTTGTCTTCTACGGGCGTTCTCACGCACGCGTATCAGATTGGTGACGCTCTTCCTGTGGCGAGACGAGGACAATTTCACGGCGTAAGATTGATCGGAGCCTTCAATATAGAAGTTCTCTCAGTTTCTACATTTTTGTTTGTTTGGTGTGGTTTAGGGTTCCGGGACGCTGTTTTGTGAGCTGTGCGAGTGGATGTGTTTAACCTCTATCTCGAAGGGATCGGTAACATTGGTATTTAGGATCAAATTGGAACGTTTGCTGGGCTGGGCAGGGCTGTTCCACTTAGTCTCTAAGAAAAATTGATGCAAAATTGGGTTCTACTTGGAAATGATCTCATTACTTTTTTATCTTAATAAAAATACATTGAGATCCTCTATACTCCGAATATAACTTCTTCAGCTTGGATAGAACTCAGGGACCTGATTACTACTCCTGTTCCTCTGAGCATTGCCATTTGACAGCTTTCCCTGTGATTGTGGGGAAATATCTAAGAGGAGTAAAGACAATACTTCACATGTAACTTTCGTTTGTGGATCCTTGTAGTGTGTCGAGACCCACGTTCTTTTTATTGTTTGTGTACTTGGAAGTTCGTGGGACCTTGTCCATACTAACGAATCCATACCATTTCTTTGTATTGAACAGCAAACTACATCATGGTTGGATCAGCTTGGTCGGCATTGCCCGAAATTTGGTATTGATACAGAGGTTAGACCTGATCTGCAATATACCTCCATAATTCTGTGTGATGAACTGTAACGGTTGTTTACCTTTCTTTCCCTTTCTTGTAGGACTTACACATGCTTGGCCCAACACTCCTTTGTTTACCGTTTTCAATAAGTATTACCAAAAACTGGAGTCTTTATAGTCAAAGCAATTTGTTGAGGTTTCTCTGCTTGAGGTCTGAAGTTATGGGCTGAGACCGGGGCTTGATACAGATTCCTAACCGATTTAATGTGATCCGGAACAGGTTGTGATGCCGCTACCCAAGCCCGTCGGTTATACTGTCTCTGAAAGCTACAAAGTGTGAGTATCCTCCCTATCTTGTCGTAAGAAAGCTTCGACTGATATTTCTTTCATTTATGAGTGCTTTTCGACGGAATATTTTTTACATCGTTCATATTCGGCATTCTGAACTATTACAGGAATTTTTCCCTTTTTCTTAAGTTTTATCGTGGTTGAGTGGCTTTTGAATATTGTATTCTCGCTTTCTGCTGAAAGGCTCCAAAATAGTTAAGCTTACCTTGCTCACGTCCGTGCAGATCTTTCCAATTTGGCCGTGAAAAGTATCTTACACCCTGGCTGCTGGTAATTGGACGCAAGGAAGTGCCTATGCTTGAGGTTACTCTGGTGAGTTTCTCTGAGCATCGAGCTCTACTTGATTGCCCCCCGGAGCTGTGCATTTTTAGATCTTATTTTTTATAGGTTTCATTGTCACCTTCCCAAGTTGCATCCTATTGTTTAATTTGAAAACATTCTCTCGGTGGCAACCTGTGAGAACTGACACTTTATAATGTTGGCAGAGACACTCAGGAGGAGACTTAGAAGGAGTGACTTCAAGAATTGTACCTATGCCTGAAAAGTGTGAGTTTTATTCAGAACTATGTGGAAATGCTTGAGCGTACTGATCTAGGGGTTGCTCCTATATTCTTGAGTTCTCTCTCTTCTTCCAGGATTTGGTGACCTTGTGTAGTATTTGATGTGCATTGTATGCATTGGTGAGGACTTAAAGGGTTCAACTAGGAATTTATGAGGTTAGGATTTGACAAGGCAAATTGAAACTGCAATTTGAGAAACTCGCTGTTGTTGAGCTCTGCAGACTTGAAGCAGCACGAGGCTATCCGGCAGAAGTTTGTAGATTCCACAGATTGGCCGAAGCACATCTTGGTCCAGTATACATGGTACATTGAAAGACTTCTGTGTTGAATCTTTATCCTGCTCTGGAGGGGCTTTTGCTTCTTTTTTTACCTGATGTTGATGCCTTCATTGCTCTTTGCTTGTTCCTTATATAGTCTTGGCATGCTGTATCGATATCGATCTTAGGCAACAGTAATTAGTCGATTGTGCATTAATGTGATCTGAAGTTGCTGTCACAAGGAGTTGCCCTGTATATTTATTCCTATATATTTGGTAAAGGATAGTTTTGCCACACCTGATTTAGCAGGACACAAATATTATTATTTGTGAATCCTCATTTGGTGAGATATCTTTTAGTCAACGGAGATTCTTGATGAGGATCTGAGGTGGAGAGGGTTTATTTAACGCTTGGTCTCTGTAACACTCAGCTGTATTGTGCTGGTGTTTGTGCAGGGTGGAGAAGTCAGAAATTGATGTTGTCGGGGGTCTCTATGTCCTATTTTTTTCTGGTGAGTCTTCTTGATATGTGTTGTATTCATCGGCCATTAACATTTCTAATCGCACTGTGCAAAAAGAAATGGAATTTGCCGTCCGCTTATCACTTCTAATTTCTGATTGTCCATAGTGTAACACTTTGTTTTCAGGAAATATTCTGTTCGTAGTGACTGCGATCTACATCCTCCAAACATCAAAAGACAAATTAAGCAGGTTTGGTGCCGTTCCCTTCTCTGTCTATTTTCCAGTGTTCATTCTGTACATTCTCCGAGACGCAATTTAATTTCAGCAAGAAGTATCTCTCACTAAACTCTCCTTATCAATGTCATAACACCCTGAAGCAGTGTCGACCACCCACGCTTTTCGCTGTAGAATTGCACCGTGGTCGACAGCAAATACACTTGCCTTTAATAATTGACTTAATACCGGTGCTGTCATTCTTGAACTCAAGATATGAAAGGGTTTGTGCCAATGGAAAAAGATGTCAGAAAGAGCATCTTGGATATCCTGATTCTTCCTTGAATTAGCAGTTGGGGCCAAGGTTTTTATAGCTCCTTTCTAGAACATTATGTTCAATTCTCTCGTGAAATCTTTTGCGTTTGGTTTTTTATTATGCGCGTGTGTGTCATGTAGATTTATGAACGAGAATGTGGTGCAATCGAGCATGGTTGGCGAAGTACCGAAAGCGGATTAGAGCAAGTCCTGGACAGACAGAAACTGCTTATCTTGATTTGAGGCTGTGCTTGAGCTGTTAGTGGTGGCGGTTTGGGACTGTGCACATCGGGATGTGCTTGTTTCGAGACAAGTTAGGAGTCTGAAACCAGGACTATGCCAGGGATCAAAAGCTTAGGAGAGCGTGCCAATCATACACAATCCATTCTAGGAGACCATCGCTGCCGAGGATTAGAATCCAGATGAAAGAAGTAGAGCGCGACTAGCGATGTATACTTTGGCAACAAAATAGTGCTAAAGAATCTCGTCCTTGGTATTAGTTCAAGTATTGTTGGTTTCCGTCGTTTCTAATCTTGGACACCTCTGATAGATACTCTTGGAGGGTGGAGAGAAATCACAGTACCATCACCTGCCTGACCTGGTTTCGGCGACTCGTTCTGTATATGCCGTTCTTTCAGGCCCATTACATGAGTTATGGAGCTGCATTACTGTACCTTGAAACCTCCTTGCATCTCGGCTGAGAGTTCCATGTATTTGAAATCATGCTTCTGTACTCTCTCATTATGCACGTAATCTGAGTGCCGGTTTTTTGCCAGCCTATTTTCTGGTGTTTCCTTTAGGGGTCGTGCAAATCTTTCATTTATGGGTTTTTCAGTTGAAGAGGCTTCTGGTACCAACTTTGGATACAACTAGTGAAGTTGGCAGTGTATTGCAACTTTGTAGACCTGCGGATGCACTGGTCAATGACGGGTTTTTAGAATTTCTGAATACCAGGTGATGGCTCCGTTGGCAAGGAGCTCCTGTTCTTCACCGAACTCGCAGGTTGGAGAAGTGGCTTCAGGTCCAGTTTTCAAGTCTTGTTCTTTGTGTTCTCAACAGGTACCTCGCCTGTTCATCCTGCTATTTTCCGGAGTTTAACACTAGCAAGTACTTACTGAGGTAGCGGATATGTCTTGCGTCATTTTAAGAAAATAAACATTCCGCATGTTGGAGTGCCCCTTGGTCAAGCAAGTAACCATGGACAACCCCATTTTTACTTAATGATAAGTTGCCTTGGACATTTACGGTAGTCAAGTCTCATTGACACCTAGTGAAGCTCTGCAAACGCTGAGGCTTATATCTCTTCTGCTGAGTCCGTCTTTTCGCATGTCCGGATCTTTTCATTGTTTCAAACTCAGTTCTTGCAATTAGGATACAAGTTTGTTGTCTCTTGCTTATTTCTTGTTTATTTCTCACAATTTGGATTCAACTTTGTGTCGTGTATGCCATCTACTTCGGAAAAGGAGTCTCCAAGGGGAGCACTCACTACCTGGGTTAGTGAAACTACTGTAACTTTTAGACTCGTATTTCACTGGGGCTTTAGGACCGCAGTTACTTCTTCTCTGGCGATTCTGCGAACTTATGTAGCTCTTGCTCACGATGACATCTCTCATGCACAGGAAGCATCTTGCTCACTCTGAGTAATTAACTCACCTATCAGGTCCAGGAAAAATTGCTTTTGCAGGCACTGGGTGTTAGTAGCTCTTCCCATTCAATGAGAAAGTACCACTCCTTTTCAACATTACTGCTGTGGACTTTAGTACACGGTAAGATTACAACATTCTCGAATAACTGGGAAGAATGCCTTCAAAAATGCACACTTGTGAAGCAAGAAAAACGGCTTTAGGAAGGAATTTTGAATTCAAATAGCTTACAAGTATTTAAGGAATGCTTACTCATTTAGCATGTGTGGTGGCCAAAGCACAAAGGAATGCCTTCAAAATATTACAGTTCCGTGACATAGCTATGGCGTGAGAGTTGAAGTTGAAGAACTTACTGCAGACATCAAGCTTTTGTCACTTATCAATTGTAAGATTTCTAAATCTTTAACTTTGCTTATGAATTTTGCTATTGAATGCTCACAACACTCGAGAGCTACGGGATGTCTGCACCCCTCTCCTCCATCGCTTAGAGTTTCAATTTCCATTCATTTGTGCATGTACCAAAAGCTTAACAAACATTGTAGAATGCGTTGCTCAATTTGAGTAAAAAATAGATGAAAAATTTGTATTGCTCTCAATCTTGAGCTCTAGATGTTGCTTCGAGAGAATCAAGATTCCTTTTGCAAGGTTACGAAAGTAGATCTTCAAGAATGTTCTGATTACCTTTAATTTTGTTGCATTGATTACAGAGTTTGTGCCATGGGATCTCATTGTCAAATTAAGCTAATTTCCAATTATATCGACAGCATCACCATGAAACTTAAGTTTGTGGATCCAGGCCACAAACTATGCGTTCCGTGTTTTTTAAAGCAGCCAACTTCATTCCAGAATCCAGAGGCTCCAGCTGACAAGTACTACACATGTACAATACAGTACAATGGTCGAACTCCCAAGCGTATTGCAACAGTCACCACATACGGTATAACGGCGACTGCTATTCGGTATTCCTTTAATGTCACTTTTTCATGCAACATTATTTCGGTTGTTCCATTGTTACAAACTTCATGTTATAATGCATAAGTTGTTTTTTTGCAATAATTTGTTAGAAAGCAATCATTTCTTTGGAGGGATTGTTCAACTATAGATTCTCCACTTTTCAGAGGGTGAAATCGTTTTCATTGTTAGGAAATTGGTAGAAGTTAGGATGATATCATTGTTTTTTGGATGAATGTACATACTTTAGGATGATAAAATCAACATTTTACATGTTTTTCATGGATTTCTTTACATGTTTTTCATGGATAGCTTCATCTCTCTTAAGTAAAGATCAATATCAATTGTGCATTATCCAACAGAAATGTAAAAAGTTCATCACATGTAGGTTGGGCACTTAGGTTGTGAGTTCATGATGTTGAAGGAGTTGGAGTGTATTTTATATACAATTAGGAATAGATTATGAAGTTTGCAACATCTTCATTTATGTTTGTAGTGTACTTATTTGCATTTATTTGCATTTCATTTGTTACAATGTATTGTATAGGAATGTAAGGATGTGGCTAGTTGAACTATCCAATAGATTATTAATTAATTATTAAAATGTTGCTAGTATTCATTTAAGACTCTTCAAAAGAAGAATTTATATTGCCTTTTGTCTTGAATTCTTGAAGGGGGGTAGTAAGTGGTTGGAGTGGGAAAATATGTGCAAACAAATGATAGGGTATTTTAAAAACATGGGGGCAAAAAAATATTAATGGATTATTTGTACTATAGGGTATACAAAATGGCATTGGGTGTCTTTAAAGTACTATAAGATATTGAATAATAGGTGCCATTAGAAAATACAATAGTCCTAAAATATCCCCCTTTATATTCTTTTTTTTGGCCAAAAGTTTGAAAAAATTACCTTATGAGTGGCATATTGGTTAAAGTATATTCATTTAAAGACATTGGTGAGGACATTAGATAGACTATTTTTGAATAGTATCTTGTAGTTGTCAAATCTTCCTACATGGTTCAAATACCTTTCAAATAAACAATCAACATCTATAGAAATTTAAAGTTTTGTATACAAGTAGGTAGATAATTTTAGAAGTTGAAGTCATTGGACAAAGTTGAAAGTGAATTGGGAAGGGACCACCTCATCAAAAGTGGAAGTAACGACCGTCTTTTTTTTAAAATTTTTTTTATTGAAGACAACCATATTGTCAAGATCCTTTCCTAGATGTGAGGCTAATACAAGGATGGATTCCAATATGGTTCTAATATTGGAACTGGGAAGGATACAGTAAGGTAACCGCCTTAAAAAACAAATACAATTGCTTTGAGAAAATAGAATGCAAGTAATTGCAAGGCCTAAAGAGAGTAGTAGGTTTAGCACATTGATGTAAAAATTTTTTTGCTTATTTTGAAGTTCATTATGAACTCATACATCAAAAAATGCTAGCATTTGAAATTTAAAAAAAAATGTAAAGCCCTTGAAACACATGTTGCCCGAAGTTTGACTATACAAAAATGAGGAGAAATGGAACTTCTTTGATGAATTCCGGAAAATCGATATAGTGAAATGCCTTGAAAATTTCAAGATATGTTTCAATTATATATCTTAAGAAGATCCAATGGTTATAATTTTAGAACTATTGTTTTCAAAGTTTTTGTGCTTAAGGTAAAGAAACGGTCATATATTCATTGTTTTGGGGCTAGGGACCCCCTTGGGCATTTAGGGATTAATCATCATTTAATCATACCTTGCAGCAAGTTTAGAAACTCCAATGCACTGGTTAATAATTCAAAGAAATTGTATTATCTGGTTGTAGGCTATCTTCACAGCAATTTGTAAGATTTTGCAGCATTTTCCTCTCATGTGGAAGACAATGATTGTTTTCTTGTTTTCCCAATAGTTAAGGTAGGTGGCTCTAAAAGTGACACTTCAAGAGTTGTTGGGCCTTTTTGATGGTTTTTAGGTGCCTAAAAATGTTTTCCCTTATTTTTGTCTTGAAGAAGAATTGGTGTGATATCTAACCCAAGTGATTTCATATTTTTTGGAGCTTTTATGAATTAGTTATGAATTTTCAAAGAATTCTACCATAGGGACCTATTTGTAACTTGTAGCCCTTGCAAAACCCTCTCTTAAATGGTCTGAAATAAAATATGGCTTTACCAAAAACAAGCATTGAGGCATGCAAAAAGTAATAGTCAAAGAAGGTTTCTAAATGCAACCTTTACTAAAGCTTGAATGGAATCTTGAGCTAATTATTATTTTAGATTTATTAATATATGTAAGAAGGTAGTTGGGTTGCCAATTCTCATTTTGAAAAGAATGAATGAACACCTATTCACTTAATTAGAAATGGATCTACCATGGCTCTTAAACCAACCCTTAAAGATGTATGAACCATCCATTGGAGAAGAAGGAACCAACTCTTCCTCTTCTCTGACATAATTGATAGTCTATCATGTATTCATTTTTGAGCCATTTAGAGGACGGTTTAAGGAAGACGGTTGGTTTTAGAGCACACTACCATACAATAGTGCATCTTTGAGTTTAGGTGTACAAGCTCAATTTTGTTCAAGTGTCCATAACTAGACATCATATGCACATTTTATTTCATTCATTGTGTTTGTAAAGACAATGAGAACATTCTATTTCATACTACCATTTCACACTACTATTTCATACTATCATAATTGTGCACAAATATTTTTTACATTGTCTTTCATACTATGATTTTATACTACCATAATTGTGCAAAAACAATTCCTACATATTATTGTGCATATTGTAAAGACATGTACATTGAATCAAACAATGTAGGTTAATGTAAAGTTGATTACAAAAAGGAATCTCTCTATCATTCATATTAATCATGTAAAAACGACACAAACCTGAAGTTCAATTGATAGCATTGAATAATATCATAATATCATGCCTTCTTAGTAAATGAGTGTAATTGACAATTTTTATAGAAGATGCAATAGTATTATTGACTGTACTTTTTTTTGTTAAGATCTAGTTGTAAGTAGTCATTAGTGGTAGAAAGAAAAATAAGTTTGAAAGAAATTTAATGTAGGACAAAAATTGTAGTAGAATTTTTTTTAATCTAAATTACCATATTATTTATTCATATCAATTTAGAATTATAAGTAATACAAGCCCCTTTTCTAATAACCCAAAGTCAAAAATTACATAATGATAGTGTGCTAAAAAATTAAAAAAAATAATACCCCCTAAAAAATAGTTGTTGTTTGCACCCATATCCTTATTTTTTTAACACATCCCGAGCTTGAATTCCAATAGGAATATTGTTTTAGATCAAACGCCAATTTATACTATCTATGAGGCCACAAAATTAGTGTCTCTTCAAAATTAAAATTATAACACTTATTATTTTTATGGAAATTAATAAAATCATTAGAGAAAATCCTAGGCCATTAGAGGGCGCCTTCACTAAGAAAAAGGAGTCTAAATTTAAATTTAAATTTTACTTTTTTATTTTTATGGAAATTAATAAAATCATTAGAGAAAATCCTAGGCCATTAGAGGGCGCCTTCACTAAGAAAAAGGAGTCTAAATTTAAATTTAAATTTTATTTTTTTATTTTTATGGAAATTAATAAAATCATTAGAGAAAATCCTAGGCCATTAGAGGGCGCCTTCACTAAGAAAAAGGAGTCTAAATTTAAATTTAAATTTTACTTTTGAAGAAGGTGGGGATATCAGACTCCTATTTCCACTCACTTCATATGGTACAACTTGCACAGTATACACATTTGATGGAGATATTTGATTGCATTTAGATTTAGATGATTTTGTGAATGGAGATAGATACTTAGTGCCACTTATTTCACAAGTTCATAGGGCACAGTGTACACACATTGGATTTAGTGCACTTTGTAAGATTTGATCCATGGCCCCATTCATTGAATATGCACAGATCTACTTACTTCACATGGTAGAGCTTGGACACATTGGATTGAATGCAATTTTTGAGATTTGTTCTATGGTCCCACTCATCAAGTATACATGCCTCTACTTACTTCACATAGTAGAGCTTGTACACATATGATTGGACTTGGTGTAAACAACTCAAATTGGCTCATACAATCGTATACTACATTTATTAGTTGAATATGCATGCTTCCACTTACTTCAGATGGTAGAGCTTGTACACATTTGATTGAATTTGGTATAAACAACTTAGATTGGCTCATACACTACATTTATTAGTTGAATATGTATGCTTCCACTTACTTCACATGGCAAAGTTTGCACACATTTGATTGGATTTGGTGTAAACAACTCAAATTGGCTTTTATACTACATTTATTATTCAAAATATGTTGAAACAAAATCCAACTAAATTTTTTATATTCACAAGAGTTGATTGCATAGATTTAGGACATTAGATAGATTTCCTATTTTACTATTAACAATTTTATTTGTCACTATGAGTAAAGATCCACTTTAAAGGTTGGTTTTTTCTCTAATAATATAATAATTCTACTGCACTAATTTACATTTGTTGCAAAAAAATATCAAATGCACTAATAAGATAAACTTACTAGTGTTAGTAGTTGATACTCTAATGCATCATTGAAATGTTCTCTACAATATACAATCAAAATGACAAGCTTCAAAGCTCTAAACACTAATGGGTGTACTCTATTCATTGATGGACTCGCATAAATATTATATCAATTGCTAAAGATAATGGTAGATACAGTTATTGTCATCTTGATACAATTATTTTATATAATTGATGTTGGTTCCTAATATTTATAGTATACATTTATATATGCATTTTTAATGTGATACTCCTGACGTCATATGTATTTCCAACAACAAGCTTTGTTCTTCAAATGGTGTGCATTTTAATCTTTAAGTCTAGAATGTAATCTAAGATTAGTGAAATTAGGCACATACTTAGAAATACATGTGTGTTTCAACCTTGGTAGTCAGTTGAGGTTGGTATTAGAAGAGATTTGAGGGGTGTAAGAGACTGCGAGTTCCTACAATTTGGGAATGCAATAAAGTATAGAATCACATAAATCTCATGTGGCCAAGGCAGTGCCACATAATTTATTTTTTGAAAAGAAAACCTTTTTTACTTCTTTTTGCATTTTAGGACCCCAATTTTATTGTATTTTATTTATTTAAAATGTTGGCCTAGCAACAACCGGCCATTTTGAAAACTGTTTCACGAACAATCCTGAAACGGCCCTTTGGAGGCCTCAGATTTCATCTAATGAATTTGAAATGTTTAATGTAGAACTTGTACTCCTATTTTCTCATAATCTTTACCACTATATTGGACAAACAACTATCTTGCTACTTCATTCAAAAGGTGGCTGAAGAGATGGACAACATGTCAAAAAAATTGTACCTTGATCATAGGATGCCAATCAAAACGTGCCATATGCGTTTTTCCACAATCATATAGTATTACATTGCTTTAATCGTCAAATTGCAAGCTATATAAGGTAGAAGCACCAATAACTAATCAAATAAGCTAATTTAGAACACATGGTGATGAATAAGAGTTGGAAGGAATTTTTTCCATATAGGAAGATAGAAAATATAGAGATAGAGATTTTTTTGATAATTTTGTTCTCAAAATCAAAAAAATTGTGAATTTTGAGAGGCAAAAAGTATTTTGTATCCATTTCCAATCTCTAGAGCCTTCTAATTTTGATCAATCTAGAAGCCCCATATAATTAAATTGGTTCTTGGGCATGCTTAGATTTGGTTGAGGTAACTAGTACACCTTATTTCAACCATTTTTAAAAACACCACTGCAAAAAACAAGGGTCTAAATGACTCATCCACAATGACAATGAGGGCAACAATGATTGCAAAACAGCTATTTTGCACTCATTGTTGTCTTTATAGTCATTGTGGACAAGTTATATATATCCTTGAGTTTTTTTTGTAGTGCACGTAGTCTAGGTTGGTTGAAATTCTTGCCTAAAATGTATTTCTTTTATTTATGAGTCTATAGTTGGTTGTCCTAATTCTTATTTTTAGTGCTTTGAAAACTCCTGGTTTATTCAGTGTCCCAAAAATGCATTTTTAAGATGTAATTTAGAATTTCTTTTTGACTACCAACAAAATCCCACAAAGAGTTTTTCAATATATTCATGGGGATTAGGTTGAATTGCTTATTTGTGTGATTTTAGGTGTAGTATATTCACAAATAGTAGTCTAACGACATCTTTTAAGTGCAAGATTAACAAAAATATTTCTAATAAAGTTATTGCAAGTCAAACAAAATTAGAGTACAGACTTATTCTTTCAAAAAAAGACAATTAATTATAATTGGCTTGAAGTACTCTCACTTGTTCAAATTCAAGTCAACTCTTTAAAAAAAGAAATCTATTGTTAAAGTCATTCAAATTAGGTTTATTGACCTTGATTCATTTATAAAAAAGAATGAGAAAAATGAACAATATTAGGAATAAACTTTATTTGGTTATTTAGAGAAGATGATTATTGTAAAGATGATTCGAAGATGGTAAAAAATTTATTTCATTTTATTTCAATTTAAGGTTCATCAATATATACTATTTAGAATTTAGTGATGCATTCAATTGCTATTTATTTGGCAAGCCGCTTGTGGTTGGTTGTATCTTTTATTTCTTGGTAATGAAATTCTATTTCATTTGTTTTAAAAGTTTATAAAAAAAAGTTTATTTATTCTACATTTTTATGAATTTACCTATTGAAAATATATTCAATGCAAAAAATAAAACAAAAAATCTTGTAAATAACATCAAATGTGAGATTAGGTATTTTATATCAATAATTTCAAGAAGTTGTTTGTGATGATTTATTTTATTTTTTAATCAAACAAGGATTCTAGTCTTAGTTATGTTGAAGTGCAAGTTGAAAATTTAGAATGTAATTTTTTCACATTTTATCAACTCATTTATGAAGGTAGAGAATTTATAGTATTTTTAAAAATAGTTTTTGCAAGAGAGACAAATTTGTGACAAATTTATGAGATGCTCAAAGCTGTAAGATTAGTGAGGTTTTAATTGAAGTTGAACCAATTTCAGTAATATTCACACAAACCATGAATTTTTGGATTTTTGTTCAAATGTTATTGATATGACCTTCAACCACTGACATGGAATGTCTTTAACTATACAAACTGGACAATATAACTAAAAAATAAGAGTTACTAGTGTGTTTTTTTTGTTTTTTTTCTAAGATGCTTTAATCTCTTAAATTTCTTAACTCTATTTTCACTAAAAATGCTCCAAAATTGTCATTTTTAGTACACAAACCAAATTTTGGAAAAAAAAACTTTATTTTTGGGCCTATGTAAAATATGAGATTTTGTAGTATGTTGACTTGAAAACATGTGGAAAAAATTTCAAAAATTTCCACTAGGTGGATTGCAAGATATTTGCATTTGAATTCACAAAAATACTTCTTTTGGCCTTGCAAAAAAACTAGGCAACTACACTTAACAAGCTCACATTTGCATGAAAAAAGGTTCAAAATGGTGGGGCTTCTTTGTTTATTCTTCAAGGCAAGTTGGCTACATGTTTGAAAATTTTCAAATCATTTGAAATTGTACAACATATAGGAAAAAAATGGTAAGTAAAAAGAAATAGAAAACGATTCAAAATACAGAATTTAGTTACAAAATTGAAAAATGTCAATCCCAATGGTTGCAATATTTCAATAAAAAATCTACACCCTATGATTTTATTTTTTGAAAAATATTCAAAATTGAGTAAAATAAAGAACTTCAAATATTATTTGATCCTTGAACACCGCAGACGTTTGGTGTCCTTTGAATGACAAAAAATCTTTCCTTATAGAAAAAAATTGCAATTTTTCATTCTCAATATTAGGGGTGGAAAGGGAAAGATTTCTATAGTACTTTGACTTCTAATGATTATGTTTGGCTGTTTCAAAGTAGATGATGTCACATAGTATCAAAATGCATGATTTCCATGACCACCAATGCGGCGGTCAAGGGTTAAGAGTAGAAAATCCATAATTGCCCACAAACAAAAACTCCTCATATATTTGGACTCTTTGATCAAAATAGAATGATTTAAAGCTTTCCATGTATATATTAATCTAAAAAATCAGTTTCAAATTTTTGTTTTTGATCTATCCAAATTGTACATTTACAAAAAAGAAAATTAACATATTAGGCCATAATTTTTTACTTATACTTCCAAATGTCATGATTTTTAGTCCACACAAAGATATTCCTCATCCCTACCTTCTATTGAAATTTGGGCCCAAAATATGGAAGTCTCTATTGACAAGTATTTGCGTAAATTTGCTATATTTCTAAATTCAGCAAATTGATTCTAAGAATTGCTATTATGTGAGTCTAAAAGTATAAGCCCATGAATCTAGATGACTATACACCTATGGTATAAGTGTCTATAATATAGAAATCTTTTATCATTATACTACATCTATGTTGTAGAAACCTAAATTATAGGTGTTTACACTAATAGAACCCCCCATTTAATGTGACAAGGCCTGATTTTTCTTGACGGATTTTGTTAGGCATCAAAAGTAACAACCCATGTTTTTAAATCAACATTGATGTTGTGGTGACTGTTTTTGTTGACATAAAAACACGGGTTGTTACTTTTGATGCCTAACAAAATCTGTCAAGAAAAATTAGGCCTTGTCACATTAAACGAGGGTTTCTACTAGTGTTATGTTATAACTTATAAGCACCTCGTTGGTTGAAGGATATTTATTTATATATATGCTCAAGGCTCACATGCTTACATTTCCATGCTCATAGACTAGCACAATTGGGGCATTAGGCTAGTCGTTTAGGGGTTAATTCCTAAAGGTTCTTTATCATGTTTTCACCAAAAATGCTCCAAAATTGCAATTTCTAATACAAGTGCATAATTTTAGAAAAAACTTTTTTTTAAAGATTTAACTATAAGATCTTGTCTTAAGGTGTTTTGAAAAGATGTGGAAAAAATTTCAAAATTTTCCACTATATAGATTGCAAGATATTAACATTTGAATTGACAAAAATCCTTTTTTATTCTTAAAACCCTAAGCAATTGCACTTTACAAGGTCACACTTGTATGAAAAAATGTTCAAAGTGGTAATTACTCTCTGAATTCACTCTTCAATGCAAGTTGGATACATGCTCAAAAAATTTCAAATCATTTGGAATTGTACACATAAGAGGATTTTCAGCTCTTGTACAAGACTGTGAGTTCCCAAACGCTGGGAACGCATTGGGAACGCTGGGAACGCGATGCTGATGTGGTCGAGTGACTGCCACATCAGAAAATAATAATTTTTTATTAATTTTAATTAAATATTAAATATTTTTAAAATATTTTTTTGAATATTTTTTTTAAATCATTTTTTTTCTCTTTAATACATTCTGAAGTTTTTTGAAAAAAAAAATTTTAATTTTTTTTTTCAAAATTCAAAAATTCAGACCAGCAGGGAGCTGGTCTGCAGCAGTGGGAACAATTTCAGGGAACACCCCTGAAACGGTCTTCTGGGGGCCCAAAAATCCTCTTATGATATATAGGAAAAAAAATAATAAGTAAAAAGAAGAAGAAAATGATTCAAAATATTAAATTGTGAATAATTTATTTATGGAAATGAAAAATGCTGATCCCAATGGTTGTAATATTTTAATAAGAAATCTTCACCCAATTTTTAAAATATTTTTTTAAAATATTAAAAATTGAATTAAATAAAGGATTTCAAACTTTTTTTTGTAGAATAGAGATTCTATAACTACCCACAAACTACCCTAAACTAAAACTCCTCATAACTTTTGACTCATTGATCAAAATAGAATGATTCAAAGCTTTGAATAAATATAAGTCAAACAATCCAATTAAATTTTTTTATTTCTTAAAAAATTAATTTTTAAAGAAGTTTTTTAGTTATATGGATTTCCCGTTGAGTATAGAAAACGACATATCATGCCATAACTTTTTAACCATGTAGTCAAAAGTTATGAAATTGTTGGGCCTTAAAGCTACTCCTTGAAGAAATGTTTTTTGAAAATTTCAAAAAAACAAAAATAAAAACTCCATTTGTAATGAACTGCCCAAAATTGCTATGTTGCCAAAAAACATAGTTTAGAGCTTTAGGAGTTAAATATTCATTTGTAGGACGTGTTATGAATTATTTGGTAGTTTTGAAAAAAACATGGATTGAAGTACTTTAGTATATGAACTCTGTTCTATTTTCAAAGTCGATGTTACAAAAAACTAAAAAGTTTGATAATTAAAAATTATTAGTAAAATTGAACTCAAAAAAGAATTAAATATATTTTTTTAATTCAATTTACAAGCACTCAAATCCCTTAACCCCTAACCCCTAAAAGCCCAAGGGGTTAGAACAAAACACAAATGTGTTATAAAATATAAGCATTACAACTTTTTTGAAGTTAGTATCAAAGAAGATAATGTAAAGCACAAAAAGTAGAAAGTATCCATACAGTCAAAGTAAGAAAAATATTTTAAGATTATTTTAAAATGAATTTTGAAGACATAATTTCAAAAGTTCACCAAAAATACAATTTATATTTTTAGGATTTGAAATTTTTTTTGATTGGTCAAAATTGTGTTTTTTATTGATTTATAAAAAAATGCAAAATATTCAACCTCTAAAAGCCCAAGGGATTAAGACAAAATACAAATGTGTTATAAAATATAAGCTTTACAACTTTTTTGAAGTTAGCATCAAAGAAGATAATGTAAAGCACAATAATTAGAAAGTATCCATATGATCAAAATTAAAAAAGTATTTATAGATTCTCTTCAAATGAATTTTGAAGATATAACTTCAAAAATTCACCAAAAATATAGTTTCTATTTTTAGGATTTGAAATTTTTTTTGATTGGACAAAATTGTGTTTTTTATTGATTTGTTAAAAAATAAAAAATATTTAGTAATGAGAGCATCAATACTTCCCCCAAATAGTAATTTTTTCAACACTAAGGAATTTTAGACACTTTGTACTATTTCTCCTTTTTTTTGCTATAACTTTTGTTTGACCGTATAGATCTTAGTTTTTAATGCAAATGTTGAAACACAATCCAATATTTTGAAATTTTGAAAAACAAAAAGTTTTTTTTTTGCCCGAAAATACTGCCCGAAGTTGGGCAGCGACCATAAAATGGTCGTTTGAGCGCTTAGGGGCTAAAGGACCAAGGCCTTTTCTCTGTCAAAAACCTCTCAAAACTGCCATTTCTGTTGCATTCATCCAAGAAAACAAAAATATTTTTTTTAAGAATCTAACCGTAGGATCTTGTACTTAACTTGATTGAGATCAAGTGGTAAAAATTTCATGAAGTTTGACCGTATAGATTGGAAGATATGAGCATTCAAAGTTGGAAATACAAGTTTTTTTGAATTGTGGTTTGCAATTTCAGATGACTTTGACTAGAAATTGTATTAAAAAATTGCACTATAGACTTTGAATTTATAATTTTTTGTGTTAAGAAATTGAGTTGAGAGTCTAGGAAAAAAATTTCACACAAAAAACACTTGATTTTCATTCTTTAAAAAATTGTTAAGTAGATGTAGGTCCAAGATTGAAAGAAAAACTAAATGGTTAATAACTCTAAGATGGGATTGAAATACAATAATCCCAATGGTGAGATTGTTCTAGAAAGTAAACATAACCTTGTCCAACAATTCTTTTTGAAAAATTGTGAAAATTGCATTCAAAAATGAATCCTATAAGTTATTTTTTCAAGAAATTGTTTAGATTGCCCGAAAAACAAGATTGTCCATAACTTTCTCATTATAAGTCCAAATAGAGTGAATCAAAGCTCACATGTAGGCAAAAATATATTATTTTAGAAAAAAAATTAAAAAATTAAATTTTGACTTTTTGCAAAAAGAATTTCTGCCCGCCGAATGAAAATTTGGGCTTTTTGTGGTATAACTTTTGCTCCCGGTCACCAATTGAAATAAAAATTACATTCCCATGAAGCTAATCAGTTTTCCTATCTTATGAAAAAGTTTCAAAAAGATTCATTGAAAATTGAGGTCTACGGAACCTGCCCGAACTTCAAATTGTCCCCCAAGGGGACAATGGTCTTTTAGGGGTTAAAATCTTTTTTCATTCCACAAGATTCTTAAAAATCTTTCATGAGTCAATGAGGGTCTTTAATCTTATCCTTGGTTTCTCAACCCAATAAGTGTACTAGTAACATTCCATTCAATAAAACTATAAGAAAAAAATTTATCTATTCTAAAATACAATTGTTTTTAAATAAATGCCTTAGTGATAGGCCGTTGTGTCTTTCAATGGTTTAAACCTTGGAAGGTTGCCACATATGAACTTGCATCTACAAGAACCATTCATTGTTCAAAGATCATTCACTTGCATTTCTATATTTTCATCTCAAGAATCATTGGTTTGGAGAGTTCTAACTCCAATGTACATCCCATCTTCTTGGAACAAGTCTAATTCTGGTGTACAAATCATCATTTTAGAGTTGTTTGAGTCTAATCAATATTTGAATGCATACAAGTCATAGCCAAATATTAATAGTTTGTGTACAGTCATTCATCAATCAACTCATCAAAGAGGATGCCTTAAAGTTTCTAAATAACATCCCAAAAGGTGGTTGTGTTATATATGCCTTGCAAAAGAGACAAAATAAAATTATTTCTTGAAAATTTATAATTCTTAATTGCCTCTAAAACAAAAATTATTGGTAGTGTAATTATATTTGTGTATATAAAAAATCAACTAGCCTCTTTAATATCTAAGCTAAAAATAAAAAAGATTGGTCCACTCTAAATGCTTTTAATTAGTGATTGTAACTTTCAAAACACATGTTTTTTGCTCATAAATGTGAGGTATGAAATGTTCTTTATTTTAAGCCACATTACTACAAGTACTATATTTTCTATTAAATAGTTGGAGTGTAAGGCTTTGACAATGAGGTGTCGTATTCTTTTGGCATAGTCTCTATAAAATTATTTTCAAAATGTCTTGAATATGTTTTTGAAATTTTTTTATACTATTTTATAAATAATTTATTAATGTTTAAAACTCTTACCACTTCTATTTTTTATTTATTACTCAAGTAGAGTGGTAGTCTTGTAACTAATAGGAACTTCTATTTTGTATATTGTATTGACTATATGCAAGTAAAGAGGCTATTTAAATTTTAAATTAGATGAAATCCAAAATAAATGAATACAAATCTGGTATAAGTCATCAAATTTCTATAAAAAGCATTCCAAACCATTGCCCTAATTTCAAGATCCTATTGTTGAATTTTTTAATAAATATTATTAAAAAACATTTATTGAACTTAAATATGTTTTCTTTTATTAAACTTCTTGCATCCTTCTATTGAATCTCATTGTCGATTGAAAAAAATATTTTGAATGCATATTAATATGCATTTTTAGCAACAAATAATATCTATTAAAAATTTAAATTATTAGTGTGCTTCTTGAAATTTTTTGAAAGAATTTAAAAATGTTTCTTTTTAAAAAATCAAAAGGATACATTATTTGGTCATCAAATCAATCATTATTATTTTAGACTATACAAAATCATCAAAATTGATTTAATAAAGTTCAAATGTAGTCATAAAAATCATGAAGTTGACAACAAATCCAAAAATGGCATTATGATGTCACTACAAAATCAAATACACCTAATATCAACTAAGTAAGTATTTCAACATCATTTCCATTATTAAATTGTGAAAATTGTTATTGGATCTTTTTAAAAGTCAATACCAAATTTTAAATGTTGTTTGCATGCATTTTTTAGATACAATATGAATATTCTATAAGTTTCCAAAGAACTAAAGGTATTTCTTGCTAGAATAGTCTCACAATTGGTTTTAGTGAGTTCTAATTCCATCTTAGAGATATTAATAATTTCAAGATGTAGGTTAAGTTTTGTAATATATATATCTTTTTCAATCAAAATAGCCACATTACTAAGGTATTCACTAAGATAGATAGCCAAACTTTATCTACATATCACCTATTTCTAATACAAAGGAGTTTGCATTAAAAGTGCCCATCTTCCAAAAGCAATCATGATACAAGGATACATTTTGCTTTCTTCAATGTACCAACAATATACATTTCAGGAGGTGGTTGCTTACAGTGACCATTATATTTCAACTTCAAAAATTTGTAACTAATCCACAAAGGTCCAAAAAATGATGAATCAACTTGAGTTAGTTGCCAATTCCATTATTCTTCCTATAAAAATTAATTGAAAATTATTTCAAGGAGTTTAGCTTTCTCAAAAAGGCAATCAAATTTTAAATGGTTGCTTTAAAAGCAAACTACCAGAGATATGACCAAGTATCACCCAATTATCACATGAATTTTGATGAAATAATTGGTTACTTCTCCAAAATGATAACAAAGTTAGTGGAAAGGACTCACATTTCAGGCCACATTTTTTTTTTTCAAAAAAGGTGTCAAGTAGTTTTACCTTTGGACAAAAGTCCCAGAACATTTTAGAAAGAATAGTAGATCCCTCATGTAAGGTAGAAGGCTTAGAAACCGCTCATCTAAGGGCTGGTTCGCATTTTTACAGTATTTCTTTAGATGGGAACATTTTTAGCTCATTTTTCAGACCAAGAAAAATTGATGGAAAATCTAGCCCAAGTGGTTTCATATTTTTTGAAACAGTATTGAATTACTTATGAATTTTCAAAGGAGATGTGTCCTAGGTCCCTATTTATGTTCCTAAGTCCTTCATATACTGTTCACTTGCAATTCTAAAGAAAAATGGGGAAAGCAAAGACAATGATTGGCTCTTGCAATAAAGAATGCTTTTTCCTTCACTTCATTCAATGACTCGTGAGGTCAATTTATAAACTGTATCATGTCCATTCTACAACCAGTTATAGGGGCGGTTCTTAATGCCCGAACTGTTTTCGAGCCCTCTACCTTAGAATGTTATAAAAATAATATCCCCCAGTCCCGGAGCACAGGTGTCGGAGCCCCGCATCAAAGGCAACGTCCGTCCGTCTTTCCGTCCGACGGTCGTTCGTCTTCGTTTCCCCCACCCCACCCCACCCCACCATCAAGAAAGAAAGCAAGGCGCCTCACCTAGTCAGCGTGTGCCCGTCTCGCATCTGTCCGGGGGCGCTGGATGCGCCATCGCCACCTCCACTATTCAATTCCATTCCAATTGCAAGTGAGATTAGATTTCTCAGCAGATTTCTTTCGTCGCCCACTTGGTATGATCAGGACTATTGATTCTCCATCACAGCACAACTGTACTGTACAGTACCAACGCAAGTGCGCAACACAACACATCACAACATGGGAGCGCAAACTCTAAGTATCTTTCATCACCTTGAGCTTCCTTGCACTTCTTTCGAGCTCATTCCGATTCATAGCCTCATGGAGTTGTAGAAATTCTAGTTTCGTATCTTCCAAAGGAGGAGTCAAGGCAGAGCTAGTTGCACGTTTTCTGGTTGTTCCGGCCGGTCAGAATCGGTCGGTGGGGGTAAGACTGCGACCATGTCAGACGGGCACGAGCCAGTCTGGGGGCTCCTTCTGCTGCTGCCGACCGCGTTTGTCGAACCCGCAGGCACTTAATTGGGCGCAATCACGAGCTTCGGGTGCACGCCAGGGTGCCGGCAGCTTCGCAAACCCGGTGGGGTTCTCTCTGGCTCGGTGGGTGAACATTTCTTCTGGCTAGATTTGCAATTACGTTACATCTGGTGGGTGCTTAGCTCTTACCGTCTTTTCTGCAGGGAGTTTGGGTAGAGAATTGCGTGAGTGTGCTTGCGTTTTGATTTAGGGTGTTTCTTGGGGTCTGCTGCGTTTGAAACGAAAATTCCTCTGTTTCGGTGACGATGTGATAACGGAGAAGGTCTGTCAATTGACGAGTTCGTGAAATAGCGAGTAGAATGTGTTACGTCGATGGGTTCTTGGGGTGCCTTTTGGAGAATGTCTCCGAGAGAGACATTAACCTAGCGGACGTCCCTGAATTTGGGTAGTGAGCATTTGCTTAGCGAGCCGTGGGATTGTCGAATACAGTTATAGGGTTTTGTTTGCAGCATGTTGCCAGGGTTAGCGATGGTTGACTCGGGTCTTGCTTGTAGACCTAATTCTTCGAATTCTCGTCATTAGAATTGTCGGTACAATTGACTCTAGGTCTGCAGGGCGATTGCTTCCGGTTTTCGCGAGCGTTAACATGCTTTGTACCGCTGGTATTTCTAGTTTTCCTGCACAATCTTTCTGGTGGCATTACAGTTTCTGTGTCGGAGGTTGTGTGACGTTAACATCTATGGTACAGATTGCCTGCAGCTTCAACTTCGACATGCTTGACAAGTGAGGACCTTTTGGGTGTTTCGTCGCAATTCAAGTTCCGGGTGCAGTAGACGGCAAACGATGTATTCTGATTCCGACTCCGTCGATTCTAGAGAAGGTGACACGCCAATGCCCTTCCCTTCTCAAGGAGCTTTGGCTTCTCATAGTGCCCTAGTTCGGAGCAACATTCTAATTGGATCAAGTTCTGGCATGGCTTTTTTATTGAATGGTTGTAACAATTTTGGCTTGAATTGGATACGAGATTGCTAGCGAAGAGGATCCTATTTAAGCATTGCCACCAATATGTAGGAGTGTGCTTTCATCAGGAGATCAGTATAAAACTCTGTAGATATCACTTGGGATACTCCAAGAGCCAAACTCTCGTGATTTATTTGCACTCAAAGTATGGTTATTTCTTATGCAATCATTCAAAGCGGAAGGCTGTACACCATTATTAAAGGGACGGTAGACAGTCCCGTTCATCATTCAAACATTAGAGGTCATAGACATGTAGTCTAGTCATGCTTCCAACGAACTTGCTAATTGAAGGCCTACCAAGTTTTTTGGAAGAGATGAGTAAGGGTTCCATTCCCTGACGGTTTTAGTATCTATCAGTGTTAAACGTTGATTGCTTGGTGGATAGGTCAACTACAGGGAAACAAGAGAGTTCAATCCGACCGTAGAAACTGTGAAGATCGACACGGAGGAGATGGCGAGAAGGCAAAGAGACCTTTACGCGACTCCTCTCTTCTGTCGCAGTTTTTCTGGGGTCCAGAGGATGACGAGATGGAGTCGAGGCCTCCTCCAGAAAGGAAACGGAAATGGAAAGGGTATGCCAAGAGACGAGCAGCAACTGCTGCTGGTCCAGCTGCGGCACGATCGGATGCAGCTGAAACGTCTGTTCTGTGTGTGGAGTCCCATTGGCATGATCTTCCCATGGAGTTGTTGGTGCGCATCCTTTCCATAGTGGACAACCGCACGGTTGTCACCGCATCAGGCGTTTGTCGGGGTTGGCGAGACTCTGTGGGTCAGGGCGTCCATGACCTTTCGTTCTCATGGTGAGTGTAGAGATTCACATTTTTAATGGAACCTCTCTTTCATATATTCTTGTTATTAGCAAATCAAAGAGGATGTCAATGCACCAAAGAATGCGGTGACTGCATTCCGTATGTAAATGTTAAGGGTTCTAAGTTAAATAGGTAGATGAGCCAGAACCAAGACGAGTACTTATGTTAAAGTGTTGTACTTGTCGTGCAAGGTTTTGGGGTGGCATTCAGTTACCTGTCTTAATCAGATACCTTAATGTGCTCTTCAAAGGAGTGTGTGCTTTGTGTGTGAATTGTCTCCTTGAGTAGAATCAGAAGCTGATGGGTGTTCAGAGTCGATGAGGGTTGGAAAATGACGATCATACCGAAAAACATGAGTCAGATAGGGCTGCATTTTATATCATTCGAGTCGGTGGAAAAACTGCATTTTCTGGTCGAAAATTTTATATACTTGAACTGTAAAGAATCTTCACATGACGAACTCAATCCCGCGAGAATATAATGAGTCCTAGATTCGGGCGTCTAGGTCCTTCAGGGGTTTATACACTGAACTTGTGTGAAACCACGCTCCTTGAGGAGAATCAGAAGTTGAAATTTTTTGACTTAATGAGTGTTGTTAACGTGCTTGCAGGTGTGGTTTAAGTGTGAACAGGTTGGTCCAATCTGTAGCCCCAAAATTTCCACGCCTGCAGAACTGCAGACTGAGACGGTGTAGCCACTTGGATGATTCGACAATTCAGTCAGCTTCAAGCAGTTGGCATGGATTAAAAACCTTAGAACTTAGTGAAGGCCGGAAACTGACGGATGCCTCGCTGCATGCTTTAGCAAATGGCTGCCCCATGTTGGAGAAACTGGACTTGAGTGGTTGTTCGAAAATTTCGGAGACCGGGCTTGTGGCTCTCATAAAGAATTGCAACAATTTGCGACATCTGAATCTCTGGGAGTGTTTCGACGCCGGTACAGATACAGCGTTGCAGGTACTACTGACATTCAATGATTGAATAATAATAATATATAGCATTCTTTAGCGCAGGTATTTTTCTTTTGCTTCAGATTGCGCTGGTCGAAGCAACAAGCGTGATATAATGAGCTTATTATTGGAACCAACATCATGTGAACTAGGGGTGAGATAACAAGCTTAAAATAATCTATTGCATTTATAACACCTTTTGTCACATTTGAGGTAGCAAGTGTCCGGTGGGCTACACTATTCCGTGCAGCTCCTCTAGGCTACGTTGGGATACATATCGTGTTTTATTTCTGATAACTTGGTGTAATTCTTTACTTGTAAGAATTTTGTTATGTATTGAGGACATTATGTAAATCGCTCATGACTTTATACTAAACCATTTTATTTTAAATATGGTTAGAAATTTTACTTTTAATTCGAACTTATTGCTACAAGTTAGAAAACTTACTTTTGCCCACATGTATGACACAGAAAAGTGCAATGTAAAGTCAATATTGAACTAAACAAAGCAAAACAAAAATAGATTTCTTTTCCCCCCTCAAGTTTGTTACGTTGACCTGTGCGTTGGGCCTTATATTAGCCTTCAGGATTGCTGATTTCTCTATGCTGTTCTTTCCAGGCGCTGGCCAAGCATTGCAAAGCTCTGCAGTCACTGAATTTGGGTGGGTGTGGACTAGTCACCGACAAAGGAATTCAAGCTCTTACACGTGGATGCTTAGACTTGCGCGTGATAGATTTATGTCGCTGCAATCTTATAACAGGTGTGTTCTCTTAACCCCGAAGGACCAAGGATCCATGGTTCTAAACTGTACCAATTTGATTGATCATATTGTGGAAAATGTAGTTCAGGTAGGGCCAAATTTTATATCACATGAAACATTGCATGTGTTAGTTTAAAGAAGAGATAAGTTGAATAAAATGAATGATCATATGACGTACTCAGACCTGCTAAGGAAAACCTTGATGCCCAATTTGGGTTTCTTGGTACTTTAGGGGATAATGTTTGTCATACAAGAAGTAATGACACCTCATTCAAGATGAAATAATAGAGAAATGCGTTGTTTTTGAGTTGTCAGGGTGAGATATTAGCGACTGCTTCAGTGCTCACCTTATCTTTTTACTAATTCTTATGGTAATCACTAAGTACTTATTGCTTTTTAGATTCTATGTCGCCTCAACATCAAAACTCATGTTGGTTTTAGATCATCTATCAATCAAACGTTGAACCCTGAATAACTTTATGCATTCTTTGATGCGTTGGAATCCTTTTGATTTGCTAACAACAATATCCTGCGCATTCTAAGAAATGAGGTGTAATGAGGTGTGGATACCTTACTGAAGTTGTAAAATTGGATTGCAAATAAACGTGAGTCAATTGGACCTAATTGTGACCCCTATCTAAAACCAGCCCCTACAGATTCTTGGTACTGCCTCTATTCATGAGGGAGCCTAGGGTCGCTTTTGGGTTACACCTATTTTCAGGACTTTAAAAATTCATAGTTTATATATTCACCAAAAATGCAAGATGGGAATCTAGAATGTTTTTTTGACTTCCAACATGATCCACGAACAAATTAGGCACTTATTAATAGAAACAGTGCTCAGTTGCTTATGATTCGCATTTAGGTGTAGTTACCTTGCAAGCATTCTTATTGAGGTCTGGGACTTTCTTGTTGTTTTATTGCAGATCAAAGTGTAGTTTTCTTGTCAGACAAGTGCCACAACCTGTCTGCATTGGGACTCTCCACCTGTCCCAACCTTACCGACCGCGCGATGTACGCGCTGATCAAGCCCCAACCAGTGTCCCTTTCACAGCGAGCGCGAGGCAAACGCAACCGGTTTTCCGTGAAAAACTTGGACATGTCGAGTGATTTTCAGGTGGTGAGGCACAAGCCTTGCGCCACCAGCAGTAGTTGCAGCAGCAGTGGCAGCACCTGCAGTGATGCGAGCAAGCTGCCCATCAAGAGAGAAGGTTTGGACACACTTCTGGATGAAAATCCAAACCCACTTGGCTTGGTGTGCCTCAATGTCAGCCATTGCGTCGTTTTGTCAGCTCAAGCTGTCCAAGCGGTTTGTGACGCGTTTCCGGACCTGCATACTTGTCCGGAGCGACATTCGCTCATTACAAGTGGGTGCTTGAACCTCATGTCCGTTAATTGTATATGCGCCGTTGAGGCACTGAGGGACAAGTTTAGGAGAGATCGGAGAGTGGTGTTTGGTTAAGGGAGGAATGATGTGCTAACCTTCCGGTTAGTACATGGATTGCCGTTTGGCTTACACCTAGGTAGCTTCAGTCTGTGAATACTTAAAACACATGTAAAATTTTTGTACTAATGATTTGGTAGCATCTTCATAGCGGATGAGTGCGTAGAGTGCACACTTTTTAGCATATCTGTTGGTAATGCTGGAATCATCTGTCAAAACAAGACTGGTTTATAGTGATCAACTCGTAAAAAGTATGGTTTTTGCTGCCAGTTATGTTCTATCAAGATGAAGGGATTTTGATAGTTTTCCCATTGTGTTGGCTATGGGATGGGACTTCGATAGATGAGTGACCCTTGTCTGGATTGTTACATAGATTAGTGACGAATACAAATCAAGACTCCAAAATGGAGATTCTTTTGGGGGATTTCAGCTTTGCATTCCATTTGATTCCTTCGGTAGTTTCTCCAGTATCCCACCTCCGTTCCCGCTCTAATGGAACTTCACCTAATATTGTACAAACTGGCATCCAAATAAGAATTTGAGCATGGTTCATATCATTAAATTTCTTTTTTGTTTAGAGTAGAAGGGAATTCTAGATTCTTGTAATTAGCATGCATTTTTGGACATTGTATGAACAAATTATGAGTTTTTAAAGTGCTAAGCAGTGATCTCAGAACAGATTCAGGGTTTTTAGCCAAATGTTCACTCTTGAAAGATTTTTTTTTTTAATTTACAAAGGGCATGAAAAAATTAAGTAGAAAATGAGTGAAATTTAGCCAGTTTGGGGATCATTGGTGCTAATGAAATCTATACTTTAAATTAGGTTGTTTTGCTTTGTTTTGTTTTGATTGTTTGTTTGATATGCTAAGATCTAGGAAATTGTAAGTTCCTTGGTTGCATTTGTTTGATATGCTAAGATCTAGGAAATTGTGAGTTCCTTGGTTGCATTTGTTTGATATGCTAAGATCTAGGAAATTGTGAGTTCCTTGGTTGCATTTGTTTGATATGCTAAGATCTAGGGAATTGTGAGTTCCTTGGTTGCATTTTGGTGTAGCTTGCTCATTGTCAAGAGGAGTGGATGGACTTTGTTTTGTGGCATTTGGATGCAAGGAAGGTTACATACATAGACCTTGTTTTGTAGCTCTGTCATTGTGAGGAGGTGCATGTACTTCATTTTGTAATGTTTGGATGCAAGGAAAGGTGCATGGACTTTGTTTTGTGGCATTTGGATTTACAATGTAAGAGTTATAGATTTTTTAAATTATTTTAAAATTTAAAATTTGAATTAAACTATCTTTTATTTTGGTAACTTTCACATCATGTGTCTAAACATAACAAATGCAACCTCTTACTTTGCAATAATGCCTTTATACTCCTTTGTGTATAAAAGTTTATATAAAAGATATTGAATTTCTAAATTTTTACAAATTAGAAGATTAAGAAATTATTTTTATTTCTAATTTAGCTACAAAATGGCACAACGTACACTAGCCTATATCCTAAAAGGCTTAGAGACTATTAGCTTCTTAAAAGCAGTATTGAAATGTATTATCTACCATAGATGGAAGTTTTGAGTTTATATTATTTTGGCATGATATCTCAATGAGTTGAAATTTGTTCCTTTCTATAGTTGAAATTTTGGATTTATATTTAGTATTAAATACCCAATAAGAGTCTCTTTCCATTGGACATTCAAAAGATCCTATAAGAACTTCTTTCTATTGAAAGGTAAAAAATTGGAAGTGGGTGGAAACTCTTTAGACACTCTAGGTGGGCCTAAATGGTCAACAAGGTTCTATTGGGCTAGCTTTTGAATCCCTTGCTTCTTAGAAATTAACGTGCAACTATTCCTCCTTCCCTTCAAAAACTATGATTCCCCAATATGCCACCTAAATTTTAGGGAATCGCCTTTTGCAAATTGTTTTTTTTTCTAATATTAATCCTTTCAATTATACATCTATGCCCACTAGCTATGCATTTGTGAAAATCAAGGGCTAGAAGCTACAAGGGTTGATGGAAGCACAATAAAAAAAACATGTGCAATAGAAACTAGAGAAGCATTCTAGTTTAGGAGTTCTAGTTAGGTAATGGAAATGTACTTTAAGCTAAATGAGGTTGTGGAATTACATCTTCAAATCAACCACCTACCATTTGAGGATAAAAAAGGTGGTTAAATTTTTTCTTCTCCTCACAAATACATGCTAATAAATAGATCACAAAAAATTGCATTGGTGCTTAGAAAACAACTTATAAAAGATTTAATACTTAATTAATGTATCTTGACATCTCTACACAAAAATGTCAAAAATAAAACATAAAATAAAATAAAGTTTTTCAATGTATCTTGATTGCTAAGACAACAAATCATAAAAGATGTTTTTATCAATAGATCATGGCAAGTTGTAGTATAGTAGTCTAAATCAATATTTTACGCAAAAAAATGATTCTTGCATTGTAATGTTCTTCACTAATATATATACACTTGTAATATAATGTACTAAACTTCATTATATTCACTTGGGGTGAAATTTTCAAACTATTTGAGCATATTTGAGTTATTCATAAAGTAGGCTCATCTGGGGTTTAAACCCGTTAGTTTTGCAAAAAAGCAAGATGAATTAAGGGCCACTTCTCATTGAGAAGCTGAAGGTCTAAGGGCCAGATGGGGAGCTGGAGGGGGCCTGGACCTCTGGTGGCTTTCCCAAGCAACTTCTGACCTCCAAGGCCTGGAGGGAGTGCGTTTAATGCCCTCCTCTCCCAAGTTTACAGCTCAATAGGTAAACATGAATTCAGCCTGGAATTGAAGCAGGTTTGTCCTCATATACTAATTTGAGGGTCCAGAGGCTCTAGCTTTGTTTTGCACTTCTACGGGGCCTGGAGGTACAAGCCTAGAGGTCCAGCTCCCCTCCAAATCCAATGGGAACGGCCTAGACCTCCAGGTTCTAGAGGTCTAGGCCTTCAATGGAAAACACCTCTAAGAAAGTCACACATAGCCGGAACAAAAGTGGGTGTGAAACTGAATTTGGCATCAAAGTGGTGCCTACAATAATTTTGACCTCACTTTCAAGGTCATGTGTCGCAAGCTTCTTACAAAAAAGCCTAATGATTCAACTGGAGATGCCTTTCCAAATTCCACCAGTTTCCAAAAAAGTTCTGCCCAATCTAGAGGGACTTTATGAAGAACTCAAATATATATTTGATACAAACTTTCTCTACTATTTTCTAATAATTCATGGTAAGTTCATCTCATCATAAAGAAATTTGAAACTTCTTTCACATATAGAGGGTCACATGACAATTCATTTAAGAAAATCATTTATACATAGAATTAAAATGGAAGAATAATGTTGTAGTTTCAAGTTTGACTCCACAGTCATCAGCTCTACTTTTACAACTTAATGAGGAATTTTTTCTAAGTTCCTATCCAACAACCATATTGTGTACTAATCAAGTAGAGTGGCAATCAATTGCAAGTCAATTTATGCTATTTCAAACTATACAATTTGTTTGAATTACAAATTTTCTAAAGAAAGGAGGTGGAAAATTCCAAGCCTTAATTGAGATGAAGTTAACAAAATGCAACTTCCCAAAAACTTAAAATTCATAGACTTATGAGTTGGGTATTTTTTTGGCAATCTTTGCAAAAAGTTGACCTTTCTCAAGCCTTTATAAATACAAGACATTGGAAACTTCTAACTTTATGTCTCTATGAGAACAAGAAATTTGGGACTTATTTTTTTAAGTTTCATTTGTCAAATCCATCCAAATGAGGGGTGGAAATTTGCCAAATTTTTTTCTTGTACTAAAATTTAAAATACAAATAAATAATATAATTAAAAGTAATATAAAGTTGCATCTTCATCTTACAAACCATTTCTTTATGAGCGATATAGGTTGAAGGGCAAAAATTTAAACCAAGGTTTTTTTTTCTAGCAATTTGGTGCAAAATTGCACCAAACTTTTTGGCCTTGCATCAAGCCTATAGGAAAAAGACAATAAAATTTTGGATGAAATTGCCAATAAACTTCAAATTTTTTTAGAATAATGGATGAAATTGCCTAATAATGGATGAAAATATAATGGTACATATCTATTATGTGCTAATATGATATTTTCTATCGTATATATGGATGAATGTTGAGATTTGTAGCTCCGCAATAAAATGAAATATCACCACTTTGGCACTTCACAAGAAATGAAAAAAAACCCTGATTTAAGCTGGTTGTGGCTGACGTAAGGACTTCGTACTTTGCCAAGGATACGCATCACTCCTACGTGGACAAGAAAGATACAGGACGAGGAGGGGCAGGGGCAGCAACACCCGGAAAACACGAAAATCTTCCAAGTCTGCCCGGATCCGACTGCCCGGACCCAAAAGCCGCCTGCCTGAGCTCACCTTCGACCTTCTGCTCGCAGTCCTCTTGCGTTTTGCAGAATCGCCTTCGCCAGGCGCCCCTCGTCGCAGTTACTTGCAACACAGGGATGCAGCCTCGCATTCCCAATTTGTCGACACTTACCAGAATTCGCCGCAGGAGTGAGACCTCAGAATTCTCAGTCCGGCATTCCATCAGCTGTAGGAGTTTCTTCTTGAGAACATTCAGTTGGGTGAGACACGAGAGCTTGCGGCGCAGATCATCTCCAGGGGGCTTGCGGGGAATACAGATCCGGAAGAACCATCTGTGGGCGTTGCGGCAGGTTTTGCTACTGCAGTGTACTTAGTCGTTTGTATGTGGTTCATGCGCATGATCGGGAGCTTGGGACTGGCGCTGCTGTGGTTGCTGGTGTTCTGACATTGGGAGAGCCCTAGGGGCCGGGTGAGCGAACGGTGCCGCCCCCTCGCGTGGAAGGAGCGCTTCGATTTCGGGAGGGAGTTAGTCTAAATGCCGAAGGCTTGCGATGCGTGTCAGGCGTCCAGTGCGGTGTTGTTCTGCCGTGCGGACGCGGCGTACCTGTGCGTGAGGTGCGACGGTAAAGTGCACGGCGCCAACAAGCTGGCTTCGCGTCACGAGCGAGTGTGGATGTGCGAAGTGTGTGAGGTGGCGCCGGCCGTGGTGACGTGCAAGGCGGATGCGGCGTCGCTGTGCGTGGCGTGCGACACCGACATCCACTCCGCCAACCCGCTGGCGCAGCGTCACGAGAGAGTGCCGGTGACGCCGCTGATCGAGGCGTCGCCCTCATCGTCGCCGGGAGCGTTCGAAACGTTGCCATCGCACACTCAGGTGGGTGTCCTTAAGGGCGAGGAAGACGCGGACACGGAAGTCATCTCGTCGTGGCTTCTCCCGCACCCGTCCAGGATCCCCGCCGACGCCATCATCCGAGGCAGCGCCGCAGGTACGACCTTCCCAATTTTCGTTGTCCATTTGAACCCCACCTTCCATTCTTTCTTTCTGTCTCTTCACTCGGACAAACGAAGATTTGTGGAAGATTTCAGCGAGTAGAGTGCCGGTGAGAAGTCACCCCGTGCATTTTCTACTGCGAGAGTGAACATTTCAGGGGGAGTGGCAGTGGAGTAGATCCTTTGGTTCGATTTCGTCACTGAATCTCGGGTTTCAGAAGCGTGTGGTTATGGCTGAGCCATTTGGAAGACTTTCGCGAGGCACTTGATCCCGCGGACTTTTCATAAGTTCCCTGCATTCCCTGTTTTGCCTCCCCTGGAACCTTTTGTTTTGTTTTGATGATGGATGCTTTGAATTTCGGCCCTCTCTATTCACCATGGTCGAGGCCCCATCTGCAGACATTGGGTTGTGCATGAAGTTAGGAGCGTTGAAGTTCTTGTTCCTTTAGTCCGGAGACTCTCAGTTCCGTATGGACAAGCAACTGGTGGAAAACTTCGGTTTCGCTTGATCCTTTTGCCATGTTGATTTGGTCCCGAAGTCTCATAGTTTCTGGTTTCGTATAATCATCTGAGAGCTTTGATTTCTGCACGATGTGATATGTGCTTGAAGTTCCACCTGGTTGACTCTTGGATGGTCCCGTGCCTGGAATTGAGGGACGAAATCTGCGTATGGATTCTTTGTTGTAACGCTGTGATGGTGTTTGCGTATGTCAGTTGGTGAAGGACCGCGGGCATCAGTCCTGTGCTCGTTCAGCCCTGCGAAGCCGCTGAAGGTGCAGAAGTTGGAGACGCTATCCGACATTTTCTCGGACGTGGATCCTTTCCTGGAGTTGGACGCCGCCGCGGTGACGGGCTTACAGCCGGACAGCCTTGTGCCCGTGCACGTTCGCGAGGGCTCCGAGGACACGACCGCACTGGTCCACTCTCTGGAGCCTTCGTTCAGCACGGATGCTTCTTTTCCTCTGAAGGGGGAGAAGATCCACAGCAACAGCTACAGCTATGGCACCTCCACTCTCACTCACAGCGTAAGTCCTGCATCACGCTCTCTGCCACTCACTCCTTTTCAAAAGCTCTGCGTCCACATTCCATTCTGGAATGGCGTGTGAACCCAATGCTATCGAGAAAGAATTACGTGAGCTTTGAATCGCAGTCGAATTCTTGATTGATTTATACCTGCCATGTTCTGGTGGAATCTTCACTTGGGCTTGAAGTTCACATCGCAAACTTGAATAAATTTCTGTACAGGAGTCTTTTTCGCTCTTATAGATTTTTGTGCACAATTGTGTATTTATTTTGTTTACTTGAAGTTGTGTATTCTCTCTCAGCTACTCAAACGTCTCACCACCCTCTCCACTATTCCAGTACTCTTACTGCTCAACATAAGCTTAGTCATGAGCTCTTTCCTGAAGGACGGTTTTCTGATCGACTTAGGCATGTTGTGCACCATTTGTGCTTCCTATTAGTTGTACATTCTCTGTTTGATAATCGAGTATGACTTGGTAGGTCTTCCCCTTTCTTGTGGTTTTGGCTATGTTGCATCGAGTAGTCGGCAACTATTCGTTTCCTGTTCTCAAGAATCCGGGGAGTGTCAGGCACTCATTAATCACAGACGATATAGAACAGAGTCCTTGCCTTAACAGACTATTTGCTACCAGCATGGGGCTATTTGTGTCCGATCAGAGCATCACTGATCTGTTGCCCTGTATGGTTGTGTACAGATTTCTTGTTCGTCTCTGGACGCGGCGGTGGTGCCCGACTCGAGCGTGAGCGACATCTCCACTCCGTATGCCGATTCGCAGAGCAGCTTGGAGTTTGGAGCCCGCATGGGGGGCCAGCAGCAGCAGGGAGGAGTCGCCGTGGATGTGGTGGACCGGGAAGCCCGCGTGCTGCGTTACAAGGAGAAGCGTCAGAAGCGTAAGTTTGAGAAGACCATCCGGTACGCGTCTCGGAAAGCGTATGCGGAGAGCCGTCCCCGCGTGAAGGGCAGGTTTGCGAAGAGGACTGATTCCGATGTGGAGCAGGTGTTCGGGTCTGTGGATTCCGGGTTCGGAGTGGTGCCCACTTTTTGATCGCTCCACTATTTTTTCGCTATTTCCTTGGAACCCCCAGGGATTTTTTTCCATCTTTTCCCCTTTTTTCCCCTTTTTTGTATTTCGACGAGTTAATCCTCCTTCTGTGTATTATAAGAGAACTGTTGTTCGATCCCGTTAGTTGAAGAGAAGGAAGTCGAAGTGGTGCCCTGATACTGAATGTACAAATAGAATTGTGGTTGGAGGCGCCATTGCTGAAATTTTGGTAGAGTTCGGGTAGGTTTATATCTTTTGTATTTTGAGGTTGGGTTGGGTTAAGGGGTCTGATTTTCAGTTTACCACTGTAGACTCTGGAATTCATGAGAGTGTTCTGGGGTTGGTGAGCATGATAGTTGTGTCTTAGGTGGAAGTTCTCCTTATGTTTCTGCTGTATTGAAATTCTGGAAGCCCAGGTTGTGTACAAACATTTGCCTGCTTATGAAAGAAGTTTCAATTGTCACTTTGACGGATGAGCACTCAATTTGTGCTTGGGTGGGTGGACTTTGTACTGTACGAATGGTGTTTGCTGCCAATCAATGTTTGCATGGAGGCTGTAAGTGAGAATTTGTGTGAGGATTTGGATTGTGACTGGAGCTTTGATCATACCGACCCCAGTGACGAATTGCACTCGTACCACTACAGTATCTAATTTCGGACACCCGAAGGATTATTGAACCCTAACATTCCTTGCAACCAAATTGTGTGTTTTGAGGTTGTGGTCAATTGCTGTGGTTTGGGTTCTGCCTTGTTTGTGTGCAAAATTTATGTTTGTGGGTGTGTTTCTGATATGAATCTGAAAATATAATTTGGGTGTACTGGCAAGTTTAGATGCATTATCTGTGAACTTTGACTGTTCCGACTTCAACTTCAATTTCTGTAATAGTTGAAGGACTTGTGAGGGATGGTCATTTGGCAGTACTTCTACTTGAGGTCATTCTTCGTTGACCACAATGGCATAAAAAATCATCTTTGAGGCCTTAACCCTTATAAAGCATTTGGGTTTTTCTTAACCCTTAAACGACGCGGGGGGTGATCCAGGAAACCATGTTTTGTGAAACCGTGGGAATCACTGGAATTAAAAAATCCAAAAGTGCACATTTGAAGTCAAAGAACTGTAGAAGATCTTCCTTTTGCACCCCTAATTCCGAGGATGAATGTTTGCATTTCTGTCCTGTACAGCAAAAGGCTCACCTGTTCATTGACCAAGAAACGGTTCCAGCGTCGTTTAGGGGTTAAGTTGATGAATGATGCGAAGAATCTTTGTATGTAGGATAGAAGTGTAATTGCTCACCTTTGGAACTTTGAGCAAAAAGGGGAGATCATGGATATTAGTTTGACCTCCAATGAGTACTTTCTTCTTTTTCAAGTAGATGTCAAATAGTGTCAAAATGAATGTTTACTATAGGCATGAGCTAGTTATTCAAGGGTTAAAAATTCCATTTGAAGTCCTTTTTGTCAAATTTGTTGCCTCACTTTTTGTTGTTATAAGACATCAATCCACTATTCTAGTTGTAGGTAAAGACATTTTTGAAACTTTGTTGAGTTCATGATGTTATTGAATGTTTTATTCTCTACAATGAATGGTAGAACAAAACATTGTAGTTATTAGACCTATAGCGGACAATTATGGAGGGTTCAATACATGAGATTTGAGTCACAATCAATGTCTTAAGTGACAATATTAGAGTGATTAGTGACTTCTTCAAACTTCTAGCTTTAATGTAAATTTTTAGTAATTGATTTTTTTGAAGCCTTAGTCATTAGAAAATATTGTAACTACTTTAGTTGCATAAGTGAAGCATTATGGATGCCATTTTTGTTAGGTAGGGGCCTTGGGGGTAGTCCGGGGGGTAGTCTAGAGACTCTTTTGGATTAAACACTTGAAAAATTGATAACAAATTTAGACTTTGTTAAAAAAAGAAGTATAATTTCAATTTCTCTAACTGTTTTTCACACTTGTCTTTATATAGGGAAAAAAAATAATTTCAACTATGGCATTGGGACAAACTCCTAATTTTGACTACAATGGATTGTTATACTTTTATCATAGCAATGCAACTTCCATAAGTTTTTTTACAAAGTATATTCAAGTTCTAAATTTTGAGATGTTAGTTATTAAATCTAGAATTTACATCATACTAAATAATGAAAACTAAAATCAACATCCTATAATTCTCATTAAATTTTGAAGTTGAGATACCCCAACAACTCCAAAAGTGTACTAAAGGGAAAAAAAATCCTTTTTCTTTGAACTTGTAGATCTTACAAATGGTATGTAATTTGAATTTGGAACTTTTGTGTGTGTTCTACATAAGGGCAAGATTGAAATCTTATAATTACAATTGCCATTGTTAATACTTTTATTTCATTGAAAATCTTTGATATAGAAGTGAGCACTTTTTTTTTCAAAATGCAAAGTAATTTTAGGTTGTAAGAATTTCAAAGGCATTAATTATAGAAATAACAAAACTCTAGACTTGTTCCAAAGTATTTGCCTTATAGATAATGTCAAGGATATTTGCCCTAAAAACTATTCAAATTGAAAGTAGATATGCATTGCCTCCATGTAGAACTATTCCTAAAATATTATTGAATCACAAAGGTTTTAAAAGACATTTCTTTTGATTATCTCTTTTTTCTATTTCTTTCACCATTAAAAATAAATTTCAATGTTTTCAAAAACCAAAGAAAAGAAGTATAGAAAAATAAGAAAAATCAGCTCCAAACTTTTATGTTCAAAATGTATGCACCGAACATATAGTCTGAACTTATGGTAACAACAATGTACACATTGAATCCAATTATTTGCAACAAAGTAAGGGGCTAGTTGGTTGTATAGAATTCAAATATTATGCTAATCAAATTGCCCACTAGCAATAGAGGTAGTCACACCTTCTTCACCCATTGTCATTCTTTGCAAAATGAAAAAGTGGCCGAGACAAAAACATGAATCAATTGGGAGCAATGGTGGGTGGAGAAGGTGCGATACCCCGTTTTCTAATGTGTAGCATGGGGAATCAAAACACAAAGAATCGAATTACCTTAGAGTACATGGGGGTAATTCCCAAGCAATTCAAGGACCCAATCAAAGGGCTCATGTAGGCTTTCTTTGACAAAGATGATGAAGTTGGCAACTACGTTCAAATCGACGTGGAAGGTGAAATTGCAAGCATTAGAGTGAAATTCAAGGAGCGTAAGATAAAAATTTTGCTCGTGAAGGCTTCTTTAGACCTGTTATTCACTTCAAGAGGAGAAGAACTAAGATGGAGAATGCTTTGCAGGAAAGTATATTTGGCTAAAAAGGACCAAACTTTGAATCACCATGTCAAGATTCTTCACAGAATGGTCATTGACCAAGGAAAGTGTGGCAACCCGTAGCTAGTAGCTCATCTAGAATTGGAATAGAACCAAGTTCAATACCAACTAAAGTTTAATATTGAATTCCAACCAACTAAGTATCCATGACTTAGTAGTAGACTATAATGTTGTGTGAAAAATTTTCAAACCATTTGATTACATGGATTGGAAGATTTATAACATTTAAAGTTACAAAGAGTTTTAGGTTGTGGGTAGTAAAATCTTTAGAAATTTCATAACTACCCACAAAACTAAAACTCCTCATAATTTTTATCTCATTAATCAAAATGGAATGATTCAAATATTTTCAAGCATATATAAATTTAGTAAATCAATTATGTTTTTTTAAATTTTCAAAAAGTGATTTTTAAAAAAGTTTTCATAGTTGTTAGAGTTGCCCAAAGATCAAAGAAAATCACATATCATGCAATAACTTTTTAACCATGTAGTCAAAAATTACAAAACTTGTTGTCCCTTAAAGCTACTCTTCATACACATGTTGGATCAAAATTTTAGAGAAAAAAAATTTCCTAAGTAGTGAGTTGCTGAAAATTGCCATATTGCCAAAAAAATGTAGCTTTGTTGTTTAAGGGTTAAGAAAATATAACAAAATGAGGTGTCTAAAGTGCAATTTCTATGTCACTTGAAAACTTTGGAAAATTCCTTAAAAACTAAAGCATTTCTTTAAAGTTTGAAGTTGAAAATCTATAACTATATTTCTAAATATGGAGTATCACGGGAATTTTTTTTACACTAAAATGTTCTAGAATGTAATGAAAATCTATAATTGTGAAAATTTCAAATTTTTTAGTACAATTTGTATTCTATATAAATTTTCCTTCCTTTTTTCCTTTGAAAATTTATATTATTTTGATATTCTTTCAAAAAAAATTGGAATTTTGATGACATGTATTAGGCATATATTTTCATCATTGGATAATAAAACCAATGAAAATTTATTCATAAATAGTGAAGAAATAGAGGATACAAAGTGAAGGACTTTCAAGTTTGACTATATGATTATAGGCTTTGTCTCCAACTCCCCATCATCATAGGTTCCATCCTTTGGAGGTTAACCACTTGTACCATGCAATGCGGGCTTCGATGAACTAACCCATCTCTCATCCCCAATTTTGTTCAAGGTGTACATGTTAAAAAAAAGACTCCCATTTTATACTTGCTTAACCCCTAAATGCCCAAGGCACCAAAATGTGGCATTTACAAAACTTTTAAGTTAAATAAAACCTAATCAAGTTTCTATTTTAGTAGCTTGTATTTTCAAAAAATTAGTTTCAAAATCTATTTTTAGCATCAAAAACGTAATGTTGGAAATGACTGACTATGATTTTTCTATTCAAGATTTTGTACAAGGGTACTTATTGCAATCTTGACTTTCTCTAGTGTTGAGGGATGTTGAAAATGAGCCTCAAATACACTAGATCTTGGAGAAAAAATCACATTAGAAATTCATCTAAAAAATTGTAGAGTAGATTTTGAGAAGCCATAAATTGATTGGGATTATACATGTTAGGCCCTTTCACCTCATATCTTTTTGGTCACCAACTTTTTAGATTTGACTTGTGGAAAGAAGATTGAAAGACTTCACATCACTTTTGCAATTTTAACACCCTCATGATCAAACATTATAATCTTTCAATCCATAAATGATATTGGTGAGTTTTTAGTTTTCTTAAGTAATCTCCAACATATTTAGTTTGAATTTGTATAGTTACATTTTTTTTTAAATTGATAAAGGTCATCATAAAGTTGACTTTTTGTTCATTTTAGAACAAAGTCCTAAAAGCTCAGAAAAAGCCTTGGACATTTAGGGGTTAATCTATTTTCTACACCACACTTTGCTATTAGTAATAGGAGGGCCTCTCATTGCAAATATGAAGTAAAACTTTTCAATTTTTTTGGTGCATGGAAACACTTAAAAATAGTTAGTTTTTCTTTAGGGATAGAACTTAGGATGATACTTTTGAGGGACACTTTTAGGGCGACCTAGTGTACATGAATGGTTCTAGAAATGATTTGGGGTAGGGTTTTTTTGGTGGATTTGTCATCAAATTGCACCAAAATAATGGACCTTGCACCAAGCCCATAGAAAACAAAACAAAACAAAAATTGGATGAAATTGCCAAAAAGTTCAAATGAAAAAAATTAATTGGATGAAATCACCTAATAATGAATGAAAATAAAATTATGAATATATATTATGTGCTAATATGATATTTTCTATTCAACACATGAATAAATGTTGAAATTTGGAGCACCACTATAACATTTCATATTGCCACTTTGCACTTTACAAAAAAAATGGGATAAAAAAAATGATTCGGGGGTATTTCTACCTTAATATACGGAGTGCTACAATAACAATAACGGTTTGAGGAGTATTTAACTTGTGGCTGCAGAAGTCCAATTCTCTCAAAGTCGAGAATCCATTCCTGAATTGTAACTTCAAGGTACGGATAATGGCGCCAATGGTGTGTCTCTGCCCCTCTGAGTGGCCGGATTGAAGGACCGAAGGTGGGTCCCGTCTTGGTCCACCATATCCACAGCAATCCCAAGGACCAATGGACCGGGCTTTCGTCCTTTGGGAGTTGGGACCATTCCGTCCACAAGCCCCGCCAGCGACAAGGACCAAGCACTCGAGGAGGCAAGGACCAATGGCGGGGGAACTGCTGGGGACTATAAGTTACGTTACATGGCAATCACCTAAGGTAGAAGGTCCTATAATGGACCATCCAAGGGCTGAAACTGAGTTTTGGGGAAGTGAAACATCTTGAAATAATTTTCAGTATATTTTCCTATAAAGATAAGTGGAATTGACATCTAACCCAAGTCGTTTAATATATTTTGGAGCTTTTTTGAATTAGTTATCAGATTTTGAAGTTGAAAGAGCATAGGGCTCTAAAATGGTGCCCTAGCTAAAATGTACTCTAACAATACATTGCTGAAGGCTGTGAAAAAGCAATATGTACAAAAGTTGTACATTTAAGATAGGACACCATTTTAATGCTTGTTCCATTTTAGAACCTCTTACTTTACGTAGTGAAGGTGAAAATAAATAGGTTGACAAGAAGGGCAAAGCCCTAAGGTAGGAGGTCCTAAAATGGAATAGTCTTTATAAAAGAAACACCTAAAACCGTCAATTTAAGCAATTCAACATATTTGGAGGCATTTTTTTTGTAGAAATAATATTTTTATAGTCTTAGTGAGTGAAAATCATGAATATTCAAAAATTAAATTAAATTTTTCGACTGCAATATGTAATTTCTATAAATTTTCAAAGAGTTGGCTCCGTAGACCACTTGAACCATCCTATAGGTGTACCCTAAACTGAACTATGTTGAAATCAATTGTCATTGAATGAAAATTATACATGTGTCTTACAACTACGTCAATAAATTAGAATTAAACATTTGTAGGACACTTTAATGAATGCTTATAGACAAATTTAGTGATACTTTAAGGTTTAGGAATGGGTACGAGGATGGAAATGGATGTTTCTACCTTAGAATAGAATAGTCTCTAGGATGGAACAGTCTTTAAAATGGAACAGTCTCGAGAATGGAATAGGTTATAGAGGTACATTTTGCAGTCTCTTATGTACAAATAGTCTACATTTGACAAGGTAGTCCATTTTAGAGCTCATTGAAATGAACTTGTTTGCAGCTTCAAAAATTTGTAATTAATTCCTTGAAGGTTCAAAAAATGTGAAACAGCTTGAGTTAGATGTCAAATCCATTGAAAAATACTTCAAGTAGTTTTAGCTTCCTCCAAATGCAAATCAGGTGTTCAGTGGTCTAGTTTAGAACCTCCTACCTTACAAGAAATGCCTATTTATTTTCAAAAATTTTAACAAGGAAGAGATTGTTTGACATAAACACCTGTCTAGAAATAAATATAATATGTGATCAATGAATGAAAAATTTGTAATCACTAATTATGCAAATTTCACTTGCCAAAAGGAGTTTACTATGAATAATCCTCCTCCAAAATGATTGGGACATTTCTTGGTGGGGGTTTATATGAGTTGATCATTCTCCATCTAACCATGTCCTTGACAACAATTGCACTTTAGCACCCATACTTTGCAACAACCTCTACATGCTCAATTTATCTTGTGAGATTCAACTTTTGAAATCTAAAATAGTCTTGCTCTTAAAGCAATAATTGAAAAGCTAATTGCACTTGGGGTCAAGCTGAATTTTTTGAAACAATTTTTAGTAAATTTTTTTAGGAAGGAAAATGGAATTGAATCTAAGCCAAAGTTGTTTCATATTTTTTCATATTTTGTGGAATTAGTTTTTGGGGAGGTCACCCTTAGTAACTTTTGTGCACCACGTGCGGCGATGGGGTATTTTAAGGGGGGGCAATTTACCTCCTTTGCAAAAATATAAGGGTCCCTATAATTAAATAATTTAGAAAAATGACCTATATAATTACTCTCTATAATTACTTATAAATCCCAAGTCAATGCAATATTTTCCATGGTATTTTTACTTATAAGGAAATAAAGCTAATTTGAAAACAACCAGAAAGTAAAAATATGTGAATAAAGACAGAGTTTAGTGCAAACTGTATTACAAAAGTAAAGACCCTGAAGTTTTTGGTTTAGGGTCTTAGGATTTAGGTTGCACACAATGGATTAGGGTTCAGGGTATGAAAGAACTACAAAATCTAGTTATCCTCAAATAATTGCAACTTGGGATTGGATTTACAAGGTCAGTGGATTACTCCAAAGAATTTGAAATGCAAAATAGTATATCCAAACATGCAAATATGAAAAATAACATATCCAAACATGCAAGTGAAACACAAGCAAATGAATATGAAATTGTCAATCAATCATAAAGCTTCAAAACAAGGAAAAATTAACAATGTTGTCGAATGACATTTAGTTGCAAAAAAATGTGTTCACAAACACAATTGAAATGACAAGAGTACCCTAGATTTGGACTGTGATTCCGACATCCATGGCGTTTAGTTCTACTACAATATTGTCCTAGCAAAATCCACTATGTACAAGGAAAAAATGGGAAGCATTTGCTAGTCAAGAAACCCTCAGCATCTCACACACCTCTTACTTTGAAGTTGATCAGGAAAAACTTGGAGTCTAAATCCAAAAACTTTGCAATAACTGAAATAAGAATCCAAATCTCACTCTTTTGTTGCCGAGGTGACCCAAATAGAAGTGTTTGTAGTGCTCAACCAATAAGAGAAACAACCTCCTGTAGCCACCTACTCTTCAGACATGTCTACAATTCCATGGACAAATTAGCATTCAGCAAGCAAGGATGTCCACAATCAATCTACTATGGGCACTTGGAGCAGCCAAGACTTCCAAAACAATGCCAAATTGTCATCATAGTTTACAAGAAAGGTGTACAAAGCATACACACAGCGTTGTCGTGTAGTAAATTTGTTTACTATGTAAAATTTTATGTTTATTGTTGAAGTTGAGGGTTTTTTGGAGAGTCTAATCCATCCATATGGAGTGGACTCTATCTTTTTTACCTCTATTAAACAATTATTTAGCATTAATTTGATTTTTTTTAATATTTAAAGTCATTTTAGGGTTTTAGTATTAGTTTAAAGTTGTTTAAAAGAAAGGTGAAGTTTGTTTTATCTTTCGTTTAGGTTTTTTTTTAAAAGGACTAGAAGTTCATGTAGGAGATAAGGATAGGGTCGGGGGGGGAGAAAAGTAAAGACTAATAGTTGAAGTCAAGTCCATGTGGCTTTATAGTGGTCAAACTCCACTTAACTAGGTGGTAGATAAGGTGAAAATGCTCCTTCCTTCTTTCCTTGATATACTTGGGAGAACCCAGAGTTTATGGTTTTTTTTTGGCATAGTCATTATTATTGCACTTTGTATAGGGAGTTTTTTTTAATGAAAAATTGGTAAAATTGTTCATTCTATTTTTTGTGACTTCATTTTCCCAAACCAAACCTAGTCGCAGCTAGACACCCCGTGTGTTCCCTAAGCGCGCTCCTCTCTATCCGACAGCGTCGCATTGGGGTTGCCTTCAAGCTTGCAATAGACAATCAAATGGTTGCTCAAGGTATACAACTAGATACTATATCATCAAGTCACAAGTCCAAATGTGTGTACAATGAAGCTCAACAAAACTCAAGAACAGTGGAGAAGAAAAAGAACAACAAGAATCAAGCTTTCCACCCAAAGCCCTAATTCGACATTGGATAAACCCCAAACTAATCCAACAAAACTTCACGGGGATGGATACAACTTCTCATCTATCCTTTGTTAGGGAGTTGTCTACAATAAAATACGGTCTATTAAATTCAGTCCAACTAAATAAACCTTATGGTAGATAATTCAATATATGAATCTAGTACTCTTAGTCCTTCATTACTTTTACAAAATTGTAAAGACCCCAAATTATAGACTCCCTACCATTACTTATATTGGATTCTATACTTTGAATGTACCCTAATTTACTTTGAAGTCCTTTATAAATTTTTAAAATTTTTACCTCAAATGAATAAAACCCTCCCTATATTATGCCCCATATGGTTTTGAAAATTTGCTAAGTGACCTCCCCTAGAATTGGTTACAAAATTTTTGAAGCTAAATTGCATTAGTCTTTGAGAGCAACCATTAGAGCCAATTTGGGGTCATAAGAGGGCCTTGTAAGCTCTCCATGGGCAGTACCAGAGGGATGAAAGTACACTACAAGGAGCCAACTTGGGCATAACCACTGTTTTTTTCGAAGAATCTTCATTCTAACTCTTAGATATGAATTAAAACATGGAAAAAAAATTATTGTGCATTGTTTTTTAGTTATAGCTTCTTGACATAAGATTAAATTAAATTAAATATGTTTACTTTCTAAGTGTAAAAAGGACAAAAATGGAGTGCTTATTTGGTTGAATAAGTAACCCATCATAAATGAATTGAAGACTCTCTTGGATGAACAATCAATAACTTATCATAGAATAGTCTAATTATATGAATCCATCATGAATGATTTATAGATTCAATTTGGACAATTTAGATAAATATACAATGATTTGTGAATGGAATATTCCATTAAGGACCTCCATAAGTACCTCCCTAACGTCTACAAGTGGCTCCTATTAATGTGCTTTCACCCAAAGGTTTGACTTTTGGCAATGGGCATGTGGCCAGCAAGGCTTGGATCATATGGGTAGCAAGAAAAAGGGTCACTATCTGTAAAACCTTCAGATACATTTGCTTCCAAAATTGGGTCGACGTGTAAGTGGCCGTGTTGAATGCTTCCAAAAGTGGATCGACATGTTTGGTGGCTATGTTGAAAGAGGACAAGAGGCTTGTAGGAAGAATGATGCTTGAAGAAGGAGGTACATGTAGTATTTTATGGATTATTTGGGGTAAAAAGAATGGCGCCAAAGTCGCATGGCATTGCCACCTTTAGGTTTTTGGCGGGACAATATGTAGTGTTCCATGTCCACCTTGCTGGCATGGACTTCAAACAATTATGAAATTGGACTTAGTAGTTGGTCGCGGTTTAGGTAGATTGCAGCAACATGGCTTTGAGAGATGTCACAAATAGTGTAGGTAATTATGCAGTTCAAATTCAGATGGACAAGAAGTATGCTCCTCTCATTTGGAAAGGGAGAATTCTTGAAGAACAATCAAAATGGTCAAGTTTCCCTGTACTAAGAGTAGAAGGCCAGACCTACATTGATTTGTAGGTTGATGGTAGCTTGTATTGTGTCAATCCTGCCACCAATTCCACATCAGAATTCAAAACTATGAAACAATATTTAGAATTCTTGTGCCATGGTGAGAGCGGGATGTTGGGTTACACGAAGCGCTTGAAGTGTACACCAGTTGAGAGTGATTCTAGTATGCAGTGTTTGAGGCCAATCATTGAATCATTGCAGAGTAGTGTCTGGTTGTTAGAAGAGAAAGTGGTAGCTTATGAGACTGAAATATAGCATTTGCAAAGTCAATGCCATCAACTCCATGCAGAATTTGAGACTATTGCAGCATATCATGTGGAGGAGTGCCAACACCTACACAGTGATGTGAGAGCTTTAGAAAGCACATGCTTATAGTTGAAGGTGTCTTTAACTCGTACAAAGAGTAGTATGGCATCAAAAGACTTAGAATATAAAGAAGAGGTATGGGTGTTGGAAGTAAACTTACAGAAATGCTAAGCTGATTATAGAAGATTGGAATCAGAGTGCAAGTCAATGGTCGAGACCCCTATAGGCTTGTGGCAACAAATCCGAGGAAGAATGAAGAGTCTACATGAGCTTGCTAGAGGATTAGGACATGCCAATTATCACAGGACCATGATAAGAGTACAATTGCAGCCATCTATCGTGAAGGCCGTGCAAACGTGCAACAGACTTCGTGGGTCAAGGAAACGGTTGATGGAAGATTCCAATGCCCAAAGTGCAACTGCTGCAATAGTTGCTAGCATTTTATTTGTGGGTGAAGCCAATGTACTTATCGATCAACCTAGAATTAGTTAAGCAAGCAGTAATTTAGCAAAAAAGGTGATCCAAAAGATTGACGACATTGTTGGGCTTGATTCAATGTTGCACGCGTGCGATGGAGCAAGGGTGACTCATCGAGGGTACCAGGAAATCTATCGAACATTAAAGAATCGGATTGGATTGATTGCTCCTAGTATCACTTCCAGCATTCTGTCTGCTCCACATTGGCTGGCTAGCTTGCGACAAGATATGAATGCTAAGTTACCTCAATTTATTGGTCAGTACTACCATATTGAGGATAGGTGTGTCATTCCAGTAGTTTGTCAAGGTAGGAAAGAGATAAAGCCAGAAAAAGAGGTGATCCTTCATAGCAAGAACAATTTGTTTGTGGATCTTGAAGTTGTTCAACGATCAATGGTTCTATTTTACAACATCATTGTTGAAGGTAATGGCTCTATCCTTTCCACTTATAATTATTGAATTTCTACTTAGAAGTCTCACTGTTTCCTACACTATTTCCATACTGTAAGTTCTGTCAATTTGAAAGTACATCCAAATTTTGGTGTCTATTTCCAACTATGTAGATGATTATGGTGTCAATTTATGTACATGCGGCCGCAAAGTGCAACGGGGGACTGCTAGTGTTCGTGCTTAAGCTGGATGAAGCGGAAGTACAGCAAAGCAAGAAGTATGAGTGTATCAGCTTGATATTGATGAATCGGGCTTTGGATCCTGAGATTCAAAGGAATGATGACAAATATTTCTCAGTTCAATTATAGCAGGAGATATGGCCAATCGCATCCTTCCAGATTGGTAAAGAGTCATACGATGTACTTGATTGGGTTTTCAAGAAAACCAAATTTCTTAAGGTAATAGCAACACAAAGAAATGGTCAAGAACTATTTTTCGATGGTGTTGGAATATTCAGCGTGGAATGGCACATAACAATTGCAGATATAAAACCTATTAAATGTATGCACAGGCTTCAGCATGGTCCTTCTAGCAAGATGAATTGCATATATTGTGAGCAAGTAAAAGAACAACAAAAGAAGTGTGCTACTTTAGCTGCCCCTCGTGAGCATGAAAATTGAAAGAAAGGCAAGTAGCAAGGTGGACTATTTGCCTTAGGAATTGAAGTAGAACCACGTGATGCTGCCACTCACCCTCGGTGGAAAATGGTCTTGCCAATTTCCTTATCCAAAACACATATGTGCACTTTACATGCACAAGTTTATTTGATAGAGAAGATACTTCATCTCCATTTCATTTTCATATGGAACATGCAAGATGAACGAAGGAGGGCCTTGGCAATCGAGTCTATTGAAAAGTCTTTGTCTGCTATTGGAGTGGAAAGATGAAACTATTAGCTAAAGAAGGATGACAAATTGTTACGAAAATCAGGGAATGTGGTAATGAAGTCAAGCCTAAGTGGAGTAGTGGCAAGGAGGCTGTTCTAGCCAAGTTCCTAGTTAAACTAAGACAAAGCATCACTATAAGAAACTCATGTTTTAGGTGATGGATTTTAGGTGACATCCAATGTAACAACTCATCTTTTTATGTCAACAATGATGTCCGCCATAACATCTTAATGTTATGGCGGACATCATTGTTGACATAAAAAGATGAGTTGTTACATTGGATGTCACCTAAAATCCGTCACCTAAAACATGAGTTTCTTATAGTGCATGGAAAGATGTACTGTATGAAAATAATACTCTAGAGAATAGGCAAGCATGATGAAATTGTTTTTAGTTTTTAAGTATGGGAAGCCTTAGAAGAGCTACAACCATACCTCATTGGTCTTATGTTGACAGAGCAGCAATGATAAGCTTGCAAAGCTAAGGTGGATCAATTTGGAAAGGCTTCCTTGAAAGTATTTGGAGAAATCATGTTACATATTACATGGTAAGTTCAATACATTCACTATGAACATTACAGTTTAGTTTTACTGTATACTAGATTTGTAACTTTCCTGAGGCTACCAATTAGTTTTTTCTAAAACAAGGTTGATTCACCTTGTTGTTAATTAATTACCTTCTCAATTAATTGCTTTTGTAGCATGTAATTGTGAAGCATAGAGCATGGTTTGTGCAAAAATATGGAAGCTTGTCAGTTTGGAGCTGCTAAGGTATGGAAAAATCACATCATGCTCATAAAGCAGCGAGTCAAGCACACACACAACATAGAGGCAGCAAGGATCGAACTAGTATTATAGTGCAACAATATCATTATTGGTACAAAAATATACAACATAGATATGCTAGGAAGATCACCCAACAAATGGCAACAAGTGAGATTATCAGTGACGGTGCACTAGAGGTTGCGGAATTGGTGCAATGTCATCATTTGGCATGGAGCACTTCAGATGTTGCAACAAGGCTTATACAGTGGTATGAAGGCTGTGTGCGTCAAGGACGGAGGTGGGTACTTGGAGACCCTAATGACAAGAATGTGGATACGGTGCAAAATTAGGCTATATCACAGGGGGCTCACACAGCTTGTCCAAGTATAAGCACCACCTACGTATCTAACAGTACAGAGGACAGTGAAGAGCCAGTGTGGAGTGAAGAAAATATTACAAATACAAGGTAGTTTTTGTACTGCTGTGCATTGAATATATAGAAGTCATCCGAATGTAAAACTTGGGTTCATGTGTATAGTACGTAAAGACAAAACATTGACAGCTACTTTGCACAATTGTAATTCCAAAATTGGACCATTGTACTACATTTCTGGATTGGGGTGATTGCAAGAAACACATGTCCTATTTGTTGCGTTTGGCTGATTTTTTCGGGAGTACTTTAAAATTAGAAAATTAATTTTTTAAAAAATTTAAAAATATGAATAGTGTATATACCTCTAAGATGAAGGTTTTCACCGAAGGAAATGGATAGAAAAATTCTCTAAGTAGGAGAACTTGAAAAGTGCCAAACCTCCAGAAAATACATACCTTCATGTTTTAATTAGGGAAAATAGTAAAAATAGATATTTTCAGAAAATAAAAGGTGTCCATTTTCAACAACTTTATGGAGATGGTCATTCACAAAAAAATCCACCAAAATAATATTTTATATGTTTCAAAATACAAGCAGAAGGGAGCTCACTTTGTAGACCTCCACACCTTACAAAATTAACTTTAAAAAAAAATCCTTCCCTGGAAAGATAGAAGTCTATTAGAAGACCATCTCATCCAAATTTCATGTCAAAATCATTAAAAAAAAGGTATATCTCAGGTATTGAAAACCCCTAAACTACCAAGTGTGACATCCAATCGGGGGCTATTTTTGGATAGTAAACTATTTTTGAAAATTATGAAAAAATTATGGAAGCTTTATGATATTTATGAGTACCTTCTCTACAAATCTTAAGTCAATCGAAGCTAAAACACAAAAGTTATGGCCAAAAAAAAAATCAAAATGCACCGTGTGACACAAAATAGGACAGGTGTTTCTTGCAATCACCCATTGATCCAAGCCTCTGCCTATATTGGCATCATCCTACAAAATGGCCTTACTCTTCATTCCCTACTACCTCTAAAATCTTTGTGATAAGGTATTAGCTAAAGTATAGCCTTTGTGCCCCCTAAATTAGGCGTACCTCAATCTTCACGAGGAGATGATAGCTTTTTTGCGGCTTCTACGCATCCTAGATCAAGCATACTAGCACATACAAACTTGTTAGCTTCTAATGTTAAAATATATACAATTTTAGGTCAAGACAACTATGCCAAAAATAAAAGCTTCTAGAAATATTACTTGGACAAAGCAATAGTAGCCTCACTTTCTCCTTAGCCGCAACGACCAATTCACGAAAAATTTTGAGTTGTGTTCTTGCTTGCGGCATTAAACACTCCTCCAACTCCCACACGCAATCTTCATACTCTTGAGCCTTTTCGATTGCCTTGTTTATTTTAGCAAGCAAAGCTGTGGCCTCTACTTTTTTTGCTGCTGCCTCTTCAACCTTCCCTTGACGTTGTAGTGATTTGGCTTCCACAAATGCCTTACTAAAGCGAGAAGTCACATCTTCATAGTCCTCATCTCCCTCTAAACCCACCAAGTCTTTTTTGGCTTGTTTGAGCTTAGAAACTAGAAGACACTCAAGTTCTATATCTTTCTCTTCCTCCTTCAGGCATTCCTGTAAGGTTGATTTTGCTCCATTCAAACTCCTGTTTTCTGGGCCTTTGTTTGCTTCAACATCTTGGATGATATAACAAAGCGCTTGAATATGTTGCCACAATACCATTGCCCCCAATTTTTTAGGATTATGAGAAACATGACCTTCACGCAAATGACGTTGTTCCAAGGCTTCCTATACCCAGTTCACTGCAATCTTCAGCATGTACGTATAGTAGCACCCCTACAAGTATTTCATGGAAAAGTATGAATTGTCATGAGTCTCACCATACACTTTGAACCAGTAAGTGCAAAAGAGTTCACCCTCAGCATTGTCTAGGCAATCGGCTATCTCATACCGACCACATTTAGGAGGCTACTGTATCAAAATGTGACTGTCATGAGTCGCTCGGACTTTCCTAATTAAGGGAGAGTCTTGTATAACAAAGTCCATCCACATTGATGAAGAAATCCTCAATGTAGACGGCATTGCAACCAAGAAGAACTAGAGCAACTTTAATCATCTCCACCTATAGTGATTCGGAGGGGGATCCAAGGTCGAAAGGTTCCAAAAATTTAGAATGGATCATCATATGTACCCCTTGCATTGTAGCAACGTCCTCTATGTCGTTAGCTTCGTCGTCTTTGTATTTAAACTGACGCGACTTCTTTGCAGGGGACTGTTTGCTTTTGGGGGGATCCTCACCAGTTTTTTGTTGTCTAACATTGTATCAATGTGCCCCAAACCCTTGACAATTTCGGAAGAATATAGGAAAAATGCACAATTAGGGACACGATAATCCCGTGCGAACTATACAACAACATACCTTATCACTGAAGAACATACAATTTGAATACTAAAAGCGTAGAGATCAAACCTACAATAACTGCATTTCCAATACAAGCAAGTAGTTCATTCCAAAAATTCAAGAAATCAAGAAGTCCAAAATTGCATACAACCTTCACCTTCATTGAATCCAAAGCCCAGCTTGTGCTAACTAATCCTATCACTAAGCACGGTACCATTCAAATACTAGCAATGTTCAATTCCGTAATTAAGATAATCACACTTCCAAAACAAGCAGCGTACAATTCCAGAACAAATGTATGTATACTGTCAACAAAGGCTGCAACAGGGTGTTCTAGTTGAGATTGTGCGGTTGACTAGCATGGATTGCACTACAATTGGCAACCACTCCTTGTACAAGAAACGCAGTGCACTCCCAATGCAAAGCAATAAACGTAGCTAACAGAACTTCTTGCAGTTCAAAATTTCTGCTCTCCAATACAAGCATACTGAAAATGATCCATTCCCAAAGTTAATGTTTGTTTCTTAAGGCACCAGTGAATATGGTGAATCAGAGCATTAAATGGACATTTCAACAACTTGTCTCCTTAGATGTCTAATTAGTCTCCCTAACCGTTGATTGACTACTACGTGGCATTGTGGCTACAAGGACATGTCAAGTAGAGAAGGTTTTGATTATAGCCTAAAGCCCTAGACCCTTGAGTAGATTTTGTGTGAAATATTGTTGCTCTAGTAAGTCCAAATCATAGCTACCTTAATTGAATTTCATCAAACCACTTCTAAGCCGGTTAGATGTCAACTTGCTAAGTTAATTTAAATGAAATTTCTTTTACTTGTTTCACAGAAGAATGAAAAACCAAATGATTTAATATACCTAAAACTCTAGGACTAAACAAAATAAAAATGAAATCCTAAACATTTAGAGTCTTCTCTCAAATTCACAATTTGTGAAAAAATTATTATAAATTAGTACTCGCATGAAAGAGTAATTTTGGAATTCATATACAAACAAAATTTGATTTTGGAAGAAAGTATTGAAGAATTTTAAGATTAAGGATTTCAAATTTTGAGAATTTTAGGGGTTTTGAAGGTTTTTAGGATTTAGGGTAAACTTTGAATAAGGATCTAAGGTTTAGGATTTAGAATCTAGAATTTAGGATTTTCGTCTTAATCCTAAATTCGAGCCTATTTTTTTTTAAGAAAAATAAATTAGAAGTAAAAACCAAATTCAAAGCAAAATAGTAAAAAGAAAATAACTAAAAATGGATACATGCATAGATTTTAGCCTATTTTTATATTGTTTTAAATAGCATAGTTTAGGGTTTTCAACACTTGGACTTTAATTGGACACTTGATTTGATATTGCTTATTCATATATATATATATATATATATATATATATATATATATATATATATATCTTCTTTTTTTAGTTTAAAAGGCACTTTAGGTTGTAAGGATTTGTGCTTTGTATTCCACACCCTACTTTCTTTGGGTAAAATTCTTTAGTTGGTATGATTTTTTTTACAACCTACTTTTTATACTAAAACTTTTAGTGTGTATAAATTTTTTTGGTTTGATTCAAAGACTGGATTCAAAATACACGTAGGTAGTGCAAATTCACAACAGTCATACAATTTACAAGGGAAAAAATGTACAACTTTTTTTTCTTTCAAACATACAATGAAGACATAAGAATGTCATTTTAACTACACTGAGGTTTAGTTTTAAGAATAATACAAAAAAATACAATAAAAAACTCTATATTCTTATTTATTGTAACAATAAGTAAAACCTAAACATTTTCATAGAATTTATTATTTTGGTGAGCAATTTCATTATAGTATGATTTTCTTTTCTTTTTTAATTTATTTGGCAAATTCTAGAAAACTTAGCGAATTTTGATATTTCACCTCTAGAAAAAAAAATTAAAATTGTATATGATCTTAAAACCCATAAATGATCTAAGTGATACTCTAATTCCTTCAAGAATATTAAATACATTAGAAAATAGAAGTTTTTGAATTAGGATTGTTGAAAAATCATAGAGTGCTACTATAGAACTAAAAGTTCAAGGGTTGAATGGTTTTCAATCCCTATGTTCATTATTTTTTAAATCAAGCTTTACAAATGTGAACTTCTAAAGAGTTATTATTAAAAAAAATTTAATTTGGAAGTGAAAAGGTTCCAACATTGTTGTAAAATATGCTTTGATTGCCTAGAAATGAATGGTTTCTAACTCATTTCCTCTCTACCTATCTAATATATGTAAGGAACTATGTTTAAAATCCAAAATTATGACATATCATTACCTCACCAACCACTGACCTTCTTTAAAGATTTAGCTGTTGCAAACAATTAAATCACTTGACCATAATTTCAGTCAGGTCCACTTCTACTTCTTGTAGGCCTGAAGTGGAGTAGGTGGCCAAAATCCCACGTGCAACAAAGCCCAACCCTACAAAAGTCTTGCTTGCAAAGAAACAAGAAGCAGAGGGGAGACTAAACTCTTTGCTGAAGCAGGCGGCGAATCTAAAACTTGAGTTGGCCATGTAAGAGCAATTACTGTCGCAGTATACTGCCGCAGAGGAAGAATGTTGGAACCAACATTATGAGTTGTAGCAGCATGCTAAAGCAGTGGTGGGCAACGACGCAGAGAAGGCCCACTTGAATGATGTTGTTAGAGCAAAGAACTGCAAAATAATTGTTGCTACTATTGTTGTTAAACCAACAAGACTTCTCCTGAGCAAGTCCAAGTCTAATTTGTACAACACTGAAGTCATGGTAGAAAAGTTGAAGCTAGAAATTGAAAGAATGAAAGTTGACATTAGCATACTCTTTGTTGAGAGCAGTAGAATCCAACCTCAATCATACTCGTCTTTGCTACCAATTGAAGCAACAGATATGTCAAATATAAATATATCTAACCGATGTGCTTCTTGCCAAAAATATTTTGCTCACTCAACACTTTCTCCCTTTAGTTGTGGATGCCTGTTCCATCTGCATTGCTGTAGTATAGAAATAGTTGACTTTTAGGTGTTATTTTAAAAAAATTATAGAAAAGTTATAGAAAAGTAATAGAAAAGTAATAAAATTAGGAAAAAAACAATATAAAAACACTTAAAAAGTAAAAAGTAAAAGTTAAACCAAAAAGTAAAAGTAAAAGTAAAAAGTAAAAGTAAAAGTTGAAAAAAAGTAAAAGTAAAAGTTACTTAAAATTTTTGTAATGTAAATAGAGTAGTATGGATGAATGGGACACGAGTTTAGATGAAAAATTATTTTAGATGAATGAGGTGTGACTTAGGTCACACCCCTCCATCATCTTGCCTATTCAATTCTTAAAAAAAGAAAAACTAGAAAACTAGAAATTAAAAAAGCCATCATCGGCATTTGTAAGACCCATTTTTTAATATACATATATATGAATTTAGTTGTATTATTGCATCGTGTATGTTTGGAGTTATTTTGCAAATTATGTTATTGTTATTATGAATTGGTAATTGCCTGAAGTTGTAAATTAGACGTGTGAGGGATTAAATCTGTTTCCTTGGGACTTTCTGTGAAAATCTGGGCATTGGTCAATTGGGAGAGTGAGAGACAAACCTGCCGTAGCACAATAAAGTAACAACATTGGAAATTCAGCAGATATTCGATTTCTTTTGGTTTTGTTTTGTTTTCTGTGTTTGATTGAAAAAGATTCAGAGACAGAATCGGCAGGAGTGGAGAGAGTTTTGTTCGTGAAAGCTGACAAGTGAAATTCGGGAGTATTGCGAATATGGAAGATTGAATTTGGTCAATCAAATTTAACCCAAATAAAGAAACTGAAAAGAGTGTGAATTGTGGATCACAGTGAAGTGGAGGATTTGGGATCAGAAATTGTGTTTGCAAATCATTGCATACGGGTGTGAATCCTGTGAGGTACAAATCAACTCCATGTGACAGATCGAGTTCAAATGAAAATTTGGGGAGCATCGACGTCCAGTATCCGTGTGCTGCAACATCGGAGCTTGTAATCACTGAAATCAACAATTCAAAGCAGCTGGTACCTTGGGGTGCGAGGATAGGAGAAATCGAAGCCAGCAAGGTGGTCGAATTGATGAAATGAAGCAAAATTCAAACCAAATTTGACACAAATCGACCAAAAATTGCAAACAAGTGGCCACTGGTTCGATTTCTTCCCAAATCCTTCAAATGTTAAAATTTTGCACCAATTTGTTATCAATAAAGATTGTGTAGGTTGAGAATAAGATCACGAACCAGAAATCACCTCGAATTGCAACAAATTTGATCCCCCCCCCCCCCAAAAAAAAAAAAAGGCGCAGAAGCCGCAGCAAGAGGCGCAGGGAGATTAGGGATTTGAAGGCCCTGCGACCTTCCAAAGAGCCCCAACGACCTTCCTGTCTGGCCAGTTGGACCTCCCTGCAGTTGGACCTGCAGTCGGGGCAGACTGGCCATCGCGTAGCCATAGGGTCCGGCGCGCGGCTATAGGCCCCCGACCCTGCGGCTTTAGGGCCTTGCTTGTGTTTTTTTTAATTTTTTAATATTTTATATTTTAATTTATTTTTTAAAAAAAGAAAAAAACTGTAACTGTAATTCGTTATTGCTGTTGTATTTATTATTTATTATTATTATTATTATTATTATTATTATTAAATAAATAAATAAATAGTTATTATTAATATTTTCATTATTTTATTATTATTGTCTATTATTATATATATTACAATTATTATAGTTTATTTCATGTGTACTTTATGTGTTGAAAGAAAATTTTAACTGATTCATTATTGTGGTGTTTGTATAATAATTTATGTTGTTTTGGACTCATTTGACCTAAATTGATTAAAATTCAAAAGTAAGAACTATTTGACATTATCATTTCTTACACATTGAGAATTATTTGACGTAGATTACGGAACCGTTAGACATAATTCCGCATGATCGTGATAGCTGTAGATTGACCGGACAAATTTGACCTTCACATAAAAAAGGTATAATTAAAGAACTATGTGTATTATTTTCTATGTATTATTGTGTTGTGACTAAGTCCTAGAGCATACACGATATAAGAATCATTTGACAAAACCTGAATTATTTGACAAAGAATGATTTGACCTCCCTTAGAACACTATGTAGGACAAAGACTTTATACATACATTGGTAATGGACTGGTCAACGAAATTTTACATATGGGAATAAGAGTGTTATATTATTAACCTAAATTTGTAAATATAAATCTTGTTTAAAGTGACTTTTAGTCACAAAACGTTAGACTGATTTAACCTTTCCCTAAACGAAGAACCCCTATACTTGTTTCCTGGGTTTTGTAGTTAGTGCAAAATCTAGCTTACAATTGCATATTCAAGACTGCACTGTTGGAAAATGTTGTGTGTCCTCGATGCTTGCATGTTCCCAATTAGCCTTGGATGCTGCAATGGGGGTTTGCTAGCACCAATGAAACCATTGCCGCTAGCATTCATGCATCAAACGCTATGAGTTGCACTTTGGGATGGGAGCTTGGCAAGGGAATTTTAGGTAGCCAGTCAAAGGAATTAGAGGAGGTAATTCATCTTTTTGAAGAACCAATAGCTGGGTGGTTTCACATGGCAAAGCGCTATGCAGAGGATGTGGTGGATGATGGTAATGCAGATTCTAGTGATCAAGAAAATGAATATGTGGCTCTAGCCTTTTTGCTCCCAAAATGCTAGAGACAATGCAAGAATCGGTTGTTTCAGTTGAGAGAACCATACCTAAAGTCAGTATTGATGCCTGCAATAGTATGCAGCCTACGGTAGTAGGTGTTACAACCATAGTAGAAGTCATGCCAGATGCCTGCAATAGTGTAGAGTCTGCGGGAGCAAATGTTACAACCGTAGTAGAAGTCATGCCAAATGCATGCAATGTAGAAGAACCTATAGTAACAGGTGCAAGCAATATGTAGAAGCTTGCAGTAGCAAGTGCTCTCCTAGATCAAGTGCTCACTCCTAGTCAGTTTCCTTATTTATAGTGTTTTTTTTATAGGATAGAATCAAAGACAGTAACATTTGACTATTGATTCAGTTTGGGATTTTTGCATCAGGTTGTAATTCTTAGCAGCTCTACCCCTGTGCACACTTAGAACTTTGTTTGTTGTTGAGTTGCCTTTGGCAGGCAAGACAACGCTTGGTAAGCTTTAGCACATGTACTTCGTATTCTTAGGCTCTTCCAATTTTTATAAAGATAAACTTCCCATTATTTTTATGTTGGAAAAAGGTCAAGTCATGATAGTAATTAGTAAGTTCTCTTTAGAACAAGTAAGAAGTTGTGTCCAACGTCTAGTTCACTTTATCAATCTATCTCTTTGATTTCAAGTGTTGTAGCAATCAAGTATTGAAGTAGGAATTTAGACCTCCCTTGTTTATTGTCAGTCATGTGTACCACAACAAGGCTTCCATTATTTCTAGATTTCATGTTATTCTTCTAAGATGTGTTCATATTGTTTTTGGCAATTATATGCTTGTTATAGGTAAGCAAACCATCCAATTTGGTGTCCATGAAGGTAATTCATATGCAAATATCAAAAAGTATTTGGCATTTCAATTTACAAATATGTCAAAAACGGATTAATGTTTGCAAATACTAACTTGCACAAAACTCGCCATCAAGCGACACTTTTGTTGTACTGCGACACCATTTTTGCATAGCTGTAGTAACATTACTATATTTGTAAGTCTACAAACCAACTTATATTTTGTAAGTCTATAGCTAGAACATACTCTAATTCAAAACTAAATCATACATGACTTCATACAGGTCATTGCTACTATGTTGCTACCATTCTAAACCTCCCATTTGTTGGTATTAGTTGTTGAATCTCTATAGTTTTCTCACTCCTTGCATTAATCTAGACAAATACGAGCACAAATCTCGTGTTAATGAACATCAACATCCTTGACCAAACCCTAAATCCAAAAATCGAAAGTCATTCATATAATTTGATACATGTTGTATCGAGATCCACAGTGTAAATACCTTGAAGGATGGAAAACTAGGTTGGTCAATAGAGAGATCATACTCATTTGGAACATCTTGCTTGTCCAGTACAATGGCAATTTTGTGTCGAATATGAGACACTGGCCACGACTTGCCAACCTCAAAGGAAGGTAGCTCCATATCACCAAACTAGACTGTCAACTTGACCATTTTTGGAACTGTAACTTCGTCTATGGCAATCCAATTATCCCTTCTAGGACCAGCCTTGAATCTCGTGTACTAGAAATTGGTGTACAAAACTTGCCACCCAAGATGGTACTAGAAGATGATGCTATCTGTATTGACAATACACTTCATAATGTCTTGGCCAATGATAAACTTCTCCTTCCATTCAAGGTCCATGAGATCACTCAATAGCTCAGGGCTGGGATGTTGAAATATGTACATGGTTGTTGTCCGACGCACATCCTCTATTGTTGTTGCAAAAAGATCAACCATGACATGCATGGGCATAAACCACTAGATATGAGCAGACGTGCTTCCAGTGGACAATTTCATTGCAGCCACAAAGTCAGTAGTCAATTTGTAATAGAATGCCTCGGAGATTTGCATGTCGAGTAATGGCCAACCAGGTTCGTCAAAAGTTGGCAAGGGAATTGGCTCCAAATAGCCATGTAGTTCTACCCTTGATGGAGGCATATATACTGCCCGCAAATAGAAGGTGTTGTTGTCCATCAAGTCATGATGGTGTCTCTTGTTCTTGGTAGCTTCTCCTACTTTGTGATGCAGTACAAGTATGATGTCAAATATAGAAGAAGGATGCACCCAATCTTCCCAAAATAAAGTGTATAAGTAGTTGGCACAACGCTACTCGTCATGGGCAATGGCAGGATCCAACAATATTTGTTGATGAAGGTAAGCATGTCTCACTAGTATCCCCTCCAACTTAGATGATTGTATAGGAGTTTTAGTGCTCCATTTAAACTCCTTCATCTAGGCCTCCCATGCTCCAACACCGGATTCTTCACCATGTGCCCAAGCGTCCTTATCTCAATGGCCTCTAGAAGTAGCTCACAGTGTCACCCACGAATCGACCTCCAACCGCATTGGTATCCATGCTCCATTGACATCTTGGTCATTGCAAACTACAATGCTACATACCTCTAGCTTTGGTGCACAATTGTGCATCATTCTACCAAGTGAACTACCTTAAACCGATGTAGCTGTTGTTTGACAATGCGACAGTTCAAACATTCAACTAGTGGCAACAATATTTTTCAACAAATGCCTTCACAATGAGGACAACTTCATCATCATGCGGCCGCAACTGCAATCTTTTCCCCAAAAAATGCCTTGCCAAGTAAATGAGGCGTTAATTTCTCCCCTTCTAGGTAATTCGTGACCTCTCCCGCTAATTTGAATGTTGTGGTGTCGCCTGCGTGCACACATGTCTTCTTCCATGGCAACAATTTCTTTTCTTTTTTATTCCAAAAAAAATATTAAAATAAGGCCACCTTTCAAAACATCAGTACAAAGTACCTTAGTCATGCTTGCTGCAAGGACTACTCAAAAATGGTTTATTACTCAACCACTCCCTGGACTCAAGTGTTTCAGTGGTTTGAACACAAGTACTAATTGTACGCAAGGAAAGGATATGATTGGTTGAACCCCTCAATTTCATTGCTTGCAGTCCACATTGCCACCAATAGTGCCAGCAAGGCTGTACCAAGATTTTCAATTAGGCAACGTCCTTGCTTCCAGGGAGTGGAAAATTCAAAGGGCCCTCTTGTGACCCCAAATTGGCTCTAATGCATCTATTTAATCCTTAAATTTTTTAGTAGTCCAAAATGGCTCAATCCATTTTTAAAATAGCCATTCTTGGACATACAAATGAAAAAAGTCACTTGAACTTGGACTCGCTCTAAAAGGGAATAAAGTTTACTTTAAAGTGGTGTATTTAGATTTAGAAGAAGATTAACCATTGAGTTTATAAAAAATTTCAAAGCGTGGGTGATTTGAAGATAAAGAGTCAAAAGAGTCATTGGATAAGAAACTTTGGCCAATGACGTAGAAGCATGTGTCTTTTACCTCTTCTTGGTTTGTATTTAGCGACAATAATTAGAAATAATAGATATCTTATAGTTGGATTGGATTCGAGCCGGTTTTTTTTTTTTTTTTTCTATTATGTCTTTTCTTGAATTCTTTCACTCTAACATCTTTGATCATGAATTTGGCTCCAAATTTGTGACAAATCTTCCATTAATCTAATAACTTCTGAAATTTAACAATGAAATAGTCACTATTGCAAAACCATTTTCTCACTCATTTTTTATTCAAAAAAATACAATACTTATTTCCATATGTACGAAATTTAGTCGCCTTCAAAATAATCGTAGGATGCCAACTTCCAAAAATGTTATGTGTCCAAAAAAGCTAGTTAAAGCAAAATTTGAGCTATGCCAAAATATAGATTTCTTTACTATACACTTCACTTTTACATTATAATCTTCTAATATATGACTTAGATTGAAACCAAACATTGAAGAGATGATAAGGACTTCATTTTCTACAAGATCCTACTATTAATTTTTCCTAAAATGGCTCATATTACTTTGAGCTTCAATTTCTATAACTTATAAAATCAAGATCCAAAACACCTTGAAAATGGCCAAAAGAATTTAGAAATAAATATTCATTGTTGGTGCATTGATACCTTTGTAGTAGTCAAATCACTTTTAGAGTACATTACCTTACACTAAACAATTGAAACTTCTCTAACATCCACTCTCAACACCATTAATTAATGTAGAGTATTCTTTCTTCTTTACATTGATATATTAGATGAATTTTTTTTTTAAATTTTCCTTCAATGAATATGAATTAGATAAATTGTACTTATCACAATATTCATTATTTATATAGTGAATGCTTAAGATCTAACGATCCCTTCAAGTTCCAAGGTACCCAAAACTAGTGCTTGATGTGTCTATTGGAAATGGTAGGAAATCTATAATGAATTTGAAGTTAGCTTCTACATAGATGTCACTAATTTTTTTTCTAATAACTTTAAAGTGGTGGCACTAATTCTAAAATTATAGAAAAGTATCAATACAAAATGAGACTGCATTTGAAAGTTATATTTAGGTTTTATACAAGAACATTTATAGTCATCTTGAAACATTATAGTAGTTAGATAGTTGTACCTATTTCTGTACACCCCTTCATTTCTATGATGAAGGGATCTCCTAATTAAAAGTGTTTCAAATATGACTTCAAATCATCTATATAGGGTATCTCCACCTTTGCATGCACTTTTCAAGACATTGTGCAACATTGTTGCAAAGTAATTGTTAGAACACTTTGAAGTCTTTAACCCTGGAGCGCGTCGAAGTCCAGAAATTGAACAATGAACAAAGTTTGGAACTCCTAGCAAGCAGAGAACGACGACTTTTCATTCGTAAATTTTTGTGAGAGTGCACGATTGGGGTTCTGGTGGTTTTCCAATAGCAACGCTGGAAATCTTGCAAGCATGAGGAAGGGAAAAATCAAATTGGTAGAAGGTGTTTAGTTTTACTAAAAATTTCTATGTGTCCAAGGTGAGAATTGATCCACTGAAAATTTTTAGCATACAAAATCAGGAGCGGGTAGTGTATGTAGGCCACTCACTTAATTATTAGGAAAATGAAGGCAACTATTCAGAATATTCATAAATAAAAAATTTATACCAATGTCCTGCAAACAATGAGTAATGAGGATTGGTTACTGTGAAGTGCCAAATGGCATTTGCTCAGGATATTTCATTGCTCAGGATTCCTGAATTGTTCACTGTTGTCTTCCCTATAGGAATGTGGCGATGACAAATTTCAGGAAGAATGCACTTGATGGCGTTTGCTTCCATCACTTTGTTAAAGTTAGACACACATTCCAAGTAATGATACAATATTTTAAAGCTTCGTTGGATCCACCCCTTTTAGAAAAATCACAGAAGATGTGGGTGGTCAATTATATTGTATTAGGGGTTGGGCATGTTTGGGGGCTAGTCTGTAGTCACAAAAATGATGATCTCTTCCTGTTTTTCCAAAACATCTTATATTGCAAGCTTGTCAATTTTGCAGCAGTGCTTCCAGTATAAATGATTTTGACATAGTCACTATCTTCACATAATTCTCTACAAAGCATGATTTTGCCTACATTTTTTGAAGCACTACCTTGGCAGATGCAACGTGAACTTCACAGAACATTGCATCTGCCCGTCGAGGTCAACGCCTTGCTTGCAGTAGTCAAACCTCTTGATCTTCATATCCTCTGGAGCTTTTGATAATTTGAACTCAGCTATGAAAAATATGTGTCACAATACACAAGATCTTACGACTATTTTGTTCACCCACAAGATCAGTCTCTCACCACTCATCTTCAAAGATTTTGCTTTTCACAGGTGCATTCCCACATCACCAATGAGTCATGACGCTCCAGGGTTAATGAATTGTTTGTTTGTTTCTTTAAACACTTCAAGTATGTACCAATAGAAAACTTTGCAGTTTAACTTTGAAAATTCATAGAGAATACAACAAGTCAACAACCTTCTTGGAAAAAAAAATTTGTAAAAATTTATTATTTCTTTTGTCTACAAATAAAAATAATCCCTTATTATGATTTTGACTCCATTTATGCGCATCAACTTTAAAGGACCATTGTAGATATTTCTACTGTAATTGGAAGGTGGTCTTGATGCCACCAAGATCTAATACATGTGGTAAAGTGCTACAAGAATATTTTCCTACTAGTAAAACTCAAATTCAAATTGTCTTAAAACTATTCTCTTGAACACGGAATAAGCATTAGATGAAATCTGAGGGCATTACATGGCCGTTTCGGGTCTGTTCCTGAAACGGCTCCCAATGCCGTTGTCCGTTGTCAGGCCGATTTTTATCAAAAAAAAATTTGGGGTCCTGAAATATGAAAATAAATAAATAAAAATTTGAAAAAAAAATTATTACGTGGTAGGGTCGCAACCACGTAGGATTCGAGTTCACAGGGCAGAAACTGCGTTCCCACAGTCCAGGAACCTGCAATCTCCTAATGCCCTCAAATTTCATCTAATGGTAGAACCACCCATAACAGATCATTTAAGGTATTCTAGACATATTCTAATTTAGTGCAAGGCAAAGCAAATATTTTCAAAGATGTAGTGACAGAAAATGAAAACGAATACAAAAACTTTGGTGATTTTAATTAGAATTACTATGGATTTTTAAATGGAAAAAGTATGTTGGACCTTTAGCCAGTCTCAAACTTTTCTAATTTTGACACTACAAGAGAATGGGGTCTTTTAAGTAGTGTCCTAGATATCATGTCTTTTGAATAATGTCTTTCAATGTGTCTTTTAAGTAAAAATTTACTAAAAAGACTGTCTTTTTAGTAAAATTTTACTTAAAAGATGCATTAAAAGACATTACTCAAAAAACATGATGTCTAGGACACTACTTAAAAGACCCCATTTTCTTGTAGTGTGATCATTCAAAAAACTATTTTTCTACTCATTACTTCTTATTTTCTTGCTCATTATATTGGGATATGTGTCATGAACTTTTTGTCCCAACTTTGAAGAGGAGAAAAAAAAATTCTAGCCTCGAGTGAAAATAACTAAATCTATGGGTTGGGTGTAGGGTCCTAGTTGGGATTGAATGGTTCTACCTTAAGCTTTGAATTTTAAAAACACTAATGCTAGGTTTATTATAAAAAGATCCTTTATAATTATGAGTTTAAAATGTATACACTTTAAATTAGGCAATATTACTCAAGTTCAATTTTGTAGCATGTTAAGTACTTATTTTTTGTATGATTGAGTTGAGTGGATAAAAGTGGTCAAACATTAATGTAGATGTACCCAGTACTAACACACACCATCAACAATAAATACCTAAGGTATCCTATTCCAACCAAGATTGGAATGGATTTCTGCATTTTCTCCTTAGAATCTATAATCTTTGTACTTTTTCAAGGTTTAGACCAATAAGTTAATGATAGAGAAGTGAGCACAAAAATAGGAAGTAATTAGCAAGAAAGTAGTTTTTGAATGACCAAAATTGGATGGCTCTAGATGTTGGTCATAGATGAAAACCAACTTTTGCCTTTGAAAATTCATAGTAATGTCAATGCACCTCTAAAAATATTTGCTTTGCTTTGCACTATCCTATACCATATTCAAATGTGCTTATTTTATTGGTTATGGATACATCTATCTTATAAGGAAAGACAAAACATCTTTATCTACCACTCATTCCATGTAGTACTAATTGCATTAGAGTCTATTTTCATGTTCACTAATCCCTACAATTTGTCAGATTTTAGGCCACTTACATGCTTGTTCTTGGAATGTCATCATGTCATTAATTTTATAGATGTTCCAAGAAAAATTAAGCTTTCCATTTGTTCTTGGCAAGCTTATCAAATATGTTGGATTTCCATCTTCTTTTTCTTGCTCACTCCTTGGATATAAGTCCAAGACCATATTTATAATTTGAAAAACATATTTATGACTCATGACAAGATGGAAGTACTATTCAAGATTTATTTTGAGTTTTCTACATATTGTGGCGTTTATAAGTATTTATGTATTTCAAAAACTACTAATACTAATTGAAAGTTTAGATTTTTTTTCAACAAATTTTGAACACATTGACATACAAGCAACATACATGTATAAAATTATTTTCTATATTTGAAAATAATAATCATTTCAAAACCAAATTTATTAGTGACCAAAAACTTTTCAAACAAGCAAACTTTTTAAAAGGTTCTTCAATAAATGATAGTTACTTTTTGCAATTTTTTATAATACAACTTTTTGGTGATTTTTGGAATACACTGAAAAATCTATTACTATTTGGAATGATATTTTATTTTAATTCATAAATATTTTATTCAATAAAGCTTCAAAACTCTTGAAATTCTTGCTAGAAAATTCTAAAAGTAATTGTTATTTTTTTTTTAAAAATCTTTAAAAAAAAATTATTTAAAAAAAATTCACTAATAAATTTGATGAAATTCTTAAAAAATAATAAATTATTTAAAAAAATTCTAAAGTTCATTTTATATAGGTATGCTATTTTGTATTACAACATGTTTAAATTTTTGTTGAAAGATTCTAATTACCCCATTAGCTGCAAATTTTGTAACTATACAAAACATTTTGATGTTGTCAATACATTTATTAAATTCCCAATACATGCCCTTTAATCCTATAAAAATAGGTTGGTCTTCTTGAAAATCATGCTTTTTGAAACCATGGAAGTCTTCTCCTTTAAAAACTTCAAAAATACTTATTGGCATCCAAACTACTATTCATGACCTCCCCTTCTTGTACAAATTCTAAGGATGAACAATTGCAATTTTGTTTTACATGCAAGAATTCTTTCTCATCCATCAAACCTATCTAATGTGGTGCAACATTCCTGGGTTAATATATTTGAAGGAAAGTATAGGATAAGAATATAGATTCAGTAAAGTGGTGAATATGGAATTTTCCGCTTCCAACATATGGATATGCCATTCTATTTGGATAAAGATATCTATAATCCATATATAATTCTACTACCATTTTTTAATCAATGAATGATAGAGAATTGTTATGTATAGGTCTAAAGTGCGGATGTTCATCTTTAAAACGTTGTGTGAAAAGAGGATGTTTTGTAATATAGTTTGACTACCAATAACTTGCTTTTGAAATTTTATCAAACCAACTATTCATGCAATCTAGGGTCAAGATTGATACTCATCATGTAAGGTTGTTGTATAATCCATTTCTAATTCTTACAAAGGGAAAGAATATCTTCAACATGAATTAACCTTAGAAGGACAAGCTGATCTAACTTATATGGTAATCATCCTTTTCACAATAGTGCAAATCATCTACTCTATTTAAATAACTCAAAAGTATTCATTGAAATATTTATTGCATGACCTCTTTTCACACAAAATTCCACAATTGCATTTCTGTCATCCATGCAAGAATTCACTGTCATCCATCAAGCACTTAGTGTCCGCAGCAGCCCCACAGGGTTATTGCTGAAAAGATATCAGACATGCACCTTATGTATTAATTTTGAATTCAAGGTCGTGCTCAATAAATGCGGCATGCAGACCAATATCATTATTTCATTTCATTCCAACTTCAATTCTTCCTATGGGGTTCACAACAAACTTCCAAGACAGGATACTGGTCGGGGAGGACTTAGAAATCTATACCTTAAGACAGGTAGTTTGTTTTGTTTTGTTTTGTCACGTAGAGATCTCCCGGACCGTGTATCCCCCAGCCACATGCTTGGTACCATCGGAAAGCTCTCCGCGAGTAGGGGTGCACGGGCTTAGTTTTGCAGCATTCCGACTTACAGCAAGAAAGTTATTGAATTTCAGAGTTTTAATGAATTAAAAACTTAGAAAATTACTTTTACTTTTAAGTTCTGCCTGTAACAATTAAAACATCAACAAACGAATACCAAAACACACCTGTATGAAACATACCAGTACAAAACTGGTGATTCCCCGAATTTCAACCCAATCGGTCAAAACTTCCAAGTTGAATGACGCCTCCAGACAAACATTGTTCGCTGGCATGCACTACATATCCAAAATCTACAGTACTGTAGAATCTCCACCGCCCCAAGCACAAATCAAGTATTCTTCCGTCAAAGTGTCAATTGAAACTTCTTTCATAAGCAGGCAAATGTATGTACACAACCTGGGCTTCCAGAATTTCAATACAGCAGAAACATAAAGCGAACTTGCAGCTAAGATACAACTAACATGCTCACCAACCCCAGAACAGTCTGATGAATTCCAGAGTTCACAGTGGTAAACTGAAATCAGACCCCTAACCCCCAACCCAACCTCAAAATACAAAAGATACCAACCTACCCCGAACGCTACCAAAATTTCAGCAATGGCGCCTCCAACCACGATTCTATTTGTACATTCAGTATCAGGGCACCACTTCGACCTCCTTCTCTTCAACCAACGAGACTCGAACAACAGTTCTCTTATGATACACAGAAGGAGGATTAAGTCCTCGAAATACAAAAAAGGCGAAAAAGGGGGCTTCTTAGGAAATAGCGAAAAAATAGTGGAGCGATCAAAAAGTGGGCACCACTCCGAACCCGGAATCCACAGACCCGAACACCTGCTCCACATCGGAATCAGTCCTCTTCGCAAACCTGCCCTTCACGCGGGGACGGCTCTCCGCATACGCTTTCCGAGACGCGTACCGGATGGTCTTCTCAAACTTGCGCTTCTGACGCTTCTCCTTGTAACGCATCACGCGGGCTTCCCGGTCCAACACATCCACGGCGACTCCTCCCTGCTGCTGCTGGCCCCCCATGCGGGCTCCAAACTCCAAGCTGCTCTGCGAATCGGCATACGGAGTGGAGATGTCGCTCACGCTCGAGTCGGGCACCACCGCCGCGTCCAGAGACGAACATGAAATCTGTACACAAACATACAGGGCGACAGATCAGTGGTGCTATAATCGGACACAAGTTGCCCCATGCTGGTAGCAAACAGTCTGTCAAGGCAAGCACTCTGCACCATATCGTCTGTGATTAACGAGTGCCTGCCACTACACGGATTCTGGAAAAAAGGAAACGCATAATTGTTGAATACTCCACAAAAATGGCATGCACACGGCATTCAAAAATGTGACTTAAAATCAAAGCTCAAATGAAGACTCCACGAGAGCATTGGGGTGACAAGCCAATCCAGAATTGAATGTGCACGCAGAGCTTTTGAAAAGGAGTGAGTGGCAGAGAGCGTGATGCAGGACTTACGCTGTGAGTGAGAGTGGAGGTGCCATAGCTGTAGTTGTTGCTGTGGATCTTCTCCCCCTTCAGAGGAAAAGAAGCATCCGTGCTGAACGAAGGGTCCACCGAGTGGATCAGTGCGGTCGTGTCCACGGAGCCCTCGCGAACGTGCACGGGCACAAGGCTGTCCGGCTGTAAGCCCGTCACCGCAGCCGCGTCCAACTCCAGGAAAGGATCCACGTCCGAGAAGACGTCGGATAGCGTCTCCAACTTCTGCACCTTCAGCGGCTTCGCAGGGCTGAACGAGCACAGGACTGATGCCCGCGGTCCTTCACCAACTGACATGTGCAAACACCATCACAGCGTTACAACAAAGAATCCATACGCAGATTTCGTCCCTCAATTCCAGGCACGGGACCATCCAAGAGTCAACCAGGTGGAACTTCAAGCACATATCACATCGTGCAGAAATCAAAGCTCTCCGAAGATTATACGAAACCAGAAACTATGAGACTTCGGGACCAAATCAACATGGCAAAAGGATCAAGCGAAACCGAAGTTTTCCACCAGTTGCTTGTCCATACGGAACTAAGAGTCTCCGGACTAAAGGAACAAGAACTTCAACGCTCCTAACTTCATGCACAACCCAATGTCTGCAGATGGGGCCTCGACCATGGTGAATAGAGAAGGCCGAAATTCAAAGCATCCATTATCGAAACAAAACAAAAGGTTCCAGGGGAGGCAAAACAGGGAATGCAGGGAACTTATGAAGAGTCCGCGGGATCAAGTGCCTCACGAAAGTCTTCCAAATGGCTCAGCCATAACCACACGCTTCTGAAACCCGAGATTCAGTGACGAAATCGAACCAAAGGATCTACTCCACTGCCACTCCCCCTGAAATGTTCACTCTCGCAATAGAAAATGCACGGGGTGACTTCTCACCGGCACTCTACTCGCTGAAATCTTCCACAAATCTTCGTTTGTCCGAGTGAAGAGACAGAAAGAAAGAATGGAAGGTGGGGTTCAAATGGACAACGAAAATTGGGAAGGTCGTACCTGCGGCGCTGCCTCGGATGATGGCGTCGGCGGGGATCCTGGACGGGTGCGGGAGAAGCCACGACGAGATGACTTCCGTGTCCGCGTCTTCCTCGCCCTTAAGGACACCCACCTGAGTGTGCGATGGCAACGTTTCGAACGCTCCCGGCGACGATGAGGGCGACGCCTCGATCAGCGGCGTCACCGGCACTCTCTCGTGACGCTGCGCCAGCGGGTTGGCGGAGTGGATGTCGGTGTCGCACGCCACGCACAGCGACGCCGCATCCGCCTTGCACGTCACCACGGCCGGCGCCACCTCACACACTTCGCACATCCACACGCGCTCGTGACGCGAAGCCAGCTTGTTGGCGCCGTGCACTTTACCGTCGCACCTCACGCACAGGTACGCCGCGTCCGCACGGCAGAACAACACCGCACTGGACGCCTGACACGCATCGCAAGCCTTCGGCATTTAGACTAACCGGACTAACCGAACTCCCTCCCGAAATCGAAGCGCTCCTTCCACGCGAGGGGGCGGCACCGCTCGCTCACCCGGCTCCTAGGGCTCTCCCAATGTCAGAACACCAGCAACCACAGCAGCGCCAGTCCCAAGCTCCTGACCATGCGCATGGACCACATACAAAACGACTACCGGTACTGCAGTAGCAAAACCTGACGCAACGCACACAGATGATTCTCCCGGATCTGTATTCCCCCGCTGAAATGATCTGCGCCGCAAGCTCCAGTCACCCAACTAAATGATCTCAAGAAGAAACTCCTGATGGAAAATCGGACCGAGAATTCTGAGGGCTAACTCCTGCGGCGAATTCTGGTAAGTGTCGACAAATTGGAAATGCGAGGCTGCATCCCTGTGTTGCAAATGACTGAGCCGAAGGGCGCCTGGCGATGGCAATTCTGCATAACGAGAGGGAACTGCGAGCTGGGCTGTGCTGAGGAGAACAAGGACGAAGACAGTCGGGGGTCCGGGCAGACGTGAAGGTTTTCCTTTTCGGAGAGTGCTGCCCATACTGCCCCGAATTGAATGCCCTGAATCGAATGCCCCGATTTAAAACTTACTTTTTTCGGGAGGGTGATGGATGTGCCGTACTACTGTTATTTACTTTAGGTGTTGAATTCTTCATGATTGGTTGCCATCCAGTCAGAGGTGTCCACGTGGGGACCATCATTGGTAAACAAGTTAATTCAATTAGTGCAGGAGTTACTCTAAGCATGATGAGATTTGAGGCCGTTTTGGGTCTGTTCATGAAATAGTTCTTGAAACAGTTCCCAAAATTAGTTCCCAAAATTGTTAGCCATTGTCAGGTCAGCAATTATCAAAAATAAAAAATAAATAAAAAAATAAAATTGGATTTTGATATGTGAAAAAAATTTAAAAATTTACAATAAAACTAAAAATCAATGACATGGCATGGTCTTGATTACGTCGAATTCTGCAGTTTCTATGTTCTCGCAACAGTGAAATGCGTTCCCATGGTAGTTTTAGTGTTCTCGTAGTTTGAGAATCCGCAGTCTTCCAGAGGCCCCAATTTTCACCTAATGTTATGAAATGAAGTTGTCCTACACTTATTTCTTGACATTTCTCACTATGTGAATGTTTATTGTTATTATACAAAAATATTCTATTTTCAATTTAGGTATGCTTGCACTTGGTGTTGTAGGTGATATTTGCAATGTGAATTCAATTTAGGAGTAGATCTAAATTCATTCTTAAGATTCTTAAAAACAACACTCTTTAACACTAAGTGTAAATACACATCTAGCTATTTTTGTAATTGAGATCCATAAACATCCATGCATACGAATATTGACTTTGATAACCTATAAAGTAACTTTCTCAAAAGAAGGCAAGAAAATTATCTTCGCTAAATAGTTTCAGTACTTAGCTTAGACTCTTCCACTAATGTTGATGAGTATTCAATGAATATTGTTGAAGTAGTAGTGCAATCAATCATTTGGAGGAATGGTAGTTGCATATGCATATTGGATAAACATAACATTGTTTATTAATGAGTAATTAGGCAAGGGGCCCCATTTCAATGAACAAATATTCTCTTTTATAACTCCTCATCCAACTTCAATTCTTGAATTAACTAATAAGCCCCTCCCATACATCTAATAAAACACAATACCTTCCTTGCATGAAAGGTAGATCATTGCCTATTCATAAAATGTTTTGATGTGTATAAATGTTGGATGAAAGTTTGATTTTGAATGGGAGTTAGCTAGTATTATTCTTATGAGGTACAATTATTAAATTAACTTGTTATGTATTCTATTGTGATGTATGTGGCTATTAATAATTAGGAGAGTCTATTTGCAAATTTATTAAAATATTTGAGTGGCAAGAATTTAAAATGTAATTTTAATTATTACTTCAAATTGCTAAAAGCAATTGTATGTCTAATAAAATTTCAAATATATTATAGTCATTGTTCATTTTTGTATCTTTAAAATGAATTGAAAGATGTTTTGATAAAACTTATCCCTAAAAGAATTGTGGAAAATTGAGCTTAAATGTTCAAATGTTCAAAATTGTTCATTTTAGACACATATATACAAGAATTATTTTCACAACCACTAGATCCATATTACATTGATTCATAAGAAGAATTCTAGTCGTTTTAGAAGATTATGAGTTCCCGAATGCTGGGGACATTGTAGAAACGCTATAAACACTATTACATCAGTATGCTAATGTGGTCGAGTGACTACCACATCAAATAATATTAATGAATTGTTATATGTTTTTAAAAATATTTTGTTGAAAAGAATTTTTTAAAGCATTTTTTCTCTTTTTAAGACATTTAAAAAAAATTAATTTAAAAAATTCAAAATTCAAAAAATCAAACCAGGGTTTGGTCTGCAATAATGGAAACAATTTCAAGGAACGGCCTTGAAACAGTCTTTTGGAGGCCCAAAAATCTTCTTATGTTTGTGTTTTATTGTAATCATAGGCTTGACTCCAAATGAGTCTTTTAGAATAAATGTGGAAATGTAAAATCTATTTTTTACTATCACATGACTAAACTGGGTAGATTTGGATTCATATTTGGATTCAAAGATGTACTAGTTCACTAAGGAGGTAGAGAAATTAACCTTTAAAGGCATATCCAGAAAGTTCAAATATAATGTTTTTTGTATTTAACCCCTAAATGCACAAGCCTTTTCAAGTGTGTTTTGACTATGGAAAAAGTGCATTGGCTTGCAGTCATCTCTAATTAAGCAAGTTGATTTTTTTTTCAAAATCTAACCGTACAGATGTTCAAAGAATTTGTTTTTTAGTAAGTACTCAAATTTTGAGTGCAAAATTGTATGGGAGTTGTGAGATTATAAAGAGAGAAGAGTACATTTTCTATATTTAATATGTTGCCTTTACCCCCAATGTTTCTCAAATTTGCATATAAATTTTTTTGGGGATTGGAAGTAACATAAACAACTACATAGAGTGTTAGCACACTAAAATTCACTTCTAAAAAACTTGATTTCACATGAAAAGCTATTAAACTTATTACACAATCCACCTTGCAATTGTTGAAATGCAATTATTTTTATAAGTAGAATTTGCAAATAGCTCCAATTTAATAGTTGTATGTTAAAATTTTCAATGGTGAATATCATGAAAACACTTTACACTATCCATTAGAACCATTCTTGAAGCAAATGGATATGTACAATTTTTTAGATCTAAAATCAAGTGAAATTGCTAAACACTAGGAAATGAAGAAAAATTGGTAAGCTTTACTCTTTACTTTTGGTACATGTATGCCTTTGAAGACCTCTCAATAATCAAATATGTATTTTTTTAAAGTGAAAAATGAAAGTTTTCAATAGTTAACCCTTAAAACTGCTCCAATTTTTTTTTAAAGAGTCAAAGTAATTTAACTGCCCGCTCACAAATGGGCCTGAAATTTCAGATCGACCATATATGGTTGACTGGGTAGTTAGAGGTTAAGATAAAAGGTGCATGAATTGAGGTATCAAGTACTCTCAAGTTTATATTCATGTTAAGGTGAACCCAATGTCAAATGACACTTCCAGTTGGAACTAGTATTGCACCTTGCATATGTCTCTAAAACTACAAATTAGTCACATATATATTATTGATGCCATATTTGAGTATTTATAATACAGTGTAAATGTTGAAATGACATCCAAATAGAAGATGCTAATTGTTGAATTATCATCACTCTCATTGACTTCTTAGGTAAACTTGGATGAATGAAGACTTCATTTACACCAACCTCTCTTGGGATTGTAATTGTATTGTAGGATTCAAATACATTAAGGTAGACAAGCCATTCCACCACTTAAGCAATTATGTGTATCTAGAAAATTGGTTTCTTGGATGTAGAAATTTTTCCATGTATGCAAATAGAGTTGTTTGAAGGATTCTATAATTTTTCATTATTTTAATTTTCTAAATATAGAAACTATTAATTTTTTAGTTGAAGATTTTATTCAACTTATTCTAGTAATATAAACCTTCCTATTTCCAACCAAGGATTGATTGTAAATTCGACCAAGGGGTGGTTGCAATGTTGAGAGTCTTCTAGCCAATTTTAATGCTCCAAGAATTGGCCAACATTCATCTCTTCCTATACAATAAAAATGTAGCCTACATTGCTAAAATGGAGGGAGGGAGATTGATTAACAATGGATTGGCTACTATACATAGACATAGCCAACCCAACTATAAAATATAAGGGGAAGCTATAAAGTAAATAAATCCATTCTAGTCCTTTGGGTCACTATACATATTTAGATTGACTGGAATAAAAAAAAAATTGGTTGCAATAGAACAACAAATTAGAGAGTTTTTTACATATATTTTGGTCAATTTTTTTTTGATTAAAAAATTCACATTTTTGGTGGTGAAAAAAAATGATAAAACTTGGCATTGTTGTGTCTAGGAAGGATTATAATGGTCTCAATTTTTTTTCTATTGTAGATCTTTGGACTTCCTACATTCTTGCAATACCCTTTTGACCCCAATTCTACTTTAAAATTGTCTAATGCCAATCTTTTACAATTTTCACAACATTAGTATAGAAGAGGGCACAATTGTATTGGGGGTCTATTTTGGATATAATTCCCTCAAGGTTCATTCTTGCTTCATTTTTATTGTTTTGTTTATCTATTGTTCATACAAACAAGACTTGGTATTTGCCAAGCCTAATTGGCAATATAGGTGTTAGCACATGTAAAGGGCTAATTTGGCATTTAGTTGTTGAAATTGAATTTCCACATCAAATTGTTGAGGGTTCACATGACAAACATTACATCATTCATAAGATGACATGTCACTTTTATACAAAATGACTTAATTTATAACAAATTTGACTTTCACAAAAGGTAGTTTGTTTCTTTGGTGATTGTATTCTTGATCAACCCCTATTCTATTAATATAGATTGCTCTCTTTCTTTGTATGAAGAGATGAATAGTGATCAATTGTGGCACACTTCCTAGTGCACTTGTGGTCTCTATGATTGGCTACAACACTATCAATATTGGATGTTGCAACCAACCCTTGGTCAAAAATAAGAAAGTCTATAAGACCAATATGGATCAAAATACAATCTTCAACTAAAAAATTTATGGTAGTTATGTTTGGAGAAATAATAATTTGAAAAATTATAGAGTCTAACTTCTAAATCCTAATTCTACATACAAAAACATTTCTCCATTGAAGAAACCCTACCTTGCAATACATGTTCCTCCTTAACTCTTCATTGCTTAACAGGACAAAAAGTATCGTCATAGTTCAATTCAAAGTGTTGTAACTTTTGCATCCAATGCTTGAATTCAATAAAACTTGTTAAAAAAGTTGCATGTACTAGTCTAGTTTGTGTGGTAAAGTTTTCAAATCAATCTGAGATGTAATGATTTTTTGGAAGCCAATCAAAGTTCTTAGGTTCAATTTGAAATCACCAAAGTGCATTGTTGATGGTTGCAACTTTGGGGGCTTGTATCTCCTTCTTCCAATGTTTTTTTTCAATCAAATTTGTTGGATTTTGTTTCTCTAGAAATCCAATTTTTTTTGTCAAATTTTTATAGCAATCCAAATTGTTTTGGATGTTTGAGAGCATTTCAAAGTTCAAAAACTAGACATCTTTGAATTATAGTGAACTTTGGTGGCTTGTTTCTTCCTCATAGAGTGTTCATTTCAATTTTTTTTTAAATTACACATTCTAATCAAGTTTGTGTGGCTAAAATTTTATATCAATTTAAAAAGTTATGAGTGGCTGAAAAGCACTTTAGTAGGACGTGTTGCCATAGATATATTTTTTGCACCTTTTTTTGCTATTTTTTTGACATTACAAAGTCATTTTACAAAGAGTTTAAAGCATTAAAATGGAATATTTTTACACCAATGTGTTTGTATGTTGATTTTGAATCACTTTCTAGTTTAAATTTTTTTTCATTTGAGTAGGTTTAGAAATCAAATTTCACCTTGGAATGTGTTTTCAAGAAAATTTCAGCATCTTTTTTCAACACTAAAACATTATGATCTTGCAATCAATGCAACCAAATAACTCCAAATTTGATCCACGTCATTTACAACATATACATTACATTCAATAGCCTTCAGAGAGGCTACCTTTCCCTCTCTTAAGGCCTCATCCATCATAAACATCCAAACAAGGAACTAAAGTGTAATAAAGAACATTTGATTATTAATTCTACTGCAATTTTCAGTTGCGACCTTAGCATTGGCTAACTAAGTAAACTTCCCCATATGACAATTTCAACATATGTGACACTGATTTCGGTGTGGAATATTCCACACCATTTCATCCCACAGATGAAATGATTTGGAATATACTACATCATTTCGTTACACTAGAGGCAAGTTGTAGTGTTGCAGTGTTGCTACTGAATGCTATGTACAATATTGTATGGTTGAGATTTTCATACATTACATTTAGACTTGTAAGGCTTGAAAAGCAATGATGCTTTTAGGCCTCCTTGGACCTTAGGCGATGAAGAGTTAATGCCAAAGTGACATTCAATTTCTAGGGTTCAAAAACATCATTGCTTTTGAAGCTTTATGGAATTAAATGTCTTCATGTTATACTAATCTCAACTGTACAATCTTGTAGTGTATATGTTGTAGATGACATGTACAAAATTTGAAGTCATTTGGCTACATAGATTGCAAGATCATAATATTTCAGTGTTGAAAATGGATGCTGAAATTTTCCCAAAAACACATTTGGAGGTGAAATTTGATTTCTAAACCTACTCAAATGAAAAAACTTTTCACTACGAAATGATTCAAAACTAGTATACAAACACATTAGTGAAATTTATTTTTCATTCAATTGACTCATTGTGACTACAAAACGGCTTTGAAATGTCAAAAATCAATACAAAAAATTGCAAAAAACATATCTAAAGCTAAACCTCCTTCTACTAAAAAGCTTCTTAGTCACTCATTAATTCTTGGATTAACATAAAATCTTAGCTACGCAAACTAGACTAGTATGCACAACTTTTCCAAAAAGAATTATTGGAATAAGACTCTGTATGAAGAAGAAACAAGCTGCCAAAGTTCATTGTACTCCAATAATGGCAGGATTTTGAACTTTGAATTGCTCCCAAACATTCAAAACAACTTGAATTGACATGAAAACTTTATCAAGATAACTATTCTTAAAGGGGAACAAAATCCAACAAATTTTATTGAAAATGAGCAATGGATGAAGGAGATACAAGGTCCCGAAGTTGCAGCCCTAAAATGTAGTTTGGTGAACTCAAATTGAAGTTGTGAACTTCAATTGGCTTCCAAAAAATCAATACATCTTGAATTCATCTGAAAATTTTACCACACAAACTAGAGGGAAGAATGCAACTTTTTCCAACAAGTTTGATTGAATTTGGACCTTGGATACAAAAGTTGCAACACTTTGAATTGAACTTAAAACTGTGTGAGGACACTTTCTGTCCTCTTTGTCACTTTGGGGTTAAGTGGGTAGAAATGGGATGCCTCCCTTGAACTGGTATGAACTTTGATTCGAAAACCAACTCATCACTGAGGCCACACCGCCACAGTCCTCCGCTAAGCTAGGTCCCGCCGTCTGTGCCAGGGTCCGGTGAGAACTGGTAGCTAGTTCAAGATCAACCGGATGAATTTGAGGAAAAATCGTTTGCAAATTGAAAGAAGGGGAAATAAACAGATGAATATGCAAATTTTTTATTTTGAGTTAAAAACAAAGTAAACTACTAGAACTTCATACTTGAAAAACTAGTTCATTTTGGGAATAGAAGGAAGATAGTTGGTACAGTGGAAACACCCAAAAACGTCCAAATAAGGAATTCAGAATAGTTGGAGGCAACATTTTCTAAAACTGATATTTTTCTAGTATTAGCGAGTGAAAATCATGAATATTAAAAAAAATCAAATTTTTAGGAATCCATATGTAATTTTTATAAATTTCCAAAGTGTTGGCTCCCTAGACCACTAGAACCATCCTATAGGTGTACCTTTAACTGAACACCTGCTAAAATCAGTTGTTAGTGAATGAAAACTATACATGTATCTTACAATTGAGTGAGCAAATTAGAATTAAACATTTGTCGGACGCTTTAATGAATATTTATGGACAGATTTAGTGGTACTCTACGGTCCAGGAATAGGTATAGGGACAGAAATGGGTGTTTCTCCCTTAACCCCTAAATGCCTAAGCTACGTTTTTTGGCATTATAAATTTTTTGGGCAGCTCACTACGGATGGAGTTTTTATTTTCTTTCATCGAAATTTTCACACAACATGTGTCCGAGGAGTAGCTTCAAGGCCCAACAATTTTCGTAACTTTTGACTACACGGTTAAGAAGTTATGGCATGATATGTCATTTTGTTTGAAGTGAGGGCAGCCCGGGCAGCTGAAAAAACTTCTTTAAAAAAACTTTTTTTTCAAAAGTAAAATTTCAAATTGATTCTTTAGGTTTTTATAGACATGGGAAGCTTTGAATCATTCCATTTGGGTTCACGAGTCAAAAGTTATGAGGAATTTTAGTTTGCGGGTACGTTTGGAATTCGAAAACTCCATACCTACCCGCAAACTAAAATTCCTCATAACTTTTGACTCGTGGATCCAAATGGAATGATTCAAAGCTTCCCATGTCTGTAAAAACCTAAAGAATCAATTTGAAATTTTACTTTTGGAAAAAAAAAAATTTTAAAGAAGTTTTTTCAGCTGCCTGGGCTGCCCTCACTTCAAACAAAATGACATATCATGCCGTAACTTCTTAACCGTGTAGTCAAAAGTTATGAAAATTGTTGGGCCTTGAAGCTACTCCTTGGACACATGTTGTGTGAAAATTTCGAAGAAAGAAAATAAAAACTCCATCCATAGTGAGCTGCCCAAAAAATTTATAATGCCAAAAAACGCAGCTTAGGCATTTAGGGGTTAACCCCTAAGTTCCCAAGGCATTTTCTGGCTCTGAAACCACTGGAAATTGCCATTTCTGCTACAATCACTCAAGAAACCTAAAAAAACTTTTTTTCTTCTTAGAATCTAACCATAGGATCTTGTACTTCACTTGTCTCAAATCATGTGGTAAAAATTTCATGAAGTTTGACCGTACGGATTGGAAGATATTAGCATTTGAAGTTGAAAAAAAAAGTTTTTTTCAACTGCGGCCTTCAATTTCAGGTGACTTTGATGGCCATTTGTGGATTTTTTTTGCACTACACACCATAAGGTTAAAATTTTTTATCTTGAACATTTGAGTTGAGAGTTGGTGAAAAAAATTTTAGAATGTCAAAACTTGATTTTCACATATAAAAAAATTGTTAAATAGAAGTAGGTCCAAAGTTGAACAAAATACTAAATTGTTTTTAGCCCTTAGATGGAATTAAGAAATCATAATCCCAACGGTGGGATTGTTCTTGAAAACAAACTCAACCTTGTCAAAAAAAAAATTTGAAAAAAATTGAAAATTGCATTCAAAAATGAATTCTATGAGTGTTTTTTTTTTAAGATGCTTAAATTGCCTGAAAAACAAGATTGTCCATAACTTTTTCATTATTAGTCCAAATAGGATGAATCAAAGCTTCAAATGTAGACAAAAACATAATCTTTCAGGAAAAAAATTGAAAAAAAAAATTTCATTTTTTTGTGGTTTTTTTTTCTACCTGCCGAACTACTTTTTTGACTTCGGATGGCAAAACTTCTACTCCCGGGCACCGATTGAAAAAAAATTATATTTTTAGAAAGCTGATGTGATTCCCTATCTTCAAAAAAAGTTTCAAAAAATCAGGTCAAAATTTCAAGTCACACGAGCCTGCCCGAAATCCCAAGTGTCCCCCGAGGGGACTTTGGGACTTTAGGGGTTAAGGGAGAGGCACCCAATGGCGTCCCTGTACCCAATGCCGTCCGTTTTTACAGCACACAATCATTTTAGGCTATAAATGTAGGTAGGCAGTACATGGCTTATTTCTTTTGATCTAAAACAATAAGCAGTCTACAGTCCCGCTACATTTCTGTTTTAGAATGAATGACTGACTTAGAAACGGACGGCATTGGGTACAGGGACGCCATTGGGTGCCTCTCCCTTAAGGTAAGAGGTCCTATAATGGACCATCTAAGGGCTGAAACAGAATTTCAGGGAGGTAAAACCTCTAGAAATATTTTTCAGTAAATTTTCTTTGAAAAACAAGTAGAATTGACATGTAATCCAAGTCGTTTCATATTATTCTGAGTATTTTTGAATTAGTTATCAAAATTTGAAGTTGAAAGGACATAGGGCTGTAAAATGGTGCCCTAGCTACAATATACACTGTCAATATACTGCTGAAGGCTATGAAAAAGCAACATGTACAACTACTGTACATTTAAGATAGGACACCATTTTAGAACCCGCTCCATTTAAGAGCCTTCTACCTTATTTTATTTTTTTGGCACAAATGAAACGGAATTCCATTGCAAGAGTAAAATACAAACCAACCAGTCGTGTGCGACTTGGTGGAACAAAGACAGACCAAACAGGACAGGACAGACAGACACAACCGAGAAGAGCAAACAAGGTGGGGCGAAGCAGGTGAGGGGCTGCAGGCCCCTCACAGGGAAGCCGCCACGCACGAAGCCGCTCACAGCCCGGGGTCGAACAAGAAGCAGGATTTAGGGTGGTTGAAAAACAAAACCGCTAAGGGGGCCAGATACTTTCCAGCGCGGTTGTTCCTCCTCCATTGAGGCGAAGACATCCATTCGACATCTGCGGTTCGTGAAGGTTGCTAGAATCTTGCGCTGTGATGCTTGAGATCGACCCTTAGACCTGCATATGTTCGCCCATTCGACTCTGCCATAGTCGATGAGGCCATTCCAAATCTGCTGGAGTAAGCGGTGGGCGGACTAGGGGGTGTTGTTAAAAACCATGTCATTACGCTGGATCCAGAGCGACCACATCACCGTGGTCCGAATTTCGAGCCAAATGCACTTCACTTGGTTGAATTTGCGTGGAATATTAGCTAAGAATAAGCCCTGTTTCCAGGACAGGGGTCTCCAAGGTCCCACCGCATTCCTTCCTTCAAGCAAAGTGTTCATTATATGCATAGCCCATTGCCAAGCGCATTGCGTTGTGATACATTCCCAAAATCTGTGCAGTATGGTCTCATCGGCTCGGGCGGGGTAGACTGGACAATGGGTGGCGATTGCATTGTTGATTCTCCCTCTCCAGTGGTTGACCGCGACGCCTCTATGCCACACAAGCCATGAAAGTCCAGCTTCTTTGCGAACCCTCTCTTTGAGCCAGATCGATTTCCATTTGAGCACGAAGTCCCCTGGAAGGACCCCTGCCCATTTCCTTGTAACAGGATTCGGCACCTGGTGACCACGCCTAAGCAACTGCCGACCTAATTTAGCTGTATATTCCAGCAACGGAGTACTAGCACCATCTGAATTCCATGCAATCTTGTGAGGGTCCTATGCCAGCTGATCAATGCGCCCATAGAAAAAGCGAATAATAACCTTTTTCGGACCTCTCATGGTTCGCATAATCCTGACTCTATGTAGTAAGCCGAGGCCGTTCCTCAGTATCTCTGATTGGTTGGTGGTCTGCCAATGACGGAGCACTCTGGATATTGGGAGGACTTCGAAAGTTGCATGTTCTGGTAGGAATGGCTACTTCGCTGCTGAGACACCAATGTGAGGGGACAAGTTGGGAGGGACTTGGGCTACGGCTGCAGGCCATTCGTCGAGCTCGTTGATGTACCAGCCCACCCAGTCTCCTTCTGTTGCATTCGGGTAAGGGGCAGAGATGAGTGCTCCCCATTGTCTTGCGAGCTACGTTGTTGCAAAAGTCTACGCGCCCTCTTCGTTTGGATGAAGTCCGAATTTTGTTGTTGCCTCTCCTGGCGATATGAAGGTCCCTCTATCCATTGCATCCCTGATTTACCTTAGTCCATTGCGGTGGAGTTGAGTAGCTCTAGTTTTGGAGAAGCCCGGGCCTATAATTGGGGTGAAAGCTGACCACCAAAAAGGTTCAGCTCCTACTTCCTCAGGGGAGGTGGGCCTAACGGGAATTACTTCATGGCTGAGTTTGCGCCACGATGACCTTGCTCGATTCCACACTACGGATCCTTTATGTGCTTGGAATTTCGGTGTGGAGAAGTACTCTAAGTTGGGTGACCATCTGCCTCCTGTGTAAGGTTGAAAGTGACTTAATTGATGGCGGAGGAGGTGATGCAAATTGGAGAGACTGGGTTCACAAGCTTTGGTTACCCATTTAACCATAAGAACTATCAGCGCATCCTCTAAATTAACTGTATTGATCCCCCCTTTTTCCAATGTTTGACAACATTGGATCCATGAGACCCGCGTCCGTGCTCTATGATGGGTACCTGACCAAAGGTAGTTTCATGTGGCTGAATTAACTTTCTTGATGCCTGCCGAGGTGCCCCCCCACAGCGACGCAAAGAAGAGCGAGGAGGAAAGTAACACGCTGTTGACGATGATTGCTCTGCCCGTGGAGTTGACTTTCGCGGTGCTCCACTGCTGCAGCTTTTTGAGGGATCTGTCTAACAAGAACTCGTCCACTGAGCCAGACCGTAAGTTCATGCCGAAGGGGATTCCAAGCAATTTGCTTACCTCCGTCCCTTCCACCCACACGATTTGGAGCTGCTGTGTCCACGCTGGCTTGTCTATTTGCGCCCCTCCGTACCAATATCCCCTAGATTTCGTCCAATTGAGGAGCAGCCCTGCTGCAGCACAGAAACGCTCAAGAATGAAAATCGTCGAGCAGACTGTGCCTTCTTCGCCCAGGAGTGTTAAAGAAGTATCATCTGCGAATTGGGCTATTGTTTGTTGTTTTGTTCCACCAGGAAGTGTAATTCCTTTAACTAGCCCCAAGTCCATGCCCCGCTTGATAGCCGAGTTAAGCACCTCTGCTACAATCAAGAAGAGGTAGGGTGCCAAGGGGCACCCTTGCCTCACCCCTCTCCTGATTTGGAACAACTCCAAGTGCACCCCGTTAACTTTCACCGCTGCTTGCGCTCCAAAAAAGAGCATCTGGGACATTGAGACGAATTCCTTTGGTATGCCAAGAGTGAGCATTGCTTGCGAAAGGAAGCACCAATCGACAGTGTCGAACGCTTTAGTAAAGTCTAGTTTTAAGAAAAGTAATGGCTGCTTGGATTGCTCAGCCCAGGCAATCGTTTCGTGCGTAAGCATGATATTGTCAAGAATAAACCCGAGGGGGAGAAAGGCTGACTGGTCTATGCTGATTATCTCCATTAATATCTGTTGCAACTGCATTTGCAATACTTTGGCAAAAATCTTATATGTCACGTTGAGAAGTGTGATGGGCCTCCAATTTGAGAGCTTGTTCTTCTCTCCCCCCTTGTGCAAGAGAGCAATGAGCCCATGGGTCACTCCTACTGGAAGCTTTTGTTCGTTGATGGCTTGGTTAATCATGATGAGATAGTCGTCCTTGATGAGGCTCCAGTGTTGCTTGAAGAATTCGGTTGTGATGCCATCTGGTCCTGGCAACTTGCCTCGGCTCAACCCTTTGAGCGCTTCGCTCAGTTCTTCAAGCGAGAGTGGCTTGACCAATGATTGCTTCATGGAGTCTAAGAGTCGATTGCCAATTGCACGCAGAGCAAAGGCTGACGCTTCTTCCTGGATCACAGATTGGGTAGGGGGAGAGTACAAGCGAGAGTAAAATTTGGAGCTGATTTCTTCCAGTTTTCTCTACTCTTTTTGGACCGCTCCTAGCTCGTCTTCAAGCTCTGTGATTCTTGAGGCGCTCGAGAATGGTTTTGTTGACTTAAAAAATTCCCTGTTGCAGGAATCGCCGACCTTTAACCATTTTATCCTACTTCGAATCCTCTGCCCCTCTGCCGTGTGTTTTTCAAAACCTGCTATGCGGTTGGATAGGTCGTTGAGCTTTTCTTGGGTCTCGAGATTGTGAGGATCAGCCTGAAGGGACTCCTAGAGGGCTGCGAGGTCATTTCTCAGCGAAACTTCTACTGCTCTCCTCTCCTTTGCTTTCCGAATGCAGAATGTTTTGTAGTACTTTACTGCTCATCTCAGCTTCCCAGTGAATCCCAGGGTCGGGCTGAGCCCCCAAACCTGCTTAATCCCTGCTACCGCCTCTGCGTCGCTAAGGAAGAAATTGTTCATCTTGTAGGCAGCTTTTGGAGGGGTTGTTGGCACTAATTGGACCACATGAGCTACTGGGAGATGATCTGCATGAATGCAGTCGCCTCTAATGTGGTAATCAATAACTGGGGCCGGTCCTGCTCCAGCGGGGCGAAAAGAGTAACATCTGTCGAGTCTTGCTAGTGACCTCATGCCATTGCGACGCCTGTTGTCCCATGAGAACTTTAATCTCCGTGCCTCCGGAAAGAAGTCTGCAACATTCAGGGTGTTCTTGAGTAGCGAGAAGACGCGTTCTTCACTGACTGAGATAGTGCGACCGTTGAGATTGGATTTATCCCTTTGCTCCTCCACGAAATTCCAGTCCCCGCATAACATCCACCTTGTGTCCTTTGGGAGGTTTTCTGCTAAAGATTCCCACAAGGCGCATCTCTCTCTGATACAATTGGACGCATATATGTTTAGGATGGAAAGGTTTCCCCCAGGAAGGCCTTCCAACCGGATCCATTGAGCTCTCTCGCAGGGAGAGTGCCCTGAGTTGGTTATCAGGTGAGTAATTTGTGGCGCCACCCAGAGGCACACCCTTCCTGTTCCTGCTCCTCGTTCACCTGCCGTGTGGCCAAATCCGACTGCAGCTTCCTTGCCGAAGAAAGCTGCCTGAGGCCAAATGCAGCGACCTAATTCTTTTACCTTGTCGCCCCTCAATCGGTGCTCTTGGAAGCACAAAATGTTGATGGTCCTCAGGAGAGGCTGGTAGTAATTTCTAACTATGTGTACCTTCGCAAGGTCATTGAGGCCCTGCACATTTTAAAACATGATTGAGACCTTCATCATGGATTTGGGATGGAAGGAATCTCAGGGCAAAGTTCGCCTGATCTCTGTTGGTTTCCGAATGTCCCGTTACGGGGCATCTCCTTGTTTTGAAAGAGAGTTGAGGCCCGTAGCCTCTTCACCAAATCTGTTAGGTCATTTCTCCTTGATGCCTGATTTAGAGATAGGGGGTGGGATTGAGGGGTGAATACTGGTTCCCCGTTTTGCGCCCTCATCCAAGCGAATAGAGCCTCGTGCAGATCCTCTGGCATGGTACCTACTGCGAAGGCGCGTGGAATTGGCTAGTTGGTGAGCGGGGCGTCCCTCGCTGTGATCACTAGGGGAAGATTCGGGGGGTAGGCTTGAGATGGTTCCTCTCTACTGCCTGAAGGAACCAAGGAGCCGGAGGTTAAGGCCGTTTCATTTAGGTCCAGCAGCCGTGGTAACCCAGCTGTTGGTGGGGCGGGGATCTCTGGGGGAGTTGGGATGATTGCGGGTGCTGATGATGGGCCTTCTCCTTGTTTGTTCGTGATGCCTTCCTGGTTGTCGATGATCGCCAACTCCGCAGCTGGTTCCCTTAGGCTTGCATATCCGTGATTCAGCATTAGGTTATTAGCTGGGCCTCCTTGGCTGAAGGGATTGTTCGCTGGGGACATGTGTTGGAGAAGGCCTCCATCGAATCTCCTGAGGTCCGGGGCTGGAAGAATGCCATTCTCCATGCCTCCGTGTAATGAGCCTGATGGGATAGAGCCAGAGGGGGGGATTGCAGCTCTTATTTGGGTGTCTTGTTTGGAGGTTTCGGTGGACCGCATCCTTAAATGGGGTCGAGGTCTATTTCGTCTGTCTGATCCGTGGGATCTCCTCAGTGGGCTTCTTCCGCTCCTCGCTCCCAACCTGTGGTCGTTCGTTTTGCCCTTGTCCAGCCATTTCTGCGCACGGTCTGCTACAGGCTGGGAATTTGCTCTTGATGGCAGGGTCCTCCCTTCTCCTTGCGTTTTATTCTTTGCTGGGCTACTTTTCTTCTTGCTCGTGACCATTTCCCATCCTTCCTCAGACTGGGTAGGGGTGATCTTTGTGACTTCCTGCTGGCTGGCCGAATCCCCTGTTTCCCTTGTCTTGCTCGACGATCCTTCGTTTCCGATCAATATTGTTGGGCTGTGGCCTTCGGGGAGGGGAGGGGGTGGCAGAATTTGCTCCTCTGTTGTTTGTCTTGCGCCTTCGTGTTGCTTCTCTGGCTGGGGGGCTGATGTGTTGGCCCTGCCTGCCTCCGCTCCAGATTCTGTGTTGGTAGGGGTCTTTCTGCCACTCGGGCATTCCTTGATCAAATGATCAGTCGCCTGGCAAAGCCGACACCTGATGGGGAGGTTGCAATAATCAACTGCGATTATGCTATCCTCCTTTGTGGCCTCATTTGTGACTCCTAATTGTGTTCGCCATCCTTGTCCTGCTTGAAGAGCCACGTAGAATTTCTGATCTACTGTGTGGGCATTTCTCTTGTCGCTGCCTAGGAGCTCCCCTAGTCCCAATGCTATGTCTTTCGCCACCCCTAAGAATTCTCCTGGTATACCTCGCAGCGTTACCCACGTTGGGACCTTCAAGCGGGTTGGGCTGTTTGTGGAGAACCCAGATGCCCAAGTTTGAAATATGCACGTGCCCCACTTTGAATGGTGGGGCGTGCGCATCAGTAATTTTTGCGTTACGTCGCGGTGTTTTGTTAAAACTTGAAAAAAGCCGCGGCCGAGGTCTCTGCCTATACCTACCCAATCGCCCACTTGAGATTGAATTGCCGTGATCCATTGTGCCAGAGCAGCTTCTGTTTGCCTTGCACCCACGAAATAGGCAACTATTGCTAGCTTTTGCAATCTCTCAGATTCCTTACGCACAACCTCTTGATCAACTTTCACTTTTAATACAGTATTGCAAATAAGAAACCCAGTTGAGCTGCGAGCATACCCTTCCGGGAGAGTCTCGCCCAGAGACGCTTTGGTCGGGTGGATTGATGCGTACTTGCCTAAGTTGGTGACGGCAGCCACCAGCTCCGGCTCTATCTCCTCTCCCAATTGCGCCTCGCTTCGAGCATCTCCTTTGCCACCTGGCTGGCTTGTCAAGGGCGCATGCTCCAGGTTCTCGCGCAACGAGTCAGCGTATGTTCGCTTCTCCATGCCGTAGATACTTTCCAGATACTTGGGAACCCTAACCCTAGTTAGTCCGTTGATTACCTCTCCACTCAGCGTTGATCCGGATTACTTATGGTAATGCCAAAAGTTAAAACTCCCTTGAAGAAAGTCTACAGAGCTGGATTGAGAAAAAGTTACTGCACCGCTACGGATCAGTTGATCGCTCCTAGGTTACACTCCGTAGCGCGAGGTGTCCTCCGGAGCAGCGTAGCGGCGCTCATCGCGAAAAAAATATCGATTTTACAGTACTAGCTGCTGCTCAGCTTCACTTGCTGTCCTGGGGCCGTCAAATGATTATCAAGAGCCTTCTACCTTAGAACCCAAAATATTTCCCGGGCCCTGGTCTTGTCTGGCTTCTAGAGCCGAAGGCGGTGGGTCCCGCTCAGCCAGCTCGAGCCACGGGGCCCCTCCATATCGACAGCAATCCCCAGGACCAATGGAGCAGGCTTTCGTCCTTGGAGGGCGCGCCTCCACAAGCTGCGCCAGCCACATACTTACTCCTCTTGGGGACCCCACCCGCAGGTTCACACTACACTGCCTACAGGAACTGAACGTCCTCCCCGTTCGTGGATCCCCGGCTCGATCTCCATCTGATATGGGCCCACGGATTCGGACCAATGGCAGCGCGGTTTTGGATCCTGCGCATGGGGGTCGACCCCTCCCAGAGTCCAAGTGGCGCGAATCTTCTTCGCTGGCAGGCCTAGCGGACCTCCGGGCGGGCTACTGCCCGCTTCTTTTCTGCTGGGATTTTCGGGACCCTGCCCGATCTGCCTGAAGCGGTCGGAGTTGGGGCAGTGCCCGACTGCCCGGATTGGAAGTTGGGAGGGGCCCGAACCAGCCAATACCCGTGATGATTCGGTGTTCTGTATTGAGATGAAGGTGGGCGCCGCAGCCCTCGCTCGATTCCAAGTTTCCAACGGTGCAAGTAAAAAAAACTAAAACTATTTTATGCTTGATTAACCCCTAAATACATGAGGCATCAAAATTTGGTGTTTGCAAAACTTTGAAGGTAAATAAAACCTAATCAAGTTCTTATTTTTAGAAGTTTGTATTTTTGCATATTTATAAAAAAAAATCTACTTTAAGCATCAAAAACCCGATCTTGAAAATGATTGAGTATGATTTTTCAATTGAACATTTTGTACAAGGGTATCCATTGCAATCTTGACTTTCTCTAGCGTTGAGGGCTCTTGGAAATGAGCCTCAAATACACTAGATCTTGGAGAAAAAATCACATTAGAAGTTCAATTAAAAAAATTGTAGGGTAGATTTTGAAAAACCATAAATTGATTGGGGTTATGCATTTTAAACCCTTTCACCTCATATTCTTTTGGTCACCAACTTTTTAGATTTGGCTTGTGAAAAGAGGATTGAAAGACTTCACATCACTTTTGCAATTTTAACACCCTCATGATCAAACGTTATAATCTTTCAATCCATAAGTGATATTGTCGTGTTTTCTTTTCCTATGCAATCTCTAACATGTCTAGTTTGAATTTGTATGGTTACATTTCAAAAAAATTGTTAAAGCTTATCATAAGGTTGATTTTTTGTTCACTCTAAAGCAAATTCCTAGAAGATTAAAAAAGGCCTTAGGCATTTAGGGGTTAATCTACCGAATACACTCCTCTCACCAAAATTCAGGCCTCTGATTGCAAATATGAATTCAAAACTTGTAAATTTTGACATGAGTGAAATATTTAAAAAATTCAGCATTTTCTCAAGGGTTTGAGCGAATGGATGAGTTCACTGTGACCCCTCACTCAACCCCTCCAAGTCATTCCAAGGGTATTAGTAAAAAGAAAAGCCCCCTACTCATGACTTGATTAATTTACCTTGTGCACCCTTCCTAGCTAATTAAGGGGCCTTTGATTGCAAATATAAATTGAAAATTTGAAAATTTGATCATGTATGGAAAATAAAAAATTTAAGCATTTTCCCAAGGGATTGAGTAAGGGAGGTAATAGTCACTCTTGCCCCCAAATGCACTACTAACCCTAAACTATGATCTTAACTTTGTATACATTTCCAAAATCAATTAATATGTACCTATTGCATTTCATATCCAAATGTTGCATTCTTTGATACATCAAAAATTCTTTCTAAGTGTCAATGAGATATTGAAATTTGACTAGTTTAACAATAGTAAATAGGCACAAGAGCAAAAGTGGCGGTTTGGAGGGGAACCCATATATATAAACTCTGGTCCACTTGCAAAAAGCAGTCTGGCGTAAATAAAGTGTCTGTTCATCATGACAATGAGCCAATGTCCATAGGATCAAGGGCTATTGATGCAAGACTACTCTTTCCTTTTGAAAATAGACACTAAAGTAACAAGTAACTAGTTTAAAGTATCCAAGATTTAATTTAATTTTGCTAGATTTAATTAGATTTAATTAGATTGATTTGATTTCAATTTAGTTATTTATTTATTAGTATTGGATGAGTATACAATGTAATGTGCATTGTTGGGTTTCTTATTCTTTTGGAAGTGGTTGGTTGTTTTCAATTCTTCTTTTATGTAGAATGATTGATCCAGCGTACTGTGTGGCTATGGTATTGGTTGCTTTGAAAGTGTGTGTTAGAGCAATTTCTGTTAATTTAAGTTTGGCTTTTCATTGAAGGAATGTGTGTTGTTCCTCTAGCTCCTGCTGTAATGACAATAAGTGGATCTATTTTCCATCCTTGGGCCGTGATACTATTTATTAATGGTTGGTATTTTTGAATTTTATTATCTATGGTTGTTTGTGAAAATCTGTCATTAGAGTATGTAAATTCAATTAATTGTATTGTGAGATTATTATCTGGGATATTTGGTGGGTTGCTTTGGTAGGAGAGTCCTTTAATCCAAAGGATATCCGGTTTAAATCTAGCGTTACAATGACATCTTTGTCTTTGACAAGAGCAAGGTAACAACCATGGGGGGACTGTATTTTCTTGTGGATTGTTATTGAATGTTCCTGCATTCATGAGAGTATAATATCTACTATTTTTGGTAGATAGGATTAGTTTTCTCAATTCCCATATTGCTTCGTTATGTCTTTTGACACGAAGGGCATGAATATGATGTTGTTTGCATTTTAAGAGTACATAGAGCCATGTGTCTATGTTGTGAGAGTTACAAATGGAGCATGTGATGGATGAAAATCTCTCAATCCCAAAACATAATTGTTTTCTAGCATTTCCCATATATTGGCCGGTGTGGAATTTTAATAGGCTTGTTTTTTGTGAGTCGGTTATTTTAGGGTTTGACCAAAATTCATTAGAGAGGTCCTTATGTATATCAGGGTTAAGGGTCCATTTACTAATGTTAGGAAATCGTTGTGCCATTACTTCAAGATTTTTATCACGATCATGTTTGATGATGTATGTTCCTAAACATCTACCGGACCTTTGTCAGGTCTATAGGAGAACCCACCTTATAGTACATGGTGTACAAGGTTTGCAACATTTGCAACAACAAGCCCATGTTGGATCACTTGCACGAGGATCATTTCATTGCACTTTTATTTCTCTGAAGCAAAAGTTTAAATTTCTTGGGTTAATTGTAGAAGGTGAAAGAAAAATATTGTATTTGGAATTTGAGTTTTATAGTGTGAAGGTCAAAGTCCCAACTTTATGTTTTAAGCTTTCACTTGTCTAATATAGTTTGGTAAATATGTGTCAATATGAATCAAAAAGTCCCAAAAGTCATTTTGAGGGCACCTTTTAATATAGAATTTGCAATGGGCAAATTCTTTTTTCCAAAATCAACCAATGAGGATATTAATCCGTTTAGAATCATTATTCTTGTCAAATCTTCAAAATAATACACTACTTAAAGGTCAAGATTTGGCTTAAATTAAATATTTTTTCTAAAAAAAATTGATTGATGTCATCTTGTGAATGGTATGAGGTGATATGGACCGTTGAGAATCTAATGCGGAAATTCAATTTTGGCACGTGAATGCCAAATTAGAATTCTATGTATGGCAAGTTTTGTATTGTATCTTTTGAGTGCATAGGCATAGTGAGGCACAAGTCTATGTTTAAAAAAATTATTTCTTTTTAAATTATAAAATTATTACCCCCTCTCCCTCCCCCCCTATTTATGATTTTTACAAATCTAACTTACTACAAACAATATGGGACAACTCCATATATGGATACATATATGTAGCTTGTATCATATTTGTTCCAATATTTGTATTCATAATTGTAACATATACATCTATATATGTATGTGTATTTTAAATAATATTTGTATTTGCATCCTATACATCTATAGTCGTATTTGTATTTTAGATTGTATCTGACATCAATGGCTTCTAATTTTTTGAGAAATTGATGATATTGGGAGGGAGCATTTTTAAAAACAACAACAACCAAGAGCTACCTTCATTTTTTTAGTAGATAGTATGATATATTAGACATGGAACTTGAGTTGGATCTTTATTTTTGCCAAATCCAACATGGACTCCAAACCTCCCATCTTTGATCCTAAAACCACCAAAAAGTGTTGGCATGTAGGAATCATTTATAGAATGTAGTATTCTGAAATCCCAAATCCTAATTTTCAACGCCTCTATCCAATTTTTCATTCAAAATTTGGTAGGGCCTAGAATATAGAATGAAGTGAAAAATGACCCTAAACAACATAAAATTTCCTTCAATTTCCTATATATATGAAGATTTTTAATTCAAGAGTGATATTTGGATTGAGGATAAAAATGAGCAAGGATGAATCTATGACCATTCAAATGAATGATGGCAAGAATTTGTGAAATGTGCATATAAAATAAAATAAATTCCTCGTCATATCATTGACATTGATCTAAGAAGATAATTAGGGTGTAAATACACAATTTTAAGAAATGAATAAGTTCATCTTATAGAAGCAATTGGTTTTCTAGTCCATCAAATGTGAACTTTTAATATGCATTCTAATTTTCTATTTCATTTATTTGGACAGTGCAAAAAGTCATCTGAAAGTGGTGTGATTGAGTGATTACATGTATGGTAGGGGGCCCTATAATTGGTCCATAGAGATATTGTTTATAATCAAAAGTAGATGCAAAGTACTTTATTGGATGGAAAAAATTCCAAATGGATAAATGATTTAGTTATGAAAACATGCTAATACAAACTATACTTGAATAAAAAGTGCACTAGACAATGAGCTCAAAAGAGGCAGTCACTGCCTCACACAATCAGTGCCCACATCCACCAATGTACTAGAGTTGGACAACATCCAAATAAAGTCAAATGTGTTGAAGTTTGGAGTTAGATAACTTCAAATAGTAAGAAGTTCCTTTGTATCCAAAAACAATCAATTAAAGTTTGTACCATTTAACTATTCTTTCCATTTAATAATGTATTGGCCTTGTATTGTACAAATGGAAATATTTGTAGAAATATGTGTTGACATAGATGGCTTGTAGAGCATTAGCATATAAATCTAGATACAAATTTCAACCTTTTGTTTTTTTAAATAGTGATTTAAAAAAAAGTTTTTTGAGCTCCCTAGGCTACCCAATGATCAAAGAAAATTACATATCATGCAATAAGTTTTTGGCCATGTAGTGATAAATTGTAGAAATTGTTACACTTTAAAGCTACTCTTTGGACACATGTTTCGTAAAATTTTAATTAAGAAAAAGAAATTTTCCATTTGTGATAAGTTGCCTAAAACTTCTTTCCTGGCAAAAGAAACGCATCTTAGTCCCTTAAAGGTTAGGTAACATTTGAAAATATTCTATGGAGCCGTTGAAAATTTTTCTTACTTTACAAATCAACCAGTTAACTAAATTTTTTCAAATGGTCATCAATCTCATCTTCTTAGTTTGTAATATTTTGTCTCAAATATCATTTTTTTCTAGACAATTATCTTTGAAATAAAGTTACACCAATAAAAATACTCTAATTATATAAAATCTTGGATTTGGGACCTAAAATATTAAATTTCATCACACCTTTAGTTAGATTGATTCCTTTACCATAAAAAGGCAAAACATCTCTTTTGATTATTTTCCTCCATTTTGAGGTTTTTTGCTTGCAACACCTAGTTAAACTTGTTAAATTGACTAGAATTTCACTTACTTTCTATGAGACATGTCATTTTTTTGGTAATTGGTCCCAAGAATAAATTGTCCTAAAATAGGCATTGTTTTTAATTTGAAAATTTGAAATGCTTGTAAGTCAAAATTATATGTTGATATGCCTCTTAAACTTTTGGTTTATGTTAAGAACTTTTTTAAGAGTATGTATAAAAAATGTCTTTTTGAGGCATTATTTTTTATTAGCAATTTAAATTGGTATAAAATTTCTAGGCATTAACTAGTTTTTTAGAAAAATCCAACAAATATTGCACTGAAAAAGGCTTGCCCTAAAGTGAAAAATGGTTTGAAATCATATTTCACGGCTTTCAAGATTAACTCTAGACTATCATGTTTTTTGGGATGTGAAACGATACTAGAATGTTGATGTTGAGGAGTGACTTCAAAGATTTTTGTGCATGTTTACTAAATTTTGAAGTTTCTTGAGGGGTTTCATTAGCTTTGATCTAGCTTTATTGCCTTGATCTTCTCAAAGAAGGTGAGCATGACTACAAGAGGTGCCTACTACTTCAAAATTCTAATCTCAAATTTAGTATTCCAACGGGCATGCCCTTGTATCCCAGAGATGATAGGCCCTTCTTAAATTGGTACTCTATATACCTCATCTAGATACATTGTTCCACATAGGCATCAACTAGTGATTACTATCTTATGGTAGTTGAGCTCTAATAAGTCTTGAAAAGAGGCAATTATGGTACATTTCAATTTTTTCCTTACAATGGTTGGTATTTGGCCTTGCCAATTTTTTTTGATTACACACTCTTTATTTTCAAAATGAAACTTGATTTTTTCTAATTCCATCTACTAACTTTGAACTAATTGTTAATTTTTCCTAGTCATTGTTTCCTATATGATTTTGCACTACACTAAATAGTGAAATTAGGTTGCCCCTCCCTAATTTCTTGATATTCCATACTATATAAAGATTTATTGTTACTATACAAGAATGCACTACTTTTGAACTAGTTATTGGTGTAGTTGGAATTCATAAACCTCCATGTGTACAAATAGAAATATTTGTAGAAATATTAGTTGACATAGATGGCTTGTAGAATATCTTTCTTGGAGTAAGGCAACCTAATTATAAAGGCAATATTATTTCACAATTCAGTATAGGAATGTAGGGATCAATTAAAAACAATGAATAGATAGGAAATTCTTGTAAGATTTTGAATTCCTCGTTGGCAACACCATAAACTAGAATGGCAATCTAAGAACCATAGATAAGGCAAACTTACCTATAATAGGCACTTGGTGAACTATCCATTAGAATCTTATATCAAGTTATGACAAACTTTTTTTAATAAATGGGATAAGGACTACAATAGGTTGATATGTGGCCATAATCAATGCCTTGAGAGATGGTCATGGAGTTACTAGTGATTGTTATAAGACACTTACACCTTTCTAGTGTAAACTTGCCCTAAAATTTTATTTTTTTATTCCTTCATGTAGTGGCCATTTTAGAAAATGTTGTGTTTGCTTCTAGCGGTGGTAAGATGACTTGTATCTAAACACTTTTTGCTTAATTTGGGATTGTTTAGAGATTCTTTTGGGCCAATTGGGTAGCATGCTTCAAAATTTCATAAAAAATTCAAACTTTGTCCAAGAAACAAAATTTTGATTGCTTTCTTTGTTTCTCACATTTATCTTTTTATGGACAAAAAATTTGAATTTTTTTGCTAATGACATTAAGAGAGATTACTAATTTTGTCTATTATAGGCATATTTACCTTACTCTCCCTTGCAATTCATAAATGTTTTTTCAGACTAGGATTCTAATTGTGTTACGAATTTGTGTTGAGTTAACTATACTCTACATGTTATGGACACAATAAGGTTAAATTTAGACATCAAATCTTCACTCTTGAAATTTATTATTTTCTTCACATTCCTACATGAAGTCATTGTGAACCTTGTACAATAATCATGAAGCACCAAGTACCCTTATTAGTTATATTATTAAAAAATGGACAAAAATATCATTTTCAATATACTTGAATGTAGTTCATTCATTTCTTATAGCTTTGGTTCTTAAAAACATTCATAACCTAAATAGTAAATGCTTACTCTCATAGAAATAAAAAAATATTATTCAAATTTTAGTTGGTCAATTGAAACTAGATTTTATTTTCAATGAATTTGCCATATTAAGCCTTGAACATTGACAAAGATACCAAACATCCAATGGAGGACACAAAATCATTTTTTGTAGGACAAAAGTGCAACTATTAATCCTTTGATTTTTGTATGGAAAATAGAGATTTTCTACTATATTTTGAGTTGCAATGAGTGCTTTTGGGATTTTTTTGAATGAATGATTCCTATTGGTATCAAAATGGATGATTTCACAATCACCATGGTTTGTCCTTCAAAGGTTAATGAATGTTAATTCAACTTTGTAAGGATCCAAAGTCCTATGACCAAGGTAGTTACCAAACTACTTTGTTTATTGGACTAATTTGTATATTATATTTTCCTACAATTAACATCCATTGGACCACTCTAGTCTATAGCATCCCTACAAGGTTAAAATGATAAATTGTATCTTGGTTGAAATTTTGTGGGAATGTAAGAATTGAATAAAAACATAAAAAAATTATACATTATCTTAAATAACACTTAGATATTAGGATATAACATGGGTGCACCCAAAATGGCGCATTGCCTAAAACTGCCATCTATCACTTTTTGTGTTCATCTCCAAAATCAATATGTACTTATGTTGAAGAAACAATTTTAGATCATCTACCATATGAAACTTTAATTCTTCATAACTTTTACATATGGTAACCAAGTGTTGTGTTCTATCATGTATTAGAACTTCATTCCACTTGCCAACAAGAAAATATGAAAACATGATGAGGTTGACAATTCTAACTAGGTGCTATAGCAAAAAATGTTGGTTTGGGAGGTACCCACCTTATGTAGGTTGGTATAACTTGCTCCACCATCTTCTTGCAGTTTTTTTTCCAAATCCATGAGAAACAACAAACATGTTTAGTGATTGGTTTATGAGTGAACTTCACATCTTTTTCCACAATTTGGAAATTGTACAATAATTATTTTGGTACACTCTATAGATTACTCAATTAAAGGACTCCAATTATAATGGTTGATTGAAAAGGATTGCTACTGTATGTGAGCTTAAGAGTGTGAGCTCATAAGCTTAAAAGACTACATACCTATAATATAGGTATTTATAGTATGAAGTTTTTTTATAATTATAGTGCAACTACACTATAGATAACTTAATTTTAGGTATTTATGTCATAATCATCATCAATGGTTGTTGTATATCTACTTATATACATACAAAAGGCTCACATGCTCACATCTTCATGTTCACATACTAGCATTGTTGGATTGCCATGTCGATCATGGAATTGATACAAAGAACTAATTAATATGATTATCCTCATAGGTCTGCGTTCACCTAAATTTGGAAACCAATTATGTAGTCCAATTCGCCAAATCATTAGGGGATTTTTTGAGGTCATTGGAAGACTGCGCGTTCCTGGACTATGAGAACGCAATTTCTACTGCGTGAACAAGAACCCTACGTGGTTGAGAGAATGCCATGTCATTAATTTATTTATTTTGAAAAAATGAAAAAATTTGGTCTTTTTTTATATTTCAAGACCCATTTTTTTTGGTAAATGCTGGCCTGACAACGGCCAGTAGTTACGAGAACAGTTTTGGGGAACAGCCCCAAAACGACCCTTCAGAGGCCTCAAATCCCCTCTAATGTGGTGCAATTAATTCAAAGCACCACAATTGTAGCATTCCAGTGCACGAAGCTCCTGAAATTTGAATTAACATGCTAGTATACATCTCAAGTTTAATTCTAGATTGGCGTTTTGAAATCACCGATTATGTGAATTTCGCTAATTTGATGTTTGATATAGCCTTCATTTCACAACACGTGCAGTTGTTTGAGGAAAGAATAATTTGTTGAGCAGTTACACTTTTGTTCATTGCTCAGGACGAGGAACATTGGAAAAAAAAAATTCAAAAATGAATATTTTATTCAATATAAATGTAGATTTTCATTAGGACCCATTCTGGTTTCATAGACTTACCTATTACAATTAGCTTTGGTACTTCTCCTGTAGCAATAAAGGAAGCGGGATGATTGAACGAGAAGGTGCAAACAAAGAATCTTTTTTAATAAATAGTGCATCTAAGTGTTGTCTACAATAGATCAGTCTATAAAGCCATTATAGGGGTTGTTCAAAATAGATACTTTTAGCCCTTTTCTTCCAGTACAATGGGGCCAAATTGCACCATTTCAAAATAAATGTCTTTTTTCGCCAAATAAAAATAATCTTTTTTGCCAAATTTCTTTTAGTTCTCTTTAAAATATGGATGAACTATGAAGTGGTCAAATTTGGATGAAAAAGTGTATGAGTATGATGAAAAAATATTTTAAGTCCAAAAGATAGTTGAATGTAAAAATACAATGCTTCACCAAATTTGAAGTGATTGTCATCTTGGCACTTTCTCAAAAAGTAAAAAGAAAAAAATTGGATATTTCTATTGTAACCTAAAACTGCCACTAATGCCATTTTGTGGGGTTTGGATAACAATTTAGGGTCATAAAAAGAGATTAGAAGTAGTTCTTTCATCCACATTTTTTTAATAATCTTCCATGTTGACTCACAAAGAGTACCCAATTGAATTTTTAGCCTAACTAATGTTTGTTTTCATGTAGTTAAGAAGTAAGTAAAAAAAATGGATGGCAAAATATGCCATTTTAATGTATTTATTGAAATTGAATAAATCTGAAATTTCTCCACAAAAGTGATATTTTTTGAGTTTGAACCCAACTAACAAAGTGAAGGTCTACTACTATAGTTTCTATTCTCATTAGAACTTTGTAAAATTTGTAACATTGGATATTTTATTGTGTTTTGAACTTTGGATGTATTTTCAATGTTTATTTTATTCTAATTATAGAAGTACATGGAAAATGAGTTTACACCATGATGTTTTACACTAATGTACATACAAGGTGAAAATTTCAGATTTTTTGAGATAATTTTTTATTTGATATGATTTTTTCTTCATTTTTTCTTCAAAAATTCTTACAAAAATCAATTTTCCTCAAAAAAATCTAAATTTTTTGTGAAGTAGAGAAGATATGTAACTTCATCTTTCAAAAATAAATTTAAGATTTTTCATACATATCTATTTCCAAAATGGCAACAAACTAAGTGATGAGCAACGAGGCTTGAAATCAGTGATTATAGGTCTATCTTTTAAGGGTTAACCCTAAAGTGCTCCATCGTCCATATTTTGGACAATGATCAAAGGGCTTCAAGGCACTGTTTCATCCAACTAACTTCTCATTTATTGAATGTAATACTTGAATCTAAAAAAGACAACCTTCTGAAATGACCAAATTCATTAAAATCTGGTAAATGATACATCAATACAAAGTTATAAGCAATAATGTGCAAAAATTCAAAAAAGGATTGAGGTGTTTAGGGTTTAACCTCATAAGGGAGGATTGAGGCTGAGAAACTGCTCATTTAAGAGCTGATCACCCTTGTTCATGTATTTCTTTTGATGCAAATATTTTGAACTTATTTTTCAATCAAAGAAAATTGTTCTAGGAATCTAACACAAGTTGTTTCATATTTTTTGAAGCATTACTGAATTAGTTATGAATTTTCAAACACAGTTTGGCATAGGGCACTATTTGTGATCAGTAGGCCTCACAAACTCATACATGCGCAGTTTGGAAATAAATCTGGCTTTGTTCAAGAACTAGCATTGCAACATGGAAAAAGTAATCAAGGTGGTTTCTAAATGCATTCCTTCCTAAATGCTTGAATTAATCATTATTTCAGATTTTGTAACACTTGTAAGAAGGGGGTTCAACAACCAAGTCTTATTTTATTCACTTAGTTGAGAATGAAGCCACTGTGACTCTGAAACCATCCATTGAAGAAGGAAAAAAACAAACTCTTATCATGCTCCAATGTAATTGGAAATTCATTTACCGCCACAATCAAGTTCCATTTCACAGCCTCCTACTGGATGGTTGCAAAAGCCTGGGCGATTTCAGAGCCCTCTCCTATACGACAAATTTTTTGTTCTCAAGCTGGTGGAAGGAGAGTCGAGAATCAATTATTTGTCACCTGCCTGAGTGCCTGCGAGTACTGACAGAGCGGTATTAAATTCTGTAGAATAAAATGGTTCCACCAACATCTGGGACTCGGTAGGAATGTAGGAACCAAAGAACAAAGAGTACAAATTTCAATTCGGTGATAGAGGAAGCATTTTGTTATTCAAGCACGTTCTATTGCAGTGCAGATCACAAAGTGCGCCCATCCGCCCCCTCCAGCAGTTTGATGAGACATAGCCAGATGAAAATGTCGAGCATGTTAATTTCGTTGTAATATATATGACTTCATGACATGCAGGGCGATGGGGATGACTTCGTTGCTCACTGTCTGAATTTCTGTCTGTCTTGAGATTCTGTATGTCTTTGAAGTTTTTATCACAGAGAAATCGGGGAATCGAGCTGAAATTCTACCGTGGATGAGAAGGTATTGAGTGTCACCAGAATTGGAGAACCGATGCACAAGTTTAACCCAGAAAGGACCAACTAAGAGCTCGAATGGGGTTTCGATGCTGAGCATTTTTTAGCATTTTTAGGCAGGTCATATGTAGGGGCTGGTATTTGTTCATCATTCTTCGTTTTGTCATCAATACAAGCTGTGTTCTTCCCTGATTCTAGTGAAATACAATTAAACCTCACTTGAATTATACGTTTGACAATATGTTATGTCAAATTGGCCATTTTAAAACCATGAATCAAATCCTCTGCAGCTGGTCAAAACTAAGCAAATCGTCGAAAAGAGGAAGATGGGTAGGAGAGACTTCAGGGTGGCAGAGCCGGTTTCTTCTGTTATCAACTGTGGCTATGGTGATGGTGGTGAAGTCAAGACCCTAGGTCAGAGTTTCTTCTAATGAAAGTCTTGTGTGAGGCACTACCACCCAGAGGCTGAAGGCTTTACATATCCTCACTTCATATTTCAAAAATTTGGAATTAGAATGTGCACAAAAATTCAAATTCAAATTTTTGAATGTAATCCATTGATGTAAAGAGGCTACGTACAAAGAGGAAAAAAAATCAGTCGCGTAGCACAAATTGGAACTCTTACCTTAGTTTTACTAACAAGGACGTAGATAGTGAATGTTGCCCGCATTATTATGGAATGGTGGTCTAACACATTGATGTGGTTTCCAAAATGAATAGAAGCTTTCAACAAGACAATATTAACAGCATCCCAATGTTGTTCCGAGTATTGCTCTAAGGTGCAACCGATTCGAGTTCTTGCAGACATAATCAGTGGAATCGCACATCGATTTTCAGATCGGCAGGGTTTATAATAGTGTTCCAATTTGCTTCAGCGACGGTGTTCGGCAAATTTGGAAGTCAGTGCACCGATTCATTACTTGAATACGAGTTGGCATCCTGATGACATAGCAGTTAGCACATATTCGCAGACTCGTCACTGAGATACACATGCTTTCGTTGCAAACGAAGATGTCCATTGTATAAAACTTGATCGTTTGCTAGGATTACCATTACCTAACAATAGGGTTTCTAAATTTTCTCCCGTTTCACCATTGAGCCCTTCCAATTCTGCATTATATTCATCTGGAATTGTGCGCCACTGCCACCTGCAATGGCAGAAAGTTCCTGCACATCCTCATTTCAGGTCTACAATCATTTGTGTCCCTTGCAGCATTTGAAAGAGCAGTTCTAATAATACGCGGGTATATTCTGTGACTTAATTAGTTTGTTCCTGGCAGATTGGCCGTCCGGATGGCCACTGGAAGATCAATCGGTAGCACACCACTGATCGAACTTGTCGTCCTCTGGAAGATTAACCAATTACCAGTCTAAAATAGGGAACCAAGTTCCTGAAAACGAAATCCATCAACCGAAGTACCGCACCGACTTGAGCATGAAAACGATGAACTCACAGTTCAGAATCACTGGCACGTCATTACATGTGTAGAAAATTCAATGTCAATGTTCACATCAAACCGCGCAAAGTAATGAAGTAGACGAATCCGAGAATTCTAGAAAAATATCAGTGTTCGATGAAAGTGGAGGATGCGTGGGGACCATCGATCTACCGAGCAAGAGTTCTACGAGGCCGATCGAAGCAAACGCCAGCGTAGTGAATTCCCTCTCCACAGCAACGCCAGCACGAACTCCTCCGATCCTCCTGCTTAGCGCCCCAACCAGTGTATAATGTGATGCTCTACGCACGCAAGTACCCATCCAACAACGCCGACACAAGTAGCTTTCTCATCGATGCCGCGTCATGAAGTAGCTAGAAATAATTCAAAGAGTCCTAGAAAAATTAATATGAATTTTCAAAGCGGCGCCCATGCAATGATCTACCGCGAAGGCACCCATGCCGACGCAAACGCCAGACTATTCCCTTTCCACAGCAACGCCTGCGTGCCTTCCTCTTCCTCCTCCTTCATCCCCCATCCGGTGTTGTGATGCTCCACTACATCCTGCAATGCCAACACCACCTCCTCAGTCGCCGGCACTGCCCGAAATCGCATCCTGCCCATGCGCTGCAACCACTGCCGCTTCGACTCCAGTCGCTCCATCCGTCTTTCTCCCTCACAGGCCACAATATTCTCGATCTTCCGTCCCACGCTCCGCTCGTACTCTTCCCGCTCTCGGTTGCCGGAAGCACAGAACGTCGCAATGTAGTCGAATGGCATCCACTCGTAAGCGAATGAGTTTTCCAACCGCTTCACGACGTCACAGGATGTCGCAGCGCAGTCCTCTTCGTAGAGCGTCACAATAGCTGGGTTTAGGGATCGGATCAAGTGGAGAAGGTGATCACGTGGACATAATGGTTGGGGTTGTGCGCTGGATCCCTGCGAACTGGATCCCATGGATCCCGATCCCTGCGATTCGTCTGCGAGGTAGTGTAAGCGTATCGAGAAGTTGACGCCGAGGGCTTCTCCGTCGCAAATGGGGAAGTCTTGGGCGCTGAGGAGAGACTCCAGTGGCGGGGTGAGGATGGTAAACTCGAAAGGGACGTGTCTGAGTCGGGCGTAGTTGCTGAGTCTTTGTCCGACTTCTTCGTAGGTGGTTTGCAAGCGCGGGGCGATGCCGGTGGGGAGAGACGCGCTGGAGAGCGTGAGGCGGAAGGTGTGAGGGGGGCCGCCGGCGCGGTCCGCGAGAGCTTCGATAAAAGTGGGCCATTGCATGCCGTGCGTGGTGCTGAAGTCCAAGATGTGGATCTGGGTTTTGCCTTCGAAAGCTTCAAGCAGGGCGCCGTTAGCGGCGGTGTAGCCGAAACGGAAGTACGGGGTGAGGTCCACGAAGCGGGTGAGTTCGTTGAGGCTCCATTTCCGCTCCGTCCACTGCACTTCTGTGACAACACTTATCATATTGGCTTCTTCCATCATAAGTACTCGATCGTCTACCACATGCATGTAGTAGCAAGAAATTGAAACCCTACAATGCAAACATTTACACCACATTCTATGACTGACTCGTGTATCACACCCTCCACATTCGAGTCAATTCTGGTGCTAAAATTTGGTCGATACTCTCCGGATCGACTTACATGACAACACAAGTCGTGTTAATTGGTTTCTTCCACGAATTCCTAGTAAGACTGTCTACCACATGTAGCTAAGGAACCCTCCTATATCGTGAGCATCACATTTTACATTCTATGGCCGGCCCGTGCACACCCTCCACACCCTCCACATTTGGGCCAATTCTGATACTATTTGATTAATATCTCCAAATTATAGGACAACACTGATCGTATCGGTTTCTTCCATTAATTCCTAGATGTCCACCACATGTAGTATCAATGAAAACTGAGCCTCCATTGTAAACATGTACATCACATTCTATGGCCAGGCCTTGTAACGCACACCCTCCACATCTGGGCCAACTCTGATCGATCCTGCTATTCAATTCGATTCTGGCTCTCCAGACTTGTAGGACAACATCTATCGTTTGGGTTTCTTCCATCAATACCTACACTAACGCGTAATAAATATCAAACGGTCAACGCGTCAAACCATACTGTATACTCGATCTGAAACCTTTCTGATTCCTTCCTGACCCCTCTTATTAATCACAAACATATCTCATATGCGAGGAATGTACCCAAGCTTGCTAGCTCGCTCCCAGACAGAATTTCGTTGCTTTAACGAAAGAGTTAATCATGTTGTAATGTAAACTACTTAGAAAAATTTGGAAGGTTTTCATTCGAATTCGAATCGTCAATCGAAGACAGTAACCATATGAGATCAGACAGACTCTAGCTAACGTAAATTACCACAGGTACTCTGCCAGCTAGAGACACGTAAATTACCAGGGTTTCTAGCAAGCTCCAAATTTCATTTTAGGCTTCGTTCAATTCAAGCAACAATCATATCATTCTGATAAATAACATCCGAAGAGACTTCGATCAAGGGTGGACACAAGTGCCGAGGGCGGCTAGATGAACGCGGGCTTACCATGAGGGGAGGGGAGGTCGATTCTAGCAAGGAAACTGGGGTCCAGCATGGAGCCGGCTCGACGCAGAAGCGCGTGTAAGAAGTAGGCCGTGACGCGCTCACTGGGTTCGCCATTGACCGAAGAGATGTTTCGCAGCGCAGACACCACTTGCTTGACGGTGTTCACATCATTCTGCTCAATTGCTGTGGCACACGTAATTAGAAGCTGCTCTGCAGTCATGCCTTCGACGAGGGAATTTCTCATCAGGAGCTAGCTAGTCCGGAAGATTAATCAATGACGCCTGACCTGCATGCACAAGTGCAAAATCATGTATCAGTTGAGGATGGATCATGCAGCAAGTGATCATAATTCTAGGTTAGTTCTTAATTAGGGTCAAGTTTCAGCTTCAGCAAAAGGTTACTCAAACTGTGTATGGCCCAGGTTGGTGGGTTGTGTTATTCTTGTACTCAAGAGTTTCCTTACAGCATTCACAGATCATTACAGATTTACAGATTTACAGATTAAAAGATTAACAGACGGATTAGGAAACCAGCATAATTATGCATTTAACGAACAGTGAATGACGAGAAATCAATGTCATAACAATTATGTGAATCCACCTGTGTTCCTGAGTTGCCACTAATTTGACGAAGCTAGAAGACACGTTGCTGATCCCAATGCAATACGTACTGAGCCGTTCCCAGTGGATCCTCAGGCGAAGAATTGAAGATGCTCGTTTCTAATTCTCCTTGCAATGGCCAGCATTGTCGTCCCCAGAATGGTAATCATAGATCTTCCAATTGCAATTCAACTCGGACGAAGTAAATGCAGGCAGCCCTGTTGAAAATATATGAAGTAAATACCTGTTCAGTTATTTAAGGCTGCAGAGATAAAGCAATTTAATGCACCTGCTTTAGTGTAGATGAATGCTTTTACAGAAAAGTTTGTAGAAACCCTACATGATGACTAGGAGGGGAGCAAAATAGATCAATACTTAAAGGAAAGCCTTTCCCAAAAAAACTGAACCATGTAAAATTAATAAGCGACCGTCATTGCTTAAGGTAGCACATGACGCTAAATAAATAGGCATTGAAATTGATGTCTAGGTGTCAAGGTACATGGTGTTAAGATATCAAATAGATTGAAATGAATATAATTTTTTTGCAAATCGTACCTTTGGGATGAGAAAACATTCTGACAACTGATGTCGGCATCACGAACGCCTGTTGCTCCAGGACCTTCAATATTCAGGGAAACCGAATAACGTGTACTTGTGCCCCTTTAACTCCAGTGCGAAGCATAGTATCACTCAACAACAGAGAACAACAAGACGCACTAAAAAAATACGCACTTGCTGGCACGTCTATCAGTCTAAATCCGGAAAATTTTAGTCATCTCAGTTATCAAAACCCCAACTTCACCATTGGCAAAGAAGCTCAAGATTGCTTCAAGATTGTACTGTTCTAGTTATTCCGTGACGCTGATTCTATTATGATTACCTGAACTTAAAAACTTGGACTGTAGGTCAAGGAGCTCTGAAACGCTTGAGCCTTTCAGTAATTCAATCAGGCGAGCCTATGGAGGGAAAAAGACGTTCGGAATAGGAACAGTCACGAACGGAAGCTGCCCGACACTGATTCGATGTCGAATCATTTTTCTTCCATGCTCACACTGGATTCTTCAACTGCGTACAGACCCGGTCGAGTAAACTAAATTGGATAGATCTATACTTCAAATAATCTGACCCTTCTGGATTAGGTCGTTGAGACCTCTTCCAAGGTCAGAAAATTAATTTACCACGATCTTAGAGAAAGAGGCAAGTTTCCTCCAGGTCTCGCAATCACATTTGGAGAGGTTTTCTGTCTGTTATCGTAGGGAGCTCAAGGGTGTCAACTAGCTTGCACCGGAATGGTATTCCTCGATGGCCGACTCCCTGGATACTGTATGTGCCTGTGAGAGAGAGTACTGATCAGGAATCGAGTATACCATCGAACAAATTTAAAGCAGTCAACGAGCACGCTCTCGATTCAAATGCGTGTCCAAACAGAGATTCCTCAGATGTTGCTTCGTGAACGTGCAACAGTAGATCGAATATGCTGGTCTCGAAGGCCCGAATCCCTACTTGCCTCAAGAACGGCACCGTTTTAATTCGTTAGTTACGAATCCCATGGACATAACAGTCGCTAACATCTGTCCGAACTCGTGAGGTATTTTAATTTATTTCCACAACAGTAAAAGGTATTAACCAGAAGCAGTATTCGAATCTATAGTTATACTTATATTTGAATCCTCGAGCTTTGCAGTTAAGGACATGATCTTTCAGTAACGCCAAATTATATATTCGATCTTGGGTTCCAGATGAGCTATATATTTTAATGTTGTCGCTACTAAGATTGAAGTTACAGTAAGCTACTGTTATTAACGAGAGCTATTAAGATGATCAGTGCTCATTAATTAGCATCCCATCCATATCTTTCGCCATGGACTGGGTTCTTAGCAATCAGAGGCAAACGAATTTATATAGTTACCAGCAAAAATGCTAACTTAATATTTTTTGCACCTCCAACTACTAATTACAGTTATATTCCGAAACCGTGAAGAAAAAACTCCAAGCGCGACTTGAACTATGCCTGGCTTGATTCTTCTAGCGGTAGCAACTTCGGTCGGTATTTCTTAACCGATTGCAATATTCACCATGGCTAAAGTGATCTTTGCAATAAATCTTTCGGATCAGCCCTTGCTCCAGGCAAGCTTATTGACAAGACTACAGCACGGGTGTCTTCTTGAGCTGCTAGTTTTCGTGCATGTTCTTCAGTTGGTCTCCGGACTGGAAGATTGAATGATCTAAGGTCTCCAACTTACGGTCCAACAAGCTCTCCTAAAAAAACAGCTAACTTACAGTGCAGTAGACACCACAAAATCACTGTTTAAAATAGCTACCTTTCGACACCGCAACAGGATTGCAATGTATGTGATCAGCTCAAAGGTACACCATTGATACGCAAGCTCTCATGTGACCAGAGTGTGGGATACAGGTCTTACATGCTGATGACGACCTCTTTGATATCAATGGCAAGCTTCTTCATTCTTTAGAACAAAAGCCACGGGTCTCCACCTTGCAATGTTGCAGAACAGCAGCAACCCCGCTTCCTTCGATCAGTTCCAATGCAGAAATCGTAACAACCACGTAAGTTACACCCTGAAAGAATCGATTGAACCAGCTCATTATACTCAAAATCCTGTCGAAGCCTACCAAAGTAATCAAACGAACCGGTACATGGAATTTTAAAACCTTGCGCGAAGAAGGAACTCTTGCGTTGTGGATTTTCGTCACTCACCACTTAACAACTTGCAGACGCGAAAACGCTGCAAACAGCCCCTGTGGAGTCATTTCGCAACCACGGAGAAGCGTTTCAACTCCATTCGACTAAGCCCCCAGATAGTCTGCTAAGCGAGCCTAGCTAGCTGCCGCCACCAACCGCGACCATCCAGTCCCGGAATATCACCCTAACATCAATAAGCCCCCGGATCGCCTTCGGTTCATTTCACAGCCTAGCTACAAGCTAATCCGATCTCCGACCAAGCCCACAGGTAAACAAGTAAGCTCATTAACAGATGAGGGACCACTACCGGAGACGACGATGGAACTATCTAAATCCGGAAACGATCAGACAGTCGTAGGAAAGGTGAAACTTGTTGTTCGACTGGGCTGGGCTGCCCTCTACGATGCCCACTAGCTTCAGAGTGGGCGCCCGCAGAATGGATCAAGAGTGGTCAATCGATTTAACCGATTAGGCCCAGCTGGCCTGATTGGGCCATGGTCCGAACTGGATCAAAAAGGTGGAGAGGTCGATACACACTACTGAGCGCCGGGACGGGGACAGCTAGAGAGAGAGTGAGTGAGAGAGAGAGCTAGCGAGAGAGACGTCACTGGGGGCCAGTGGATTCCACCAAAGCTATGTCGCGACGACGGCGCGAGGACGCAGGCGTAACTTAACAGACCGAGCGAGCGCCGTCTGTGGAAGTAGCTAGCGGGCATCGCGTCTGTGTAGACCGGAAGTGCGGCGCCCCAGTAGTAGAGCGAAGCAGGAGACTGTGGAGAGTCCAGACTACTGAGGCTCGGGAGTTGGGATAGGCTGAGCTCATCGTCTTCGTCGTCTAGCGTTCGCGTTTCCCATGCTTGCTCGCCTTCAGTGGGGTTGCAGGCATTCCCACTTTCCCAGGGACGAAGGAATTTCGAAAGCTGTGTCACTCGCCCTGACAGTCTGACGACGGAGCGGAGTTTCGGACGAGTCACGGATTTGGTGGTCGGTTCAGGTCATTGATGGAATTTATTTATTAACAAAAGCTTACACTCATGAAGTTCAGTCACTTCAGTGACTTCAGTCCCTGGCTGGTTGTGATCAGTGGTCTCCAAACGGGTTCAGGGTTTGTAGCCAAATGTTCATTCTTGGAAGATTTTTTTCAAATTTTCACCGAGGGCACGAAGAAATCAAGTAGCAACTGAGTGAAATTCAGCCAGTTTGGGGATCACTGGTTATGATGTTAGGTCATAAAGATACAGTAATTGATCCATTCGATTGTCCCTCCAGCCTTGTACGGCCACTGCTCCTCTTCCGGGACGAGGACAAAATTGTCATCTTGGCAAGGAAACCGAAGAGAAGGACCTGAAGGAACTGAAGCCTCTTCGTTTCAGTTTCGCCTCCTTTCCTTCCTCCTTTTTCTCTTCCTTGTTCTCTTCCTTGTTCTCTTCCTTGTTCTCTTCCTTGTTCTTCGTCAGACTGCTCCCAGTTGCATCGCTTATATTAGTCTGTCAGGCCTACCAGTCTGTCAGTCCCAAATCTCGTGGTACGGCGAATCGGTGATCGCCTGAAGAGGAAGACGACCAACTGCAGGTCTTCTGACACGGGGTTTGAGATTAGGGGTTGTCACAGCACTTCCGAAGTCCTCAGAATTCCGTGAGAAAGAGTACGTGGTGTGCACCGGGAACAAAAGGCAGACGTGAAATTCTCCGAGAAATCGGAGTGCCATTTCTTCTCCTCCATGGGGTGAAGAAATGGCGTTTTTGAAAATTTTCTTGAAGAATTTCTTGAAGCCCTTGACTTGGCACAAGTATCAGAGCTCCCAACCCAACTGTGCGAGTCATAACTTCCTGCAAAATCGTTGCAAACAGAATAAAAGGGGTGTCATGGCTCCTTCACGCGAAATGGCTCACAATTGGGTCCACTTCGTATTTAATATAGGGAAAAAATATTTGATTTAGCAGTTTTGAATTTATAGGGTAGGAAGCAAAATTTCCCTTGCTAAGATTATGATGTAAAAAGATCTCTATATTTAAAAAGTTGATAGTGTAGTAAATCAATGCTAAACTTTCTAAAATGTTAGGATATGCTCAATTTGGAGTTGGAACAAAGTGATGGTACTTCAATCAACCAAAAGAGGTCTTTTTTGTCTTGGAAAATTTAGAGCAATAACTTTAGTAGTCTACAATGTATGCAATTAGTAGTATTAGGAGTTGAATTTGTAGATAGTTGTAGTTGAATAAGATAGGATTTTAAAAAGACTAGTTTCAAGGAATTTGAAGACTTAATGAGGTAGTGGTAGTCAATTGAGTTCGAGGGTGTTGATGGTTGTTGCAATTCAAGGCAGTTCAAATAAGAAAAAGTTTAGTACACAATAATGGATGACCTCAATGAATTATGATTTTAAATTTTAGGTGGAGGTTGAGCTTGAAGTCAACCTTCTAAGATGATTAGGATCAAAAGATTTCACTACAAGAGGATGGGGTGTTTTAAGTATAGTGCTAGTAATATAGTTCTAGTAGGAATGATCTAAAAGGTGTGTTTTTAGTAATATTTTACTAAAAATTCATGTAGTTTTAGTAGAACTATACTACAAGCACTCCTTTAAGGTCATTACTCAAAGGACTACATTGCTCAAACTATACTTCTTAGACTACACTTAAAACACCCCTTTCTCTCTTATAGTATTTGAAGATCAAGACAAGGTGGTGGTGTCCAATTGAGTTCAAGGATGTTGGCAATTCAAGGTAATTCAAATGGAACAAGTTTGGAGGGCAATAGTAGGCACCTCTATGAATTTAGACCTATAATTTTAGGAGGTGGCAGATCTCTAAGTTGTCTTTTTAGGGAACATAAGCTTATAAGATTTGGAAGATGGATGAGGTGGTAGTGTCCGTTCTAGTGAGAGATGATTTGCTACCATAGTTGCAGTTTGTTTTTTCTTCCTCTATCATTTAGATTTGTTAAAACGATGAATGCTTTATTTGTTAGCTAATTTTTAGGCAAAAATTGAAGATAGTGTTCTCTCAAGAGATATGACATCAAGCCACTCTACATCAACTTATAGTATTAGTTGGACTTCCATGGGAGTTGACCTCATTAGATGAAATTTAAGGCCTTGGGAGGGCCACAAGTTCTCAAATTGCGGGAATACAAAAATTGCCACAGAAACGCATAATCTACTGCAGAAACCCAAAATCACAGGAATATGATGTAGCCGAGACTATGCCACGTCATCAATTTTTTTTAATTTCACATTTTAGGACCTGAATTTTTACTTATTCATTTATTTTGGTAATTGCTAGCCTAACAACGACTAGTAGTTTGAGAACTATTTTAGGAACAAACCTGAAATGGCCCTCCCAAGGCTTCAAATTTCATCTAATGTTACTTTAAAATTAGTTTTGCCTAAAAATAGGATTTAACCATCTTAGAGTTGGTATATTTAGGTGGAGAGAGCTCCATAACTTTACATTGTTGCCAAGTGAGAAACTTAGGAATCTATACAGACAAAGTCTTCTGAGGGTGTATTTGTTATGCATTTTGGCTTAGTTTTGATTGCATAGTTTATGTTGTGGCACTCAATCTATTATGTATTATGATGCTTGTTTACATGACAACTCACTAAAGCAATTGTAGTGTGTAAACACCTTATTTCTATGCTTGAAATTATGAAAGACTACATAACAAGGCTCATTGATATAGTTTCAATCTTATTGTAGGTTGTTTGTGTAGTGTCCAATTGGCCTTTCAAAAAAAGGTTAGATGTTTTATATCAACCACCTTTGAATCATTCAAATCCTATTAACCTGTTAACTTCATTGACTATGTTTTTTCCAAAAATGGTCAAAAATTGCTATTTCTAGTATCAATATCAATTCAAAAAATATATTTTTTGAAATTTGTAACCATAGGATCTTTTAGTGAATTAATATGAGAACTTGTGCAAAAAATTCAAAGTTTTTTACCTTGTAGATTGCAAGATATTAGTGTCTGAATGCTCAAAAACCATTTTTTTCACCTTGCGAAAAACAGAGTAGCTATACTTCAGATGGCGACAATCATATGAAAAATGGTTCAAAATAGTTGTGCCTCTTTGGATTATTTGTACGTAGGGTGCTTGCCTAAAAAATTTCAAATTATTTAGAATTGTATAGTGCAACATATAGGCAAAAAGTAAGAAGTAAGAAGAAGTAGCAAATGATTCAAAATACAAAATTGTTAAAAATTTAATTGTGGCATTGAAAAATGCCAATTCCAATGGTTGCAATGTTGTAAAAAATAATCTACATCCTATAGTTTTATTATTATTTTTAAATATTGAAAATTAAGTAAAATAAAGGACCTCAAAGTTTATTTTAGAGTAGAGAATTTATATTTGCCCACAAACAAAAAACCTCATAACTTTTGACTCATTGATCAAAATAGAATGATTCAAAGCTTTCCATGCATATAAATGAAGAAAACTAATTTCAAATTTTTGTTTTTGGAAAAAATGATTTTTTTCAATCTATCCGAATTGCTCAGTTACTCAAAAAACTAACATATTAGGCCATATCTTTTGACTTGTCTTTCCAAATGTCCTACTTTATAGTAGACATGAAAGATATTCCTCTTTCCCACCTTCTATTAAAATTTTGGCCCAAAATATGGAAATCTCCACTCACATGAACTTCCTCAAAATTGCTATGTTGCCAAATTTGGCAAATTGAGTTACGTAAAAAATGAATTTTAAGTAGAAAACTTAATAGTCCTAGGGCTTTTAGCCAATCTAGGTTAGAAATGAAGTTGCCTAAAATCATATTTTAACTATATTGAGATGTAGAAAATTATCTATCCATTCCTAAATGAAAGAAAACTTATGAATCAGACATTCCTAGGAAAAATTATGGTTAGATGAAGTTTTTGTTTTCAAACAAATTTAAAAAATCCCTCCATCCATTACTACAACTTTAGGTGTCGAAATTGACTTTCTTCTTTCAATTTTAGTTTCAGGTTGTAGAAAGATTCAAATATTTTTGTTTCAATCTAATTGGATGAACTTAGGTTCTTTTCATAGATCTAAAACTAAACCTTTAATGACCAAACTTAATTTTTTTTAATTTCTTTAGTTTTTTTCCAAATTTGAAGTGTAAATTAACTCTAGAAGCCTTTAAAAATTCTCTGTAGCAATTTTCATTTAAATTTGTGGTTTACAAAAATATTAAGGACTTGACTTGAACCCCTAACTCAAGGTACCTCTATTAGACTTCTAAATTAGAATTATTACTTTTGAATTTTTACATATTTCATGTTATAAAAATCATAATTATCTTTGAATAATATTAAGGTACTTAGTGTTTGGACTTTTCTATCAAAAGTTATGAATGGATAAAGTTTGACCTCCAAATCATAGTTTTAACTTCAGCTAGTATTTTCTCCTAATCTATAAGTCAAAATTCTTCTTATAATATTGAATTCAATATGATTTTCAAATTTTACAAATTTTTTACTTGAAATAGATGACTTTTGACACTTTTCATCCAAACCTAATCTTTTCAATTATCAAACTTCATCGCATTCTATTTTATTCATTTTAAATTTTTTCTATTCATCATATAGTTTTGGAACCCTTTGAGTATGGTCTATGTGATATAGAATTAGAATTTGACTAAACTTTGGAAGTCTTATTTTAATACCTATCTTATTACCTCTAATTTGGACTTTGGATTTTGATTTCTTATATTGGGGTTTTAATATGTCCTAGCTATAAAGCGTGAAATTGCCTTTGTATAGAATTAAACAACTTGGTATTTGGAGTTTTATTTCCAAAGTTATGAACAAATGAAGTTTGACCTTCAAATTGTACCTTGATACTTCATTCAACATTTTCTTGGGCATTTTCTCCTAGTTTGTAATATAAATCAAATTTTACTTGCAAAATTTTACTTTAAATTTTATGTCCATCGTAGAATGTCTTTGTGACTTCAATTGGATATATCTAAGTGCTTTTCATCCAAAACTACTTCCAAGAACTATCAAACTTCATCCCAATGACATTGGTATGTGAGCATAGAAGTGTAAGCTTATGAGCCTATGAGCCTTGAGCTTTGAGCCTAAGTATAAGTAAGTATCATACACTCATTAAAGGTGTTTATAACATAAACACCTATAATATAGGTGTTTAAAACATAAATATTCTATAACCATTGAGGTGTATATAATATAGACACCTATGCTATAGGTGTATAGAATTCTAGGCTCATAGGCTCACACTTTCTATGCTCATATACTAGCAACCGTGAACTTCATCCTAGACTATTTTTCTTAATTTTTGTTTATTTTGAAGTTTAACATGTTTCTAGAAACCTTTAATAAGTTTGTCTACGATAATTTGATTTTGAATTTGAACTTGTAGTTTGGAATAATCCTAAAGATCTAACTTGAGAACCTAACTCCTATTTTCACCCATGAAAATTAGAAAATGAAACAGTGGTAGTTTTAGGTGAATACCTTAGAGTCAACTTCCAATATAGTCCTATCCTTCATTACATAGATTCAAATTACTTCAAGTAGCCCATTATATATAATTTTGGTTAGCTTTCTTTTTTAATTTTAATTTTTTTATATACTAATCAAAATAACAAGGTTTTACAACAAAGTACAAAAATTGTCATGACACTTTCTTTAATTATCTCACCCTATTTTTCAACTACCCCCTTCTTCATAAATATTTTATAAATTATTCTCTATTTTCTTCTAACTTTTGAAATGTCCTTGACATTGCAAAGGTTGACTTCTATGACTATAATTGTCTTCTAATCAAACAAAAATGATGATATAAGGACTATGAGGATTTTTGTGTCCTACTTCACAATTAATTGACAAAAATCTGTCAATTGCTTTGTCAATGGGAACATGTTGACTCGGCCAATTAATTCACAAAATTCTATCAACTTCTATTCTTTTATACCCTCCTTTGTTAATGGGCCCATTGCCATACTGACATGAATCCGAATTAGAAATAACCAAAGTATCTTTCTTTTTATAAAAGAAAGAATGACAAAATTGAATTTCTTTTGAATTTCAACTTCTATATATTGCACATGAAAGATTTTCTAAAAGCATAGAACTCATCCACTTTCTTGCTTAGCTCCATAAGCCATTTATTTCTTGGTGATTAGAGTGGAGAAGAGAAGCTCTTTATATCACATTGGGTGGTAGGAGGTAGAACAATCCATGTAGGATACATAGTTTAGAAGTTGTAGGAGCGGTTGAGGTCTTACAACTTCTAAACTATATATCCCACATGGGTTGTTCTACCTCCTACCACCCAATGTCTACATGGAGAGCTTATCTCTTCTATAGACAACTCAAGATAAGATATTGATGCTTAATTGTTAAAGGTAACATTGGTTAAATATTCAATTAATTCTATTGGTTTTTGACAAATTAACTATTTTTACAATCATTTGTTTCTCTTCATGTCATTCATGGACAGTTGTTGTCTTGAAAATGGGAAGGGGATCAAATATGAATTAAGAATTTGACAACAAGTTGACAAAAATTGACAAGTTCTCATAAATTGACAAGATGAGGATGCGAAAACATGGTTGTTGTCATTTCAATCAATTCTATTATAAAGTTGTCATCTTATACTACATTTCCTTGTAGTGAAGCATCACTAAGTTCCACCAAGTATATGATAAATCATTGCATTGTTAAGTGGTAAACTATGTTTTTTTGTTTTTTTTTGTTTTTATTTCTTGTCCAAGTCAAACCTCGATTACTTGAAGAAGGTAAGATTCAACTACAATTTCTTAGATTATCCTTCACTCCCTTCAATTCCTTTGTGCAAATTGAACTAAAAGGCTTTATCTTTCAAAATTAAAATCATAAGAGGATTTTTTAGGGCTCCGAGAGACTGTTTCAACCTTGTTTCCCAGTCTGTGAACCCGTCTGATTAAATAGTAATAATAAAATAATAAAATAATATTTAAAATATTTAAAAAATATTTTTTTGGAATTAAAAAAATTAATTAAATTTTAATATATGATGTGACAGTCTCTTGGCCACATCAAATCGCCTCTATGGCAACTTTTAGAGAGTTCCCATAGTCCAAGAACTCGCGGTCTTCTACACAAGCTGAAAATCCTCTTATGCATTCACTTTTGACTTTTAGTTGTTGTCTTTTTGGATAGAGTCCATGTTGGTTGGTTGTAGAAAATGAATAAGGTTGGATATTGAGCCAAAGAGTCTAAGTATATTCTTCACTATATAGTTGATCTTATTCTTCTAACCTAGGGTGCAAAAAGATTAAAATGATTGTAGTTTAGTTGTCAGACTTGTCTTCTTGGATTGAGAGTATTGATATGATCTATATTTAGTTTCTAGAGAACAATTCAACACATTAAGCCATGCCAATAGAAACAACTTGTTTAAAATGGCTTGACATTCAAACTTGGGATCAATCAAATTTGATACCAAATAACAATGCATCTATTCGTTTATTAATCATCATTTTTGCTTGCTACTATAGTCATGGGGGGCTATATCATTCAAAGGTTAGTTCTTAGAGGATAGAACCTATGATTGTATAGTCAAACTTGAAAGTTTTTCACTTTGTATCTTCCATTTTTTCACTATTCATAAATGAAAACTTTTACTTTATTTTCAGAGGTGAAACGATATGTCTAGTATTTGTTACAAATTTTTGCAAAAAATTCAAATGACTATGATTTTTTGAACAAAAAATGAAGAAAATTTATATCAAACTCAAACTGTGTTGAAAAATGTGAAATTTTAGAACAAAATCCTACATTCTAGTGTAGGATTTTGTGGCACATTGAAGATTTCTATAACTCTATTCATGAAGGAGAATTTCAAATCTCTTGTAGTTGTGGGAGAATAATTTTATTCAACAAAACATTGAACTAAATTAATATAGAGAACCAAGCAAACTTTCAACTCCAAAAATCCATTTGAGACTTCAAGACTCTCATCAAAAGTTATGAAGAAATTTGAGGTAGAGGTTAAAAGGAATGTTTATTTTGACATTTTCAAACATTGTCTTTGAATTTTGTCCATGACTTTCAATTGGAGACTCAAAATCATGAACAAATTTTTGGGAGACTACATACCTACCCGCAAACTAAAATTGCTCATAACTTTCATTTAACCCCTAAATGCCCAAGCCTTTTCAAGTGTGTTTTGACTATGAAAAAAGTGCATGAGCTTGTAGTCATTCCTAGTGAAGCATATTAATTTTTTTCTAAAATCTAACAGCATAGATGTTTAAAGAGCTTGTTTATTAGTAAGTACAAAATTGCATAGGAGTTGTGAGATTATAACAAGAGAAGAGTACATTTTCTATATTCAGTATATTGGCTTTTCCCACAATGTTTCTCAAATTTGCATCTAAATTTTTTTGGGGATTGGAGGTGACATAAACAACTACAAAGAGTATTAGCATACTAAAATGCATTTCTAAAAAACTTAATTTTATATGAAAAACTACTAAATTAATTATACAATCCACCTTGCAATTGTTGAAATGCAATTATTTTTTATAAGTAGAAATTGAAAATAACTCCAAATCAATAGTTGTGTGTTTAAATTTTCAATGGTGAATATCATGAAAACACTTTCCTCTTTCCATTGGAACCATTCTCAAAGCAAATGGATATGTATAATTTCTTAGATCTCAAATCAAGTGAAATCACTAAACGCTAGGAAATGGAGAAAAATTGACAAGCTTTACTCTTCACTTTTGGTACATGTATGCCTTTGGAGACCTCTCAATAATCCAATGTGTACTTTTTACAGTGAAAAATGAAAGTTTTCAATAGTTAACCCTTAAAATTGCCCGAATTTTTTTAAAAATGGTCAAAGGAATTTAACTGCCCATTCAGAAATGGGCCTGAAATTTCAGATCGACCGTATATGGTCGATTGGGCAGTTTTTGATTAATCCATTCTTTAATGACCCTAGTTATGGGCACTTTTGTTATTTAGGGCTGAATACTTCAAAAATTCACAGAAATTACAATTTTGATTGGAAAATTATAATTTCACTTGGGTTTAGTTCGTGAAACATGCACACACGTCTAAAAAATACGTGCCCTTCTTGGATTTGGCCCCAGTATAGTCAGATTGCAAATCAGGGTGGTAATAGGCTTGTCTACGTACCTTAAATGTCCTACCATCACTCCAGTACTTTAGTCTTATTTTGATTCTCCATGATGTGTCTGGATTTTGTAGATGAGGATTCCAAAGACGAAAAGGCAACCTCCCAGAACACTCTTAAATGTTTTGGAGTGCTGCGACCATTGCATCAGTCCAATAAAGCTGCACACCCACAAAATTAAATGAAAATCATCCATTCTTCAATACACACAAAGCCCGCCAGGTTGACCACGGCATGGCAAGGACTCCAAACGTCCTCATCGGCGTCCTTCCAGACTAACTGAAGGTAGGGATGATAGAGCCGTGTAGTAACGGCTAGGATGGGAACCAAGGTCGATTATTAAACGGGCGCAGTAACGTTTGGTGGTACGAGAGGCGACGCTTGCCGGCACTTGCCGGTACGTCTTCAATGTCTGCGGCCCTGCCGCAAGATAGCTGCGGTACGACCGTACCTCCCCTTAACTTACCCTTGCTGCTGGGGCACGACGCCCCGGGTTGCTTCCCGCTCCAGAGCTTGATAGCTACCCAACTTACAGGAGCGCTAGGTAGCTGGATCGATCAGAAACCATGTTGCTCATCTCAGTTCGCTGCGGACTGAATTGACATATCCTGCAGGTCTGGCAAGTATCCGATCGGTTCCCCAAGTAGGAAGTGAATCGAAGGGGTTAGTGGGGCATGCATTGGTCGATCACGGATTAAGTTATATATGTTGCGAGCCTGACAGTCACGACTCACGGAGCAGGAACTCAAGGGGTGCCGGCTGGGTGGGCCGGGGCTTAGCTAGCTAGCCAGCCAGCCTGCCTGGCCAGGCCAGGCCACCGACCTGCATGCGCGCATGTGATTGTGAAGGTTCTGTGGGATCTGCAACGGCGTCAGAAGCTAGCTAGCGCGGAGGGATCGGAGCCTAGCCTCAGTCTGAAGGAGAGGTGTAGCTGCTTCCGTTCGGGAATCGGGAGCGAGATTTGGGAGGGTAGGCTGGCCGATCACATCACATGCGCGCTTCGTGATTGAAGTCTGCGAAGATACTATTCAGTTACTGACACAATGCACGACATCATCACTGTTCTGAGTTTTTTGTTTATTCTGGAATCATCTCCTGGGTCGGAGTATTTTAACCCGGTTTCGAATTATAAGGTGCCGTGTTTTTGGGTTTGCCTTCTGCGAAATTGCCAACTCGCGCTTTCGCATCACATTGAAGCCTGGAAATGATCGATCAGCGGGCCGAGATTCGTCAAATCGGCCTTGCAATTGATGAGCAGTTAGTTGATTTGCGATTGATTCAGCAACTGGGGCGCGCATGACAATAGCAAATGGCATGGATTTGTTGAGACTCCGATTACTAATTAGCCCTAGTTCCATCACATTTAAGGTATGTTTGCTCTTGGTGTTAAAGAGTGCTACTAGCTTGCTTGTTAATTCCAGGACTCTGCATTATTCTGGGTCATTGAATGGAAGTTCGGAGTAACATAGCAGTGCCACAACCGTCCTACAGCCGAGGAAATTATATAGCAATCTTGATATATGTTATAATCATGCTTTGTCTGTCACAAGGTAATCTTTAGATCCATTCCATTTTTCATTAATCTCCATTCTCAAAGTGACAAATTTGTTGGATTCATGGGTTGCGGGTTGATTAAGATACTTAGGATTGACCAGCTGATGTCACCATAATTCAATTTTTGTATGACTGTCTTTTGATTATAATAAGCATATAATGGGTAGGATTTATGACAATTCTATTCTTTCTGAGAATTTGACTCTGTTAGAATACACTGACATAATAATTCAACAAGTCTGACTTCATATTCATAGTAACACTGACGGAATATAAATTCAACCATGAGAGATGATAGTTAGAGTGTTTAGCTACAAATGACAAACTGAAGTTAAAGTCAATAAATTTATTATATGTAGTTTCAGTTCCTTCCTGGATAACTATTCTTTGTTGCGGCTTGGTTGAGAGCAGTGGAATGTCTTTTGTGTTCAATTTTGCAGAATGGGAAGCCCGTTTCAAGCCGAGAAAGAAAGATGTATGCAGACAACTTACATCTAAGCGAGGTGTTAGTGTAGCAAACCATTGAGCGGTGCATAATGCAAATATACAGGTGAGCCCAAAAAAGAATTAAAAAAAATTTGCAAGCAGGAACTTAACTTTTTCAACGAGAAATTATTACTGGCAATGATGCAAGTTTAACCCTGAGCGTCTGGAATCATGTCCAGAATTGACCATCTGGGAAAAATCATTATAAAGTACTATTTGGAAGAATATTTTGGGATTGTGATACAAAAAAATTGCAAATTTTGAGTTTCAGATTCCATCCATACGATTAGATTTCCCAATGCTTTCACCAATATTTTTCTACAAATTCTGAAAGGAAAATTTCAGAATCCCTTCAAAATTCAATTATAAGCAGAATATTGTCATTTTTCAAGTAAAATTTGTTGGAGTGGGTTTGAAATGAGGTTGTCTTCATATGGTGATTTTTTGAAATTTTTATGTTCTTTAATTCTATTATCTCATTTTTGCAAATTTGGTTTTGAATTGTAGTCAACGCAAGTCAATCACTTGGCATACTTCCACATTTGTAATTTTAGAAAATTATGTACTCTAGTAACACCAAAACCAACCCTTAGATAGAATAAACACTTCATAAAGAATTTCTAAAAATTAGAATGACTTCCATCCAAGTAGTAATGAGACAAAAAAGTAATTTTGAATCTATTCATTGTCCAAAAATTGGACATCGGCATGCTCCGGGGTTAATAAACAATTCCAACCTAATAACATTCCCTTACCTTACTACCATCTTCATCAAATACTTGCCTAATAATTTACCTTATTAATAATTAAAGTGAAAAAATAAAGCTATTTATTGTAGGCCAAACCAATACCAGTATTTACCATTTTAACAACCTTGCCACTTCCTTCAAAATTATTTGGAAAAAAAACAAAACATTCCAATGAAGCTAAAAAATTTCATATAAAAAAGGTGTAGTATTTTTAGAAGTAGACAAGGGAAATGTCTCTTCTAACAAAATGGATTGCTTAGCTTCCTCTATGCACTAGTATTGACAAGATGACCTTTGTTACAACAAATTATCAAGCTGCTATTGTGACAAGAATATGTTGAAAGCACTTATATCACTAGTAGAAGATGATGTCCAAATCAACAAAAAATGAACAAGTTTTTGTTGAATTAGATACTATATCAACCGATTTTTTAATTCTTTGTTGATTTGGCACAAGTTTATAAAATGATCTTAAATTTTTTGTTGATTCAAATAGTACAATGTCCAAAGCAACCAAAAAATTAATAATTTTTTCTTCGTTTGGAATGATAAGAGTTTAGGATAAGTTTTTATTATTTTGGTCAATTTTTGAATCATTATAGTTGGAATTCTTTGTTGAATGAAATTTTATATAAAGATTAAACATGCACAATTCAATGTTTTGTAAAATCAGCAAACTTCAGACCTCATTTTGGAGTAGAAAAACATCTTTTTTGAAAAAAAAATGGGACAATCAAAAGTTGCCTATTAAACCAACTTTCATCTCCAGAAATCCTTTTGAGATTTAGAGCCTCCAATCAAAAGTTATGGGCAAAAATCATAAATGGGTTGAAATAATCATTTTCTTTGACATTTTAAACATACTCTCTAATTTTTTATCATAACTTTTTATTAAAGGCTCTAAATCTCAAACGGATTTTTGGAGATGAAAGTTGGTTTAAATAGGCAAATTTTCTTAGTTCAAAATTTTTTCAAAAAAGATGATTTACTATACCAAAAAGGCTTCCAAACTTTGATGACTATGCAAAGTAGTAGAAAGAAAAAGTGAATAAATTCAAGAAAACACATCATATGAACACATGTCTTGGTGGGTGGTGCAATGGCCAAGGGCCTTGGTCTTCAAGTATGAGCTGCAAGATTCAAACTCTTGTGCCCACCCAAATTGGTTGCTTTGTTGGCTCGCCATGTGGTGGCTTGTGGTTGGTTGGGGCTTGCCATGTGGTGGGGTTTTTTACTATGTAGGCACATGTAGTACATGTTTTTTCTAACACTTTTTTGTTAAGTTTTGTCTAAGTCAACTGCACTAATTCAACAAACGTTTGTTCATCAACCATTAACAATATCAACAACTTTTTGCTAGATTTTTGTTGAATTGGTCATAATATTTCTAGTAGTGTTAGGCTTCTTACAAGACATCTAATTTAGTATGTGCACTAATAATTGTCACTAATTGCAAGTGAATGTAGTTAGTATCATTGAATTATTCAAACTCCATATGAATTAGAACTTTATAAAACTCTACATCTAAAATCAACACTAGGCTTTCTCATAGATGGCCATATTTTAATTGTGTAAATCTTGGGTATTCAATATAATTTATTTTTTTGAGACAATTTTTGATCCACCTATACCTCTTGCATTTTGAAAGTGTTGATTGTTAATGTGCATACCTTACTCCAAGATTAGGCTAGATGCTCAACTCCAAAAATCAACAACCAAATGAATGTGAGAAGACATGACTTGCACTAAATGTAATTCATTCATATTCTATTAGCTAATGAGATATATGCAATTGTATTTTTAGATTTGATTGTTTTAATTTATTTTCTAATAAATAGATTAGTGACCTCTACTTCCTAATTCATTTCCAATCCTTCTCCCATTATGAGTTATTTTTTATTTTTTCACTTTAGACACTAGTTTGTGGTTGATTGGGACTTAACTACTTGTGCCACAATTGCAAAAAAAATGCTTGTTGGACTTTTTTGAATAGTAGCATAGTTGATAGATGAATCAGGTTTCAAACAAATTTGAAAATAGAACTTGTCAAGGGTTCCTTCCTAGAGATATATGTGACTTATTGGAATGATTTGGTAGAGTAGAATTTCTTCGAGAAAGCTAGATTAGTGTAGATAATATTTTAGGATATGGTAGTTGGGATTGGATATTTAGATTGTGACTAGAAGTAGCTAGAGGGGGTCTGTTGGATTTGCTTTGAAGGAACATCTAATACAACTTGCCATTTGCATTGTATGAGGGAATATAAGGCCACACAACATTCGCATTCTTTGTTGGTGGGGGCATTTGGTGGAGGAAGTAGAGAAGAAGAAAGGGCAATTTAGGCATCAATTTTACAATAGGAGGAATGATGGTTTTGATTTGTATGGTCAAACGTAGGATGCAATAATGACAACTACAATTTCTTTTGTTGGGCAAAAGCAATATCACATAGTAGGTTTAAATCACAATCAAAGGTGCCATAAAAGAAATCAAGTAATGTAGATATTATACTTTAGTTCATTATAACTATCAGTTTTCAAACCTATTTAATCTACTAATTATAGGTCACTTAGTCCTTTTTGAGTAGGATCTCAACTCTCAAGTCAAATTAATGTCTTAATTAAATTTTGTATTAAATTTTTAATATTAGCTTGTCAACTTTTTCAATGGTGGAAAAAATATCTAATATCCAATGAATATCAAAGTAATTGAATTATATATATATATATATATATATATATATATATGAAAATACACAATCATATGATAGAATAGTATTGGATTTTTCTACTATAATTTGAATATATATTTAATTTTCAATAATTTAAAAAAAAAACACATGAACATCCTTTCCAATATAAAAACAAAAGATGAATGTCCATTATTTCAAAGCAAGAAATGTATATATTAAACATATCTATGGCTCTACTTTTTAAAATTGGATGCTTTAATATATTATTAGAATAAATCAATGACTTGTCAATAATTAAACTTATACTATTAAACATGCAATGTTTAATAATTAAAAATCCTTGTGGACAATTGTATAATTGCGATATATTATTAGAATAAATCAATGACTTGTCAATAATTAAATTTATACTATTTTATATGTAATATTATAATTGATAAGTATGAAAATTTTGAATGATTAACTTTTTTAAAATTGTTATATTGTAGTGTAGTCATAGAATTCAACCTCTATAGCAAATGACTTAGGTCCTTTCCAAAATTTGAACTATAGAATTTTGTCTCCAATTTATTGAATAAATGCATTGAACATTATATTTTTCATCCATATATTTATTAAAAAAATGACAACATCAATGTAAATAACACATTCAAAAGTTTAGAAAATTGTCTAAATGAACTTTAGTCTTGTGCTAGCAATGTAATCCCAATGGTACCTTTGAATGTATGTGGCTTGCTATGGTAGTATTACTTGTGAGCATATGAATTCAATTCACAAAGTACATTTGTGGAAATTGTATGCTTTTCACTCTCATTTGCAATCATTTTCTTAGAATAAAGCAATGCTTTTAAATACTAGATATAGTCCAAGAAGACATGACAACAACTTTGAATAAAAGTCAGTCAACCATTAATGAGGTGCATCAGTGCAATTCAAGATGCTCTCTACTTGTAAGCATTATAAAAAGAAATTGGTGCAAGGATTGCACAAAATGTAGTGAAGTGTGTAGAGGAGTCTTTTGTGTAGTCTTTCCAAGTGATTGTAAGAAACATTTGTACTATTTTGTATCACATGTTGCATGTTGATATGTTTTTTGGCCATAACTTTTGTATTTTGGCTCCAATTGATTTTGTATTCGTATAGAAAGTAGTCGATCATGAATATCATAAATCTTCCCTAATTTTTTCATAATTTTCAAAAATAGTTTACTATCCAAACATAGACCCCAATTGAATGTCATATTAGCTAGTTTGGAGGGTTTTAGTACAATTTTGTACCCAAAAAAACGAATTTTGAGCTAAAATTTGGATGAGATGATCTTTTAGAAGACTTTGTAGTTCTTTGAGGAAGGATTTTTTTTAAAAGGTATTTTTATGTGGTGTGGAAGTCTATAAAGTGCGCTTCTAACTACTTGCATTTAAAAACATATAAATTATTATTTCAGTGATTTCTTTTGATGAATGACCATCTCTATAAAGTTGGTATAAATGGCCAATTTTGATTTTGTGAATTTTGTGAATTTTTCTATTTTTTATTAACTGAAACATCAAAATATGTATTTTCTTGAGACTTGGCACTTTTCTAGTTCACCTGCTTAGAGAATTTTTTTATGCAATTCATTCTTCAAGTACTTTTTTCTTAAAGGTGTATACATTAGTCATATTTAAAAAAAATTAAAATAATTGTTTTCTAATTTTAAAGTACTCCCAAAAAGATCATGAAAACATAAGAAATAGTATAAGTGTTTCTTGCACTCACCCTTTCCAAGACTACTAGAAAAACACTATTAGTGAGAGAATCTAAGAAACTAAGAATTGGAGGTACCTTTGCCAAAAGCACATTGGATGCTTGGCTGCTTGCTAGTTAATTGGTTGCAACCTAGAGTTGCAATTGGCTCTAAAAGATACAAGATCTACATTATAGGTGGAAAATCTATATGCCGAACTTTGAGGGCCTAACTTCACCCCTACAATTGGTAACTTGTAGTCTCTATTCTACAAGAAGGTTGATTATTGTCATCATATAGGGCCAATTGACACAAGACAATGCTTGAAAATACAACAAAAAAAGAGGATTAGAAAAAGACAATAGGAAGATGACCATATAAGGCAACAATAGAGGTTTAGGGAGAAGCCAAGTAGCGGTGACCACTGCATAGGAATGTACACCATCAATGGCAATGTAGGGAGGGAAGTGCAAAATAGGGTGCAAACATACTTTAAACAATTACATAAGACTATAAAATTAGGTGGCTCCTCCAATTGTCTCAACAAACCACTCACTTCCATATGCAATTATGCAATAGTAGTGTGATTTGACTTGTTGCATTGCTAGAAAATTCAATCCCACAATTGTAAGCAATAATTAAATGAACAAGTGTCTTTTAAGCGTGTAGTATGCAATTGATGCCCAACACTTGGCCCAATCCCCAAATTTGTAGTAATGGCAACGACAACTAGTGATAAGTAGGCTCCTACACTAGCGGAAGGAAATGGACAACTTCAAAGATAGGATATAGCTATCAAATTTCAAAAATGCCTTTAGCAATGTCAATAGCTAGGATGCACAACTAGGCCAATGTGTTGTAAACTCCTTAGTATTAATGTACTCCCCATCATTTGCTTGCCTACAACAAAATTGAGTTTACCAAATCAATACCCACCACTTGTAAATCTAGGTTTATTAAATTTTGCTATGGTTTGGAGACACTAAGAAGATTTTTGTGTCCTATTTGACACTAAAATGACAAAAGTTTGTCAATTTCTTTGTCAATAGGAACATGTTGAGTTGGCTACCTATTTGACAAAATTCTCTCAACTTTTTGTCACCTTTGAAAGAATTTTGTCAACTTCTATACCTTTATACCCTCTTTTGTCAATGGGCTTATTGCCATGTTGCCATGAATCCTAATTAGTAATAATCAAAATGTCCTCTTTTTTATAAAAGATAGAATAATGGAATTGAATTTGCTTTGAATTTTAACTTTCAAATATTGAATATTTAAAATAGTAAGAGCATAGAATTCATCCACTACTTTGCTTTGCTCCATGAATCATTTATTTATTGTGGTTATCATAGAAAAGAGAAACTCTCTATATACACATGAGTGGTAGGAGGTAGAACAACCCATGTGGAATATGCAATTTAGAAGTTGTAGAAGCTCAACCGCTCATAGTTAAGTTTGAAATAGACATTTTGTTAACACTAGAGTTTCATACCTCATTTAGGCATATTAGAATATCTTTATACAAAAACTTTGAACTAGAAAAAGGTGGAAAATCAAATAAAGTTTCATCTCCAAAAGTCGGTTTAACATTTTGAGCCTTCAATCAAAAGTTATGATCAAATTTCAAAGAAGAGGTTTTAAATAGTCAAAAAAATATGTCCCTTCCAATCCCTCTTTGAAATTTGTTCATAACTTTTGATTGAAGGCTCAAAATGTCAAACGGATTTTTGGAGATGAAACTTTATTTGATTTCCCACGTGGTGCACCTTCTTTTAGTCCAAAGTTTTTGTATAAAGATATTCTATTATGCCTAAATGAGGTCTAAAACTCTAGTACTAAAAAAATATATGGTCAATTTCGTTAAAATGGCGATAGTCCATTAAAATGGCATGACATTCCATTAAATTGGCATGATATTCCGTTAAAATGGCACAACATTTTGTTAAAATGGCACATTTTTTTCTTCTACCACTATGCCTCTATGTCAAAATGGTACACAAAAATGTCAAAATGACACTTGAAATTTGTCAAAGTGGCACATGGAATATTGCAAAATGGCACTGGAATATGGCAAAATGGCATTGGAATTTGGCAAAATGGCACTCGGAATACCGCCATTTTAATGAAATTGACCATATATCTATTTCAAACTTAACTATGTGGAGCAGTTGAGTTTCTACAACTTCTAAATTGCATATCCCACATGGATTGTTCTACCTCCTACCACCCATATATATGGAGAGAGTTTCTCTTCTCCATAAGCATCTCAAACCAAGATATTGATGCCAAATGGTTAAAGACTACATTGATATAATAGTCAATGGATTTGTTGGATTTTTCACAAACCATCTATCTTTAATTATAATTATTTGTTACTCTTCATTGTCATTCATGGAAAATTGTTGTCTTCAAAAGGGAGTGGGGGATCAAATATCAATTAAGAATTTTGACAAGAACTTGACAAGAACTTGAAAAGAATTTGACAAATTCTCACAAATTTACAAGAAAATGATGCAAAAACATGGTTGTTGTCATTTCACACAATTCTGTGTCATACACTTGTCATCTTGAACTACATTTTCTTGTAGTGTATACTTCCAATTATTCAATACACTAGTAGAAAATTCAATGTCTAAAAGTACCAAAAAGTGTTGATTTTTTCTATTGATTTAAGTGTTAATTTGAACATGTTGTTATGGACAATGATCAACAAAAACTTGTTATTGTCTACAAAATCTTGTTCAATGTTAACAAAAATTTAATAATTGTTAACAAAAATTTGTTAAATTTTTTGTTCATTTGCAAAAAAACCCCTTAAAAGTTGTTTATACAGCATGCTATTAGAAGTTGACATGTGACACTTGTCATGTAAATAATAAAAGTTGCCACACTTGCAAGGACTGCCATGTGAGTGTAGCCATTGTCCATTGGGGTTTAAACCCAAGACGTCGGCCTAGGGGCCCAAAAACCCAACCATCACACTAATGTAAACATTACTTGTTCACAATGGAATGATATAGAAATCAACTTTATATACTTTCTTTGTAGCTTTTTAATTACATTGAGAAAACAATAAACTTTGAACGCCATTTAGTCATACAAAAAATCATGTTTTTCCAAAAAACTCTAAACCATACAAAGTTGGGAAATGAAGTTAACTTTCATTGAAAGGAACACGTTTGAGTTTTCAACTTTTCAATAAAAAATTATGGACAAAAATGAGAGACAGTGTTTGAAATTGTCAAAAAAAATCTCCTTGCTACCTCTCTTTGAATTTTGTCCATAAATTTTGATTGGAAAGTCAAAATCACAAATGGATTTTTTTTAATGAAAGTTAATTTAATTTATAAACGTTTTTTTATTGAATTTTTTTTTAAAAACCATGATTCTTTCTAAGAAAATGGCCTCGAAAGTCAATTGTTTTCTCAAAACATGGAATCATTGTAAATGATGAATATTTTATAAAATGTCACTGTACTAGGGATTTCAATTGTGGTAATTTAATCCTTTAAGGTACATTCACCAAAAATGTGGATGTGCTTTAGACAACCTTCATTGTAAATTTCAAAATATTCTTTATTGGTATCTATGGAAAACTTAGGAAATGAAACTTGAGGAATTTTTATTCAATACCATTTGAAAATTTGAAAAAATGAGGAACTTAAAGAATTCGTTCAATTGCAGGCTTTGAGTGTTAGAACTCATATTACACCATTTTCTATGTTTTCATTCAATTGTTTTTATAAAATATATATTTTTAATTCAAATTATAAAAACATATTTTTCATTTTGAATATTACATATGATAAAAGTACAAGATTATTCAATTGTATATTCTACTTGAAATAAATTTTATTTCATCTTTTTCTTAAAAAGATTACAATCTTTTCATTTTTTTAGAAAAGTTTCCAGAAAGATTGTTTTAAGCAAAATAAAACATTTTTTTGATGCAAAATATGAAGATTGCATACATCAATTATGTAATAGGATAAACATAATTTCATATTAAAATTTGTCTTTAGAGTTCAATACCATGGGTGTCTTAGGTGTATGAAAAAAATATTTTGAAAATGTTTACACTAATACCCATTGCTACTTTGTTGTTCTTAAATGAATGAAAGATGTTTGAACTATTATTGAAATATATTTACAAATTCATTTTCACAATACTCACAAAAAAATTTAATTGTGACATTTTTCACAAAACAAGTGAAATTTTTTGTAATGATTGACAATTTGTAGTCTTAGGTTGTAAACATATAAGATTGGTATTTGAACATAATTTGAAGGAAAAATGTAGCTCAAAGTTCAAGTTTTGCCTATTTCAAAATGAATCTCCTTGTTTAAAAATGATTTAAAAGATTTTTCAATAATGAACAAAAAAAATTTCAAACTCTTCTAAGTCAAAATGGAAAAAGAATTATTAGAATTTTAAAAAATTGAATTTGGATGTTCAGTTATTCAAATGAACAAAAAATTTGTAAGCATTCTATTGATTGGTATTAAATCAACTAAAATTTATGGTTAATGTAGTACCTACTTTAAAAGGAAGTTGTCAATTTTAAGTTGAACATTGTTTTCTAGTAGTATGCACACATAATTCTATTTAAAATCAACAAACTTTGGAGTTAAAATTTTCAATCATTGTATGTCTATTTTCAACAAAAATTACTAGAAAAAAATGTGTAATTCAAATTTGTTATAGTGGTGAAAATTTTAATAAAATTTAATATATTACAAAAAATTGGCAAGCATTTTGCTAGGAGATGGATGGTCATTATTTATATTTCAATAATATAAAACTTACAATTCAAAGTTTTCCGGCATTTTTGGTCATTAATTACAAATGTGATTTGTTGTTTTTTTCTTTTGAAATTTTTCTACAATATATGGTTAAACTATATCCTATTGAATAGTATAACTTGAATTTGACACTATTCCAATTTTAGTCTTACACAATTGAAAACTTGAACATGATTAAATTATTTACATAAAATTTGATATATATTTTGAATTTCATTAGAATTCTAAGTAAATTCATAATCATATAATATTATATGGGATATTTGAATTAAATTTGGATTCAATATTCTACTTCTTAAAAAATTTCAAAAAATTCTAATAGATTCCATCAAATTTCAATGGATTCGAATAGATTTTTAGAAGATTTCAAAAATATTTCAAAAATATTCAAAAAGCATTCCACCTATTTTTGTTGATTTAATCATTGTACCATTCATCAACAAAAACAATGTTACATTTTTGTTAATTTGTACAAAATTGACAAAAAGTTGTCCTAGCTATCAATGCCAATATCGAAACCAACATAATTTAACAAAAACATTTCGATTTTTTGTTGATTTGGACGTCATTTTTTAGTAGTGTAATCTCCACACTAGACCATATATGTATCTTGATTGGTGTGTGTTTGGTGAATGAGTCCTAATGTGAGTCCCAATTTGTTATAAATTGGCCTAGTAGAGAGTTAGTCCCATTCAAGTGTAGTTAGTACCAATGGGGAGTAGTGCCTCTATTGAGTACTTGGACATGAATGGAAGTTCCACCCTATCTCATCAAATGATATGTCCAATGTCTTGTAGGAGTTAAAGGTTTGAAGGGAAGTATTGGGAATGACAGAGGAATGGATAATCCCATGACAAATTGGAACCTAACTTTGTATGTGCGTAGCATTAGGAAATTGTGATTCTTGGTGTCACTGAGAAGTGAAGTGCTTAAAGAGTACTTAAGGGTGGGTTTGAGAAACTTAAATGTCAATAAGGGGCATGACATATTATGCAATGATACTAATGTGTGAGCATGAAAATGAAAGCATGTGAGCCTCAAGCACATGTACAAGTAAATATATTACAACCATTGAAGGTGCTTATAATGTAAACACCTACAATATATGTATGATCTATAATATTCTTATATTATAATCATAGAAAAGTTCTATAATATGGACACTTATAATATAAGTTTGAAATCATCTAGGCTAATGGCCTTATACTTCTCGGCTCACATAGTAGTAACTGCTATCATTGGTGCAAATTTTTTTAAAGTACAAGAATATCCTAGATTATTTTCCATGCATTTTTAGACAACCATTGCATAAATTATATGAATTTTCAAAATTTCAAAGTATTGATATTCAAATGTTGATGTTGAAAATAGATGCATTCAAAGCATCCTATGCCTTCAATATTATTCCAAAGATATTTTTATAAAATAAAATACAAATTAAATTTGCAAATGAATTTTTGCCGAAAACAAATGAATTCTTTAACTTTCAAAGGTCAAAATATAATTTTTTTCCAATGACAACTTGTAGGCTAAAATTAGTATAATTGATTTTTTAAGTGAACTTTGGAATTTCTATATTAACCCTTGAAGGACGGACTGGTATCAGTGGAAATCATGTATTTTAATTCCGTGTGACATCATCTATTTTGAAAAAGCCTAATATATTCATTGGAAGTCAAAGAACTATTGAAGATCTTTCTTTTCCACTCCTAATACCAAGGATGAAAAGTTGCACTTTTGTCCTGTATAGAAAGATTCTCTGTCATTCAATGGACGCAGAACGTCCTCGGCGGCGTTTAAGGGTTTTAAATATACACAGGGTTCACGATTTGCAGTTGAAGTACTATGACTAATTGGGCCACTTTATACTTGGGGGCGGTTGGCTGGAACTCTTCAAATTTGAACCAATAGGATAAATTAATTTCTCCAAATCTGGCCCAAGGGCTTTATACTTGGGGTTGCCAGAACTACAACTCATCCTACGTGTCACCTTAGGTGGCATGGTTTTGGCACCAATCCTTTTGGCCCCAAGGGAGTAATTGGGATGAGGTTTTGGGTGGCCGGAACTCCTATTTAGAGTTGGATCAGGCTCCTCTATTGGATTGTCCAAATCTCTTCCATCAATTTTCAAAAAACCATTTTTATTTTTCTTAAAATGTCCTTCATTATACTTAAAGCCGATTATCCTTCTATAACTAGTTGTTGACTTTTCAATGCTAACATGGCTCTATGCTATAGGCTACTCATTACCATCGCCATCACAAGTTGGAACTGATAACCTTCTTTCCTTTCAAATTGATACCTACACCTTTAGATCATGAAGATCAAAGGCTGTGATTAGAAAGTGAACAACCAATTATGTCTAATAATCAACTCGCCGCTACCGTGGCTCAATCGGTTATCTAGTACATATCTATGCTGAAGCAACTTTATTTTTGTTTTTGCATTCACTAATGTTTTGTGGCTCAGATTCATTTCTATTATCTGTACACAACTTGTGTACACAATGGCTTTGCTTGCTTGAGAGGTTGGTAATGCATCATCCAACATTCATCTAGATTACTTAATAATTTAAATAATATAATAATAAGTATAAATTTAATATATTAAAATTTTTATTAAAATTTTTTATTAAAAGAGAATAGTTAAATGAAAAGATATACTTTAGAGTGGATAGTTACTCACAAGGGGTTTTCCAAATAAATATATTAATTATTTAATATTATACACGTGTCCCTTTCTGGTACGCTATCAAAGTTTTATGTATGTTGTAGATAGTAAGAGGCATCTTTAGGAGGAACCATGTCAAAAACAATGAAAACCACACATGATTTATAGAAAGGATACATGTGTCAATTTTCCATTAGTTGTAAGAATTTTATACCTATTTTAAAAGGGATATAGTACCCATTTTTTTATCGAACGTAAAACTTTTACATTCAATCTAAAACCCTAATTTCTTCAACAACTTTGTCTTCAATCTCATGTCCCATTCTCCTTAGTTGTCCCTTCATGCTCCTATACTATCTACAAATGACAAAGAAAGCATCATAAATACAAAAACAAGTGAATAAAAAAGCATCAACAACAAGAATAACGAAGACAATCAAATAATGACAATAATACAACTATCATAAAATGTCAACATTCAAAATTTCGAACATACTCTAATACTGAATTCCTTATTCAAAATTCACAAGCACTTCATTCAACCACAATTCAATTGAAAGAGTCAACATGCTTACAAATCGAGATACAAGTTGCCAAACCCTAAATCTTCTAATTCACCTCCAAATACTACACGTAGTGATGCAAATTGCTTAACATGACATTGTAATGCAAAATCTTTTTCTACATGCATCAAGTTGGTTTTCTACTTTCGAAAATGATATCAAAATTACAAACAAATACAAAACAATAGGTAGTTGGCTCTTCCAAAAGAATATAATAGCTAACAACTTAGTGAAACACTTAAGGTCCTATGTTTCATCTTTGGCTTACCTTGTGTATTTTGGTTTGCTTTGTCTCCTTCCATAAAGAGCTTAGTATTGTTGGCTTATTGCACAATAAGAAAAAATAAAAAATCATAGGTCATAGCATGTTGCATTAAAAATAGCTTTCAAAAATTAAAAACTTCAAATAGTACTTGCAATGAAATATTGCTTGTTTGGAGGATCATTGCCATGACATTTGAACTCTCTTTAATGATTACAAAGAAGAACATATTCATCACTCAAATGTACTCTACATTAAGTAGCAACAACAACAATAATTAAAGCAAGAGCAATGATCATGTACTAATAGGGAAGAAAGATGTTAAAAAAGATTTGAATAGTCAAATAATGTTAAGGAAAGAATGTGCATCCTTTGAACATTAAATCGTATATTTGTAAAACCTTTGATTAGTATCCTTCTACCAAAATCTTCTCATTGGTAAGAGGGCTTGAATGCACCATGGATGGTAACATCAACGGTCACCAAAATCTTTTCATACTTTGCAAAGGGGGGGAGAAAAGACGTGGTTTGTAAACACCATAGATAGTTAAATGAAAAGATATTTTTATTATATTTAACTATTTGAAATGAATTAAATTGCCTACTTGCTTAAAGTTAGGCAAGGATATTTAGTTGATAATTCTCTATTTTAGTATTGCCTATTGAAAGGAAGTTCTTGCACACCAAAGAGTGTGGCATTTGGATATCATATTATATTTTTGTGTTCCAAAATAGCATAGGCAAAAGAAGATAGTCTATTCTTCAAGCAACTATTTAGGACCTTATTGCCTTTTCGAGGAAGTTGAACTGCTTCAAATAATTTCTAGTGCATTTCAAGAGGAATAAAATGTGTATCAATATGGAATTTAAAACAAACTTCAAAGCAAGGCACAATAGCAATGATATTAAAACATTTTGCCTTCAGTAGTGACCATGTTGCACAAGTAGGAGAACGGGGAATGTGTCTCAATACATATTGACCAAGCAAATAACCAAATAACCAAATATCAAAAAATATATAATATAATATGAAGCTTGCTTTCATTTCAATATATTTGAAAAAAATAAAAGAATTACTAAATTTTAAAAGAAAGAGGAGAATTGGTTCCAAAAAGTAAAAGAAAATTCACTTTTTCAATTTTAACCCCTAAAGGTTTTTGACTATGTTTCCACTAAAATCACTCCAAAACTGTGATTTTTAATACAAGTGCAATTTTTTTGAAAAAAAACATTTTTTGACATATTTAACTGTAGGATCTTGTAGTTAAGTAGTTTGAAAATACATGGAAAAATTTCAGAAATTTCCACCATGTAAATTGCAAGATATTACCATTTGAAGTAGCAAAAATACTTTTTTTAGCCCTGCGAAAATCTGGGCAACTGCTCTTCACAAGGTCACATTTGTATGAAAAAATACTCAAAATGATGGTTACTCTTTGAATTCATTTTACAATGCAAGACTTCCATATGCTCAAAAAATTTCAAATCATTTGGAATTGTACAACATATAGGAAAAAAAATAGTAAGTAGAGAGAAGTAGAAAATGCTTGAAAATACTAAATTGTAAATAATTTATTTATAAAAATGAAAAATTACAATTCCAATGGTTAAAATATTTTAATAATCAATATTCACCCAATAATTTATTTTATTTTTTAAAATATTAAAAATCAAATTAAATAAAGAATTTCATACTTTTTTGTAGAATAGAGATTCTATAACTACCCCCAAACTACCCCAAACTAAAATTCCTTGTAGCATTTGACTCATATATTGAAATGGAATGATTCAAAACTTTCCACATAGATAAAAATATAATAAACCAATTTCAAATTTTAATTTTGAAAAGAAGAATTTTTTTTAAAAGTTTTTTTTGTTGCCCAAGTTGTCTGACGTTCAAAGGAAACAATATATCATGTCATAACTTTTAATAGTGTAATCAAAAGTTATGAGAATTGTTGGGTCTTAAAGATACTCCTTGGATACATCTTGTATGAAAATCTCAAAGAAAAGAAAACAACTCTATTTGTAGTGAGTTGCCTGAAATCACTATGTTTCTAAAAAACACAGTTTAGGGCTTTAGGGGTTAAAGTAGATAAAACAAGAATGAAAAAAAATCATAGGAATTTTTTCCAAAAACATTGAAATAAATAAGTAAATATTATTATTTTTAATAGAAAAGAAAGAATGAGATAGATAATTATGTGTGTTTAAATTTTTTTTTAATTGAACATTGAGAAAATCCAAGAGCACATGAATTGGAAATTGGGTTTTAAAATCCGGCCCAAGGGCTTTATATTAATTTGGTCTGGATGAAAAAATTAGGGCCAGATTGAAGGCAAATCCGGCCAACCTTCCATCCGGCCCTAGGGTGAATGCAAGAAAGACTTGTACTATTTGGCGTCACACTTTGAGTGACGGAGTTGTCATGAGCTATAACTTTTGAAGAATTAACTTTTTGAACTTGAAATTTTTATTGAAGATGACTGACTTGATAGTTATCAAAACCCTTATTTTTCAGAAATTTTCAAAAATCTTTTTATATTTAAATTCTAATTTCTCTAATTTGTCACACTTTGTGGTTTAGGGTTTTTTAGTACTGGGGAGTACTTTAAATTAATAATTTAGAGCTGAGATTTCTAGGGTCTATTTCTACACTAAGTAGGCATGTTTCCACCAAAGGAAATTTAAAAAATCATTATTCTCTTTCCTCTACATGTGTGCTAACAAGCCTCCCTTGCGCGCACATTTTTGAACAATCAAGATAGTTTTCGGATCATTATTTTGGTGAAATACCTTTACCATAAAGTCTTCCCAAATGACCAATTTTTAGTTTTAAGAAAAATTACTTTACCTATTTTTTACAAATTAAAATGTGAAAATATAGTGAAAGTTACAATTTTCACGAAATTCAGCACTTTTCTAGTTCTCCTACTTAGAGAATTTTTCTATGCTTTTCCTTCCTAGGGTATCTTCTTCTTAAAGGTATATACATCAAACATATTTTTTACTTTAAAAAAAAATTGATTTACTATTTATACAGTACTCCCAAAGAAAAAAGTGAGTACTATGCAAAACGCTACGCTTTGCTGCAGGTCTTTCTTGCAATGACCCCCTAGGCCTAATATAAAGCCACCCTAAAATTCAAGGCAAAATTAGAATGATAAAATGAAATCAAAACAAAAATGGTGAAAATAATGTAGCTAGAATGAAATTAATCAAATGATATCGGGATGAAAATATTGGAATTTCAAAGTCACAGAAATAGATTTTTTTCTCTATAATTAAGATTTGTATACAAGATCCTAGTAATTGACATGGAATTGAAGATTGGGCTAATTTATATTGTGTTTTCCATATTTTTGGATGTTGCTACAAATATTTAGGATTTTGTGTAATCAAATGTTGGAATCCTTGAGATGAAAATACTAAGAATTAGGGATAAAGATATTATCACAACCATGGTAGATTTAAAGATGACTAATTAGTAGAAAATTCCTTGAATGTTGTTTGTAATGCTAAATGGTCAAATTGGTTGCATGCAATAAGTATGTTGCAAGTTGTCAATGCTAATTGCTCATTACTTTATTCATTACTTAAGATTTGTCTTATAAGTCATTGGTTACTTAAAGTCATTTTTGTTGTATACAATTTATATATTTCAAGTTCACAATACTAATTGATCATCATTACATTTCTAAAATTTTATCTTTTAAGTCACTTCAAAACTAAATAGAGGCCTTATGTCATAAATTTCAAATTGACCTTTGATATAATACATATAAAGAAAGATACAGTAAAGTACCAAGGTTTCTTACTACCAACCATGCATTAGGTAAGGAGTTCAAACCTCATGGCTTGCAATGTTAGTTTTGGGTATTTAATATTACTATTTTTATTAGAAATCCTACAAGGACATTCAAACATTGATTAAATTGACATATATCATGTAGGAATTTAGAAAAGGTATTTTATAGTAAGTCCTAGAAGTAGGGTTTTTAATAAATTTTCTTTAATTTTGTAACATCCACACTCATTGGAGGAGTGGAATGTGGTCCAAGAATTGCATAAATTCTTTTTTTTCAATTTTTTGCAAAATATAGTGTGAAAAAATAGTATAAAAAGTCCAAAAAAGAATGTATAACACACTTTTGAACAACACTTCTTTGTCTATGAATAGTTAAAGTTCACTAGATCTAAATTTTGAAGATCCATGTTTGCTAATTCTTCCAAAGGATGCAAGAAGTAAGTATAGGATCTTAAGGCTCAACATCCAAATACTTGGAATCGAAAGTGAAATTACAAAAAATTCTATTAATGTGAAGATCAAGAGGTTTGACTAGGAAAACTCAAGCATTGACTTTCAAGGGCAAGTAACAATGTTAGTATGTGAATATAGAAATGCAAGCATATTGGCCTTGAGTATATATATATATATATATATATATATATATATATATATATATATATATATATATATATATGTGTGTGTGTGTGTGTGTGTATGTAGATATCCTATAATCATTGAAGGAGCTTATAATATAAACATCTACTAGTGTATCCTATGCCATTGCCACAACTAAAAATACATAAATGTAGTTTTCTTATTTTTTAAGTCACAAAACTTTGAAATCAAACATCTTTTTTTTTGTAAGTCCCAATGCTATGAAACAAAGACCATGCACCCCTCCTCACCAAGAATTTATTGATACTACCAATAATGTGCCTAGGGGATGCATGATCTAGGAAATCTCAATGTACCAAAGAAAATAAACTAAACAAACAATCTTTTTTTTTAAGTAATTGGAGTCAAAATCAAAAGGTGGAAAAAGTATACAAGTCAATTAAGTTCAAGGGGTTGATTTAGCCTTGGAATGAAACTAAGAATCAAGTGCCATTGGGATTCATACAAGTTCCTAAAATAAAGAATTTTTTTTTTCCCAAAAAATTTGGAAAGTCTTTGCAAATTTGACTTTGTCTCTCTTTACTATATACAACAGCAAACAATCTATTTTAAATAAAATGGACACCCCCCAAAGTGTAGCTAACCTTAAAGTGTTATCTACATTTGGTGTACACTTCCAAAATCATTTAATATGTATATAGGTTGCAGATGATGCTTTCAGAAATAGACTTTGACCTTTAACTCCGAAATGCCTCTTCCGGCATTATGTGGTGTTCAAATGACCACGTAAGTCTCTAGAAAGAAATTGGAAGCATTTTTTCATCCATTTTTTGCTTGTTGACCTTTCATGGAGGATTATGAAGAATACCTAATTGAATTTGTAGTCTAGCTAGTATTTGTCTTCATGAGAATGAGAAGTAAGTAAAAATACTGGATGGGACAATTTGCTATATCAATGTATTTTCCTCCTTGCTCTAAATCTGAAATTTCTCCTTGAAAATGACATTTTTGAGTTTGAGCCCAACTAATGTAATGAAGGTCATGTATTCTAGTTTCTAATCCAATTGGAATTTTTGAAAAATTTGTAATATTGAATATTTTATTGCAATTTGAACTTTGTATGTATTTTCAATGTCCATTGTATTCTAATTCTAAGAAGGACACGGAAATTGAGTTTACACCATGATATTTGTCACTATCAAGTACACCCATAGAGAAATTTTCAGATTTTTTGAATTAATTTTCTAATTGATGTGATTTTTTCTTCATTTTTCCTTCAAAAATTCCCCCAAAAAATCAATTTCCCTCAAAAAAAAAGCTAAATTTTTTGTAAAGTACAAAAGACATGTTATTTCATCTTTGAAAAATAAATACACAAATTTCCATACATATCTACTTTTAAAATGGCAACAATGTCAATGTTGGGCAATGAAGCTTGAAACCAGTGGTTATAGGTCCATCCTTTAAGGTTTAATAACTTTTGCATATTGTATCTAAATGCTATGTTCTTTGGTACACTGGAATGTCCTTTCACGTGCCAATAAGGCTATATGAAAATCTGATCAGCTACGTATTAGTAACCAGGCATAGTACCAATAAGTGACGCTTTTGGGTGTACCCACCTTATGGATATTTAATGTAGATGATCTATAATTGAGGAAGTTTTTTTTTATAGTATTGACACTTATAAAATAGGTGTATAGTCTTTTCATGTGCTTATGATCCTAAGCTCACAATCCTCACATATAACATATTCTTGACCCCACCTTCTGGCACTGTTTCTGCTGATTTTGCTTACCTATTTCTGAATCCACAAGTACGATTGCACATTGCGATGTTCAGAGCAGATCTGACGACTCGATCCTCCTGAATCTGGGGTCCTGCGTCTACAAAGAGGGCCCTGGCTGAAGTAAGTTGGAAGTTGGAAACTAATAAGTTATTGAGTGTCCGGGCCCATATCATTTGAAGAGCCTGCAGTTTCAAGTTCGAACTGGGAGAGTAACCGTGGGGCACGGATTTCCACGAGGTCGCGCCAGCAGGAGCAGGAGCAGGAGTCGTTGAGGCCACGCCCAGCGCGCAGTCCAACTGATCCCGAGTCCCACCGTCACCTCGGGAATGACGAAAACGCAGAAACGGATTTGCTCAAAAGCTCCGGAATCCATTGCCCGAATCACTCAAACTGCGCGCCAAGGCCCCACCGAGAGAACCGAATCCGCCACACTTTGATCGGAGTGTGCCACTGTGCACAAAGCGACCAGCAGATCATTGACTGGGTTTCAGGGAAGGACCGAGTCAAGAGTCAAGAGACTGCTTACGGATTGCGCTTAAGCTAACAAGAGCATCCATGGCCGTCAAAAACGCTCCAAAGTAGAATCTCAATCATCCAAACAATTATGCTTATTATACTCCGTAAAACATTGTCCGCTTTGCTCTGAGTATCGTTATGCAATCATGCGACCATCTAAGATGCTCACTCACTCAACCACATTTTCCAACTCCTGTACAGTACAGTACAGTAGCAGGTTTGAATCATTCCCACCCGTCAACAGTCAGGACAGAATTTGAATTGAAGACCGTTCAATCATCAAGCTTCTCCTCGGACCCCGTGACTTCCGTCGAGAATCCGATGCAATAACTGAAACAAATAAAACTCTCTTTGCTGCTGCTCACACCATCATTCGAGCAATTTTGCCAGTGACTGAGTCCATTCGCAAGCTACCTGGGTCTCGACTGCTACAATTTATTGATAACGGCTCTGGACAAGCGCATTTGAATCCATTTCGCGAGGGTCATTTCAATCTGCTGGAATACTTGGTACTGGGTGACGAGGTAGCTGGCAATTCTAGGTCGAGTGATTTCTAAGATGGCGTGGTCCTTCAAATTCCTGTCGATGCTCTTCGTCTGGGTGTGTGGTTTCAAGACTCTCTGCTCTGTCGCCGCCATGAACGCTCATTGTGCGAGCATTCGATTTCCAGTTATGTGAAGGTATGATTCGTCACTGGCCACTTTCTGTGTGATGGTTGTAGTTAGCTACCAATGAATGAACTTCAATGTCGTTGAATTGGCGGTGTTTCACTCCTTCTACACTTTTCAGGATACCCTGCTTGAAATGTAAAGCTTAAATCTTTACTGGTCCTGCAAACTTTGTGCAATTTGGGCGGACAGAATCACAACAAAATCGATGATCTGTGTGATGCTTGTCGTTAGTTACCAATGCAATGTGCTGAAAGTATTTGTAGTGAATCTGTGTCTCACTGCGCTGCGTGATATTGTCGCACTATCTCAAAGGGAGCATTTCTGCGTTTGTTCTGTGCAGCCGATGCTATGCGCGGCGTCATGAGCTCTTGGATTGATGGCGGCACGAATGCTTCAAGAGTACTGGGTGGAGAGTTTTTTTGAAAATCGCCCTTGAGATTAGAACTAAGTTACTGCCAACGTCTCATTGGCGAAATTCCACGACTTTGGCTCGGGGCGTGCGAATTGAAACGTAAATCCACTATGGCCCTTGTTTCTACAGCTTTTTACAATGGTGTCGCAATTTTGGCCCGGGGATCGCACCAACGTAACGAAATTGACCATAGCCTTGCCAGCGACGGGGCTGAGATTTGGAATCAGTGAACTGGAACTTGTTGCTGCAGAAGGCTAGTTCAGCTTAGGAATGGCAGCAAGGTTTGCTGCATTGCCTCTGATGTACAGTACAGTACATTTGTACAGTATGTAAAATTGGAAGGTTGGCCTTGAACCAACTAAACTTGATAAATTGCTGATGCAGTTGTTCTCAGAGTCAGTCACATTTTCTTCAGAATTTCAGTTTTGTACTCTTATCTTGTACTCCGTAGTACTTATGGACGATTGATTGAAGCCACCAATCCAGCTCGCATTATTGGAGTCTATTTTATTTCATCTGGGGAATTGGGTCTTCTCCAAGAGCAATGATTTTGTCAGTGGGCATTCCTTCAGTGATTGTTGATAGAGTTTTGCAGCTTCAATCATAACCTGAGAAACCAAAAAAATGATGGCGAAAATCTAAGAAGATTATTTTTTTTAATTTGAAAGGCAAAAAGCTGGTTTGAGTGCCCTCGTATGAAAGCCTCGACCTTTTGATGTTTTGAATAAATATTTTCCAACCAGGTCAAACTATGCGTCATGTATTACTTGGGGCCATGAAATTTCATTTAATATTTTTCTAATTTTTATTTCATAAATGTGTAAATATGTTTCCTTTAAGTCTAACCATGTTTGCAATTTTTTTCGGGATAAAACGGATACTATTGTGATTCTGTAAGTCAAAATACTAAAAAATATCATAATAATAACCAAAACTACAGAATTTTTATTTTTATTTTCTTAAGAAAGTAGAAGTAAACTCCATTGAAATGAAAAACTCTCCCACGCCTCCCAAGCCCTCTGATTGCTGATTCGATTGTGATCATTCATTCTCAAGCATTTATCATTTTCACTTACTCTTGCTCAGTGCTTCACAAATCGATCAACCCACACTTTCTCACACACCTGGCATTTTTCACAAAAATGATATTCAGAAATCACAACGAAAGGATCCAGACAAGCTTCTGAGCATGCTTCCAAATATTAGGTTTCATAGGACGCCACGCAAATGGTTCCCTACCTCGTCTTCTTTTCATGCAACAGCACTTTTAATGCCTGAAAAGTGTCCCACCAAATTTCTTTTTGTAACAAGAGTGAGTCCACTCACACATCCATCCTGCAGCGAACTGTGAAGGTGTCATGACTCATGGCACGAAAATAACTTAAAATTCTCCAAAATAATAAGTTAATTCAAGAGCTAGGCAAATCAGTGCTTGCTTGACGGCCCCTCCTCCAACGTAACCATATTATTCTAATCAAATTACCTTGCCACAGAAAAGGAAAGATTTCAATGAAAACTGTCTATATCCCAAAGACACGATCAAACGAAGTTTCTTGGAATTAATGCTTCAAAAGCAGTACAAGATTCCAAATCTCATCTCTCCTACAATGAGTCTCTCAACTAAATTATCGCCATCAAAGTCCAACACATTTTTCACAGACATCACAGCTCAATCCGAAACAAAAACAAACAAAAAACAGACAGAGCTTCCAGAACTGCATCAATCAGTTCGGAGGAATTTGCTCTGTCGGCAAATCAACTCAACGGCCATGTCTGCTCTCAAGTCCATGACGACCTGAGTTTGCCAAAGTTGGGAGGACAGTCGTGTCAAGGAAAATTGTAACCCAGAGTGGAGTCTTCGACAGATTAACATGGATGGGTAGAGAAGAAGAAGAAACCCTAACCCAAAAAACAGAACGAAAAGACTGCAAAAACTGCAAGCCTGGAATCAATCTACTAACCTTTCCCCCACTCATCAGACCATTATCCGTCTAGTCGTGTCTGTTTGTTTGGTTGAAAATAATACAAATTCTAGTTCCACAGGTGGCCTCATTTTGATTACAAGTCGACTCTATGCTCATGGACAAGTTTAGTTAAGGTAACGAGTCCGGATGGGTGGATGATTGAAACCAGGGATGATGGAAACATCAACCCTTGGTGAGAGACGAGAAGTTGAGTGAAATTCCCACGCCTGACCCTTCGACGTCAAGAGTGAATTCCTTGTACCGCAAGAAGAGCTCCGCAATAAAAGCGCGCGACATGGTGACCACCAAGTCCTTGCCCGCACACTGCTTGTTTTGCGTTGTGGGGTCGTCCGTCTCCCGTCCGTTGGACCAAAACACATGCTGAATGAGTTTCTCCCCCTCGGGACCCATGAAGCGGCGCGGCAAGTACTTGTCCGGGTCCTCGAAAACTTGGCCGTCATGCATTGCGTAGGGCTGGAAGCCGAATAACATCTCCCCTTTCTTCACCTGCAAACCGTAGACCACATCGTCTCAGCATCTGGATCTATCGCCAAACACAAGTGGGAGCATATCCTTTGATCGATCAACGGGATACAACATTACTGTAGAGAGTTTTAGAACATGTTGCAAATGGGTTACAGCCACGTAAACCATCAATGTGATGGGGCAAACTCTCGTTTACTTTATACTCAACGATCTGGACTCATCGCGCATTGGTGTGCCTTTGTTGCTATTTTTATGAGATTGACCGTACTAAATTGAATATTGCACGTGATTAATTGTGTTGAGTGCAAAGACCATCATCCTGCTACTCATCACAAGCCGCAGCATACTGATTAACGGTTGCATCATCCCAGTGTCGGACAACATCCGCTTTTTCAAGCCTTGAGATATTATCTAAAGTTATTTCAGGTGAGCCACCATTGTGCGCGCAATTCACTCACGCAGTTCCTCAATAAGTGCGAAGGAAGGGAAGACCCAGAGAAACCGTTAAGCGAGTCCAACAAACTCAAATATTACTCCAATTGATGCCATCCCAGTACTACCATTTCACGTTGTTCCCACCACTAGCACGAATCTAGGTATAGTTTCACTGACAATTTGAAAAAATACTAGACTCATTTACATTGAAGACAGTTGAGTTTCAGTAGTATGAGAAATAACATACCATTCCGAGCCATAGGACCAGCAAGATATGTTATTTCCGGAACAAGGCTTTACTTTTTGTAAAATCCCATAACAAAGGAACAAATTGCACTGCACACTGTGCACCCTCATGGACAATTTGCTGAATGCAAATGCACATTGCCGTGCACCCAGTAAGCGGTCACCCAACGCAGAACGAGGCATTATTTCCCTCTGACGTGAAATTTCGTTGCCTCACTTTTAAAAGTTACCAAAGACATAACCTCAATGGGTGGATCCAATTCACTCCACCTGAATCAAAGGTCTGAACAAAAAGGACTCCACAGATGATAAAGAGGAACAAGGGTGTGAGGTACGTTGGCTATGGCGTAGTTTCTCAAACCCTTCAAGTTTCTCGTACTCCTCATCTCGTACTCTTCATTTGATACCCTTGTTTCTCTTTTTCACATTTATGGTTTTCTCATGATACTCTAGTTTGATCCTCTTAATCATTTAAACACGAGTATGGGTTGTTGCTCTAGATATGTAAATAATGACTTCGTTTTGAGGTTACAGTACCTGGAAGGAGTTGAAGTGATTCTCGATGACAAAGTCGGTTTTGGCAAGCGCGTACTGATACGGCACCGGCGCTCTGAACCGAAACCCCTCATACACCACCGATTTCAGCAACGGCATGTTTTCCATCGCTCTCGGCGTGACCTTCCCCTCAGTGGCGGCCACCGCAGCTTTCACTTCCTGGTGCAGCTCATGCATAAGCTCGGGTCCGCATTGCGCAATGTAGCCCGTGATCTGCGGGAAGAAGATGTTAAACCCCCCGTACCCATTAAAGCCCAAGAGGAACAGCAAGTTGGCTATGGCGTCATTCTTCTCGATCCCGAGCTTCGCCGCTTCCGCTAGCTCATCCGTAGCGTACGTCTTGATAAACTCGAACAACGCGTCGTATTGCTTCTTCACCAAAGAGAATGGTATCGGAAAGGTGTGCAGAAGCTCTTCCACCACGTGGGGAAGTCCAGTTCCACCTGCGATTGGGATAAATTGGGGTCCTGCCCACGCGCTAGCATACGGCCCACCGTTACGTCCCAAACTCGCTTCACCAGGAGCAGCTGGGTCGCGGTGCACCACTGAGCGCATGAGAAAATTGAAAGCGAATTGCTGAACTTCAGCTGAGAGAGAAGCCTTCTCCCCTTTCGCCAGCGCGGCTTCCCACAGCCCCATCGACTTCTCGATCTCCGTGTGGAAGTCGGGGAGGAAGTTGCGGGCGTTGCGCTTGATCAAGTCGAAGCACCATTGCTTTAAGCTGGTGTGACGGGCTTCGCTGGGGTCGAGGTAGGAGAGGATGCGGTATCCGCTGGTGTAGTTGACAGAAGGCATGTAAGGGCCGATGAAGATGTCCCGCTTCTCGCACTTGGTGACGTCGAAGAGGTTTGGGAAGCTCTTTTGGTCGAGGACGCAGATGACGCGAGGGTTTTTGGCTAAGGGAGGGCCGGGAGGCATGTTGACGCGGAAGACGGTGCTGTTGTACTTCTCCACACGGCTTTGGTAAAACTTCTCCTCGCCCTGGAACCAGAAGTAGTCGAGACGGTCCTTGAGGGGGCCGATCAAAGGGAGGCCATAGTCGCCCGGGATGCTGCGGAGGGGAAGAGTGGAAGCCGGGGCGGCGGACGCCGGGGAAATGGGCAAACTCGACGCCATGGATGTAATCTGGAACGATACGCAATCCACACACACAACTCAAAATCAATGCTTGGCAGTGGTAACACTCTGATTGAACACTTCTGAATCGAACTCCGAAAGCAAAATCTTCAGACCTCAGACTTTGGCTCAACCTCAACACGACCACCTAAGGAGTAGAATTATTCTAGAATGCATCACCTACGAAAATTTATCAAGATCTCTGCAATGGCAGCACTCTGAATCCCATCACACAAACCCCAAAATCGATCCTTTCAACATCGAAATTCCCTGCTTTGACCTCTACACCACGACTCAAGTAGACTTAGAATTATTCTAGAATGCATTCAACACCTATCAAGAACTCCGTTATGGCAGCACAAAATCGATCTTCCCAACTTGAAAATTCCCCTACTTCAACGCCAGCCTACACAACGACACAAGAAGTATACATATTCTAGAATGCATTACCTATGATTTACCAAGAAAATTGGCTATGACAGCACGCAGTACCCTTGCATAGACGTAAGTGAACCCCAATTCAACTTGATGCGGCCTTCCAACATTAGAATTCTTCTGCTTCAACACGACACTAGTACGTAATATAATAATTCAAGGATGCATTACCTTGGATATATCAACTCGCCGCTAGCTGGACCTCTTTGACCGCCTACGCCCGTGGCTGCTGCGTACAGATTCTCTACTAGTACCAAAAGTGCGTCATTTATACTTATATTTATTCCTTTCCAGATTATGCTTCCGATCCAAAGGTACAAAACTACGAACTCAATACATGGCTCGGTTCAACAGAAAAAAATGTCCAATCCATTCATTCACTGGCGTTTTGTACAACCCATGCCGCGAGCCTCGAATTAGTCAACAGTGGGCGCGAATTTACAAGCGAGCCGACCATTCCAGGAAAGCGAGCGGCATTTCAATCTTTTTCCTGTTCAAATCGTGACTGTCGCTCCAATTAATTCCGCTCCACACCCATCGAATAATTACTGGATCATGGTCGATCGAACAACCACCTTGATCGTAGATTCAAGAATTCAAACCAGGCCAACGAATCACGTATAAAAGTCATCGAACTGATCACGTATAAAAGTCCAAGAAATTAGCCTAACTTGCGAGCGAGGACGTGGTTCATCTGGAACTCGCTCGGTTGGTGAACTGGAGTTACCAGAAATTCCTGAAGTCGTTTCTGCGAGCAGACGTGACTGAAGGTTAGCTAGCTAGGGACTCCAGGAATTCAGTTGCTTGAGAGCAATGGCGTCGAGATTCGCTAAACTAAATTAAAGCATGGTTCACCGGATCTGCGAGGATCGGTATAAATCAGTCAATTCCAGGGTCTGACTATTTGCGAACAAGGCCGGTTGGATTGGTGGGTAGTTACTCACCTGAGAGCTGCAGGAATGGCGGTCGCATAAACATAGCAAACGTGTGGTGTCCGAGAATCTTTGGATCGTCAGCTGGGGCGCCCGTGGCGTCAGCTGGGCGGTTCGTCACGTCGTTGGTCGTTGCCGGCAACGCTGGGGCCTTTGACGGAGCTTCGCAACTCAAGAGCTGTGACTCCAAGTACTCCGTACTTCGGCCCTCAGGAACAGTTACCGTTACATCATTTATTGGCTCTGTCCTTTGGAAAAAGCTGACTACGGCACTGGACTCTGGACTCTGAATCCAAGTTTCCAAATTCTATCTACAATCGCATTCACAATGCACAATGCAATTTGGGTTTGGTTGGAGTGGACAAAGCTAGTCATGGTCACACCGTTCTTGTTTGGACACGCATGAAAGACTTGCTCCGGTGAAAGACTTGCTCTGCTGATCACTGTCCAGTGACACATTGACAGTTTTGTGAGAGTCACTAGTAGGAAACTACATAAAATAGTGAAATTAGGTTGCCTTACATCAAGAAAATAACATTACAAACCATCAAAGTCAACAAATATTTCTAAAAACATTTCCATTTGTGTACATGGAGGTTCATGAGGCCCAATTACAACAATATCTCATTCAAAAGTAGTGCATTCTTGTACATTAACTAAAGATAGTTGTATATTGTCAAATGTTGAGAAATTAGTGTAGGGCAACCTAATTTCACTATTTTGTGTAGAGAAAAAAGAGGCATTTGCATTGAAGTGACTGGTTGCAAGTATGTATGTTACCTTGATTTTACCAAGCTCTAAGACCTCATATTGTTTGCAATTTATGATGGTTACATTTCATACAAAAGGCTCTAAATGTATTGCCCTTCATGTGGCAATAAATTTATATCTAGGTGGAAAAGATGCCTTGTTGTAGCCTAACTTGAAAAGTCTCATGCTATTAGATGGGAATGGATAATAAAAGTATCCAAGTTGCCATTCATTTGAGCAAGTAATAATAGTTCCAATTATTAATGGGCAAAAGAATTCTATGAGCTTCATTTTAGAAAAAGAATACAATTGAAAAAATAAAATAAAAATAATATTGAAATTCCATTTAGATAAAGTATGAATTTTCAAAGTATTGAAAGTATTAGGGTTGTTGTTATTGTCATTATATGCCAAGCTTACTCCTAAGGTTTGTTTTGATTCAATTTAGCAACACACTATGTTAGGGTTAGATTTATTAAAAAATAATTCTAAATATGATTAAATATGGCCTAATTGAAAAGTGTAGAAAATATTAATGTGAATAATCTAAATTATGAGAGATTTACAAAGTCAAAGCTATGAGTATCAATAAAGTTGTAAATATCAATAGAGCTTGCAATATTGGTATAGTTGTAAATACTATTAAAGGTCATAGAATATTCCAAATCATATTAAAGATCATGAAGTATTTTGAACCTTGTAAAATGGACTTCCAAAAATTCTAAAATCCAGTTGATGAATAAAAATTCAATCCAAAAAGTCAAAAATGATTTTGTATGGGGCCTAATGAATCTCACTCCAACATGTAGTAGCCAATGTATGCATGCTATGGATACATGATGAGCATTGGGGATATTTTCAAAGCTATGTATTTCTTTGATTTTAATATTGACTAGCTGATTTATGGTCTTTGCAATGTATCCAAAATTGAAGTCTTTTCAAAGAATTCCAAAATCTTTCAATCTAATCATTAGAGCACATTCGAGAGCAAGGGAAGGTTGTTTCAAGATCCTTCCCTATGCTATCCACAAACTATAAACTAGCCATTCCTCTCCAAAAATGTTAATCAAAGTTTCTTATAATTCAAAATTTCAATTTAAAAAAATATATTGATTAAAAAATATTGATTAAAAAACATTAATTAAATAATTAATTAAATAATATTATTTGACATGAAATGGTCTTAGCCCACTAGAAGAAATCCCTGTTATTTTCAGCGCAGCACGTCAGGTAGATTGTGTTGAGGCCGCGTTGCTGAGAACGCGAAAAAAACACCAAAAAACACCAAAAAAACGCGTTTCCTGTGTTTTTCTGTGTTTTTCTGCGTTTTTTCTACGTTTTTTCAACGTTTTCAGGGTTTTCCTACGTTTTCAGCAACGCAGTCTCAACACAATCTACCTGACGTATTGCGTTGAAATTAACAGCGTTTTCAGTGTTTTTCTTCTAGTGGCCATCGATTAGATTGTTGATGTAGCACAACTCTTGAGAAGTTTCCATGTTCCTTACTGCCCCAAAATTTTGGAATCTTGTTGAGGTTTCAAACATCCTCTAACGGTTTAGATTCTTCATTTGGAAACTATATGACGATAATTTTGTTTACAAGAAATGCACTTCATTGTGAATTCTAGGCACACCTTACTATTGTAGGATTGTATTGGAAGTCTTCCAAGTGTTTATTAGTCTTAGAAATTGCTAGAAGTATCCTCAACATGATTATGAATATGACAGATTGTTAGATTAAAATTCTATATTGCAAAACAATTCTCAAACGAAGGTCAAAGTCATCTAAATTCTTGGGTAGGATCCACAAACCATTTTCTTACAACTTCAACAAGAAATATCTTTCAATCTATAGGATCACATGTAACATGCTTTTTTTCCCCATATAGTCTCCTACATATAAAGTACAATATCCTACAATAGGATTTCCAAAAACATATTATTATCTCTTTGTAGATCAATGTATTTGAAATAGTAGTTTCAAATGACCTTTGGACTTTAAGGGTTATTTTTGCATCACTAGGACAAAAGAAGGCCTTAGGCACCGATTCCAATGTAAAAGTGTAGTACCACATGCCTATTTGATTACTAGCATGATATACAATTCATCTTTTGGCACCACATTCTTACATTGGAGTTGGTGTGTAAGGACGTCCTTTTCTATGAGTACATGCAGCATAAAGAGCTCTACATAATCTCATGCATTTTATTTTATTGTACCTATATCATAATTGATGTTAATCCCTAAGCCTTCAACAGCCAAAATCAAAATGATGAACAAAGAGTCTCCAAAGTTTTTTGATTGCAAAACTTGTCATTCCTCCAAACTAATGCTTGACTATATAAAATTTTATATGTTAAATTTGATGAGATTAAAGTAAAATGATTTTTTTTTTATAAGGATATAATTAAAAATATGCAAAAAATTCAAGAAAGGATTTAAAAGCGTAGGGAAGTGAGAGATCATCGAGCAGAATCTATAACTTATTGGTTTTGTTGGGGGTCGAGCAGGACGGACAAATTGCTCCAAGTTAAGGTATTCTAGATTCGGCATTTGAACCATTCAATGGAATCAGTTGGAAGAAATTGGCAACTTGGGAGCTTTTCCGGTAACTGCTCTGACGCTGCTTGTGTCCCTCACAAGCCCCAATGAAGTTCTTTTGGATTTCTTCCGCTCAATGTCAATGCGAGAGAGATACCACGGTTTACTTAATTGGACTGCCTTGGGCAGAGCGAAGTTGGGCTAAATTATTGGCAAGAAATTTAGATCTGATTAGCTAAAGGTAGGCAAATCTATTAGAGCATCCTCATGCCAGACCCCTCAAGTAGGGGCACCAAATGGGGTTTGATATGGGCTGATGGCTAGTGAAGGTGCTTCATGCCCCATGCCTACACTCTTAATTCACTCACTAAACACGTCTCCCAAGCCAAAAAACTACTTTTATGAAGCCACGTGAAAGATGTCAGGCCAAGTGTTGGGCCTCTAAGCTCCAAATGGCTGAACATTCCTTGAGAGTGTGCTAGAATTGAGAAAATCAAGGTATAGTGAGCTACAAGGAACAAACACAAAAGTTCAGTGCCATTGTTACTTTGAAGTGTCTGCTGGCTAAATTTTTTGTTTGGAGTGCTTGGCATGGGGATGCTCTTATCACCTAGAATTGAGTACCTCGGGGGCAAAGTCAAAGACGGGTACATATTTCTTAGAGTGTGGGCTTGTTTCACAAGTCAAACCCCATGTGGAATTTTGATTTTCCAATCAAAATTGTAATTTAATTTTTGTAAATTTTTGAAGTAGTTTGCCTTTGAAATTACAAAGCCAAACATAGAGTGGGGGCATAAACATCCTTTGAAGTTTGAACAAACCATAACCACTCTCCTTTGTATTCATTATTCACCTATGAAAGATTGATACATTACTTCTTTTGAAATTAATGCATTGAATTTTTTGGAAATTAATAGATTTTTATGACAGGTTGGATAAAATTGGAGCTACATGCAATAAGGTGATAGAACGAAGAAGCAGATGATAATGGACTAGTCCTCCTTAGCTAATATAGATTATAGAAGTGTGTCACTTGTTGACTTCGAGGTAGAGTTCAATAGGGTCTAATAATCTTAGAACATTGTTCTCCTTTAATAGGGCTTACTAAATGGGCCCCCTAGGCTCTAGGCATTTGTTTCACCTTTGATCTTGCCTCACTTTCCACTCAAACTTGCCATACTTACTCATCAAATAAGCTATTGCACCACCTTAGGTGAGAGTCAAGCTTGTAGGTTATGTCCAATAGTACTTAGATTTTGACTACTAGACCATTAGCATTGTAGAACAAGGCTACAAAAAAAATGCAAAGTCAACAACTAGTGGGACTATTAGATTGGTGTTTGGAGTGTTGTATTTGGCAAGCTCTAGTACTTTTCTTTTCTAGCATTGACCACAGTTGGGGAAGAAAATGCTCCTAGCCACACCAAAGCCTAAGATGGTCAAGCATACTAAGAAACATTGGTGATACTTTTACAAGCTTGTCATTCAATTTTTTTGCATAGTAATATTAAATGCTATTGGTATTTTTTGAATGATGTTGCATTAAGCTTAACCGTATTTGATGGATGATACAAAATCCTTTTATGTAGGGCAAAAGTGCATATATTCATTTTTAAAATTTTGTATTGAAAGCATAGGTCTTGCATAGTAGTTTGCCCTCCAATGAATGTTCTCCTATTTTATTTGAAGCAAATGATTCACACAATATTCAAAAGGTTGATTTTTATAATGACCACCTCATCTTTGGGAGGTTTAGATGGATCAACCCATTTATGTTTACGAACTAATTCTATCATCCTACTTTTGTCCCCAATTTTATCCAAAAAATCATCTAAAATCTATTCATTTTCTAAGAAAACTGCCGTGACATCAATGACAACAAGTGGTCATAATTCAATCTTTAATAGGAAATACTTAAGTACCATTGGATATACGAGAGAGTAGTTATAGGTTGTTTATAGGATATTCACGACTTCATTCTATGAAAGGTTTTATAAATCACTTTAAAAATACAAGAAAATTACAAGTTGAATTAAAAAATTACAATTCTATTTGAGTTAGATTTGCAAAACAAGCACAAATGTCCAAAAAATATGTACCTTCTTTAGTTGGCCCAAAGATAATCAAATTGCTAGTTTGCATGGTAGTAAACTTGTCAACTTTAATCCTTGAAGGGGAAATGCCATTATAAGTGAAAGGGATGTTTTAAGTATAGTCCTAGTAGTATAGTCTTTTAAGGTAAATCCATGTATTTTTAATAAAATTTACTTAAAAGAATCCTTATAGGTCATTACTTAAAAGACTATACTACTAGGACTATACTTAAAACGCCCTTTTTTTGTAGTGATGACAACCAAAGTGTCATGTAGATGATTTCACTATTGATTATTTAAACTAAAAATGCATCTATTGGTCTAATATTTGAAGCATTTTGGTAACTACCTTAGTCATGGGTAGAATTGTCTTTCAAGGATTAGCATTCAATTCTTACAAAATTCTAAATAAGCATACTAAATTTCAATTTCAAAAAAGTGAAACTCCATTTTTGGTGACTTATTTAATATTCATGGTTTTATATGAGAATTATTTTGAAAGACATCAATGATGAATTTATAAATTTGATTGCATAGACATGTAGGAAACATCTATATGCACATCTTTTTAATTATTTTTTGTAGGTAGTGATTTCTAAAAAAGTTTCAAAATTCATTCAATAGAGATTGCAATGCTTGGGTGATAGTGATAAAATTTCTAAATCATCTACTTCTTTATTGTAATTTCTTTATTTGATCTTTGACTTTCACACTACAACAAATTTTGTACCTTTGAACTAAATGGTTCTATTATTTTGCCAAAATCTAGTTAAAACATAGAGATATCTATTTTACAAAGTTTGGTTGTATTGAACACTTCACATTGAACTCTTTTAAATCTAGAATTTTAATTGTAGAAAAATCTAAAAACCATTTTGGAGATATTTATTGAAGGAAAGATATGCCTATGTATATTTCCTACATATCTATGAAAATAATCAAATTTTAAGAATTCATTATGAATGTTTTTCAATCCATTATCATATAAAATCAAGAATATTATATGAAATAGTTTACTAATAATGAAATTTTGTTTTTTGAAATTAAAAATTCAGTGTCTTTGATTTGGAATTGCATAAAAGGGAGGTTGCAAGAAAGGCCTTCTGTTTGTTTTGTCTCAATTGTCATTTTCTTTGAGGAATACTGTTTAATTAGAATTTTTTTTTAAAATTAAAAATATATATTTAGTCTATGTACCTTTCAAAAAAAAGTACTATAAGAAGGAAAAGTTTAGAAAAACTCTTTAACTAGGAGAACTAGAAAAGTGCAAAATCTCATGAAAATTAGTACTTTCACATTTTGATTTGTAAAAAATAGGAAAAGAAGATTTAGAAAATTAAAATTTTTCAATTTGGGAAGGATTGATGGTGATGAGATTTCACCAAAAGAATGATATTGAAACCATTTTCAATATTGAGGATTATGTGAGCAAGGGGCCTCTATTTACATGAATGTAGAGGACATAAAATAATGTTAAATTTTTTTTTGGTAGACACATAAATCTTTAGTGTGTAAATAGACTATTCAAATTCCAAGTCCGCATCATTAATTTTGGATACTATACAATACTAAAAAACCCTAAATCACAAAGTATGAGAAATTAACTAAATTTAATTTAATTATAAAAAATATTTTTTGGAAATTTATGAAAAACAATGAATCTCATTACTATCAAGTTGATCATCTTTAATGAAAATTTCAATTAAATTGGATTCATGCCCCCAAAGTTATAATTGATGGCACAAAAGTCACTTTCATTGTGACTCCCTTTCTTGCAATCACCCAAAAATTGAATGTTATTTCTAATTGATCAAAAATGCCAAGTATATATGCAAAATTCTTTGAATGGCACAATTCATAGTAAATAAGATTAATACTTGGATTTGATTGTATAGAAAGTGCACACAAGTACACTTATCAGGATAGAAGGTTATAGCTTGAAAGTTATTCTAACAAGAAAAATTTAAATTGAGTAAGTCATTTTTATAGATGTAAATTTTTTGAGTTCCCAATTCATATGGGTTTTATTTGATCTTTTAATTAATTTAGATTTTAGCAATTTAATTGACCTTTCAAGTAACAAATGTCTTTCTAGGGACAAATTAGAATTTGTGTAGGTGATGATGAAGTAAAAATTGAATAGATGTTTCTCAAAATTTGAAACAAGATGGGAACATTTTTTCATCTTTTACTAAATTTTTCATGGATCTACTTCTGAAATTTTCTATGCATTTAACCAATATGGGTAGTATGCAAATTATTAAAAAAGATTATTATTACAATGAAAATTTTGTTTAGAGAAATTAGAACTCTATTAATTCTTTTAGGACAAGTTTGAAAAACAAAACATTTTTTTCTAACCACAAACTCTTTTTATCTTCCAATTTGCAATCTCAAAGTCTTTAAAAATTTCCACATTCCAAACATTTGTCTCTAAATTTCCTCCACTTGAATTAAAAATTGAAAATTTCCTCAATAAATGACTAGTGCATTTCCAATGTACTTCACCTCTTTGTATTAGACAATGATTTAGACTTTCTAGACCTTCATTTGCTTATGAACTTTGCATGCATGTACTGCTATTAAGATGTAGTATCCAAATAGTTCAGAAGTTCAATTTTGTGTAGAGTGTAGATTTTACTCCTAAAGGTAATTTAGAACTTATTAATACAAATTTCATCCTAGCATGTCATTCAATAGTTTCAAAACGTGACTTTTAATTAATATCCATATCTATACTTTTAAGTTAGTTGTTTGTATGTTTTGTTTGTCATGATGACAATAAGATCTCCTGAACCATGTATCCCTAAACACATTTTTGTTACAATAGGAAAGTGTATGCAAGGAGGGGTGCATGGGCTTTGTTTTGTGGTGTTTGAACCTATAAGATGAAAGTATTGAATTTCAAAGCTTTTAATATAAATTAAAAATTAAAAAATCACTTTTATTTTTATTTAAGGAATTAAGGAAGACTTCACATCACTCACTACATCCCAATGGTTGTTGCAATGGCACTAAGTGTACACTAGTACCACTTCAAGTATTCTAGATTGTAGGAAGATAGGCAGACTGAATTTTTTCACTTTGATTTGGCCAAGATTGTTGCACATAAGGTAACTCTATCTATGATAGGCAAAATGGAAGGGAGCCCATCAAAAGAAAAATTATTTTAGCTAGTGGTGTACATTTTAGAATTTTAATGTATACCATTAGGGTCATTGCAAGAAACATTGTGCAAAAAAGGTAGTGTTTTCACAATATTCTTTTTTTTTCTATGGGAGGGCTTTAAAATTAGAAAACAATTTTTCTTTAAATTGAAAATTTTCTTTCATGTATACACCTTTAAGAAGAAGGTACCCTAGAAAGGACAAGTATAGGAAAAATCTCTAAATAGGAGAACTAGAAAAGTGCAAAATCTCATGAAAATTGGTACTTTCACATTTTGATTTGTAAAAAATAGAAAAATAAATTTTTCTTAAAACTAAAAAATTTTCATTTGGGAAGAGTTGATTTTGATGAGATTTCAACAAAAGAATAATGTTAGAACCATCTCCAATGTTCAAAAATTGTGGGCAACGGGATATAATTTGTACTCATGTGGAGGACATAAAATAACATATTTTGAAATTTCATTTAGAGGTTATATGTTTTATACTTGTGCAAATAGACCATGAAAATTTTGTCTACAAATCATTAAATTTGGACACTCATTACATAGTGATAACTATAAACTTCACCCTGTGACAACTCAACAAAAATGATTTTTTTTTATTTTTGAAAAATAAGGGATTTAATTACCTTAAAGAGTTAAAGTTAGGTATGTTCCATAAAAATTTCATTTTCATTGGACTTAACCCTTCAAGGATAGACTGGTAGCTGTGAAAATCATGCATTTTAATGCCGTGTGACATCATCTCCTTTGAATAAGTGAAATATACTCATTGGAAGTCAAAGTACTGAAGAAGATCTTCCTTTTCCACCCCTAATACTGCGGATAAAAAGTTGCACTTTTGTCCTACAAAGAAAGATTCTTTGTCATTCAACAGATACCAAATGTCTGCTACAACGTTCAAAGGTTAAACTCCAAAAGTTATAGTAGACAATAAAAAAATGATCCACATTGTGACAGAAAATAAAACCGGTATTTCTTGCAATGACCTATTAGTATAATTTTGCTTGTAATGGGTTCACTTACCTTACCCCATCTCATCGAGGTTGTCATACTTGTCTTTCTTCAAAGTCTTGTACGCATGTGGTTACGTGGCTGCCACTAAGGTAGGGGTTGTACAAGCAACCCTGTCTCTAAAAATGATTTGGTAGATTTTGCCTCTAACATGTACCAGAAGTGTACATTTCAGGAGGGGGTTGCTTTTAGAAATCACTGTGTTTTCAACTTCAAAAATTCATAACTAATTCCATGAAGGTCCAAAAAATATGAAATGACTTGGGTTAGATGCCAATTCCATTTTTCTTACCACGAAAATTTACTAAAAATTGTTTAAAGAAGTTTAGCTTCCCCAAAATGCAAATCAGCTGGTAAAAGGTTGCTTTTACAGCCCTCTACCTTAGTGAGTTGCTCCACTTGAAGAACAACTTCCTGGTGTAACTCCATCATTCTCCTTCTTCAGAGTATTTGATAAATGCTTTGCAATTCAGGTGATTTGAATGGGCTTGGAACAAATTATGCTAATGCATGTGCCACTGCATACGAACACTTCGTTGTTAAGAAGTCAAGACTAAAACGATCACAATGTTAAGTTGCAGATCCAGTTGGATTATATGCACATGTAACTCATCTATGGCAGAACATGTTGCACTCAACATTGATGATGAATCCAAGTAAATCCCCAACTTTGATTAGAATTCTGAACTAAGAATATATCAACGAAGTTCCACAAAATTAATATACACTAATTTTGTTCTCTAAGAAAATGTATGGTTATAAATCCTTCCTCAACTTAACTATTAATACTTTTGCTTGCAAGCTTTATGACATCCTATGCATAGTGTGTGCACGTTCAGGAAGTTGAAAATTAGGAGGAATGAATTCAAGCTCATGAATGAATGGGCCATGTGTTGCAGGCCATGTATAATTTTCAAACAAAATGCTCCACTTCAGGCAAAAGCTACTCGTTTTGCAAAGGACTTCAGTGAGTTTGCTCGACATCGGACACAAGTCCATGTAATTGATCACCCAATTCCTGGTATATTCTCTCTCAACACTTTTACACTTGCTTCATCTGAGTCACCTGAATGAACTGAAATGTGCAAGTGCAATTCTAGAGTTAAAAATATGTGTGGAAGAATTACCTTAGGTATAATGATTAATTCTCTTGAGGCCGAGGGCCCTTCATAAATCATTTGCATCAACATTAATTTTGTAGGATAGGCCTATGCCAGGGTCTGAAGCCTAAGTAAAATTTGTAGACGCAAAGAGATCTCACGGGATTCTTCTGAATCAGCAAAGCCTTTGGAAACCGTAAGTCTCGCATTTTCAACCCAGTTCGAGACAGAAAAGGAGTGTTTGGACCGTCATCTGGATCTGATCAAGAACTGAACCATCGGCCTCAATCCTGATGAGTCGGAAGGAATCCCACCGCCAAATACATACTGCTATTTTGTGAGACTTGATCTTACAGGTGAAGTCTAGTTAACGTATGTCATGGACTTTATGATTTACGAGGGTCATAGATTGAAAGTATGAGGTGTTGTATGATTGTGGAATTTTTATCAGTCTTGAACTCCAAGAGTACGTGCAGCCCAATGTGCCATGGTTCAATCTTCTTGCATCAGTTTACTGAATGATCATTCAATTAGAGTGATCTGCACTTATATTATGATGTCCGATCTTTTGATCTACAACACCTAAAGAATTAATTAATGCATGGTTTTTGCGACTTGGGCTTCTGATATTGAAGCGCCTGCATTGCTTTGATACCTTGGCATCCGTCTTCCAGACCACCTGCATTGCAAGCATTGATCATCACTACTACATCTCAGGCCCTTTTGCAACAGCAGGAAGGTTGCTAACAGCACTCAATTTCCTTCGAAAGTTTTACACGAAAAAAAACGTTGCTGAAAACCCTGCTCAAAATGAGCAATGTTTTGGAACATGCTCACGCAATTCTTGCATTCTCCTCTGGGAATACTAATGTACTTTTGAAAGAGAGGTCACTCAGAGATTTGGTTACTTCTATAATTTTTTTGCAATTACAAAATTAATAAGAAAAACAGAATAGAAATTATACATCTTCAGCGACTCAATTGAAATGTCTCAACAACAAATAGCAATCAGAAAACATTTCAACTTTCGAAGTTCTATATAATAAGGAAACAAAATTTTGAAATCATCTTCAGTTCAGAAAATTTTCAACTATTTGGGGCAAGAATAATAGAGTTGAGTATTGCAAAGAAAACAAGTTAAAAACCTAGTGTATTTGACATTCAATACTATTGTAAACCCTGAACTTTTGAGCCTAATATGATTCATTCAAACTCCATTTCTACCCTTTCTAAGTTACAAATCATGTGCTCCTCTGGCCCTCAGCTAGAGAAATATTTGAGCAGGAATTGAAATAAATTTCTGAATGCTTGCGTTGCACCACGGACAATAGGGTTTCTTCTCCCACGCTTTGGCGGCACAGTCGATGCAAGCACTGGCATGCCCACAGGGATCCAGCCATGCCCTCTTTCGCTTCTTCGAGAATTCCGAATAGCACAATGTGCACTCTTTGCTGCACGCTTCCCCTGAACTTTGGGCCTTCTTCAGCTTGTCCTCCAACTGCAGTAACCACCCCAAACCTTGTTACCCAATCTCAAACAATGGACACACAAGGTAGTTAGAAAGGCCAGTTCCAGAGATTTTCCAAACTGCTAAGACTGGGCTCTTCATTCAACGCAAAGCCGTCATTCTAAAATTGTTTAGATTTGGGCTACAATGAGACGATTGAGTAATGACCACAATGTATTGTCAAGTTCAACTAAGCTAGGATATTAATCTGGGCATGAACTCACCTCCTTAAAAGCACTCCCAGACTTCTGTATTATTCCCTTCAATATGTCCTTCGCAGACAGCTTCACTTGTCTACTGATGTTGGCTTTCTTGATGCTTGCTAGATATTTCACCTTCTTGTACAAAGCCTCCTGGACCACATTCTTCTTCTCTTCCTGACAAGTACGAAAAAACTGCAAACACAAAACTGGTACTAATAAATCACATACCGAATTAATGGAAACTTGAAGGGGAACGGGAGAACTGTGAGATTATTATATAACTGTTACAAAACAGTTTGATGTATATCAGAAATACTACGGAGTGCAAGAAAGGTGCTTGCAGTGAAGTTTTTGTTCACGGTTCAAACTAGTTTACTAAAATTTTGGGGTCTGTCACTACAAAATACGTGGTCAAATTGGACCAAGGAAATGTCCAATGAAAAGACCCACATGACAATGTAATCTCTTGTGTATCTTCTTGTGGTAATTTCTTCCCTGATCTACGCAGACTATGTTTCCAATGCACATTATCCTAGTGAGGCGGACCTCAGGCCAAAATTTCAGGAGTCTAGTTCACTTTGACCAACTTTACCAATGTTTTTACGCTATTTGGACTTGTCAAGAGAATCTCATACCTCAGTGGGTCTATCAAGCTGATCTTTATATGCATGTAGGTGCTTGCCGTTGAGTTGCTCCAGCTGATGTGCAACTTCCCCATGCAAATCCATCTCCTTCTTCAGAGCGTGTAATGCTTGTAGTTCTGAAAATTTGAAAGAGTGGAGGACACATGCTAATGTATCACTGCATTGCAATCACTTCATTATCAGGAATCATGAAGTAAAAAAGTGCATTGACTCTCTTGGTGTTGCAGCTAGAATTATCAAACACCATGGTTTAGTTGCAGATCTATTTGGAGGATTATTAAACTCAAGATTAAAGAAGAGCCATTGATGACATAAAGGGCTACACTTGGAGCTCAAGATTTGATAATGAATCTAATTGCAGCACAACAATACAATTGACGGCCTTTCCAAGTAAGCACAAGAACATTTGATACAATTCCTACTAGACTTGCAACATTCTCATAAACAGCGGTATGTATGTGGTGGGGGGATTCCTTACGACTCATCAGGATTGAGATCCACTAGGACGCTATTCAGCAGATCTAGACGGGCCAAACACTCCTTGGCTGTCTCATACCGGGTTGTAAATGGGAAAATGAGCTCCAAAGGCTTCACCGATTCAGAAGAACTCATTGAGTGAAGTGTGTGGTCCCTGTATTTCCAATACGTAGGCTTTGAATCCTGGCATATGTAAATTTTAATGTAAAGTCAACAATTGTTAATACAATCTCTAGGAGAAGATTTCCGAAGGCTACTCTGTTTCATGAAAATGAATTACTATTCCTGTGAACTTCAAACACGTATATATCTAGCATTTCCATGCATACTGCATGAACATTTCACTTCATCAACAAGCAAGTGTAAAACGATAACTGAGGAAATTAGCTAGTTAATAATCCGTACTTGTATAGGAAGTAGAGAAAACGCATTGAAGTCCTTTGCAAAACGAGTGGCTTTATCGCAAGTGGAACAATCGTTTAAGAACGTGGCTCTCTCTTCATTCGTGAGCAGGAATTCCTCCAAACTATCAACTTCCTGAACATGTGCAAAATATAGAGAGAGGATGTTACAACGCTTTGGAAGCAATGAATCACTAGTTTGATTGATTGAGGATCCACAAAGCTAACCTCAACCTCTACAATACATTCTCTTAGTAAACAAATGAATTTTGCAAATTAAATTCTACGAGACAGCCCAATTGGGGATTTTCCTAGTTATAAATTATTCAAACTGTGAGGAAATGAGTACTTACATGACAAGGCGAGTAGTGTTCAGCAAGTTTGCTCAAGAATAGCAAAAGGTCAGCATCTGATATGCCATTAGAGTACCTCCAGAATAGCTTCAAGAAACTGTTACATCAAGTTTTAGCCATTTCTGAGAAGGTGGGGCAATCAACTGATAACCAACCTATACCCTACAATAATGAACAATCCTTGATTAATAGCTCACGTCAAACAGATTGAGCACCTTGATTCCATTGTTTTTTGTCTGTCAAAGACAAGAAGTTTGCTGAGAAAGAAACACATTCGTGGACTAGAGAATTTTGAGTCTGCCTGTTCACATGAAAGATGCAAAGCAATTGGAATCATCCCACAATCCTCACATGTGGGCATGTATATGGCAACTTTGGAGCTCGGACTTAGTCTTGCCAAAAATTATTTTGTTTCTTAAAGTACAATAGAAGAAATCATCTCTACTAGAGCAAATACATAATCATTTAGAAAATAATCATCCATACAATGTTGCTAAGAATTTCCTGATGTAGTCCAAATTTAGATAATTTTCTGAGACATGTACATGGTTTTCCATATTGAGCTAGAGGAGAATCACCTGTTCAGTTTGCAACCACTTGAGGAGATCATTTGATAATTCAAAATCCACACTCTTGAATCTAGCAGAGGATCCCTGTTGTTGAAAGCTAACAGAGGGACCCTAGAGTTCAACGCAAGTGAGGTGATGGATTAGTATAATATTGCACCGCATTCGATAAATTAACCCTTAAAAGTTCAAGGGACTCCTCAAATCATCTAGGTCGTCAAAAAGTTTGTAATCAATGAGGAGAAATGAGCCTCAAAAATGAAAAAAAATGTTAATGAAAGTGCTAACTACTATAGAATGAAACCCTATTCATTGCCTTCTAATTTAGGACATCATACATATATCTTTCTGAATCTTATCATAAATGTGAATGAACAAGCACGTTTTGTAAGCATTCATGGTTCAGCACTCACAATAACACTAATTAACTAATCCTACGATGAGCTTCATACTGAACATTAACGCCCTAGAAACCATGATTTTTCTACTTAAATCGATCGATTATTCGAGTATCCAATCCCTAGTTCGTGTGGTCCTCCATCTCGTCCAGCTGAAGCTTGGAAGACGTGAACTCCAAAATAAGACTCATTAAGTAATCAAATTTGGACACATTCATTATTTAACATGACCTCATTTCAAAAAATTGGTGGGGTCCTGAGAACTGTTAATGATTTCCATAACAGTAAGGATTTTAGAATTTTCATGATCGAAACCTATCAATTCATGCTCAATTCAAGGTCTTAGAAACAAACTCAACGAGATCATAGAAGGACAAGATAATGAGACAAGCTTTGCCACGCTCTCTTTATCTCTCTCTTTACATATAAATATCCAATGTATGCATGCTTATCACGTCTACGGCAATTCCCTTCACTGAGGTGATGTCCTTGATGACAACCTTTCTCATTGCAGTTATGCAAGTTTCTCAGGGTGAATGGAATGCTTGCCTTGGAGGACGTTGCTGCTTTAATAACTATCTCATCAATTGGCTGAGTTTCTGCACGCATCATGGCTTGGATTTGCCGAGACAAATTAATCCACGATTCAACTTGGAGTAGTCGATCCCACATCGCTTCCTGCACTTAGCCAATAGGAAACAATGCCATTTTATACCAATTCAAGGAGCATCTCTGGGTCATCTTTTTTTTTCTCAGGACACCAATTCTGTAACAATGGCAGATATTCATGCACGACATTAACACTTGTCTTGAAAACTAAAATTACAACAGTCATGCTTCCTGTATTTGAGTGACACAATTTTCGTAAGCTAAAGAATCGTCACAAGATTATCCTTCTTAGCCAGACGGGAATATCAGATTTTATCTTGATTCCTAGGATATTTTGCACCAGGAATGGGAAAATCACAAAAAGGAGGCAAACACGGAAAATCAGTGGCACAAGTTTTGCCCGTTGGCAACATTGTTAAGCGGGACTGACAACTAGAGATAACTAAACCTCCCTGTGCGTGCCAATATAACGAATTGATCTTCCAGTACAAACTCAAACCATCGAGTTTCTATTGCCCATTCAACTGGAACAAAAAACTTCAAGTATAGATGCATAAAATTCTTGAAAATCCAATCAAACTTGTTGCATTCTTGGTAGCCAAATACCTCATCTTTGGAGATTGTGTTGGAAGCATCGCCTCCATTGCACGTATCAGCTTGGGAGGAAGAGGCCATGGTGTCGTTGGTGCTCCAAACTACAACAACAGGGTCAAGGAGCAAATCAAATCAGAGGAGCCTCAAACCGTAAACCTCCTCGCAGCATTGTAGCCACTCGATCGAAATCCGGCTCATTCAATTCCTTAATGTCAATTCCCTCGTCGGGATGGGCGTAATTGCAGATTGTGAAGAAGGTGCCATACTGTTTGATCGAACGAAGTCGATTGCTTGCTCTCCTGAAACTTGCCTGGGGACAAGTACAAAATTCAAGAAAATTTACACTAGAACAAACTAAGCTTACACCCAAACCAAATGACACTCACAGATCACAGTACTAAGCTTAATTAGCAGTAACCAAATTTACCACTTGACTAGTTCGGAGAGATCTTGATGAGCTTGTTCCACTGAAGAATGTCGGATTTGCAGGTTCTACAGGATGCGAGTGGGTTTCATTAGGGTTTAGAGCTCCACGACAAATGATAGCGTGCGGCAATGGCAATCAAGTAACCATCAGATGACATCAATACTGCCGCCAAATGCACCGCATTTCAATTAAGTTATAGAAGTTGCCGCTTGCATCTCAACTTTTGTTGGAAAAACAACTTTATCAATTGCTACATGCCTGGGGCAAAGGAAATTTTTTGCAAAATGGAGATTTTTATTTCTAAACAGTAGGTGGCAATAGAGTTTTTAGTTTTGCAACAATTTGACTAAATTTTTCAATTCCATATATGAGAAGAAAAAAACTATAACGACAAATCGGCATGTGATTTGGAAAAAAAAAAGGGCTATTTTCTATTTGGTTGATATTTGGGCATTGCCAAAAGCAAAAGTTTTTAAGGAAGTGCAATTTCTATGTTTTTCTTGGTTTACTTTTGTGAAATGTCAAAGTGTACATGAAGCTTCAAGTAAAACTTGTAAATTCAATGTTGGAGATTCACATTTTAAAAGTTTGAAGAGAGAAGTTGATACAAACTCTTCGAATGGCTCCCTCACTTTAGTAGACAAAATTTGCCTCAATCAACTATCAAAATCACCAAATTCAGGCAAGTATGGGGTTCCAAAGGTAAAATTGAATATTTCAATTCTAGTAAGAGCCTTGGGTGAATGATCATAGATGGGGCAACAAGATACATTGACCACACTCATTTAAGACCTATAATTTAAATCTTTCAAGTGAAATCTTAGAATCTAGGGAAATAATAGCAACCAATCAAATTGATTAAAATATGAGACAAGGCATTGGAAACAAATAAATAAGCAAAGAAAACCAACAACAAAGAAAGGTGATAAAGAGTACAAATAAATGGTAGGGGGGTTGTTCTATAGCACTAAAAGATGCAAAGATCTCTTGAGTTCAATCCTTGCTATTGGTTCAAAAAATTTTGTTAAAAAACGATGATTTAGATGATGCAACCCAAGCTCTTAATCTATGGCCCTCATTGTATTCTAGCTACTTGATTACAAATGCAAAAAGTCACTTCAAGTTGTACATGTTGTCACCTTCCTTGCATCTTGACTAGTTCTAGAACTCACAATCTCACATGCATTAGATGTGGAATGTTGATAATGTCAATTCATTTGGTTCTTCAATTTCTTTAAACAACGTACAAGTCAATTTTTCAAGTAGTCCAATTGCACTTTTCTAAATTAACCTCTATAAGACCAAGTTGCTTTTTTTGGCAATATAAAGATTTTGGGCAACTCATTACAAATGGTCCATACTTTTTTATTTGAAATTTTCAAACAATATGTGTATAAGAAATATCTCCAAGTTACAAAAAAAATTGTAACTTTTGATTACATGGTTAAGAAGTTATTGCATGATATGTTGTTTCTTTTTCAACTTGAGCAATCCAAAAAAATACAAATATAACACTTATTCCAGAAACAAAATTTGAAATTGATTTTTTAGATTTATATATAATTCTGTGGAAAGTTTTTAATCATTCAATTTGTTAAATGAAATAAAAGTTACGAGGAGTTTTAGTTTGTAGTCAATTATGGACTCCCTATTCTTAAATAAATTTTTGAATCCTTTATATAACTCAATTTTCAGTATTTTAGAGAATTTCTTTTTACTTGTGTGTAGATTGTTTATTGGAATGTTACATCCATTAGGAGTGACATTTTTCAATTTCATAATTGAATTCTCAACAATTTAGTATTTTGAATCATTATCTACTTCTTTCTACTAATTATTTTTTTTCAATATGTTGTACAATACAAAATGATTTGAAACTTTTTTGAGCATGGAGCCAATTTTCATTATAGAATGAATCCAAAGAAGTACCAACAACATGTATGGACATTTTTTCATACAAATGTGAGCTTGTGAAGTGTAGCTACATGTTTTTCTGGAGGGCCAAAAAAAGAATTTTGGTCAATTCAAACACTTATATTTTGCAATCTCCATGGTAGAAATTTCTAGAATTTTCTCCGTATCTTTTCAAACAAGTTTACTAAAATTCCTACATTTACATATGTTCAAAAATGATTTTTTTCTAAAGTTTGGTACATGTACTATAAATGACAATTTTGGAGGTTATTTTTTATAGAAACATAGTCAAAGAACTTTAGAGGTTTAGCAAAACATATGATTGCTACAACCTTGCAAGTCCTTTGTTGTCAATGAGTCTTCCAAATTTTTTAAAAACATTTAAAATTTTGGGTGTCTATAAAACAATCTTCATTAGAATAACAAAGCTTTTGTCATCTTTGGGCATGGATGTAATATGCAAAATATATAAGGGAGTCAATTATTCATTCTAAATTTTGTACATTCATTCTCAAAAGACTCTTCAAAAGACTAACAAAAAGTAGTATAACATCCCAATTCTAATTCCAATATTTTGTAGTAATTTAGCAACTTCATCATCATTGAGTTGTTTTTATTATATATTTCCTTGATTGTAGTATTATTATACTTTTTGTTTAGTGAATTTTCACCCTAAAGAAAACCTCTCACAAAAACCTCAATAGAAGTTATGAGATTCATTTTTGTAAGAAATTATAAACTCATGTACTTCATTGGATTAAAAAAAGTATATTAAGGTAAAATTAGAAGAATGTAATGCTTCCATCTTGGAGTAGATTGCAATTATAGAATCTTTGAACACTTTCTAGTCATTTTCCTTGAAAGAAAAATAGAAGTTGCACCTATTATAAGTTGTTTATTATTTTGAAGATTCTTACAGAGGTCGTAATGAATTTTCAAAGGCATCCATAAGGATTTTCATACTCAATTTTGTGTACACACCTACTTTTAAACATAAAATATTTGTCCTTTGAAGAATCAAAATATTTCACCTTATATATATAATAATAATAATAATAATAAATTTGATGTATTAAAAGACTAGGATGAATTAAGAGATTATTCATTTTAGATCCTATGGGCCACCTAACCAAATCCCCCAATTATGTTAGATTTGACTAGGATAGACTTTCAAAATGTGGGCAATTTATGCAACAACTACCATATAATAAGATATAATTGTAGGCACAATGGCTCACTTATTACATGCAAGCTGATTTTTATTTATATATAATATCTTGTGTACAAATAAAAGATGGAAACAACAACATAAATGATTTTTAACAAATGATGAGTTTTAATGAACTTTTGAGTATGAAAAATGCTACTAAAATAACCCAAAAAATCAAATTAGGAATCCAAAAACCAACATCAAGTGCATCCAAATTATGGTCATATTACCTTAAAGGCCTTATTATAAGTAAATCTTAAAAATTGCATGAGTCCAAACATTACAAGTGTTTAAAAACATTGGAGCAAAAAACTTGAAAAAGTGTTAACATATGATATCAACAAAGAAATTGGAAGTATTATATTAACTAACATTTTTTTTATAATAATAGAGGGTCTCTATTATTAAAAAGTTAGATCTAAAAGCATCCTACACCAAAGGTGTATACAATGGCAACATCTTCACTTTACAATTTAAGTTGTTCCTTCAATTTGTGTTGGTAGCTCATTATGATTCACGTCTATAGTTTGCCAACCAATGCACATCTACAACTCAATATAGACTCTAAATTCTTCCCTTTTCACAATATTGATGATTAAGCATCAAACAATCAAATTTAGAATAATAGATGAACATGGACACATCCCAAATAGACAAAAATGAAAACTTTGACCATCAATTTTTTCTTAAATTTTCATATAAATTCTTTAACATTTGTACAATGAAAATTTAGAAGACTTAGTCTTTCAAAAAATTTATAATTCAAAGAGTATTAGTAGTTCTAGCCTCATAAAATGATTTTTTCAAATAAAATAAAGATTATTTGAAGTGATTTGTAAAATCTCAAAAAATTACTATAATTAGAATTTAGTATTTTGAACTTCAATATAAAAACTCTTGAAAAATCACAAATACTCAATCTACAATCGATATTAGAAGGAATTTTCAATCTTGAACTTCAAATTTAAACAAAAACTATAAGTTGGTATCATAGTTGATTTAACCATATAGATATGCTCTCATAAAACATATTTCACATCTATAGTTTGAATCACTATGAAATTGTTATTTAAAGTTGCATTTGATAATGCATCTTCACAATTTTAGAGATATGGACCATTCCTTGGTCTTCAAGAAGTTAATGAATATTGTAGAGGTTGAATTTTCTTAGAACTACATCATATGATTTATTTTACATGGATTTGCGAATTGATTATATGTTTTATTCTAAACGGTTGTCAAATGCTAGATTACTAAGTATTCTATAAGGCTATCCAAGTTTGTGTTCTTCCATTTCAAATATTGTCTTTGTCCAACTGAAAACCTCCAAAAATATTTTCTATAAGCAATTAATTGTATTTTTAGTCATTGTCCTGACAATACATGCATTTAATAAGAAGTCACCCATCCTTCAAATATACACAAGTTCTCCAACTTAGGCTTTGTTGTTAAGCACCCAAAATCCATGAGAAAAGTATTACAATTGACGATAATTTGTGAATGCTACTAGCTCTCTATCATTTTGGATGATTTAATGATTGGTGGCAACAATGGGATTCTGGAAATATGTTCCCCAACCAAAATATTTACAATAAAGAAACCTAACCTATTTCATGAATAGATCTTTATAGCACCCAAGAAGACAATGAATCCATCATCAACATTATTGTTTGAGGAAGCAATAAGTACAAGGTACTTCATAAGTTATGGGCAAGGTGAAGCTTGCTAGGCTAAGAAATACTTCTAAGATAGGAGGTCCATAAATGGAGCATCTATAAGTTGGAATTGAATTTAGGGGAGGTAAAGCGTATTGAAATATTTTTTTAGTAAATTTTCTTTAAGAGACAAGTGGAATCGACAATTAACACAAGTCATTTCATATTTTTTTTGGAGCTTTGTTGAATTAGTTATCAAATTTTGAAGTCAAAGGGACATGGGGTTCTAAAATGGAGCACCTCCTAAAATGAACATTGTTTATATATTGTTGAAGGCTATAATAAACTTGTACAAATAGAGTACATGTAAGAAGGTACTCCATTTTAGAATGTGCCCACCTTGATAACTTCCTACTTTAGATCATTTCACCTGCATCTATGACGTTGTTCAACACGCAAATACTTACTCAACAGTTGAAGTTAGTAAATAGAGCATTTTAGTGAGACAAAATTGTTTATCATTTGGAGGATTTTAGTAGAATAAACAAAATATCATTTGTTGTTTTCAAATCCTCTTTGAATGCATATTTATAAACTTGCTTCAATTTCCATATTTCCATATTGTACAAGTCTTAATCCCTAAAGGACTAGTGACCATTGAACATATGCAAGGGATTTCAAGTAGATGCATAATTGCATATGAAGTCACTTAAAAAAATATGTTTTTTAAATTTTGATATGAGGTGTGAACATGTATCCCCTTAGTAGAGGGTTGCTATTATATGAGCCTAGAAGACTATATGCCTATAGTATAAGTGTCTATGATATAGAAACATTCTATGATTATAGTACATTAATATTATAAATACTTTAATTATAGGTGTTTATGGCGAATTTTGTTAAAATGGCGGTATTTCTTATGCCATTTTCAGACCGCACGGTCTAAACTGAAAATTGACATCTAGGAAGGGTATATATTTCAAACATCTAGGACCCATGTAGATTTCAAAATCTATGACAATTTTAGATTTCAGACCACACAGTCTAAATCATCTTGGACAAATGTAGATTTCAGAAATCTATCGCAATTTTAGATTTCAGACCGCACGATTTGACCTGTCAAAAGTGCCAAACTAATGGAATACCGCCATTTTAACAAAATTTGCCATGTTTATGTTATAAACATCTTCTATGGTTGTAGAATATCTATTTATATATATAAAAATAAAAATAAAAATTCCAAACTTTGAAGTTTGAACATTATAATCTTTCAATTTGTGGGGTCATGGTTTTTTAATTTTTTCTACTCATTCTTGTAGTATTCTAATACAAATTTGTACCATTGAATTTTGAAAAAAAATCTCACTACTTTGAAAAATGGTAGTTTTTCACAATTTGTGCCCCTAATGTACCTTGGTCCTTTAAGGATTTAATCATATTTGTGAAGCTCATCTCAACTTCTCAATTACATATTGTTTATTCAATTGTGTTTGCAAATTTCACAAAGATGTCAATGTTTTGTCTTCAAGTGTGAATTGAAAAATCTAAAAGTTATAATAAAAATCCCCTACAATGATTGAAATATTTCCCTTAAATGACCTCAATATTAATGCCCTTGAATAACAACTTTTTATTTACATCCAAAAGCTTACGTATTTCCATTTAGAATTATTCATTGTGTCCACTATCCATTCTAGTAAGGGTCAATTCAATATTTCACTACATGAAAAAACACTATAAAAAATAGCATGAAAATGATCTAATATATTTTGATTTTATTTGTTGGTTAGGAGAACTTGATTTGGATAGATAATCAACACAACTATGTTGATTTTCTTTCAAGATTTGTTAAAATTAATAATATTCAAAAATTCAAATTTATAGACTACCATCTAGGCAAAATGGCAAGGCTACCACATTTGTAGACACACTACATGGACAAGACAATAAAATTTTATTTAATAATTTAATTAAAACTTAATTTTATTTAACTTAGCTCTATTTTCAAAGTATTCCAATGAATTTTACACACTAGAGCTTTGAATGCATCGCTAATCAGTATTAAGAGAAGGGAGATGACAACGTCTTTATACAAGTGGTATGGTAGGAAGTAGAACAAAACATATGTGATACATAAATGAAGATGAGTAGGAGCTCAACTACTCATAGTTAGATTATGACTAGCAAATTGTGTTAAAAGTAAAATTTCAGACTTCATTCAGGCTTAGTAGAGTAAGTTTTTTCAAAAAACTTTGAACTAAAAAAAGGTGAAAAATCACACCAAGTACTATTTACGAAAACTCCTTTTACATTTCAAGTCTCCAATCAAAAGTTGTAGACAAATTTCAAGGAAGAAGTTTTAAATTGCCAAAAACATTGTCCTTTGCAAACCTTCTTCGAAATTTGTCTATCACTTTTGATTGAGGACTTGAAATGTCAAATGGATTTTAGAAGATGAAATTTGATATAATTCCCTACCTTTTTTATGTTCAAAGTTTAAGAAAAAATTTATTCTACTTTGCTTAAATGAGGTTTTAAATTTTTCTTAGTGTATGTTTGACAAATTGCCGAATCAACACACAAAATTTCATTCTTTCTTAACAATCAACACAAATTATTTCATCTTGTGTTGATTAAATCACCCTTTTCCTATAGTATTTTACTACTTAGAAAGAGTATATAAATCAACAAATGTTTTATTGAAGAAGAAGAATTACCAAATTAGAAATTACCCACTTAATATTATAAGTTCATTCCAAGGGAGACGGTGAAGTAGGAAATCTATGCTAAATGGACCAATACCTAAAATAGGTAATACAATCCTAAAATAGAAGACCATGACTCAATTTGGCAAATTAGTAGCCACTCAAACTACAACAACATTGCAATTCCAACTAGGAATATAACTCAAACTTGACAACTTGGTAATCTTTTTTCAAACAAGCATTTCAATTAATAAGCTTTGGGAGGGCTGTTTTAGGACTATTCATGAAATAATTCTTGAAATAGTTCTCAAAATTGCTAGCCACCATCAAGATAGCAATTTAAAAATTTAAAAACAAAAAAATTGGTCTTGAAATTAAAATTAAAAAAAAAAAATGAATGATGTAGCACGGTCTCACCCACATCAGCTTTTGTTATTTTTGTAGCAATTACTGCATTCTCATAGTTTGATAACTTACGCTCTTTTGGAGGCCTCAAATCTCAACTAATGTTTCATCAACTAAACTTCCTCTTTTCCTCAAAATCTCCCACTCGAAATTATAAAATTTCAACTTTGCAACTAACACTAATTCTCTCCACTAACTTTACTTCTACACATCAATATTTCTCAATTAAACCCTACACACTTCCATTCCACCAATTAGGCTTATCACTCATAGCATCTAGCTCAATTGATCTTCACCAACCAACATCAACTTCCTAATTTGGAACCAACATCACACCCATTCATGTTGACACACTAAACACACACTTTCTAACTCAGAATACACACAAATAAAATTAAAATTATGCAGCACAATGGGCTAGGACTCAACTGGATCTTGATTAGACAGTAAAAACAACATGAGAAAAATGGACTTAATAGAAAATTAGAAATTGGCAATTAGCAAATTGGGAGAGAAAACAACAAACATTCAACCACCAAATTGGAACTTCAAATCAAACCACCTCAAACACATTCAACATCCCATTTGATAAGACATGAAAAACAACCAACTGATACTAACAACTATCTACTTACTTGTTTACTAACTGACACATTCCAACTTGGATTAAAAATTGAGTAGTTATTCCCTATTCAACTTGAAAATTAACAAAAAACCACCCTAACTTGAATTTAAATAGATTAATTGTAAATAGACTTGAATTTAGACTTGAATTTATACTTGAATTTTGGATTTTTTGGTAATTCCAAGTTGGCAGGTCAATGACTTAGTTTTGGTTAATGTGAAGAGAGTCTGTAAGACAATTGGTCATTTTTTTGTGGATTCCAAGTCGGAAAGTTAAATCTGCCTAGTTAGAGGTTGAAGTGAATTGACTGCAGATCCGATTCGACTGCCAAGTACAAGTAGTGGATTTCGATGGGCCTTATTTATAAATTAAGTTGAGAAGCAAATTGGAAGTGGTGTGAATGTGTTTCCCTATTCGGAGTTGAAGTGGTCTCTTGTTGGATATTAATCTTCCAAGTTGGTTTTAGTTTTTACCCACTACTAGAGAGAGCGAGTGCAAGTCCAGCCTGAATTGGCTATTTTGTTGTATATTGTTTGTTTTCATGATTAATGTAAAGAGGTGTTGAATTGCCAACATGTGTATTCTGAGTTCATGTATTATGTGTTGGTGTGAAGCTATTGTCATTAGATGAAATTTGAGGGCATTAGGAGATTGTGGGTTCCTAGATTGCAAGAATGCAGTTTCTGCCTTGTGAACTTGAATCCTACGTAGTCGCAACCCTGCCATGTAATTAATTTTTTTTTTCAAATTAAAAAAACAAAACTTATTAAGTTTTTGAGGACCCAATTTTTTTTTAAATAAATAAATTTAAAGCCGACCTGACAATGGCCGGTGGCATTGGAAGCGGTTTTGGGAACAGACCCAAAACGGCTGTGTAATGCCTTCAGATTTCTTCTAATGATTGTATCCTATGTACCAAATTGGATGTAATGAGTGGAAGTTGTGTATTATGTGAATGAAGGAATTAAGCCCATGGGATGTGTTACTTGGAAGTATTTACTAAATTAGAAATTATGTGTTTGCTATAATTATTATGTTTGTGTTACCAATTGGATGTGATGTTGGCTGATTAAATTGTAGCAATTGGATGCGTTTATGATAAGTGTACCAAATAGAAATGCTTGTATGTATGAATTGTTGAATGGTGTCTGCATGAAGTCGAAGAAGAAATCCAAATAGGAAGATTGTAACTTGTCTTTTGAGTGGGTAGTGAGGCCTCACTATCCACCCAAAAGAATTTTAAATTAAGAAAAAAATTATTAACTCCACCCTCACCCCCTTCCCAAACAAACAAACAAAATTGAAAATTGAAATTTTAATTTTTAGAATTTAGAATTTTAGAATTTTATAACTATTTAAATTTGCATTCCCCCTTCCACTTGTTGTAATTCTCATAAGCCAATGTGATTGACAATCAATATGGGATTTTACCTGTATCCTTATTTTGTATACATATCCAATATTGTATACGTATTTAGTACTATATAAGTATTCACTATTGTATCCATATTCATATCCAATAATTCAATTTTGTATCATATTCAATATTCGTTTTTCCATTTGTATTTGTATTTTGTATATGTATTCATATCCATGTATGAATGGCTCAAATTAAATCTCACAAGATCAATGACTTGTGATTTTTTGAAAAATCAATGGTGATTTCGAAGTTCACCATTTTTAAAAAACAACTATGAACAATCTATAAATTTTTGGAGAGGGGGGGCAAATGCAAACCATGGTGGCTACATTTTTTGAGAGGATAGTATTGATTGAGTGATATTAACTAATATACCAAATTGGAGAAACCAATGTTGAGAGTTTGACTGAAGCTGATTGAATACCAAGTTGGAGCTATCTTGTTCACCAAGTTGGAAAGTGTGTGTGTGGAAATGGTCTAAGATGAATTATCATATGAGCCCCCTAGTTGAATGAGAATTTAAATACCAAATAGGAAGGAGAGGAGAATCCAAGGGTTGGATTTGATATTATTAGAGTACATGCTTTTTTAAAATTACAAATATGGAAGTATATTAAGTGATTGATTTGTCTTGACTGTAGTTCAAAACTAAATTTGTAAAAATGAGGTCATAGAATTAAAGAACAAAAAAAATTCAGAAAATCACCATATGAAGAGAACCTTATTTCAAACCCACTCTAACAAGTTTTACTTGAAAAATGATAATATTTTGCATGTAATTGAATTTTGAAGGGATTTTCAAATTTTCTTTTCAGAATTTATAGAAAAATATTGATGAAAACATTGGGGAATCTAACCATACGGATGGAATCTAAAACTCAAAATTTACAACTTTTGTTTGTATCACAATCTCTAAATATTCTTCCAAATAGTACATTATAATGATTTTTTCCAAATCATCAATTCTAGACATCAATGTATTTTTTTGGCTTTTTGGTGCTAGATTGCACGAGAAAAAAAATCTAGTCAGAAAAGGTTACAAAAATTGCCCAAAAAATTGGATGAAATTGCTATACAACTTTGAAATTAAAAAAAATATTATATGAAATCACCTAATTGTGGATGAAAACCATACCATACATCCAATAAGTGGATGAATGTTGCAATTTGGAGCTCCACTATATCATTTTATATCACTACTATAGCAATTTTTCAAAAATGAAAAAAAACCCTATTGGACATGAATCCAAACGCTCTAGGGTTAACCCCTAAGCATCACAAACCAAATAGCTTTGAAGACGGGACCATTCTAAAAAATGCAACATAACTTGAATTTGAATTGATTATTGCATTCTTCACCATATAGATCTACAGTGGAAACACCCAAAAACATCCAAATAAGGAATTAAGCATAGTTGGAGGTAGCATTTTGTAAAACTGATATTTTTCCAGTATTATCGAGTGAAAACTATTTTTAAAAAATAGATTTTTCGGAATTAGTATGTAATTTTTATAAATTTCCAAAGTGTTGGCTCCCTAAACCATTGAAACCGTCCTATTGGTGTACCTTTAACTGAACACCTGCTGAAATCTGTTGTTAGTGAATGAAAACTATACATGTGTCTTACAACTACGTCAGCAAATTAGAATTAAACATTTGTTGGATGCTTCAATGAATGCTTATGGACAAATTTAGTAATACTCTAGGGTTCAGGAATAGGTACAAGATGGAAATGGGTGTTTCTCCCTTATAGCTAACAACCTCATCAATCTAAACTCATTTCTTTAGGGAAAATCCATCGCGTGGATGCAAACATTATAAGGTTTGATGAACCCAGTCTTCTAGAATCAAAGGTCTAAAAAACATCCCCTGTGACGTTAAGGGTTGAGGGGTTAATTAGGATTAAAAAAATCCACAATAATGATAGAGTGCGGCAGTGCTGATCAAGTACCCATTATAACAGCCGCAAAATGCACCATGTCGCATTCAATTTGGAAATTGCCGCTTGCAAGCATCTCAACTTTTGTTGGCGAAACCGCGAAGGAGAAGAAATCTATCAAACACCCAAAGTTCAACAAGAGCTCCGTTCTCTTACACGGAATTTTGGGGCTTGCTCAGTTTCCGGACATGAATGTGATCCGAGAATACTAGGATTGTTGAGATTTTACGCATTGCCAGTCTGGATTTTACAAGAGTTTCATTTGTGATACGGTATGTTGTCCTTGACAAGACTCCGTGTGCCATGAAGAGGGACGTCGCTGAGTAACTTCCAATCTCAAGCATGTTGGATTGCAAAATTTTTGTCCAGTCCTCAGCAAAGTAGGCTTAGATTGGCAACATTCTTGAGTCCACTGTGAATACTGGAAATTACTGGGGAGGTTTTGTCGTGGGAGGCGCCCACTTTCCAAGCGGCCATTAATTCAGCGATAGCCGATTCGAGTGTGCAGGGAGACGTTCAATAGGTGCTGATTGGATTCTCCGCAATTCGCAAATGCGGAGGAATGCACAGAGAGGGGTTTAGCAGTTCAGGATTTTGCAGCTTGCATTGGGAGCAATGTGAACGAGCCGAAACTCGATCGAGTGGCTACAACACAGCGAGGAGGTTTACGGATTGGAGCTCCCCTGATTTGCTCCTAGACCCTGCTGTCGTAGCCTGGAGTGTCATCGACACCATGGCCTCTTCATCTGCAGCTGCTACTTGCAATGGTGATGCCTCCAACACAGTTTCCGAAGATGAGGTATTTGGCTACCACGAATGCAACAAGTTTGATTCGTTTTCAATAATTGTATGCATCTGTAATTGAAGTCTTTTGTTCCAGTTGAGTAACAGAAACTCGATGGTTTGGGTTTGTTGTGAATGAACTGGACGTTGGCACGCACATGGAGGTTCAGGTATCTCTGGTTGCCATTCCCGGTTAACAATGCTGCCAACGGGCTAAATTTGTGCCACAAATTTTCTGTATTTGTCCTCTCTCTAGGATTCTGCCGTCTCAAGTGCAAATTCTCCTGGGAATCAGGATATGCCAATTTCGTTACAATGGTGAATATTCATGCATGACATTAACACTTGTTTTGAAAACTAAATTTACAATAGTCCTGCTTTCTGCATTTAAGTGACACAATTTGGCAAGATAAAGAATCGTCACAGGGAAATTATCCTTGTTTGCCAGATGGGAATATCAGATATTAATCTGAGAAAGTAGATAACAGACGCTCTTGAACTGATATAAAATGGTGTTGTTTCCGATTGGCCAAATGCAGGTAGATATGTGTATTCGGCTACTACTGATTCAGAGGGATATTGAAGTTGACAGAGCTGCAGGAATTCAGGTAAATGAAGAGAGGCTTATCAAAACAGAAACGTCCTCCACGGCAATCGTTGTAACGAGAGAGGATATCATCAAGTATATCACCTCAATAAAGGTATTTTCCTAAAGGTGGCAAGCATGCATATATTGGATATTTATGTGTAAAGAGAGAGAGAGAGAGAGTAGGGGGAAGCATGTCTCATAATCTTATCCTTCTATGACCTTGAGTTTGTTTCTGAGACCCTTGATTGAGCATGACTTACTAGGTTTTGATCATGAGGTTCTAAAACCCTTATTATCATAAAAACTTTTAACATTCCTTAGGACCCTCACCAATTTTTTGAAATGAGGTCATTTTATATAACAAATGTGGCGATAGAAAGATGCCTAATTTGATTACCTAATCATTCTTATTTTGGTGCTCACAAGCTTTATCTGGACAAGGTGGAGGACCAGATCATATGAGTCAAGCTAGGGGATTGGATACTCAAACAATTAAACGACCTAAGATGCAACATAATGGTTTCTAGGGTGTTAATGTTCAGTATCAAGCTCATCCTAGGATCAGTCAACGCATGGAATTCTGTAGTGGTATTGTGAGTGCTGAACCATGATTGCCTATGAAATGTGCTTGTATATTCATATTTACAATGAAAATCACAAAGATATATGTATGGCATTCCATAGTGGAAGGCGATGAATAAGGTTTCATTCTACAATGTTTCATTAAACACTTACACCAACATTTTGTCCCATGTTTCATTTCTCTTCATTGATTACAAGCTTTTGACGACCCAAATGACCTGAGTGGTCCCTTGGATGCTGCAGGATCACTTTATCCAATGCAAAGTAGTATCATACTAATTCATCACCTCATTTGTGCTTTCAACAGCAAATTCTCTCTGTTAGATCGAGCATGGATTCTGAAATCTCAATTACTCTCAAGTGGTTAGAAGACCACCAGGTGATCTCTTGTAGTTCAATATGGAGAACCATGTACTTATCTGAAGGAATTCATTGAATTTGGATTGTATTAAGAAATTCACGGCAACATTGTTTGGATGATTTCAAGAATTATTTATACTATAAATTATCTATTTTCTCCATGATTATTTTTCTATTAGAGATAATTTCTTCTATTGTACTTTAAAATTAGAAACATGATTTGTTGGACCAAGTTTGAGCTCCAAAGTTGCCATATATTTGCCCACACGTGAGGATTTTCGGACGATTCTAATTGCTTACCATCTTTCATGTGAACAGGCAGTAGTGAGGTTCCCTGATACTTCAATGTGTCTCTTTCTTAGGCTACGTTTTTGTTTCCGACAAACAAAGAGAAGTAGAAACAAGGTGCTCAATCTATTTAACGTGTGCTATTAAATAAGGATTGTGCATTATTGTAGGATAAATGTTGGTTGTCAGTTAATTGCCCCACCCTTTCTCAAAAATGGTTAATACATGATTTGACAGTTTTTTGAAATTATTTTGGAGACACTCAACCGGCATATCAGATGCTGACCTTTTGCTTTTCTTAAGCAAACTTGCTGAACACTACTCGCCTTCTCATGTAAGTGCTCATTTCCTTAAAGTTCAACTAATTTGTAACCAAAAAATCCCCAATTAGGTTGTCTCAAAGAATTTAATATGCAAAATGCATTTGTCTACTTAGAGAATGTATGGTAGAGGTTGAGGTTAGATTTGTGGATCCTTAATCAGTTAAACTAGTAATTCATTGCTTCCAAGTGTTATCTCATCCTCTCTACATTTTGTGCATGTTCAGGAAGTTGAAAATTTGGAGGAATTCATGCTCACGAATGAAGAGAAGGCGACGTTCTTGAACGATTGCTCCTCTTTAGACAAAGCTACTCGTTTAGCAAAGGACTTCAATGAGTTTTCTCTACATCAAACACATGTACTGATAATTAACTAGCTAATTTCCTGTTTTTTCTTTCAGTTATTGTTTTTACACTTTCTTGTAGATGGTCTGAAATGTTCATGCATCATGAGTGAAAATGCTAGAAATACATGTTTGAAGTATCATAGGAATAGTAAGTAGTTTTCATAAAACAAAGGAGCCTTTAGGAATCTTCTCGTAGAGTTTGTATGAACAACTGTGGAGTTTGCATTGAAATTTGCATATGGCAGGGTCTGGAGCCTCAGTACTTGACACAGAGAGACCACGCACTTTACTCAGTGAGTTCATTTTCTGAATCAGTGAAGCCTTTGGAGGTCATTTTTCCATTTTCAACCCGGTTTGAGACAGCCAAGGAGTGTTTCGACCGCCTGGATGTGCTGAAGAGCATCACAGTGGATCTCAATCTTGATGAGTCGTAAGGAATCCCACCACCACATACACACCACTGTTTGTGAGAATCTTAGTCTAAGTGTAGCAAAAGTTGTATCCAACATTGTTGTGTTTTCTTGGAAAATTCATTTTATTGTACTCATTTGTTGTAATGTAACTAGATTTATTATCAAAATTAATCATGAGCTCCACGTGTAGCTCTTTCTGTCATCAATGTTTTTTCTTCAGTCTTGAGTTTATTATTCATCTAAGTAGATTTGCAACTAAACCATGGAATTTGGTAATTCTAGCTACAATACCAAGAGAATGAATGCACTATTTGACTTCTTGACTTCTGATAATGAAGTATTTGTGATGCAGTGATACATTAGCTTCTATCCTTTTCTCTTTTAAATCACTTGAATTACAAGTATTACATGCTCTGAAGAGGGAGATGGAGTTACACAGGGAAGTTGCTCTTCAGTTGGAGCAGCTTAGTGGCAAGTACCTACTTGTATATGAAAAATTGAGTGAAGAGCAACATGAAAGACGTGATGAGGTATGAAATTTTCTTGACATGTCTAGTTAGCATATAAACATAGGTAAATTATATTCTGGCCGGACATCTGCTTCACTTAGGTGATGTGCATCACAAACATGGTCTGCGTAGATTAGGGAAGAAATAACCACAAGAATACAGACAAGAGGTTTGCATGGTTATTTGGATCTTCTAGTTGGACATTTCCTTGGTCCACTTCGACCATGTTTCCTATAGTGACAGACCCCAAATTCTAGGAAACTGGATTCAATGCATTTGTGAACAAAAACTTCACTACGGATACCTTCTTTCATACCTTAGTGTTTTTGATACACATTGAACTGTTTGGAACAGTTATATAACGATCTCATAGTTCTACCATTGACCTTTTTATTAAATCAGTACGTGATTAATGAGTGCGAGTTTTGTGCTGCAATTTTTTCGTACTGGTCAGGAAGAGAAGAGGAATGTGGTGCATGAGGCTTTGTATAAGAGGGTGAAATGTTTGGCAAGCATCAAGAAAGCCAATGCCAAAAGACAAGTGAAGCTATCTTCTGAGGACCTACTGAAGTGGATACTACAAAAGGCGGGGAGTGCTTTTAAGGAGGTGAACTCCTGCCTATATTAACTCCCTAACTTGAACTTGACCAAATATCATCATACTGTCATTGTGGCCACCACTCATCTCATCAAAGCCTGAATCTAAACAATTTTAGTATGATGCTTTATGTTGAAAGCACAACTCTCATGAGCCTCGTCTTAGCTGTTGGAAATGATTTAGGATTGGAGTTTCTTCCTTGGTACATTGTTGAGATTGGGTAACAAGGCTTGGGTTGTTGTTGCAGGTGGAGGGCAAGCTGAAGAAGGCGCAAAGTTCCAAGAAAGTGGACAACAACAAAGATTGTACATTGTGCTCTTTGGAATTCTCCAAGAAGCGAAAGAGGGCATGTTTGAATCCCTGTGGGCACGCAAGTGCTTGCATGGAATGCGCCACCAAAGCGTGGGAGAGCAAGCCCTATTGTTCGTGGTGCAAAGCTAGCATTCAAAAGCCCATTTCCATTCCTGCTCAAATATTTCTCTAACTGGGGAAAAGCTCATGATTTTGAACTTAGGTGGAAATTGAATGAGTCTTGAACAATATTAGACTCAGAGTTGAGGGTTTACAATACTACTGAATGTTGAATATTCTAGATTCTTTGACTTGTGTTCTTGGGATTATTTGCCTCTATTGTTCTTATGGCAAATAGTTGAAAATTTTCTAAACTAGTTTTATGGATTCTTTTGTGAGGTATACCCACTCTGCATTTTTTCAGGCTAAAGATGTCAAATAGTGCCCGAGTTTCTTCAGCATTGGTTGCTTCTTGTGCAGGTGCCTCTCAATCACCAACCTCAACACTGAAAATCGAGCAATTTTGAATTGTTGTCTGTGAATTTCGCTCGGTATAGAACCCGACCCATAACCTCAATGGAGACAATTTATGAGTGGAAATCACTTGTAACGGTCGCTCTTTTTTCATTTTTGAAGAAGAGCCATAGTGGCGATATAAGATGTTATAGTGGTGCTCCAAATTACAACATTCATCCAGTTATTGGATGTATAGTGTGATTTTAATCCACAATTAGGTGACTTCATCTAATATATTTTTTAATTTCAAAGTTGTCTGGTGATTTCATCCAAATTTTTTGGCATTTCTTGTAACGTTTTTTAGCCAGATTACTTTTTAGGGTGCAATCTGGCACCAAAAAGCCCAAAAAAAAGCCCTGCTTGTAACTCATTGGATAAGGAGAAACATGTCACTCCACTTCTACCCACTTTTCTAGTAATTAATATGACACAGATCCTACCACTATCCATGAAATATGTGCAAAAAGAAAAAAAATTCAACGACTGCTGCATTTTCAAAATCGTGGCAATTATGGTTTAGGGTACTCACACTCACTGGATTACCCGCATTTGTGTGAAACTGTGAATCCAAGTTGTTTTTTTTTGCTGTGAAGTAATTAGTCCACCACTATGGCATGCATCAGAAGTGCATTCCAGGCAATATTCTGTCTACCAAATCATGAAAGTCATCAATCATCTGTTCAGTGAGTAAAGGAAATAAAATCCAACGTCGGTTGAATAACAATTGCATTGATCTACAGGGCCTCTACCTTTTGCAAAGTCATGGACAACAAGAGCACATCAGCCCAAATGTGCTAAATTCTAGCACCAGTTCCCTATAACACACTGGAATGCTAATGGTACTGTTTGTAAAATGCTAATGCTGGATGAAAGGGGTTCAAATGCACACAACAAAATAACGAGAAGTACTTGTGAGCTCGAGAATGTCCGAGGGAACGGTACAGTTTTTGTGTTAATATTGTCTCATCAGATCTTCAACGTCCTGAAGGTACCTGCAATCTAAGACATGGCCATAGGGGCCTCAGACGCTACTGTACCGGTAGAGCAATAAAAATCTTCAATCAAGAAAAACTGTGTCTAACTAGCTTCTACAACCGCAGGGAAACTGGGCAACGTTTCTTTCTTTTTGTGTCCATGTTCATAACACAATCACTAGAACCGCTACAAGACGCCAATTCCTTCTCGCATCTTTCAGGTGTTGCAAGAATAACATGACAAAACCCTAAAAACTCCTCATTCCCTCCTCATTCTTTCGAGAAGAAAAATCATTCGTCTTAACGCACTACCGGTAAACTAGCGCAACAGTCTAAAATGGAAGATCGAATGGGCTGAACCCAACCAGCGTGAATCCTAGCTCAAGCCCACATGCCTTTGCAAAAGAAGCACGGTGAATGATGAAATGACAAGACCTAGAATGATTCCATGATTCTTACAATGAAGTTGATGTGTTGATGCACAATTCATTTCTTCTTCACTACTCATGGGCCCACTTGAAATTGTGCATTTTGGTCTCTTTCTCTAATGTACGCTGTGTCTTGAGATTGTCTAGGAGGAATAGCATCACTGCCACATTATTATGGAGCATACTGCTGGCAAACTCAAATAGAGTTTTTACAAAACCAACAGAATAAATGTTCCAACATGGAACATTAAGCCTATGTCAAGACCCATTTGGTACTGAGAATCCATTTCAAAGCATGTTGCAAAAGATAAGATCAAAACAAGCCTTGCATTTTGCGACTTCACCAATGCAACATTGTCAATCTCTACCCACTTGTCCATGCCACAAGATATAATTTGTCAATCGTTCAATAGCATGGCCAATATTCAGAAACAAGAACACAAACGGGTGAATAAGCATATCGGCATGTCGGCTGAGCATCAAATTGCCGTTTAGGGTTGATTTCGGAGGCATGGATAGCTTTCACCTCTAGACGCGGCTGCAATGATTCAGTAATATGTTGTATAATGTAGCTCAAATCTTTCTGAAGACTACCACTATTATTTCAAATTAAAGTGTGTAGGGAAATCAGAGGCAGACTGTTTCTCTCAATCCATTCTTCGGTTGGGCTTTCCTGATGTCAAAAAATCTAGCACATTCGACATTCAATAGTATTGTAAACCCTCAAAACTATTGAGTCTGGTATTGTTTGTAAACCCTCAAAATTTTGAATTTAGTATTGCTTGTATAATGTAACCCCTCCAAACTACTGACTCTACTGATTGTTTCAAAACTCAACTTCTACCATCAAGTTAGAAATCATGTGCTCCTTCTCAATTAGAGAAAGATTTGAGCAGGAATCGAAATGGGCTTCTCAATGCGAGCTTTGCACCATGGACAGTAGGGTTTCCTCGCCCATGCTTTGGTGGCGCAGTCGATGCAAGCACTCGCATGCCCACAGGGATCCAGACACGCCCTCTTCCGCTTCTTGGAGAATTCCAAATAGCACAATGAACACTCTTTGTTGGCCTCACTCTCGGAACTTCGGGCCTTCTTCAGCTTGCCCTCCACCTGCAGCAACCACCCCAAGCCTTGTTACTTAAATTCGACAATGGACAAGCAAATCCAGAGTATTTTCCAAGCTGTTAAGGATGGGTTCATGACAGTCTTGCATTCAACATAAAGCCATCATTCTAAAATTGTTTAGATTCGGACTACAATGAGATGATTGAGTAGGAACCACAATATATGGTCAAGTTCAAGTTCAAGCGAGGACGTTAATTTAGGCATGAACTCACCTCCTTAAAAACACTCCCAGCCTTTTGTAGTATCCACTTCAATAGGTCCTCAGACGAAAGCTTCACTTGTCTATCGACGCTGGCTTTCTTGATGCTTGCCAAACATTTTACCTTCTTGTACAAAGCCTCCTGGACCACATTACTCCTCTCTTCCTGACAGGTACGAAAAAACTGCAAAGACAACAGTGGCACTGATTGATCAAGTACCAAATTAATGGTAAGGGAAATTTGGAGACCTGTGAAATTATTATCAAAGAGTTGCAATCTGCAAACCGTTGGGTGTGTATCACATACGCTAAAGTGTACAAGAAAAGCACGGATTTGTACGTAGTAGCAATGAAACCAGCTTCCTAGAATTTCAAAAACCGAGTTCCTTGTACTGACCTAATTATATTTATATGCTACCTGGACTTGTGAAGAGAATTCAACTCACCTCATCTTGTCGATCTTCGCTCATTGTTTCAAATGCATGTAGGTGCTTGCCACTGAGTTGCTCCAAGTGAAGAGCAACTTCCTTGTGTAATTCCATCTCCTTCTTCAAAGCATGCAATGCTTGTAATTCAGGTGATTTGGAGCTACAGACACGCGCTAATGTATCACTGCATCGCAAGCACTTCATTATCAAAGGGTTAAGAAGTAAAAAAGTGCATTATTTAATTCTTATGCATGGTATCGTAGCTGGATTTATCTAACACCATGGTTTAGTAGCAGGGCTACTTCGAAGAATATTAAACTCAAGAAAGGACTAATGATTTGATAACAATAAATCTATTTACAACACAAAAAAAACAATTGATGGCCCTTCCAAGTAAACACAAGGATGTTGGATACAACTCCTTGTAGACTTGTAAAATCCTCACAAACAACGGTACTATGGTGCGATTCCTCACGACTCATCAGGATTGAGATCCACTGTGACGCTCTTGAGCAGATCCAGACGGGCCAAACACTCCTTGGCCGTCTCAAATCGGGCTGAAAATGGAAAAATGAGCTCCAAAGGCTTCACCGATTTTGAAAATGAACTCATAGAGTGAAGTGTGTGGTCTCTCCTCGTCCAGTGCTGAGGCTTCTGACCCTGGCATATGCGAATCTCAATGCAAACTCAACAGTTGTTAGAACAAACTCTGGGAGAAGATTTCTGAAGGCTACTCTCTTCTATGAAAACTGAGCACTATTCCTATAATACTTCAAACACATATTTCTAGTATTTCACTCATGCTACGTAAACTCAACATTTCAGATCATTGACAAGCAAGTATAAAAACAACTGAAGGAAAATTCAAGAAATTAGCTACTATAGTTATGTATCTGTACTTGTGTCTGATGGAGAGAAAATTCATTGAAGCCCATTGCTAAACGAGTAGTCTTGTCAAAAGTGGTACAATCGTTTAAGAATGTGGCTCTCCCTTCATTCGTGAACATGAAGTCCTCCAAATTATCAACTTCCTGAACAGGCACAAAATGTATAGTGAGGATGTCATAATACTTCAAAGCAATGGGTTCAATTAATTAAGGATCCACAAAGCTAACCTGAACTTCTACCATACATTCTCTAAGTAAACAAATGCATTTGGCATACGAAATTCTTCGAGATAGCCTAATTGGGAATTTTTTGGTTACAAATAAGTTGAACTGTGAGGAAATGAGCACTTACATGAGAAGGCGAGTAGTGTTCAACAAATTTGCTCAAGAAAAGCAAAAGGTCAGCATCTGATATGCCAGTTGAGCACTTCCAAAATAGTTCTAAAAATCTGTTACATCAAGTTTTAGCCAATTCTAAGAATAGGTGGGCCAATTGAGCAAATAACTAACATTAACCGTACAACAATGCACAATCCTTGATTGATAGCCCTTAGCAAATAGATTGAGCACCTTGATTCCCATTTTCTTTGTATGTCAAAGACAACAAGGCTGCTGAGAAGAAGACAAATTAGTGGGCCGATGGTCATTGAGGCTTCCTGTGTTCACATGAAAGATGCAAAGCAATTGGAATCACATAAAATTATATGTGGCTGTGTATATGGCAACTTTGGAACTTAGACTTAGTCCTACAAAACATCATTCTATTTGTGAAGTGCAATAGGAGAAATCATGAATCTCTATTAGAGCAAATACATAATTATGTAGAAAATAGGCAATATGTAGTATAATATTTCTTGCAATCATCTCAGCAATGTTGCCAAGAATTTCTTGGTACAATCCAAAATTAGCTAATTCCCCAAGACATGTACATTTTCCATATTGGGCTAGAGGAGAATCACCTGTTGACCTTCCAACCTTTTGAGGACATCATTTGATATTTCAAAATCCACACTCTTCAATTGCACAAAGTTATCCTGGTGTTGAAAGCACAAGCGAGGTGAAGGATTAGTGTCATATACTGCATTGCATAAATCAATCCTTTAGATGTCATCAAAAAAATTGCAATCAATGAGCAGAAATGAAGCTCACAAATGGGAAAAATTGTTGGTGGAAGTGCTCAATGTAACCTTATTCATCGCCGATGAGATACGATTACACAAGCACACTTAATTGGCAATCATGGTTCAACACTCACAATACCACTACAGAACTCCATGCATTGACTAATTCTAGGATGAGCTTGATACTGAACATAAACACCGTAGAAACCATTATGTTGCATCTTAAGTCGTTTAGTTGTTCAAGTATCCAGTCCCCTACCTTGCCTCCATCTTGTCCAGCTAAAGCTTGTGAGCACCAAGATAAGACTTATTAAGTAATCACAGTGGGCATCTTCTTGTTGCCACATAATTTGTTTTTGAAAATGACCTCATTTCAAGAAATTGGTGAGGATCCTGAGAGAACTGCTAATAATTTCTATAACAAGGAACCCATTAAATCAAGCTCAATCGAGGGTCTCAGAAACAAAATCAAGGTCATAGAAGGACACGATTCTAAGACTTGCTGCGTCATGTTCTCTCTCTCTCTTTATACATTGATATGCATGCTTGCCACCTCGAGCTGAGGAGAATACCTTCATTGAGGTGATGTACTTGATGACAGCCTCTCTCAAAAGAATGCTTGCCCTGGAGGACACTGCTGCTCTAATACGCCTCTCTTCAATTGCCTCAATTTGCGCAACTCCATTGGCACGAATATCCATTGCAACTTGCTGTAGTCGAATCCACATCGCTATCTGCACTTGGCCCATTGAAAACAACGCCATCTTATATCAGTTCAAGAGCATCAGTTTTCGAAGAACGCCAATTTCGATACAATGGCGGATAATCATGCGCGATACTAACACTTGCCTTGAACACTAAATTTACAACAGTCCTGCTTTCTGCAATTTTGGCAAGCTAAAAAATCGTCAAATTAAAGGAGATTATCCTTCTTCGTAAGACGAGAATATCAAATCTTTTCCTCATTCCCAGGTCATTTTGCACAATTACCATGAGAATCATGGAAAGGAGGCAAACACAGGAAAATCAGTGGCACAAGTTTTGGCCGTCGGCAACATTGTGAAGCAGGAATTGCAACCAGTGATAACTGTGCGTGCCAATATAATCAACTGAGCTTCCAGTACATCCACAACAAACCCACACCATCGAGTTTCTATTGCACATTCAAGTGGAACAGACTTTGAATTGCCCACTCAACTAGAACAGGAGACTTCAATTATAGATGCGTATATATAACTAATGAAAACCCAATCCAAATTGTAGCATTCTCGGTTGCCAATTACCTCATCTTCTTCGACTGTGTTGGAGGCATCATGATCACCGTTGCAAGTAGCCGCTTGAGAAGAAGAGGCCATGGTGTCCGAAGGCTGAAGTCAATGGTAAGCTGTAGCTAAGCCAAGCCAACAGTCAGGGACACAAATTCAGGAAGGCAACTGGGCAGAGAAATTTTAGAAACAGACTACGCCCTAACAAAACCCAGCGTGCGATGGTTCTTCTTGCATCATGAGTTACATTAACTGATATGCAATTCAGCGATAACTTGACTTGGCAGCTGTCTTCGATCTACATCACCTGAATTGCAAGCACTGAATGCTGTGGAGTTGGAGTTGGAGTTACACGAGGAAGTTGTTCTTCAAATTGGAGAAACTCAGTGGCAAGCACCAACGTGCATTGAAACATTCAGAAAAGATCAGCGATTCGGCATGGAAGACGAGATGAGTTTCTAAACACTCTTGGCAAGTTCAAGCAGCCGACTTTATCATTTCCCATCATCGTAACTATGCACATAATCATCCTTCACAACTAGTACCTGCCTTGTATTATACACCGCAATGCATATGATAAACATCCAACAATTTATAGATTGAAACTCTTAACCCTTAGCAACAGATGAAGAAACTAAGGTAGCGAGGATTTATATCGCTGGCAAAACTTTGAAGCTATATAAAACCTAATAAGTTTCTATTTTTAGTAGTTTCTATTTTTAGTAGTCTATATTTAAGAAAACTTATTTTTGAAGTCCAGGTGCAGCATCAAAAATTCGGTTTTGAAAATGATTGGTTATGATTTTTTTGTTCAAGATTTTGTGCAATAAAGTTGAAAGCTCTTGGAAATGAGCCTCAAATGCACTAGATCTTGGAGAAAAAACCACATTAAAAATTCATTTAAAAAGTTGTAAAATAGATTTTGAGAAGCCACAAATTGATTGGAGTTAAGCATGATATGTCCTTCAACCTCATATTTTTTTGGTGACCATCTTTTTAGATTTGGCATGTGAAGAGGATTGAAAGACTTCAATTCACTTTTGCAATTTTAACACCCTTGAATTGTGATCAAACATTATAATCTTTCAATCCATAAATGATAAATATTATAAGTTATGTTTTCTTTTCTTAAGTGAACTCTAACATGTCGAGTTTAAATTTGTATGGTTACATTTTTTTTTAAATTAATAAAGATTATCAAAATGTAGGTTTATTCTTCAAATTTGAGCAAATTCCTAGAAGCTCAAAAAAGGCCTTGGGCATTAGGGGTTAATTAAATAATAATCTATCGATTCTTTCATTATCTTTTTCATTAATCTGTTATGTAATTCAGAAATGATGGTAAAGAAGATGAGTCCATTGCTTAGAGAGGACACTCTCACTACATTTGGGGGACCCACATGCAGCGGAGGGGTATTTTTGGGGGGCCTATTTACTTCCTAGGCAACATTAAGAGGGTCCCTATCATTACCTAATGCAAACAAATTTCCTATATAATCATCCATATCATTACTTATAATATGTAGGTCAATGCAATTTTTTTAGCCTATATTTTTTATAAGTAAAAAAACTAAATAAAAAACTAATGAGAAAGTAAAAGTGTCAAAGAAAAAGTTCATAGAAAAAAAGATTAAATTTCTAAACACCAATTAGTATACATGAATCAAACACAAAACATTAGAATTAAAAGCCATGCTCAACAATTAGAAGCCATATGAAGAATGTGTTCAAAAACACAGAGTTGAAGTCAATGAAAGTCCTAAATATGCAAAGTATTGAAAATGTGCCTTAATGTCAAAATGCTCTCAAGAAGAAATGCCTGCTAGTAAATGAAAAAACTAGAGTAACAACCCCTTGTTGCATTTCTGATAGACACTTGCACATTTGAAACAAAACATTCAATCTACAATTTGCCATCCAACAGCTACTTTAAAACTCTAAGTCTACGAAATCGCACCTTCATCCATTGATTTAGACTTTCATCTTGTAAGTGTGATGTACGAGTATTCTACACTCAAGTCAGATTTGTCATAAATTAATTCAAAATTAAATAAATATGGCACATGATGAAATTTTCAGAAATCATGACGTGACAAGTTTGATGATATATAAAAGATTAATGAAAAGAATTTGAAATCTTCAAAAAAAATTTGATGAAAAATTAAATATTATATTATCCACGTATTTCAAAAACTCAAAAACTCATATAAAATAATACTCCATATATTATGTTGTAAAGCCTTAAGACTTGATTGTTAAGCCTTGATTTTGGCTTAAGAATTGATAGTATGGCGTTCATTACTCACACCTAATAGCAAAGCCTTCATTAAGTTTGAGTAGAGCAAAATTCTGGAAAGCTTGCCTTATTTTAGCCTTGTAAAACAAGATTTTGTAAAGCTTCTATCATGTTGAGCTTGCAATATGGTAAAGTAGGAGGGTCATAGCTACAATTAACAAAATATTCCCAATCACAATAAACCAAATTCTAAAAATTCTAAATAGGGTGAATGAAAGGGAAATTAAAGCAAAAGAAAAGATTTCATCTAAGGTGTGAAAAATCTTCCCTCAACGTATGGTACTATACTATAAGTCTGACATAGTACTATACTATAATTTTGATGTAGTATAAACAAACCCTACTAAATACAATTCTTGGGATCTAATTCTTTTGTCCCTAAATTACATGTACCTAAACATTAATGAACCATCTTTTTTGGCTACCTACATTACTTACAATGGACCTTCCATTTTTCATGTCCCCTACTTTATATATATGTAATTCTTTTATAAGTACTTATAAATATTACCCAAAATGAATTAAATGCACCCTATATTCCACCGCACATGGGTTGCTAAAATGCGGGAAGTGTCCTCCCTGTGGTCCATTGCCATCCACAAAGTCTGCCTTATTCTATAGAAGGTTGAAATTTTTCCATTTTTTTTCCATATAATTATAGACTAGTCTAAAAGATGGTGGTAGCAATTCAAATTATATTTTTTCAACAAAATATGATGTTGATGAGGACTTTGGAATTGATCCATCCATAGAGGCCACTAGACCCTCCAAAATACATTGCAAATGAAACTAGGATAATATGGTTGCAAGTAAGTTTAATCCCTAAAGGTTTTTGACTATGTTTTCACCAAAACCACTCCAAAACTGTCATTTTTAGAACAACTTCCAAATTTTAGGAAAAAAACATTTTTGGAATAATGTAAACATAGGACCTTTTAGTTCCCTAGTTTGAGAGGATGTAGAAATTTTTTTAGAAAATTCAGCCATGTACGTTGCAAGATATTAGTGTTTGAACTTACAAAAATCCTTTTTTTTACCTCTGCAAAAATCCGGGCAACTGCACTTCAAAGGGTCACATTTGTATGAAAAAATGACCAAAATGGTTGTAACTCTTTAAATTTATTCTTCAAGTCAAGTTGGCTACATTCTTGAAAATTTTCAAATCATTTGGAATTGTACAACATGTACAAAAAAAATAGTAAGTAGAAAGAAGTAGAGAATGATTCAAAATACTAAACTGTTAACAATTAATATATTAAATTGAAAAATGCCAATCTCAATGGTTGTTATGCTGTAATAAACAATCTACATCCAATGTTGCTATTGTTTTTCAAAAATATTAAAAATTGAATTAAATAAAAGACTTCAAAGTTTATTTTAATGTAGACATTCCAAAACTTCCTATAAACTACCTACAAACTAAAACTCCTCATAACTTTCATCTCATTAATCCAAATGACATGATTCAAAGCTTACCATGTCTATGTAAATCTAAAGAATTAGTTTCAAATTTTTATTTTAAAAAAAAATGTTTTTTGAAGAAGTTTCTTTATATGCCCAGGTTGCCCGCCAAATAGAGAAAATAACATATCATGCAATAACTTTTTAATTGCATAGTGAAAAATTATGAAAATTGTTGGGCCTTAATGATACTCCTTAGGCGCATGTTTTGTGAAAATTTCAAAGAAAAAGAAGAAAAAATCCATCCGTAGTGAGCTACCCAAAATTGCTATGTTGCCAGAAAACACAATTTGGTCCTTTAGGGGTTAATGTAGAAGGCTAGCTCAAAAAGCCCAAAAGGCCTCAAATAGTGTTGAATAAGGAACATACATTGTATTTTTCCAATTTCCAAGAAGTGGAAGAGGATGATTTTGATCCATGTGAACATACAAGATTGCTTAGATTGTATTCGATCCATTCCTAATCTAGCTCAATTATTTTTGTTGCTAGATCTTGTAATTTTCAACTTCAGCCACTAATGTCATATGCTCTAATATGGAAAGAAATGGGTTGTCTTGTTGAAGGAAAGCATTAATTTTATGGAATGATCAAAATTGGAACACTCTAAACATTGACTACCAGTGAAATGCACTTTTTGCTTCCCAAAATTCATTGTAGATACAATTTGGGGAATAAAATTTTGGAAATTTTGCTATTCCCATATTTCTTATCTTCCTACATGGGAAAAATATTCACCACCCCATATTGTGCACCCTCTACTCCACAATTGCTTAAATGATCGGGTATTGGTGCCTCCACCTTAGTGCAAAAGATGAATGACTTTAATTACCCCTCCTCATATGCAGTGATCTCCATCACTGATCTCTGTCAATGCACAGTAAGTTACTCACTGAATTTTGCAACTGAGGTTCAAGTTATATGATGTTAAAATAGTAACAATTGAAAGCTTCTTAGTTGGCCATCAGGGTGCCTGCCAATCACAAAATTAATCACTGAAATTTGATCATTCCCAAATGCCCAAACCATCTAATTCCCACATAACATTCAGTAGCAAGAGAGCAGACTGCTTCATTCTTGACGGAATGATGTGGAATATTCCACATCATTCCGTCACAATCAGTAACTACTCATTTGCATTCTCATTTGCCCAGCCAAGTTTGTCAGGGTATGTAGGTTCTGAAATTCAATTGGGCATGCCTAATTGGATGTTAATTGTCTCTGAGGTGAATTAATTCAGTTCAGTGAATTAATATTCAGCCTGCTGTCAAGGCTTCAGTGAAACTGAAATTTCAAACCAAACTTGTTAAGGACGGAATTCTTCAATGAACTTCTGGGAGAGCAAAAGGCAGTCAACCTGTTGGCTACTAAATGTTATGCATCATCACTGAGAAAAGGACACTTTGTTAATCTCGATCAGATATTTGTGGATTAATGCTTGTTCAGGTAAGTGTACCTCATTAGGGTTTAGAGATCCACAACAGGGTTTTCTTTTTCATTTCTTGTGAAGTGCCAAAGTGGCAATGTTTCATTGTATTGCACGGAGCTGCAAATCTCAACATTCATCCATATATTGGATAGAAAATATCATATTAGCACATAATACATATCTATCATTCTATTTTCATCCATTGTTTGGTGATTTCATCAAGTATTTAAAAAAACTTGAAGTTTATTGGCGATTTCATCCAAAATTTTATTGTTTTTCTCCTATAGGCTTGGTATCAAGTCAAAAAATTTGGTGCAATTTTGCACCAAATCACTAGAAAAATAAACACTAATCCACCACCATCATTGGATGATAGAGTGGCAATCAAGTAACCATCATTTGACATCAACACAACCACCAAATGCACTACGGCCCATTTTAATGAATTCTTCATTTTCAAATATGAGAGAAAACTATCATGATTGATGATTTGGGGAAAAAAAGGCTATCTTATTTTTTATTTTTTTTGACATTTAAGCATTCCTCAAAGCAAAAGCATTTGTGTAAAAGCAATTGCAAATTCTATAGTTTTTTTTAATTTACTTTTGTGAAATTCAAGTGTGCACATGAAGCTTGAATAAAACTTGTCAAATACATCTTACCACTGAAGATACTCATCCATGACTTCCAACTCAAATCTTTAAGGTAAAATCCTACCATTTAAGGAAATAATCATAGTTGCTCACAATGACTAGAGTATAAGAGAAGGCATTGGAAATAGGTGATTAAGCAAGGTAAGGCCACCAACAAAAGAAGTTGATAAGGAACAAAATTACATGGTTGGGGGCTTGCTCCATTGCTTTAGAAGAAAAGGTCTCTTCCGCTTCAATCTTTGCTATCAATTCAAAAAAAAAAGCAAGACATTAAAGTGGTCATACTATGTAGGCCATGAACAGTAAAATCTATGTTGAGCAAGGTAATATAAAAGAAAATCCCTCTATATTGCGCCATTTTAATTCACTTCTCCTAGATAACTTGGGGTCTTTGATTCCAAATATAAATTTCAAAGTTTCAAAATTTCATCATTGAGGCAAATGAAAATTTTTTGTATTTTTTCAAAGGATAAATTCATCAAGGAGGTTCCACTTTGTATGACTACAAAAGATATGTTCAACGGACAATCTTAATAATGCAATTTTCACTCCTAATCAATGGCCCTTATAGTATTCTACCTACTTAATTAGAAATGCAAGAACTCACTTAATGGTGTACAAGTTGTCACCTCCCTATCTTAAACACTATCATGTACTCTTGTCATATACATTAGATGCTAAATGCAGCTAATGTCACTTCATTTGGCCCTTTAATTTCATTACATAAAAAGAAGAAGTCAAATTTTCAAATAGGGTTTTTGCTTAATGAAACAAAATTTGTCAATGTTGCAACTTTACAATTCCCATATTGGCTAATATATATGTTCTCTGAAGTAGTTATTTTTATTTTTATTATTTAAGGCAGACTATAAAATGATCTTCATTAGAATGTTGAAGCTTTCAACATGTGTGAACATGGATGTAATATGCAAAATATGTATAGAATTCAATTATTTATCCCAAAGTTTATACTTTCATTCTTAAAAGAGTCAATTTTTTTTATGCCATTCTGAAGTTTTGTAGCAATTTAGAAACTTCATCCCTTAAATTCTTTTTGTTAAATATTCCCTTGAAATATTATTATATTAGTTTCTATTGGGTTTCCATCCTAAAGTAGAACCATATACAAAACTTCAAGTGAGGCAACTTGGCTTTTTTTTTTAAGTAATAAATCTTTATAATTCATTGTATAAAGAAAAGCATATAAAAAAAATTGTATGAAAAGTATAATGCAATGGTTTTAGAATAAATTGCAATTGTAGAAGTGATAGAGTCCTTGGAACATTTGTTGTAAGTTTCCTTGAAAAAAATAGAAGTTTTATCTATTACAAATTAATTCATATTTTAAAAATACTTGTAGAGTTAGTTATAATTTTCAAGGGTGGTAGTTATAAATAATCTAAACTTGATTTTAACCCCTAAATGCCCGATGCACCAAAATCTGGTGTTTACAAAATTTTGAAGTTAAATAAAACCTAATCAAGATACTATTTTTAGTAGTTTATATTTTTGAAAAGTTCTTTTAGAAGTCTAGTTCCAATGCCAAAAATCCAATTTGGAAAATGAATGATGGTGATTTTTTGATTCAAAGATTTTGTGCAAGGGTACCCATTGCAATCTTGACTTTTTGTAGTGTTGAGAGTTCTTGAAAATGAGCCTCAAATACACTAGATCTTCAAGAAAAAGTCACAATAAAAATTCAATTTACAAAAATTTTAGAATAGATTTTGAGAAGCCATAAATTGATTGGAGTTATGCATGTTAGACCCTTTAACCTCATTTTTTTTGGTCATCAACTTTTTAGATTTGACTTGTGAAAAGAAGATAGAAAGACTTCACATCACTTTTGTAGGTTTAATACCCTCATGTTCAAACATTATAATCTTTCACTCCATAAGTGACATTGTTGTGGATTTTTTCTTATGCAATTTCTAACATGTCTAGTTTGAATTTGTACGGTTATATTTAAAAAAAAATTGATACAACTTAGCAGAATGTTGGTCATTTGTTCAATGTAGAGCAAATTCCAAAAAGCTCAAAACATGCCTTGGGCATTTTAGAGGTTAAGTACATTCTTACTATTAAATATACTATTAAATATTTGTCCATTGAAGAATCCAATATTATATTTCATATACAATAATTCAATTTGTTGCAAGATTGGAGTGAATTAGAGGCTTATCATTTTAGATCCCATGGGCAACCTAATTGGAGTAAGCAAACACCACTTATGTTAGATTTAACAAAGATACACCATCAAATTTATTAACAATTAAATTAAGTACAAACTGCCATTTATTGAGATCTAATTGCCAACATAATGACTTCTCTATTATATGCAAAACGAATTTTTTTTAATCACGTATAAACAATGCAAGAAGGAAATAACAATCATTGTAAGAACCCTGTGTTTTATGTGATGTTTTCATCATTTTTTGTGATGCATTGTAGTGAACATTCACTAAAACAACTTGTGTTTTCATGTCAATAATAATGTTTGACGTAACAATCAAATTTACCTCAAACACCATTGCTGATAAACTCTGTGAACAGGGTTCTAAAGTTCAGTTGTCCAATCATAGACTTGTTTACTTTGCACATCATTTGAAAATCTGTCGTCTCAGTCCCAGTATATCATTTTGCTGCAACACTCAGAAAGCCACATCCGAAATGCAAACCCTTCAAATGCTCGAAGAATGATGCTTTGGATACACCCAAAATCGTCAAAGAGTCCTCTCACACCATTCACAGAATCGTCCCATGGAAACGTGAAAACGTCCATGCACAACGTCCATGCAATGCTCTCCATAGGCTCTTACACAGACACAATTCATGAGATTCAAATTCAATCAAACCCGCACAGAACTTTCATTGACTTTGAACAACATTATACAGTGATTCCAGTTTTAGGGCAAATCAATATGAACTTCATCGGGAATATTTGGATGATTGGTATCACCGTCTGCTAAAACTCGATTGCAGTTTTCCTGGCCTTCGCAGTTCCTGCGCTGATGGAACTGCGATCGCAATTACAGCGATGATCAGTTTTCAAGGTCGCAGAGATGTGGAAACTGGGGAGAAACTGGAGCACAGATCGAAACTTTTGACAGATCGGACCTTTTTTGAAAAGGCCCGTGAACTCTACTCGGGACCCCGTGAGCGCTCCTCGGCGCTCCAGGACAGTCTTTGGGTTCCGAGGAGCGTTTAGAGTTCCCCTTTGAACTCCGATCCGAGAATAATTCGAAAAATTCGTGAGCAGGACGATCGCATGACAAAGTCGTGACAAATTGCGTCATAAATCCGTGAGCAGGACGATTGCGTGACAAAATTCGTGAGCAGTTCGTGAGAATCAAAATCAAAACTGCTAATGGAAAAGCGAATGCACCACAGGCCAGAATTTGTGTAAACTAGTTAGTATGGCGAAAATGGTTATCGAAGCACATGATTCCCGGGATTAGGGGGCGTGTATTTTGCAGCTGTCTCTCAGTATTAGGGATCCATTGACAGGGTTAGATTCTAGTTTGCTGTTGCAGCTAGGGAAGGTGCATGCGGTGAGGGCGATGGCGATGGCGGGTGTGGTGCAAAGCTCTTGTAAAATTTTGCCTCTGACGATGCAGTTGCCTTCAATTCGGTTTTGGAGTCGTAGTGCAGCCACCCCACTCTGCATAGCTTCCAAAGTCGACCCGCCCACCTCTGTGAGAAGGTGCGCTTGACGCTCACTCCCGACGAGGAAATGCTTTAGAAATGTCTCCGAAAATCATCGGAGCAGTCCCCTGAAAGTCAAGTATTCTCAAATTCATAGCAGATGTATGAACTTGCTGTTCCGAACTTTTCTTGACCTTGTTTCAACATCAATCCTGGAAATGCTGATCGCCAATTGTATCCCAGTTTGGATCGAGGTACCATTAGGGTAGAGGGTACTGTGTGCGTCATTGCATGTAGTTCGACGAATATGTAGGAGTGTAAGTAGTGAGTGAAGATTGATGTGCAATTAATTCCTTTAGGGTATTTGAGTTATTTGTAAAGGAGGCTAAACCCATTAAATCTGTTAGTTTTGTGATAAAGCAAGTTTCGTACAAAAAGTCGTGCATGGTTGGAACAAAAGTGAGTATGAAACTAAACTTTGCATCGAAATGGAGCCTAAAAACTTGGACCCCACTTTTGACGTCATGAGTTGCAGGCTTTCTTGCAAGAAAGTCTGACACCTCGGTTGAAGTTACCTTTTCAAGTTTTAGAAAAATTCTACCCAAACCAGGGGGACTTTACGAATAACTCAATTATAGCCAAAGTTGGCCTACATTTTTATATTGTGGATTTATTGTCCGAAATGAGTGTATTTAAAGATTAATGTTTCTATAATTTTTTGGATTTGAATTTGAAGAATATTCTAGAGTCTTTAGAGAATTGTTTTGAACCATTCTCAACATCTTGTACTTGCCAAAGTAGCACATTATATGTATTAAACTTGAGTGTTATGTTGTATTTTAGAATCTTACACAATGAGACAAACAATGGATCCTATATGAAAAAAGTGACTATTGTAGGTGGAATTGTTGAGTTAATTCTGTAGCTCCTTTTTGCATATCAAATGTCTAATTATTCACCACTTAGAAGTAGACAGTGTAGATGTAAATAAGGACTATGATAGCACAACCTAGCTAAGACCTTCCACATTTGTAATCTAGGTATCTTGTTTATAAAATATCTTCATTGTTATATGTATTTTTTAGAAAAAAAAAAGAATTAAGTTGATTGAAATATAAGTGGAATTGTATTTTTTTTTAAAGAATTGAATCGATCCCAGTTATCAAACATGTTTGTTGCAAAAATACAGAATTGTTAGTAGGTATGGATCATGACCATCTTAGAATGGTTCAAAATTAGTCACCCACTATCCTAATCTTCTTTCATGACTATTTTAAGAGTACAAGTTCAACATCTTTAAAGAACTTTTTTTATTGGATGAAGCTACAACTTGTTTTAACAAGCATTTATACTCAACTAAGCCACCTAGACCAACATATATTGAACCACATCTTTATCAAGCTTAAATTTGATATCATTCTTTAACAATAGCATCCAATTATTTACCCAAAGGAAATGGTTTACACACTTTGCAAAAATGAATGGAAGACTCACACAAATGGTAAAGCCATGCAAATGGAAGAATTGAATGATTGATGGCATTAAGCTATTCTACCTTAGAGCGTCTAATACCCACCACTAATTAAAACAACCCTACAATAGAATTCTTAGATGGTTATACTAGTGGCCAAGGGAAATTCATTTCCCAATAACTATGAACTTGAAATTATAGAGGCATAAAGCTAGCTTGTAGATTCAACTTCAACCCCAATAGAATTCTAGTTTGTACAAGGGACCTTCATGGCCTTATAATATTGATGAATTATGTATTCAAGCAAGTCAAAGGTCAACATGTTGGAAGCCATAGATACGTTTGTATACCAAGGTTCTTTGCCCCCTCACTTGTCCTTCCAAATACTAGAAAAAATGTGTCTTTGCCTCAACAAAATCTACTTAATGTATTTGTTGAGGTAAACTCAAAATCTACATTTTTTAAGAAAAATTTGGAGACTTTGATTGCCTATATGAATTCAAATTTTATAATTCTATAAGGTAAGGCAAATAATTAATTCTTGTAGGGATTTCTTGGAGATAAGATTTTAGAAATTAGAATGAGCAAGGTAGTAAATTTAGCCAAGTCCATTTCTAAATTAAGAGGAGTTTTTTGAATCAAGGGGTAAAAATTATAGAAGATTTCTTCAAATGTGATTGATGTAATTAATGTGACTAATGTCCTATTTGGGTATTAATTATAAGTGCAATGTATAGAGTCACATTAATATTATGTACTTTATTTTTCACAACTATCTAGTGGGGGGTTAATTTTTCTTAGAATTTGTACATATTTTTTGTACTAGGTAAAACACTTTAGTGTAAGTTTGTATGATCATAAGATACTTCTAGATTTTTCACAATCTACATTTTAAAAATTAGGATCTTGGAGAAGACTTCCAATAAAAGAAGGCTTTGTGAACAATCCTTTATCCTTGTAGTTGCTTATCAATCAAGGATGTGGATCTCTATAACAACCTTCCCTTGCCACAATGGCTCTAAATCATCCACCAACTAAATTATTGCTAAAGAATTCTTTTGTTGTCCCTCTTGCTTTAGGACATAGGAGATTTTCTAATGCTCTCTTGCCATTGGGTCCTTGACTCCACCACTCTTCTTTTGAAAATCTATATGATTGACTCAAACCAAGAGGGTTGTATGAGATGTTCTTAGGTCAGCTTTATACTTTGAGGTCAAGTCAATTTGTTGTGTCAAAAGCTAAGAATCCTCACTCAAATTGGATAAATAGTTGAAAACAACTCCAACCTCTTTACACCTAGAGGTTGAGCTGATTTTGTAATTATAGTTTTTTATTTCAATAGGGAATGATCTAATATGGCATGAGCTTGTAGAATTGGGGGTACCAAAAATAAGAAGCCAATTCTTAGCCTACGGTCCAATTTCAAATTCAAATCCAAATTTTTAATCTCATGAAGTATTATTTTTTTCAACAAATTTGATTTATTTGATTTTGTGCAATTGGCCTCAAGGAAGATTGACTTAGCCTCTAGATGTAAGGAATTTTTGAAATTTCACCCTCTTTCTTCTTTTTTTTCTAATTTTTTTGTAATCCACCTAGCTTCTTGGCTTCAAGACCTTTTACATATAGGAGAATGATCTCTTTTTATAATCTTATTCGAATGCATAGTTGAAGCCGATCTTTGGTCCAAAGATGATTGCGAGTAACATTTCACGTTTCTAACTCAAAAATGCAGTTTTGGACCACATGACTGGTAGTACTACACAATACTACCAAAACCACTTGTTAGTAGTGCACTTGCAAATCTAAATTATTGTTTCAAGGCACCTATAAATTTGGACTATCAATTTAATATTATGCGTACTATAGACTACTACAAAGTACTACAAAGGCCACTAGTAGCAACAAAAATAGCGAAAATGGGTCTATGGACCTTTTCATTTTTAGTTATTAAAAAAAATTTAAAAATTATTTTAAGAAAACTAGTTTTTTTAGATAAGATTGTTCTTGCATTGCAATAAAGAATCCCCCTTGGAAATTTTTCCCTCTTTGTAGCCTTTGCCCAAAAGGTCACTTTGACCCCATATGTACAACATATGTGTTGCTATTTTTCATAAAAATTCATCGCCAATCCTTGTAATGTTAGTAGACCTCCAACTTGTCCAACTTATGGCTTCAAAATTTTGATTTTTGGATAAAAAATAGGACTAAAATCCCCTAAAATGGCTAAGGTAAACATCCATTTGGAGGGAGTTTTAAAATAGTAAACTAATTTTTTTTTAATTTTTTAAATTATTCAACATCTAACACTTTTTTGTATACCTTCATTCCAAATTTCAAGCCCAAAAGACAAAAGATGCATAAAATATGAGCAAAAAACTACCTATTGGAGGTCAAGGGGACAAAATAAAGGACAACTATTTTTTGCAATCACTTGGAAAAGGAGCTTGCTAAAATTTTATGCAATTGGCTTGGAGACAAATTAGTCTAGCCTTTAGGTGTAAAAACATCACCATCTATTTGTTCTAAGTAGATTGACCTAGATTAGGGTGTGGCAATCTCGAGCACATGCCCAACAATAGATTTGATTAGGAAGGGAAGGAATCCAATAATGCCATAAGTGTCATTGGAAACCATAGGCCTATGTCCCCTAAAAGCATATTAACTCTATAGATTTAAGGTGTTAGTTCCTATTTTGTTGTGCTTTTGTATTGTTTGATCTTGGCGATTTTTGGATGCTTCAAATTCAATGAGATGAGGAAATAAAAGTGTGCTTGAGGTATTCTTGAAGTATACTTCAAGCACTCCTCAACACATCCTTTCTAAGTTTATTTGGTTCAAAATCAATGTGAAAATAAAAAGTGTGCTTAAGGAATTCTTGAGGTAGACCTCAAGCACACTTCAATACACTTTTCCATTTTCCATTGTGATTGAACCAAAATAAAACATAAAATATAAGAGTGTATTGAAGTGTGCTTGAGTTCTACCTCAAATACACCTCTTAAACACACTTTTTATTCTTTTATAAAATCACTAACAATATCCTATTCTAGTTGTTCAAAAGACTTGTTCTAGTGTCACTTCAAATATGTTGGCTTTAAATTCAAATTCTTATTATTTTAATTCATATTATTCTTTATAAATTTATTTTGTTCATATTTTACATATACATATTTATAACTTGTAGTATTTGAAATATTTTCTTTTTGGCATCTCATAGATTATACTTTTGTCTATACAAAAAGTTTTTATTCATACCATTTGGATTAGTGATCATGTAAAAGTTATAGAGCATCCTGTTTTGGAGGCAATGACAACATTGTTTTAACCCCTAAAGGACTAAAGTCCCCTCGGGGGACACTTGGAATTTCGGGCAGGCTTGTGTGACTTGAATTTTTTATATTATTTTTTGAAACTTTTTCTGAAGATAGGAAATCAGATTAGCTTTCCAAAAATATAATTTTCATTTCAATTGATGCTTGGAAGCAAAAGTAATGCCATTCTATGTCCAGAAAGTAGTTCGCTAGGCAGAAAAAAAAACCCACAAAAAAAGTTATTTTTTAATTTTAAATTTTTTTTCTTGAAGATTTTGTTTTGTTCTACATCTGAAGCTTTGTTTCATTTTATTTGGACTAATAATGAGAAAGTTACGGACAATCTTGAATTTCGGGCAATCTAAGCACCTTCTTCAAAAAATAACTTACAGAATTCATTTTTGAATGCAATTTTTCAAATTTTTCAAATTTTCTTTTTTGATAGGGTTTAGGATGTTTGCAAGAACAAGCTCACCGTTGGAATTATGGTTTTTCAATTCCATATTAAAGTTATTAACAACTTAGTGTTTTGTTCAATCTTGGACCTACTTCTACTTAACAATTTTTTAATGAATGAAAATCAAGTAGTAGTTTTTTGAAATTTTTTTCCCTAATTCCCAACTCAAATTTTCAACATAATAAATTTTAACTTCATGGTCCATAGTGCAAAAAAATTCAACAAATGGCAATCAAAGTCATCTGAAATTGCAAGTCAGAGATCAAAAAAACTTTTTTTTCCAACTTTGAATGCTAATATCTTCCAATCAATACGGTTAAACTTCATTAAATTTTTACCATATGATCTCAGACAAGTAATTTACAAGATCCTACAGTTAGATTCTAATAAAATTGTTTTTTTTGTTTTTTTGGGAGGAAGTAGCAAACATGGCAGTTTTGAGTGGTTTTCAAGCCAGAAAATGCCTCAGTCCTTTAGGGGTTAAAACAATTACTTATAAGATTCATTTTTCAATTCAAAATATGAAGTAATTTGCAATTGGTACAACTTCTATTTTTCTCAAAGAAACTTACTAGAAATGTTCCAAGAAATCTATCACCTACATTATTGCAATCTACTCTAAAATTGTTGCATTATAATTTTCCTATAATTTACTTTAATATGCTTTTTTTTATCCAATGAATTACAAATATTTATTATGTTTTATAAAAAATGGGCCAAGTTGTCCACTTGAAGTTTTGTACATGGTTTAATTTTAGGGTGGAAAAAAAAATAGAAACTAATATAATAATATTACAAGGGAATATTGAACAAAAAAAATTCAAAAGATGATATTGCCAAATTGCTACAAAATATTGGAATGGCATAAAAAAAATTGGAGTCTTTCAAGAATAAAAGTATAAACTTTAGGATGAATAATTGAATTCTATACATATTTTGCATATCACATCCATGCTTGATGTTGAAAGCTTCAATACTCTAATGAATTTCATTTTATGGTCTACCTTAAATAGTTGAAATAAAAATAACTACTTTAGAAGTCATATATATGAGCCAATAGAGGATTTGTAAAGTTGCAAGGTCGACAATTTTTGCTTAATCAAGAAAAAGACTACTTGAAAATTTGACTTTTTCTATTTATGTAATGAAATTAAAGGGCCAAATGAAGTGACATTAGCTGCATTCGACATTTAATCTCTATAACAAGAATACATGATGGAGTTTAAAATAGGGAGGTGACAACTCAAGAACATCATCAAGTGACTTCTTGCATTATTAATCAAGTAGGTGGAATATACTATAGGGGCCGCTGATTAGGAGTGAAAATTGTATTATCAAGATTGTACCTTGAGCATATCTTTTGTAAAATGTTAAAGTAGTCATACAAAGTAGAACCTCCTTCATGAATTCATCTTTTGAATAAATACCAAAAAAATTTATTTGCTTATGATGATAAAATCTTGAAATTCATATTTGGAATCAAAGACCCTAAATTATCTAAGAAAAGTGAAGAACATGGAATTAACATTCCACAGTGTAGGGGACATTTCTTTTCAAATTACCTTGCTCAACATAGAAATTACTATACATAGCCTATATTATATGAACACTTTAATGTCTTACTATCTTTCTTAACCCCTAAATGTCCAAGGCCTATTTTGAGCTTCTTGGAATTGGTCTAAATTGAACTAAATGCCAACATTTTGATAAGTTTTAGCAATTTTTTTTGGAATTGTCACCGTATAAATTCAAACTAGACAAGTTAGAGATCACATAGGAAAAGAAAACACAACATTATTGCTTATAAAGTAAAAGATTATAATATTTGAACATAAGGGTGTTAAACCTTGTAAAAGTTATGTGATGTCTTTCTATCTTCTTTTTGCAAGTCAAATCTAAAAAGTTGGTGACCAAAAAAACATGAAGTTTAAGGGCATAAAATGCATAATCCAATCAATTTATGGCTTCTCAAAATCTAATCTACAATTATTGTAAATGAATTTTGAATGTGATTTTTTCTCCAAGATCTAGTGTATTTGAGGCTCATTTTCAAGAGCTCTCAATATTACAAAAAGTCAAGATTGAAATGGGTACCCTCGCACAAAATCTTGAATGGAAAAATCACTATCATTCATTTTTCAAATTAGATTTTTGATACTAAAACTAGACTTCAAAAAGAACTTTTCAAAAAATAAAATACTAAAAATAGTAACTTAGTAAGATTTTATTTAAATTCAAAGTTTTGCAAACACAAGATTTTGGTGCCTTCAGCATTTAGGGGTTAATTGATACTTAGCAAAGATTGGAGCAAAGGAGACCTCTTCTTCTAGTGCAATGGAACAAGCCCCGCCAACCATGTAATTTTGTTCCTTATCAACTTCTTTTGTTGGTGGCCTCACCTTGCTTAATCACCTATTCCCAATGCCTTCTCTTATACTTCAGTCATCGTGAGTAACTATAATTATTTTTGTTGGATTCTAGGATTTTACCTTAAAGACTTGAGTTGCAAGCCATAGATGAATATCTTCAATGGTAAGATGTGTTTGAAAAGTTTACTTCATGCTTCATGTACATACCAAGGCTCTTTTATTTTGGCTTTCTTGTTCTAGATTGCATTAGAAAAATAATTTGGCTAAAGAATGTGGTTAAAAATGCCAAAAAGCTTGGATGAAATTGCCATACAACTTTGAAATTAAAAATATATATTAGGTGAAATTGCTTGATTGTAGATGAAAACCATACTATACATTTAGTAAGTAGATGAATGTTGCAATTTGGAGCACCACTATAACATTTTATATTGCCAGTATGACACTTCTTCAAAAATTAAAAAAACAACCTTGGTATACACTTGAATTTCATAAAAGTAAACTAAGGAAAAACATAGAATTTGCAATTCCTTTGATACAAAAGCTTGTATTTGTAGCAATGTTAGACTGTCAATGTCTCAACAAAAACATAGAATAAAATAGCCTTTTTTCCCAAATCATCTGTCATGATAGTTTTCTTTCTTATGTAAGGAAATGAAGAACTCAATCACTTCACTTCAAAACTAAAAACTCCATTGTCACCAGCCATTTAGGAAAAACAAACAAACTCCATTTCCCAAAAATCTCCTCTGTCTTGGCATGTAGGCACTGATAGATTTCTTTTCGTTTTGCCAACAAAAGTTGAGATGCTTGCAAGTAGCAATTTTCAAATTGAAATCGGACATGGTGCAATTTGGCAATTGTGTTGATCTATCCAATGATGGTTATCATAAACATGCTACTCACTATGCACATTTGGGTTTCAAATGTTTTTAAGCAAGGTGGGTATCACTTTTTCTCTATTTTTTTTACATTATCTTTGAGAAATGAGATGAGAGTATTTTGGGAAAATTAAATGACAATTGTATTGGAAAAGTTGTGACCTTTCTAAAATTAAGTTCATATGTACGTGCACTAATGTGTGCTCAATGTACTATTCACTAACCGTGGACATTAGATTTCACCACGGGAGGTACAAATGTTGCCATCTTCTTTGTAGGCATAGGAAGTGCATGAGGTTTTTTTACATGATTGATGATTGAATGGTCGATATTGCATTGAGAGGATCGGACAGCTAAGATAAAAAGTGCATGGTAAGTGACACTGCACAATATGGTTCTGTGCATGGTAAGTGGTTGTGCACTGCAAGTGGCATGTCTACGATACTTAGATCGCCACTGCCGCACTCTATCATTCAATGATGGTTGTGGAGCTCTAAACCCTAATGAAACCCACCCGCGTCCTGTAGAACCTGCAAACAAACGAAACTCCAACATTCTTCAGTGGATCAATCTCTCTGAACTAATCAAAGCCAAGTCTGCGGTGAATTGTTATTGTTGGAAGTGTGATCTTTGAGTGTCATTTGGTTTTAGTGTATTTCCCCTGGTTAGGCACTGTATTTATATATCCCTAGAATTGATTCAGAATTGAAGTGAATTGTGCACTTGGACCACAGCCAGGTTGAATTCGAGAGGGCAAGAGACCGACTTCGGTCGTTCTTCAAACCCCATGGCGTGATGGCGTGCACCTTCTTCACAATCTGCATTCTGCAATTACGAAGATCGGTGATCGAGGGAATCGACAACAAGGAATTGAACGCAGCTAGCGTTAACACACATGGATCCGAAATGAACTGAGTGTTTTTCCTCAATGCAGAAATGGTCAATGCTTGCAATCCAGGTGGTCTGGAAAACCAGTTATCAGTGCATTGCAGGCGCTTCAATATCCCAAAGGCAACTCGTAAAGCGATGCATCAGTTATTCTGGTGTTGTAGCTCGAATGATCGGACAGCATAATGTAAGTGCAGATCTAATTGAATTGAATGATCAATAAACTCATGCAAGACGAACCATGGCACAATGGGTTCTGTTAGGTTAGAGCTTGTTTCTAAATTTCCGTACTCAGTTCCCTTCCTGAACTTGTCATTTTTCAGACACCATGGCTTCCTCTTCCACAGTTGGTAGTGATGCCTCCAACAGAGTCTCTGAAGATGAGGTAATTGGCTACCACAAATGCAACAAGTTTGATTGGGTTTTCAACAATTTTATGCATCTCTAGTTGAAGTCTTCTGTTCCAGTTGAGTGGGCAATAGAAATTTGATGGTTTGGGTTTGTTGTGTATGTACTGGAAGGTCAGTTTGTTATATTGGCATCCGCAGGGAGGTTCAGTTATCTCTGGTTGCAATTCCCGGTTAACAATGTTGCCAATAAGCAAGATTTGTGCCACAGATTCTCCGTATTTGTCTCCTCTCCAGGATTCTCCTCTTTCTAGTGCAAAATCACCTGGGAACTAGGAAAAGATCTGATGTTTTTAGACAAGGATATTCACCTTCTGGAAGTTTTTTATCTTGGCAACATTGAGTCACTCAAATGCAGAAAGCAGGACAGTTGTGCTTAAATTTGTTTTTTCAAACAAGAGTTAATGTCGTGCATGTATATCCGTCATTGTAACAAAACTGCGGTTTGAGAATAAAGATGACAGGCTCTTGAACTGATATAAGATGGCATTGTTTACACATCACATACAGGTAGCGATGTATAAACGGCTAATCCAAGTTGATGAGGATATTGAGTGGAATCAGCTACTCCAAGCTAACAAAATTGCAGGAATTCAACGAGCTGAAGAGAGAATTATTAAGGCAGCCAAGAAATGGGCTGCACTGATAAAGGTTGATTAGTCAAATGCATGGAGCACCTTGATTCCCAATTTCTTTGTCTGTCGAGGACAAAAGAGAAGCTAAGCATGAAACACATTTGCGGACCAATTCGATCTCCCTGTTCACATGAAAATGCAGAGCAATTGGAATCATCCCACAATCCGCATATGCGGACGTGCTTTGGAGCTTGACATAGCACTATTCTAATTTTAAAGTACAAGAGAAGAAATCTTTCTACTAGTGCAAATAGGTAATAATGTAGAAAATAGAAAATATATAAGTTTAGTATAAAATACTTCTTGCAATCATCCCTACAATGTTGCCAATAACTTCTTGGTACAATCCAAATTTACTTAATTGCCCAAGACATGTACATGGTTTCCATATTGAGCTAGAAAACAGTCACCTGTTGATCTTCCAAGGCTGTGAAGACAGCATTTGAGATTTTGAAAATTATTACCCTTCAATCTAGTAGAGCAATCCTGGTGTTGAAAGCGCAAGTGAGGTGATGGATTAGTATGATGCTAGCTACACTGCATTGGATAAATGAACCCTCAAGCATCCAAGAGACCTCTCAAGTCATCTGGTCGTCAAAAAGCTTGCAATTTAATGAGGAGAAATGAACCTCAAGAATGGGAAAGAATGTTGGTGTAAGTGTGAACTACTAAAGAATGAAACCATATTCATCGCCTTCAAATTAAGGATGTCATACATATATTTCTGTGATTCTAATTAATTGCAAATGTGATTACACAAGCACGTTTCATACACATTTGCGGTTTTGCAATTACAATACCACTACAGTATTCAATCTATTCAACGTTGGTTATTAATCAAGGATTGCACATTATTGTAGGGCAAATGTTTGTTGTTTGCCCCACCTTTTCTCATAATTGAATAAAACTTGATGTATTAGATTTCTGAAGCTATTGTGGAGACACTCAAATGGCATATCAGATGCTGACCTTTTGCTTTTCTTAAGCAAACTCGCTGAACACTACTCGCCTTCTCATGTAAGTGCTCCTTTCCTCACAGTTTGACTACTTTGTAACCGAAATAATCTCCGATTAAGGTGTCACAAAGTATTTAATATCCTAAATACATTTATTTACTAAGAGAATGTATGGAGGTTAGCTTTGTTGATCCTTTATCAATTAAACTAGAAACCCATTGCTTCCAAGCGTTCTGACATCCTCTCTCTACATTTTTGTGTGTGATCAGGAAGTTGAAAAATTGGAGGAATTCTTGCTCACGACTGAAGAGAGAGTCACGTTCTTAAACGATTGTTCCACTTTAGACAAAGCTACTCGTTTAGCAATGGACTTCAACGAGTTTTCTCTACGTCAGACAGCAGTACTGATAATTAACCATCTAATTTCATGAATTTTCCTTCGGTTGTTGTTCTCGCACTTTCTTGAGCCGAAATGCTAGAAATATGTGTTTGCAGTATCTGAGGAATAGTGATTATTCTTCATGAAATAGAGTAGTCTTCACAAGTCTTCTCCTAGATTTTGTATTAACAGTTAAGTTTGCATTGAAATTTGCATATGCCAGGGTCAGAAGCCTC